>OX637465.1:39742454-40942454 GCA_951799995.1 Trifolium subterraneum
CTCTAGCTAACCATAATTAACCCTATTTTAATTGAAATAAATTGTTAAAAAATACATCACCGCGATTCGCCACACAAATATTTAACACCGTTATTGTTTTTATTTTAGGGCACAATCATGTTACAAAAAATGTTTGCTTCTGATTTTCGTGACAACATACATCGTTATGCTACACTTATTGATCCAAACGGAAATCAATTTGAAGTTTTAGTTGAAAAAATTAACGGCAATATATATTTTACACGTGGATAACCTGCATTGCGTGATTTTTATAATATCCAGTATGATACTTGGGTGATTTTATTATAAAGTTGGATGCGTCAGTTTGAACTGATTTTAAAGGACAAATTTGATTGTGTTATTCATACTCCTAAGTTCACTCCTCCTATGAAATTTAATTTGGATAAATGTTAAAAAACAATTGACTAAATATGATTTAATAATTGGATTTTTGGTCAATTTTTTATATTTATATTTTCTAACTTCATTTTTTGACAGAATTCTACAAATATTGTTTGAATATTATATATTATATTTAAATATGTTTACAAAGAATAATAAAACTAAATTGAATGTTATATGTAACATTCTAAAAGACCCGTGCATCGCACGGGTAATAGTCTAGTTAAAATAAAAAGCAAATCTTTCCAACTTCCAAGGATTTGTTTTTTTTTTCGTCAACAAAAAAAGGATTTGTTTTTTTTGTAAGGTCTTCCAACTTCCAAGGGTATAAAAAATAAAAATAAAAAATATATTTGAAAAATATACATATATATATTGGTCGGCCTATCAGGTTTTGTAGGCTTCTTTATTAGCCTGAGTCTGGCCTATTTAATTAAATAGGCTTTTTAAAAAGCCTAAGCCTAGCCTTTTTATTAAATAGGCCAGGTCAGGCCAGGCTTAAATAGGTCAGGCCATAGGCTTATGTAGGCCGATCTGGCCTCTTCCCACCTCTATTTGTGAATTGTAAGGGTTGAGTACCCTTGTACTCCTTATAATTCATTTTTAATTATAAAAAAAAGGGGAATAGGTCTAAGGAGTTAAGAGAAAAAATATGGAATCGGAATGATATGTAGTATTGGTTGAAGTATACTGAAGTTGTAAATTTACACAAACATGTATATGAAAAAGAGATAAACAGTGAAGTCACAATTTTGCAACTTTCTGCAAATCCAAATCACAATCTATAAAAAAATGGATAATCTCTTTTAGAATATGTTTTGAAATGTAAGAGAAAAAAAAAATAGGTTTGAAAAGCAAAAGCAATGCAATAGAAAGATAGGTTTGCAGAGTGGTAATTGTCAATTGAAGTGTTGTCAAACATAATAATGCAACAACAGATATATAAAGAGTTCAATGTAATACCGTATTTATAATATTAATTTTGGTCAAAGAATTTTATTTTAATTTTCCAACCGTTGACTAACTTTTGGAATATATATATATATATATTACTAACTATTAAAATAAACATATTTGGTCAATATACCCATATATAACTAACTAAAATAATATTACATTTAAAGATAAAAAACTTATTTATTTCAACTTTAAGGTTTGACTTACATTTTCAATCCATAAAAATTATTATAAAATTATGAGTGAAAATTTATTTATTTTAGACCCTTGAAAATCTATGAAACCAAATTTGGTAATTCATTTATTCGCTATAATAATTCACAAACAAAAAAGACTTAAAAAAAAACCTATAAGTTTCTTAACCATCGTTAGTTGATTCAGTGGTGATTGACGCGTAGGAAGAACCACGGTTCGATCTCTGCAAATGCGATCGGAGGAGGCTGAAACCACTCAATGTCAGAACTGACCCTCGAACCAAATTAAACTAGTGGTAAAAAGAAAAAGAAAACTTTAAGTTTTTTTCTTTCAAGAGAAATAATTCCTTTGTGCTTGCACAGTATGGAAATAGCCAGTGTTTTAAAAACCGGACCGGACATCGAACCGGTAAGCCACTGTTTTAAAAATTGGACCGGACATCGAATCGGTGAGGGTACTGGGTCACTGGTTTATTGGTCGAACCACTGAGTCACTGGTCGAACCACATAACTAAACCGGATTAAATCGGTGGAATGAACTGGTCTCTATAATAAAATTATATAGTTATTAAACCGGCTGAATTGGATAACTATGATTTTTAAAAAATCATAAAAAATATAAAAATTTGAAAATGTCATAAACTCATAAACTCATAATGTCACAGGTTCTTAAATTCAAATCATAAACATTGTCATTACACACATTAAAATCACACACATTAAAATAGTACAAAATACAAATCCAAATAAGTTACATACTATTTTATTATGTAAATATATTATTTTCGGTCATTGACATATACTTTTGGAACAAACCCAGAGATATTTTCTCAACAAATATAATATAAACCTTAAGCTTATCTTAATAGATATTTTCTATTTTATATTCTAACACTCCCATCAAGCTAAAATTTACTAATTGTTACAAAATTAACCCTAAAAATAAATTAAATTCCTTGATAGCGCCAACGAAGAGGAGTAACCAAATAAGTAGTAAAGCAGCGACCGAAGCAAGAATCCATATAAAAATATGTAAAAATACGGCCGAGACATGAATCCATATAAAAATACCCACGGATTTAAGTATCACAAACGGGGACCCGCGTATTAAAGTAATGGAGACCGGCGCATTATCACGAACGGATTTAAAAATATCTGCGAATTTAAGTATCACAAATGGGACCCACGCAAGAGAGACTGGCAATCAATCTGAAAGAAAAAAACGATGGTTAAAGGTAAAGGATTCACGGAAAAGTGTCATGTGGGTTGCAAGTGTCAGGGTAACATATGAATAAGATAAAATAAAGTAATGCGAAGAATAACCGAGAGTTAATTTTTTCTCGAGAGAAATTATAGCGAATTATGTTTCAAGGTGGATATCATGGCTCTAATACCATATGTTGAATTTGTGATATTTAGGTGAAAGAATGACATAAAATAATAAGAAACAAAAATATATGTCAATGAACGAAAATAATACATTTACATGATAAAATAGTATGATACTATCTTGATATTTATAACTAATTGAATATGTTTAAATCTAAACTAAATCTAGAATAAACAAACCTAGAGATATTTTCTCGATAAATGAATATAAACTTTAAGGATATCTTAATAAATATTTTCTATTTTATATTCTTACACTTTTTTCAAGAGAAACAATTCATTTGTGCTTGCGCAGTAAGGAAATCGCTAATGAATTATCAAAAACAGTTGCAACATTTATACTTTCAAAATTTTGTTGGATAATCACAGTTTGGCTTGTATTCGTGCTAGAGCGTTTTTACCGTCGGTTGAGATTTAGATATATTGTACTAGAAAGTCTTGAGAAGCAACCTTCCGCCCGTCTTATCCAATAATTACTAATCAAAGAAATCACAGTCGTTGAAAGAATTACTCTAGTCATAACATTGATAAACAATAGAGCAATACTTAACAAAGAAGGAAAATAAATATAGGTCTTCATCAACGATATCTATTTTGTAAGATCTATAATGATAACATGTGAAATAATTTTTGATATCTTGTCCATATAGATCTAAAGGGGAATGGGTCTAGGGAGTTAAGAGAAAAAACATGGAATCAGAATGATATGTACTTTGTAGTATTGGTTGAAGTATACTGAAGTTGTAAATTTACACCAACATGTATATGAAAAAGAGATAAAAGTGAAGTGACAATTTTGCAACTTTCTGCAAATCCAAATCACAGTCTATAAAAAAAATGAATAATCTCTTTTAGAATATGTTTTGAGATGTAAGAGGAAAAAAAAAAGGTTTGAAAAGCAATGCAATAGAAAGATAGGTTTGGAGAGTGGTAATTGTCAATTGAAGTGTTGTCAAACATAATAATGCAACAATAGATATATAAAGAGTTCAATGTAATACCGTATTTATAATAGTCAAAGAATTTTATTATAATTTTCCAAAAATATATTTGTTCTTCATATTTTTCTGTTGACTAACATTTTTAATTTATATTACTTACTATTAAAATAAACATATTTGATACCCATATATATCTAACTAAAATAATATTACATTTAAAGATAAAAAACATATTTGATCAACATACCCATATGTATCTAACTAAAATAATATTACATTAAAGATAAAAAACATATTTATTTCAACTTTAAGGTTTGACTTACATTTTCAATCCATAAAAATTACTATAAAATTATGAGTGAAAATTTATTTATTTTAGACCCTTGAAAAATCTATGAAACCAAATTTCGTAATTCATTTATTCGCCTAGGGTGTGTTTGTTTGAAAGATTAGAATTCTAATCCTTGAAATATTATTCCTAAGAACATTATTACTAGGAATATTATTCCAATCAATGTGTTTGGTAAATAAATAAATTTCTTTGGAACATTTTTAAAATAAATTTAATTAAAATTTTAAAATATTAAATTTAAAAAAAGAATGAGTTAAAAATAATGGGGGAGTGGGAAGTTATGGGTGGTTACTTCTTATTCCCATAGGAATATAAGATTCCCACCATTTAACATGGGAATAGAAAGTGGGAAAATCATGTCTAAATTATATTCCTAGGAATAAAAAGTTCCTAGGCATAATTTTTAAAAACTTGAAACAAACATAGGATTGAAAGATTCCTAAAGTCACAATCCTTGGAATAATTTTATAATCCATGAAACAAACACCCCCTTAATCTTTTAAACTACACAATAGAAAACCACTAAATAGCAAAAATTTACAGGTGTCGACATTGTAGATATAAAACTCAAAAAGTCTATGTGTACAAGATGACAAGAATTTAGCTTCTTTTAGGCAAATATTTGAATTGGTCAATCACAAACAAGTGTTGTAGTGATATGCTCTAATGGGCCAGTTTCATTTTCTGCCCAATCTGTAAAGCCCAAGAAAAATAAAAAAAACAAAAAAACGCTGGCAGAAGAATTTGGTTCCGTCACTTTCATTACTTGTGCATTTTTCCTTTATAGCGTAAGCGTATCAATTCTGTCATGTTCTTCCTCACCTTCCCAAAAATATCCATTTTGGTGAAAAACTATACTTTGATTCCCTGCAGCCATGAACTTTGTTTCAATCAATTTCAAATTTTAAATTTCAAATTTTTCCACTCTTCAATATCATGATTCACTTTTGTCATCGGTTTCAATTCTCTTTCTGTCATTCTCAAATAATAAAAATTCTATCTTCACTACAAAACCCAAAATTCCCAATTGTACCAAATCCTCAAAACAGTAAACAAAGTAAAATCAATTCAAGCAGTGATGGAAGGGACCGCCAATAACACACTGCTGAAACCGCCGGAATCGGTTAAAGATAAAATGCAGGTTTCTAATCCTCTTATTTCCCTTCGTTCCAGTTCTTGCATCCACAACGAAACAATGGAATGAACCCTGCATCCACAACGAAACAATGTCGGAACCACCATTGATATGGACACACCTCTGGAAAACAGTTCAAGAGTTATTATTATTATTATTACTAGCGGGCCAGGCGCCGCGCCTGCCTGTGTCTAACTTATGTCAAAATAAAAAATACATGCCTTATATTATTGTGAGTTTATTAATAAAAAAAATTGCACCAAAATGCAGTTTATGTTTCTACCAAAAAAAAATGCAGGTTTTTTTTTTTATTGTTATAGTTGAATGAAATTTTTTTAAAGGGTAAATTTGGAAATATAATATAACACCCCATAATACATTGTCTAGGATATATTATAAAGTACATAATTAAGCATCGAGTACAATAAGTTTACAAATACAGAGATTAATAATTCGAGCACACGCAGGTGCCACAGTACATAATAGTACAACATAGCGGAAAGAAATAGATAGAAACACGACAACTTGATATCCTAGACTCAAATAACACGATCATAATCAAATGCAACTACTCCGCAGCCTGCTTGCCACGATCACTCTGACCACCTGAAACATGAACGGGGGGCGGGGGGGGGGGGGGGGGGGGGGGGGGTAAGACTACTAAGTCTCGTGGATTCTACTACCCACCTAGCGGTGACTACACCGGGGTAACCTGCATGTCAGTCCTCACGCAATAACTGCTCATCTCATATATACAAATATATATCTCTATACAACAAATAATATGGTGTAACACACAAGAATTATCTGAATTCATTTTAAACTCCGCAAGGACACTCTGAGGTGAGCCTGTCTCAGAGAGCCTCACACTCCTCCGCACCAATTCTCGTGGACAAAGCACTATGGTACGGAGCCTCCGACATCACAATTATTATTAAGCATTTTACTCCGGATTCCTCGAATCCCTGTAGTGGTGTACAGAAGACAACCCACTAATCTCCGACTGACATGTATAGCTATAGTTTTCAACAACTACCAATATATCCCAATCCCGGGGAATTAACCTATCACATAACCTAAGTTATTTTGTGTGATAATGCTACTCCGTGTAATTAACATATTATTATATTACCAAGTATTATCAATGGACTATAGACTAGAAAAGGTAAGAACTAAAACCAGATTGAGTTTAAAAATACAGAACAAAAGCCAAAATTCCTGTCATGGTCGCTTAGCGACGACTGGCGACCGCTAGCGAACCAAGTCAGAAGGTTCAGGCCAGCTAGCGAGCGCCAGCGACCAAAACCTGCCAACCCAGCTGCTCCCTCGCCAGCTGCTCGCTTAGCGAGCAACACGAAATTCCTGCTCTGTTCTGCAGAATTCATTGAAAACCAGAAAATTTACATTTCCAAATCTAAACCAGTCCAGCCATTGATCATACAATTTAACAACAACTAATATGGAGAGGGTTTTGGGAGTTAAACTCCTCTCATACACATAATCTAAATTCCCTAAATCCTATTGTTATCATGCAATATTTGAATTTTGGGAAATTCTAACTAATTAACCTAAGAACCCACCTCAATTGAAGCTTTATACTTGGCTAGCAACTTGATTATAAGCTGGGGTTTGCAGCTGAGTTCACCAATTGAGTTGTGGTTTGATTTTCACTTCCTAGATCATCTCCAAGATTACAAGTCATACCTCCAACACTTGAATTTGAAACAAACAGATTATGAGTGTTAGAGAGAGGAGGATTTGAGAATGAATTTGGAGGAATTGAGAAAGGTTTAAAGAATTGAACTTACCATCTATTGAAGAACATATCCTATGGAACATGAATTTCCATTTGCATGTGTTAAATTATGAAGGGATTTAGGATTGAATGGAAGAAATATATGGTGAGAGATTGGTTGTTTGTTTGTTTTAACGTGAGAGAGAGTGAGAGGACAAGGAAGAGTTGAGTCTCATACTTGGTTTATTTAGATCATGAACTTAGAATTAGAGAATAGTGTGGTGGTTTGGCTTTGTGAGTCATGGGTCTTAATCCATAGTGGGACACATGTTAAAGACTAGTCCAAGCCCTTCCTTTAGTGACAACACCCACAATCACTACATCTTGCATGTATTACACTTTAGTGCTAGCTCTAGACATGTGAGATTTTTAGAAAATACTCTTAATAGTATATAATACTAGTAATTGAAATTGGGGATGTTACAATCTACCCCCCTTAAAGAAATTTCGTCCGCGAAATTGGAACATACCTGAGAAAAGATATAGATAGTTTTTCATCATCTCGGATTTTAACTCCCACGTGAATTCGCCATTTGGTGATTGAGACCATTCTACTTCCTCCATCGGAATTTCCTTGTTCCGAAGAATCTTAACATTACGGTTCACAATCTGAATAGGATTAGCGAGTGGGTTAAGTCTGGCTTCATATCTATGCTTTTCAATCTTATCGGCACGAAGGGATCTGAATGAATTTTCTGAGTTGCGATTAATGGAATACATTCCATACTGTAATAGGATTGGGAACAACTGTAGCTGATATCCTACGGAATCTTTGTGCCTAAGAATTTGTTACGACTCAACATATCGCGAACCGCGCTTCCTTTCTTTGCACACTCATGCTAAAGTCCTTGACTGGCTGTGCTTTACCCTAGATAAAATCCTGACTTTTAAGGATGCTTCGTCATTCATCGGTTAGTTCCTTACAATCTTTCACATCCAATCCCTTGGAATAAAACTTCCCTCTCTCAAGAGGTTGATGACCTAAAAATCCACTTACTGACCATGTTCCTAAACGACCTCATACTGCGCACTCTGATCTCTAACATTTTCCATCATTCACTTATTTGTGTCATTGCCTTCCTATATTCCACTGTAACTACTATACTCACGATACGTCAGTTACATCATCTATCGTTGCCTTATACTCTACATTTCTCCAATGGGCTGCGCTCTACACTATACTTCTTCGTTACACCGCAGTCCGCTTGTGGTAACTTAGCTGCTTCAACATCACTCCGTAGTTACTCTATAATTGTTACCTGCGAGCTGGTTCTGCTTAATCTTATGCTATACAGACCTCTGCCGCAACTATTATCCTCTCTATCGTTGCAGGCACTAGTTCCGTAAGTTTACTAATTTAATAGGTCGGTATCTGGCCTGGTTGGGTACACTCAGAAAACGGAATTCTAACGAACTTTACCAAGTTACCTAAAGGTATGAACTTGGGTTTTCCGATCCTTCTTTGTAAATCTTTGTCCTTCTCTTGCGCACTACCTATTGTGGAACGCAAGTCACAGGTCAACTCTATTCTATTCAACTTGACTCCACCCTTCCGGTAAGTTACACTCAAATTCATGTCCCTGAATTTCTCATACAACCCACACTGATACAAAAATCTCCGACGCATACAACGCCTTTCTGTTCAATGCATCAGCTACTACATTCGCCTTTCCTGGATAGTAATTCAATTCAAAGTCAAAATCCTTTAAATACTCCATCCACCTTCGTTGTCTCATGTTCAACTCCTTCTGATCAAATAAATATTCCAAACTTTTGTGATCACTGTACAATGCAAACTGCACACCGTACAAGTGATGTCTCCAGATTTTTCAAAGCAAAGATAAGGGCTGCAAGTTCAAGATCATGGGTAGGGTAATTCTCTTCATGTGGTTTCAACTGTCGTGATGCGTAAGCTACCACTGCCCGTCTTGCATAATTACGCATCCGAGACCTTTATGGGAAGCATCACAATACACTACAAACTTCTTATCAGGATCAGGAATTACTAACACTGGAGCACTAGTCAACTTTTATTTCAACCAGTTGAAACTATTCTCACATAACTCGTCCCAAACAAACGCAGCTCCTTTTCTAGTTAATCGAGTCAAAGGTAGCGCTATCTCCGAAAATCCCAAAATGAATCTTCGATAATAGCCTGCTAAACCAAGGAAACTTCTTATTTCTGACACCGTTCTAGGCCTTTCCCAATTAAGCACCGCTTCTACTTTGGATGGATCAACAGATACACCGCCTTGTGATATTACATGGCCCAGAAACTTAACTTCGGAAAGCCAAAACTCACACTTACTGAATTTGGCATAAAGTTGCTTCTCTCTCAGAATATTAAGAACAATCCTCAGATGCTCTGCATGCTCCTGAGGATCCTTAGAGTAAATCAGAATATCATCAATGAAAATCACCACAAACTTATCAAGATAAGGCTGGAAAATTCTGTTCATGTAATCCATGAATATGGCTGGAGCATTGGTCAAACCAAACGGCATAACCAAAAATTCATAATGACCATAACGAGTCCTGAAAGCAGTTTTGGACACGTCAGAGATCCTGATACGGATCTAAGATCAATCTTTGGAAAGATAGTAGCTCCTCTGAGTTGATCTAACAGATCGTCAATACGAGGTAACAGATACTTGTTTTTGATAGTAACTCTCTTGAGCTGACGATAATCAATACACAACCGCATTGTACCGTCCTTCTTCTTCACTAACAGAACCGGAGCACCCCAAGGTGAAACACTCGAACGAATGAAAGGCTTCTGCAACAACTCTACAAGTTGAGATTTCAATTCTCGGAGTTCAAGAGGGGACATTCTATATGGTGCAATAGAAATAGGCTAAGATCCTGGAACAAGATCAATTGAGAACTCAATTTCTCTTTCTGGTGGTAAACTATGTATTCTCTTCTGGAAACACATCCAGATACTCTCTGACAATTCTCGTGAAGGATGACAGACTGGATACATATATCGAAATTTTGGCGGAAAGACTCCCGCAAAAGATTTTAACTGAATAGATTGGGTTACTAATTTTAGAAACTTGGACATGGAAATCCCTTGGCGATCAATTGTGTTTAACATTGAACTACATTCTTTGTTTCCGAACCGGAAAACACTGACACGTAATGTGTCAAATCAGGTGACTGCTGGTATTAGAATAAAATTCCAGCCACTATGCTACACGAACTTGATCGCTACAATTCGGACATGAGTATGAAATAAGAGATGAAATTCCTTTGATTGGGGAGCAATTAATAATTTATGATAATGATTCGATAATCAGACAACAGACATTAGGGAGGTTCATAAAGTCTAGTTTATCCTCCTACAGTAACTGAGTCAAACGACTTTTGTAATTAGGCGTTGATAGGCTGAAGTGATGATCGGATGGAGTAAAAGTGTTTCTGGTTTCCCGTCTCCTCTCGATACTACACTACTCATTGTTGTTCTCCAAGACTAGCAATACCTTATATTACTATCTCCTACATAGTCCATTTATAATTACTTACATCATAAAGAACGAGATGATTACCTCTTCACTTGTAAGGGCAATCCTTCGAGTAATGTCCCACCAGCTTGCACTTGTAACAGCCTGGATATCCTCGCATACACAGTCCTGAATGGAGCTTTCCACATTCGGCGCAACAACGGCGCTCTCGTGAACGCGAAGACTGACCACGCTCTCCTTCACTCTGTTCCTTGACAGTTCTGGAACAATATTTCCCAAGGAAAAGTGCACGGAACTGTTCCCATTCTCGGGGTATGTTGTATCCCAGCTTCACCTTTATTCCATCCCACCAATACCCCGCTGCTCCTTTTAGCATGTACGTGACGAACAATACCTTCTCATCGTCCGTGCATGGTATTACTCTTAAGATATTTTCTATAACCAACAGCCAATCATGTGCAACATCCGGACTTACATTTCCTCGGAATACTGGGGGTTTCAACTTTAAAAATTCTCCAAACGCCTGTTCACTTCTAGTTTCGAATTGCGTTCCTATCGGTCCTTGCACGACTTGCTGCATTTCGAACTGTTGTTCTTGAGCCATCCAGACTCGAGAATCATCATTCCTTGGTTCAATCGAAATCGAATTCCTTAAACGTCTTTCGAATTCAGCTGGGTCCTTCTCGACATTCCTTCTTGCTCCTCCGGATCCGCGTTCTCTTGGTAATTCCGACATACTACTCTACCTGTCATAATCAAATTGAGTTAGCTAGGCTCAAAGTGACATGACATTTAGAATAAATGTAAGACATCCCTAGAGTACGCATTTAGAATGCACTGTATACTTATGACTCTGGCACGGTCTGAATCGACCTGCTCTGATACCAATTATAACACCCCATAATACATTGTCTAGAATATATTATAAAGTACATAATTAAGCATCGAGTACAATAAGTTTACAAATACAGAGATTAATAATTCGAGCACACGCAGGTGCCACAGTACATAATAGTACAACATAGCGGAAAGAAATAGATAGAAACACGACAACTTGATATCCTAGACTCAAATAACACGATCATAATCAAATGCAACTACCCTGCAGCCTGATTGCCACGATCACTCTGAGCACCTGAAACATGAACGGGGGGGGTAAGACTACTAAGTCTCGTGGATTCTACTACCCACCTAGCGGTGACTACACCGGGGGTAACCTGCATGTCAGTCCTCACGCAATAACTGCGCATCTCATATATACAAATATATATCTCTATACAACAAATAATATGGTGTAACACACAAGAATTATCTGAATTCATTTTAAACTCCGCAAGGACACTCTGAGGTGAGCCTGTCTCAGAGAGCCTCACACTCCTCCGCACCAATTCTCGTGGACAAAGCACTATGGTACGGAGCCTCCGGCATCACAATTATTATTAAGCATTTTACTCCGGATTCCTCGAATCCCTGTAGTGGTGTACAGAAGACAACCCACTAATCTCCGACTGACATGTATAGCTATAGTTTTCAACAACTACCAATATATCCCAATCCCGGGGAATTAACCTATCACATAACCTAAGTTATTTTGTGTGATAATCCTACTCCGTGTAATTAACATATTATTATTATTACCAAGTATTATCAATGGACTATAGACTAGAAAAGGTAAGAACTAAAACCAGATTGAGTTTAAAAATACAGAACAAAAGCCAAAATTCCTGTCATGGTCGCTTAGCGACGACTGGCGACCGCTAGCGAACCAAGTCAGAAGGTTCAGGCCAGCTAGCGAGCGCCAGCGACCAAAACCTGCCAACCCAGCTGCTCCCTCGCCAGCTGCTCGCTTAGCGAGCAACACGAAATTCCTGCTCTGTTCTGCAGAATTCATTGAAAACCAGAAAATTTACATTTCCAAATCTAAACCAGTCCAGCCATTGATCATACAATTTAACAACAACTAATATGGAGAGGGTTTTGGGAGTTAAACTCCTCTCATACACATAATCTAAATTCCCTAAATCCTATTGTTATCATGCAATATTTGAATTTTGGGAAATTCTAACTAATTAACCTAAGAACCCACCTCAATTGAAGTTTTATACTTGGCTAGCAACTTGATTATAAGCTGGGGTTTGCAGCTGAGTTCACCAATTGAGTTGTGGTTTGATTTTCACTTCCTAGATCATCTCCAAGATTACAAGTCATACCTCCAACACTTGAATTTGAAACAAACAGATTATGAGTGTTAGAGAGAGGAGGATTTGAGAATGAATTTGGAGGAATTGAGAAAGGTTTAAAGAATTGAACTTACCATCTATTGAAGAACATATCCTATGGAACATGAATTTCCATTTGCATGTGTTAAATTATGAAGGGATTTAGGATTGAATGGAAGAAATATATGGTGAGAGATTGGTTGTTTGTTTGTTTTAACGTGAGAGAGAGTGAGAGGACAAGGAAGAGTTGAGTCTCATACTTGGTTTATTTAGATCATGAACTTAGAATTAGAGAATAGTGTGGTGGTTTGGCTTTGTGAGTCATGGGTCTTAATCCATAGTGGGACACATGTTAAAGACTAGTCCAAGCCCTTCCTTTAGTGACAACACCCACAATCACTACATCTTGCATGTATTACACTTTAGTGCTAGCTCTAGACATGTGAGATTATTAGAAAATACTCTTAATAGTATATAATACTAGTAATTGAAATTGGGGATGTTACATATAAAAAGTCCACGCCAAAACCATTGTATCCTTTTTATATATAGTATAGATTTCATGTTTAGCTTTTCATTTATCTACAATAATGTTATAATTATATTTCTTTCTTTTTCTGCTTCTCAAATTCCATACTGATGAGAAAGTGGCAAGAGATATTAATTGCTTAATTCCTAATTAGTAGTTTATGATTGAAATATTCCAATTGTACCATTTCAATAATTCATTGATCCATGCTTTTTCAGATTTCAGCCAAATCTCTCAGGATTGAATACATCCTTCAAATATTTGAGGTGAACAATTTCAAATTTCTATTTGAGGTAAATTCCTATTTTGTAACTAATTTCACTGAAGTTCTTTTTTTATTTTATTTGCAGTTACACAATAATGGAGATAAGTTAATAGTTTCAATAGATATAACCATAGTTGATAATTTCAAAATTAGCCTTTGTTGCATCAATTCATTTCTTTTTTGGTGTTTGAAACTTGCAAAAGCTAAAAGTAATTAAAACTAGAAAAATTCAAGCTTTTGTGGATTTTGGCCATCAAGCATTTCACTAAGGAAGTTTTAGGTGTTTCTAATGAAATTTGCTTTAAGCATAAATTATTCAATATTTGTTATTATTTATTAATATAAGATATAAGATAATATGAAACCATGTTTTAGACAAAAGATTAGGATTTGTTTCTATCTTTTAGTTAATTAATAACCGAAAGTTGTTACTTTGCAATCCTATTCTACAAGCTTTGACAAATGTTTTCAAATTTCAGAAATCCTTCTGAAGTTTAAAAAACAATGCTTATCTTTGTGACTGCTCTTTTTCTTTGAGATATAACTGCAAGTTGCTTCAATTACATTTTATATTGTTATTGTTATTATGAGTTTATATGTTTTCTCCTATATTGATTGGTATTTTAGTTGTTAGTTTCATTGTTGGGTATATGTTTCTTGATTACTTTTATTTATCTCCATGACTGGACAATTTCAAAATGGCAAACAATTTTCAATTCACTTCTGAAATTAACTCTTCTAAATCATGTTGGAACATAAAAATCAAAATGCTTATATAGTGATGATTAAGCTTTATTTTGTTCTTTATATGTTTGATTTGATTCTACTACAAATCTCATTGATGTTATGTTGCTATGTAATTTTCCAGGTTGTTGACATCAATCCATCCAAAGGTATATTATTTTTTACTTTTATGAATCATAACATTGATTATGTGGGTGAGTAATCTTTGATCTATTATGCTCACAGTGGGAACAACTACGGGATGAATTATTCTTTCATATGTTTTCTTGTATAACTATTGTTTTGGAGGGATCGCTGGTATGTAATGTAGTGTAATGTAATGGAGGTGTTGTAATGTAATGTAATGTAATGAGGGGATGTCTTTACTTTTTTCTTGACTATCATTAGTTGCTTTTTACTTTCCTGAAGTGGTCATGAAAAATTTGATTTTGCTTGGTTCAATTGTGCTACCAAAAGACAACTTTTCTGTCATTGCATGAAAGTGTAGTATCATTTTTAGTATCACTTTTCACCTTATTACCAACATCACTTTCTTACTAATCTAATTACACGATGCTTGACTAAAAAAACAACAAGCCAGCTACCATTGTTGTACAGAAGGAGCCTATGAGTGGCCATGGATTTATTCTCAAGTAAGTTTTAAAATTTCTGCAGCTTTATTTATTTATTTATGTTTTTCATTTTTTGTTTGTTTCACTCCTCTGCTTTGTGATTTATTGTTAGCTGCGATTGAATTTTATTGAAATTTCAATTGAATGATTGTTCTCTATTTTATTGGTTTCATTCTTTTACCTTTAATATATTTTCACAAGTGGAGGTTACACTTCTTAATATCTTACTTTTTTCCGGTCTAACAGGATGATTCATTCGTTGACATCAAACATGGTAATAAGAGAGGTCATTCGTTACCATTATTGTCATTGATATTTATTTTATTTTCTACTGGTGGTTCTTGACAAAAAATATCTCTCCTCCACATGGGGTAAGAGTAGCAATGGAGATTCAAGCATAAGCCAAGCAATTTAAGAAGTACAATCTCTAAAGGTAATCACTTTGGTAGTATAAAACTATGAACCATTTCTTTTTTGTAGTTTGTCAATTAAAATTTTGGTTACAATCTATAGAGGAAGAGTTGTACAAGATCATCTTTAACTGATATAATAACGGTCAAAGGTGAATTAATTGACATTTATTAATTTTTTTGTGTTTTGATAGGCATTAGGGACAAAGGAAGTATTGATCAAGAGGAATTTTTATTTAATCTGAACCTACCTATGATATTAAGTTGATTAAAAAAAAATAATCTATGCTAAGTAGTTGAAACTGCACACTATAGTGATGATTCAACTTAGAGATAGATTTCTTTTAAAGTTATAAGATCAAGTGAAACTGCACACTATTTAAAAATTTATATTGTTCATGTTAGGATTTGTATTTTAAAGATAATATAAAAATCTACACGAGGTCTGCATTTTTTTGTTATTGATTAATTTAGGATTTCTTGATTTCTTTACACAGTATCTACTCATTTTTGGCATGTTTTTTACTACAAAGATTTGTTAGTGCGACTTATTTGAAAGGCAACTTAGGATTTTATTATCATTTTTTGCCTTCATGTTACCTATAAAAGTTTTCTCTTTGGTTAGTTTTTTATTTTTATTTTCAATAGATTCGATAAAAGCAATTTCAATTTCCACCGAGTATTTTATGTGTTCATATGGAGTTTTGATAACATATTTAATTATAAAGTTTCTTATAAAAATTCTTTTGATATTTTCCTCTTCTTTGTTTACAGGAACGATTATGTGTTAAGTTTTAAGGTAATCATAACTAATGTTTGGGGTTTGAGATAACCACACCGCAACAATATCTTTCTTGCCATTATTTATTCTATTCTTCAATCTGTTTTATGTTTTAGTTTTGATTCAATTTCATTTTTTTTCCTGTTTAGTGATTTTGAGTTTGCATGAGCTTCAAAGTTAGGGTTTTATGGAATCTGAAACTATGTCCAACTAATCATGTATTTTTTTATTTTGTTTCAAATCAAAATTTTAAAAAGAAAACGGTATGAATTTGATTTACCTGAAACAGGAAATTCTAATTTTTCTTTATGTAGGAATTTAAGGTGATTTGGTAATAATAATTGTTTATTGCCAACTATATTGGTCTTTACTATTGAAAATATATTGTTAAAATAATTTTTTGAAAATATATTGGTAATAATAGTTGTTCCAATTTTTCTTTATGCAGGAAATTCTAATTCTAATTTTTTAGAGAATATATGTTAAAACAATTTGTTGTTAAGCTTTATGATTCTGATCTAATTGACATTCAAACTACTCTTTGAAAGTGGAGGTTTCACTTCTGGAACTAATTGTTAAAAAAATATTATTTCAAATTCTATTATATTGTATCATATTAATATTTTGTATGTTGCACTTTATATTTGTATAATGTCTCAACTTATATATTAGATACATAGAGATAGAGATTGAGCGCATTCTATGTGTTATGTAACTTTATAGTAAGTTTAAAATTTAATTAGTCATATTTTGTGGATCTCCTATAGTCTTTATTTAATATAGTCAGTAAAAAACGTACGGGTGTTGTATGATTTTATGTAGTCTTTATTATACACTCTATGTTTTGTGTATCCATTAAATTTAATACTAATTTTCAAATTTTATATCTCTAAAAACTGCACGGGTGTTGTATGATTTTATGTAGCCTTTATTTTTTATTTTTTTTACTCATGTAGCCTTTATTATACATTATGTTTTATGTATCCATTTTGTTTATCCATTAAATTTAATACTAATTTTCAAATTTTATATATCTAAAAAACGTGCGGGTGTTGTATGATTTTATGTAGCGTTTATTATACACTCTGTTTTGTGTATCCAGATTGTTTATCCATTACATTTAATACTAATTTTTAAATTTTATATCTCTGAAAAATGCACCGTATGATTTCAAAATATTATTTATCATATTGTCTAAATGTTATATTAGACTAAATTATATGCTTATTCAACTATATAAACAAGTCTTCACATGTGTGTTGGACATTTTAGTCGAATGCAATATTAAAACATCATCAAGGAAGTTGAATCCGTTGAATGGACTGCATTTGTCAATGACGCTAATTTTAACGTTGGGTTCACTATTAGGTTAACTCTTTTAGATCCGCAATATTATTGAATGTCAGCATCATCTATCCAAATGCATAAGTGTATCTTGACGAATTGTATTAGCGTATATTTTAAGAACCATGTGATATTTTATTTTGTCGTTATTATTCTGATTTTCAATCAAGTTTAACTATGACTTAAATATTATTGCTAATGTATAATGATTATCTCTCTAATTTAAATTACAATTTAGAGTAAACAAAATATAAAATCGGATCATACAAACAAATTGTTCCCCGTGCGTTGCACGGGTGTGAATCCTAGTAATTCATAAACAAAAACAAGGTAAAAAAAAAAAGCTATAAGTTTCTTAACCATCGTTAGTTGATTTAGTGGTGATTGACACTGAATTTGGTAGGGAGAACCACAGTTCGATCTCTGCAATTGCGATCGGGAGGAGACTGGAACCACTTAATGTCCCCCAAACCAAATTAAACTGCTGGTGAAAAAAAAAAACTATTAGTTTCTTTCTTTCGAGAGAAATAATTCCTTTGTACTTGCATAGTATGAAAATAGCTAATGAAATATAAAAAACAGTTGCAACTTTCATACTTCCAAAATTTTGTTGGATGATCATGGTTTGACTTAGGGGTGTCAAAATGGACAGATCGGATGGATTTGGATTGGATTGTTAATGGATGGATCAAAGTAATCCATTAATCCATTAACATTCAATCAAAAAATCAAATCCATCCATTAGAGATAAAATTCAACTCAATCCATCCATTATCATCTTTCTAATGGATGGATATCCAATCTATCCAATAAAAGTAATTTAATTATTATTTTTTATGAAAATAAAAAATAAAAAACAATCCTAAGACTAATTTCAAGCATTAATTTAATTTTTGCTTAAAAAAAACATTAATTTAATTTTTTCTTTAAATTAAAGGTGTAAAAAGTAAAAACAATTCAAACACTAAGCGCAAACATTACATTTTTTTTTTGACAAATGGGCCAAATACATGTGATAGCCCAAACCATGTTTTTCTTTTTTTTTTAATAACGGATTTTTTAAATAATAATTAAATGTAGGTGGTGGTGGTGGCCACTGGTCAACAACGGTCAACGCCAGACCTCCGGCGCCGGCCCAATGGTTGACGGTGGTGGGGTCAGATTTTCCGGCAGTCCCACGGTGGTCCGAGGCGGAGCTCCGGCGAGATTGGATGTTAAAAAAACAGGTAGTACCTTTATGTAAAGAAATTAATTTTATTTATTAAATTAATTTAAAATTTATTAAATTATTTATAAAAAAAATTTATTATTTAAAACTTTGATTTGTTTGTGTTTTTTATTTTTTAAAGTGGCAATCCATTGGATTTAAAATAAATAATAACCAATCATCCATTGAATTTTGAAATTAAGGTGGATGGATTGGATCCATCCATTTAATTAAATGGATGGATCCAATCCAATCCATTAACAAAGATTTTTACTTATGGATATGGATGGATTGGATGAATCCATTAGTGAATGGATTGGATGGATAATGGATAAATGGATAATTTTGACACCCCTAGTTTGATTTGTAATTGTGCTGGAGAGCTTTTGCCATTGAGTTTTAGAAATATCGTATTTGAGGGACAATTTCGACACTTTGTGGGGCCTAAGAGCAATTGAAGGGACCTAAAGAACAATTTTTCATTATTTGTGTAGACCTAGTTCGGTGTGTTTATGCAATTTTTCCTTGATTGTACGTTGTGTTTTATATTCATAATTTGATAGTAGTAATATTGCATTTTTTAAGAAGGAGTTGGGGTTCGATATAATGTCAGACACTCCACTTATTCACATGTACTTAACTAAAAAAATGAAAAGTAGTTTTTTCGTAAAAAACAAGCATTTTAATTACGTGAATGGAGACTCTTTACACAAAACTCTAGAGGAATCAAACAATGCAACAATATCTTGATCAAAATAATCTTAAAAAAATCACTAATATACATTTTTTTTCCTAAAAATAAAGGATATTCATTCATTCAAATTGATAGAGTACACCGATGTAATACAAATTCAAATTCGCTAAAAACAAAAAGGATGAATCTGCAAACAAACTCACAACATCCATGTTAATAGTATAAAACGGCAAATTACATAAGCCTACAAATATGACTATATTGAAGTGTCTGGAATGTCCATGCCTCAAGATCTGTAGCGTTGATGACACAAAAGTCGATATCGGATGGATTTGCACTTGATCGGATCTAATCCTTCAACCTGAAACAAATGAACACCGCACAAAGATGGGACAACAAAATACACCGCACAGAGGCGGGACAACAAATAACACAAAACCAAAACAATATGTGAAAAATCACACTTATTTAATAACAAGAAGAAAAAAACAATTTGGAGGGGTGATTTCACCCCTCTTTGATAAACTAAGAAGAAGAAGAAGAAAAAAAAGGTGATGGCTAGGGTTAGAACTTAGGAGAGGAGAGAAAAAGAGAGAGCTTTTTAATCACTAATATACTTTAAAAAAAAATAATACTAAGGTTTTGTAACAAAAAAAAAGAAAAATATTAAGTCTAAAACACTAAACCCACAACTTATAATATAGCTACATCAAATTTCCTTCTAATATATAAATCATCTCCCAGAGTCAGATTTGGTCAATGATCTCAACCTTACAAAAAATTTAACCTTCTTATCTAAATTACTTGTTCCATGTTGTTGCTCTTTCCTCTTCTTTCCACTCAAAGAGTCCCAATTTTCCGGTGATCCCATTAGAAGCACACTCTCTGGTGACCTCACTGCAACCATCCCCACCTCCTCATTATCTGTATGATCGGCAGCAACAACAACATCCATCTTACCTTGCATAACAGACAATACCTCCCTCATCGCTACATCAGGATTCTTCCTATTCCTCAATAAAATCTCTCCAACATGCGCTGGCGTAAGGGATCCACCTAAACGGATACACCCTTCAACCGCCTCAAACATCACGTGCGACTCCACCCCAAGGTAATTCTTTGCCAACTCCCTAAACGCATGGACGCCACACGTGCTTAAACTCACGTGCACGTCCATGCGTCCACACCGAACCAAAGCAGGATCAACACTATCTCTGTAGTTAGTTGTAAAAACAACCAACCTCTCTTCTCCACAACATGACCATAACCCATCGGTGAAATTCAAGAGCCCCGAAAGTGTGACCCTACTATTCTCATCACAACCTGAACCTGAAAACGATGTCGTCTTATGTTTCTTAGATTTAGACGATAATTTTGCACCATTTTTCTTCATAGTTCTATCTGCCGTTAAATCCACGGAGCAATCAATGTCTTCAATAACAATAATAGAACGATTTGTTGTTTGGATCAAAAGCGAACGAAGTTCAGAGTTATCTGAAACTTTGGTAAGTTCCAAATCATAAACATCATAACATAGAAAATTCGCCATTGCTGCAATGAGACTCGACTTACCCGACCCGGGTGGACCATGGAGCAAGTAACCACGTTTCCAAGCCCGCCCGACCCGGTGATAAAACTCTTTACCCGAAGCAAAAGCAGTTAAATCATCTTTAATTTGTTTCTTCAATTCGGGTTCCAATGCCAGCGTTTCAAATGTTGAAGGGTGACGAAACGGAACCGAAACCCAACCCGATTCAAACGAACCGGTTCCGTTATTATTAGTAAAGAGTCTCCGTTCACGTGAAACACGCTCGAACTCCTCGGCGCGTGAGGTAACATGAGAGAGATAACCAGAAAGAAGCGCGTGACGGTGACGCTTCGGGAAACGGAGAGTGAAGCTTCGTTTCTCCTCGAGAGAATCCTGAACAGCGTCGACGTGGTGTGTCCATGAGAGACGGTGGTTGTTGAAGGTATCATGAACGGTGTGATTCGGCGCCACGGCGAAGGAGATGCGGTTGGAGGAAGGGGAACGTGAGAGCGTGAGACGACGGCATGCGGCGGCGGGGGAGTGGTTAACGGCGTTGAGGTAAAGATGAACGTGACGGTAGAGGTCGTTGAGTTCTACACCACAGTAACCGTTAAATTCAGGAATTTCGAAATAGGAATATGGAGAAAGCAAATCTTGAAGAGATTCATAAAGAGAATGAAGAACAGAGAGAAGCTGTGATGGTAGAACATTTTGTAACACTGTAAGTAACCCTAACAATGACCACATTTGTGATAATATCTCCATTTCTTTGTGTAGTTTTAGTTGTGAATAATTGAATAGAATGAGAATGGTTTCTTTTAGAGGTTGTTATTATATATAATATACACGTTGTAGAAAATAATGAACATGTTCTGGTAAAGGTTATGTATTCATTGTTTTGTGTTGGGTTGTGGATGAAAAAGAAGGATTAAATAATTATGAAATTGCATAGAGGAGGATAAAGTTAAAGGTAAAGATGATTAAACCGACCACTTTGCTTTTTTTGCTTTTACTTTGTTGGTTTGTAGATATGGTTGATTTTGTTTATTCTGATGGATGGACTTAGTACAGAATTATTTGCATGGTTAGTATAGAATCGTGTGTTACACTTAAGATATGCTTTGTCTTAGTATAGAATCTTTGAAAATGGAAATTTATGTTTGCTAAAGGTTCTTTCTTCCATTTTGTTGCTCTTTTTTTTTTTCTTCACTAAATCAATTGCATGAAGGGTACATTTTCTTACTTTGTTGCTTAGAAACCAAAACCAAGAAAAATGCTTGCTTTGGACAGTGGTTTGTTTGCAACCTTCATCCATTGTTGTTTTTTTGTTTTTGGATAAACAACCATTTTGGTCTATAAATGTGTAAAGGGTTGTCACTGTATACGAGTCCGTTTGATTTGTAAAAAGTAAGTAAGTAGCGAGCATAATAATATAGGACAGAACAACATAGGACAAATATTTAAAATATTGAACAAATTTTGTCTTGTACGATGTTTAGTGAACAAAAAGTTATTTTCGTGTTTTAAATAACTTGTGCAAAGGGCAAAAACTTGTCCTATGTTTTAGTGAAGGACAAAAATTTAACTTTTTTTTTCCATTTCGTTGATCTCAGTATGTCTAATCTTAGGAACAATTTTAAAATCAAACATAATACAATTGAAGTTGTCATGTCCAGTCCCTTATTTTTTAGTTGATCAAATGCACATCCATTGATGTTTGTTGTTTTTGGAAAAACAACCATTTTGGTATCTGAATGTGTGAGGCATTATCACTACAGTATCTGAGTGTATCGAAATTACAATTTAATCTCTAAGTGTTCCTTTTGTTAGTAATTTTATTTATGGAATAAATTGACCAACAAAAAATTAATTCGAGTACTAAACTAACTAACTAAAGACACATACCAAAATGAGTAACAAAAGACTATTTTGAGTATGTTTTTGTAATTTTGATACATTCAAAAACCATTGTAACAACACATCTTAAGAATCAAAATGACAGTTTACTCGATTGTTTGTTTCCCCTGTTTTTCTGGATTGTTCTCTGCATATTGTACGCTGTGTGGTGTATTTATTTGATCTGGCTAGCATTAAATTTTATGGTTATTCATAACATGTTAGAAATGCAATTTCTAACACATTCTTCCAAATGCACACACTCTGATTGGTTGAAATTCAAATGATTCTCCTTAAATTGTATAGGCCCGACATAAGTTTTGATCTATAAGACTTGGCATCTTCTAACCAAGTCTAATTCCACCAAGTGGGGTATTCTAACTACTCCGGCAATGTCCTTTGTTCTATGAATTTAGACCATTAGTAAAAAAAAAAGTGTCAAAAAGAGAATATTAAAGAGTGTATATTGCTAACATTATACTTTCTCAACTTCAATCTAGTTTTACAAGTATCTTCGATCTTGTGTGAGTGGTAACTAATACCCCCATAAGGACATATAATTTAACAATGCACACGTAGTAATTAGCTTTAGTAAACGGTCTTCAAGGGGATAATAGCAGAATCAATGCCAACACATGGTGTAAGTAAGAGTATGGTAAGGTGGGCATGCAGAGGATCTTGTGGAGTGGAAACTGCTTTTGCACTTTCTTGATAAATACCACTTTATTCTTTACCTTCTTTGTTGTAATTTGCGCATTCATATGTCAGAGAATGTCCTTTTGTATTATTATAACTCATCAGTCAGTCATCATGAGTACTGAGTGAGAGATGATAATAAGGGTATGATGATGATTATGTACTCCTGATTATTTTCATGTTTTACTGAGCCATGTTGGTTCAAATTGGTACATATATCAATGAACCTTGGATAGTTTTATATTCTTTGTATATATATTCATGTTAATTTTTATCCTTTTATCTTTGTACTTTATGGGCTATTGCATCTGCAAATTATAAGGTTAGATTTCAATGTACAAGTATGTAATAATTGATTGCAATTTGTTATGAAGAATGCCTATATACAAATTTTGTGTTGATTTGGTTTGGCAATTTCATATATGCATCAAACTTTTTCAATTCATTATTTTAGGCTTTTACTTATTGGTATGCATAGTGGTGGGAAATGGCCAAATGAGATTGTGAGATTGGTATATAGATATTCTTAACCCTACAAAACCGGCTTGTAACGTGATGATTGCCTCTTACATATAAACCCTTGTTTAGGCCAACTCACATCTAATGTGGGACTTCTAAACAAATATTAAAGTTATGAATAAGCTTATAAGCATATGCATGGTGGTATTCTTTCTTGTGCATTACATTTCTTTTATATCTTTACATGCTTATGCTTTTGAAGCAAAGTTTAATTTATGCTTCTTTACAGAAATTTGTCTAAATCTCCTTTTACTAAAGAAATACAATTTGCACCATCAGATTATAATCCTATGGTGTTGAGATATCATTCTTATCTAATCTTTGTTGCTCTTCAATGGTTTTAGGTATCCACTCATAAAAATGGTTGATATTTTGAGAAAGGGAACATGTAAAAGAGAAAATAAAAGGGGGGATAAAAAGAAAAAGAGACATGTGTATAAGCATTAAAAGCCACGAATATGTAGGATGGGCAAAAAATTCAGTGTAGGTCAGCCTTGAGAGAAAGCTAAGCTTAAATGAAGGGTATCAAGAATAAAGCCAAAAAAAGTGTTCTCATATGGAATGTCAATGATCAAAGGGATCATATTCCATCTAAGAAATATGTTTAATATTGCAAGATTGATTCATCAAGAGATCAGAACAGACTCTTAAGCAGAGAAGTGTTATTTGTAGCAGAAGTTCTAATTCAAGCTGCAGTTAATATGTACTAGAATGAAAGATTGCACTTAATCTATATAGTGTATAAGCTAATTAGTTAATTAGATCTTGACTAACTATTCGATTGTGATGTAATTATGTATTATTATAAAAACCTATAGAGCCAAATATATTTCATCTGGGATTGTGTCCATGTAAGAGTTGTTCTCCTTAATAATGAATGGATAAGAAAATGCTAGAGCTGTTTTTAAACTTGTGGATCACTAATTAAAAAAACTTATTAATGAAAGGTAATAAAAATAAATTAACTTGTGAGATTTGTTTTCATAAGGGTCATGCTAATTAGTTAAGGAACACACAAGTAGTAAATTTTATATTAAAAAGAATATATTTTACACTTTAAAAAAGTTTACTACATAAATTACAAGACAACTTTACTACGTTTGGTTTTTAACTACTTTACATAATGAGTGCATTAATTAACATTTTCCTTTTAATGGAACTTTTCATTTTGTAAGTTTTAATAAAACTTTAACTTTGGAATTGAAAACAAGTTTAAAAATATTGGTGAGATTAGTTTTGAAACCTGGGGCGGTTTCCACGCCTTGATAATTTTTTGTTTACTTGGGTATGGCATATTGTTGTCATTGGCCATGTATGGTTTCAACAACTCCGGTGAAGCCACCACCGTCTTCTACCTCCCGCTCTTTTGTCCAGGTGTTGCAAGATTCTTGTGAGGTACAAGATAGCCAACTGCCTTCTCTAGCCATCAAAGGTGACGCCTTGTGCATCAAGATCACTCGCGAAGAATACGAGAAAGGAATTGCCGATTGTAAATGTAATTTCATGGTAGATTAACCATGATAAAATGAGACAAACCTTTGACAACACGTGATCTACATCATAAGCTTTCAAAGGTATGGAAAATGGATTGCTCATGGAAGATGATATTCCTGGGACATGGGTTCTATGAATTTCAATTCGCTTCACAGGGCCGGACCGATAGTTTTAGGTTATTTTTAGCCTAGAATCACTTCATCTGCATATTTTTTCTTTCTATCGTTCTTTTGATATAAATAAGTGATTTTTCACATAGATCAAATTTTCTTTTTGTGTTTTTTTGTGATTTCGTCGTCTGAGTGCGACGTTGTGTTGATTGTCAGCTTGTGCGGCACTATTTGTTTTTCCGTATTATTGCGGTATTTGTTTGATTCCTATTGAAAGATTGGCTCCAGTCAATTGCAAATCCGGAGGCACGGATATTCCGGCCAATTTAATTTTATCATTATATTATTTGTAGTAGGCATTTTATCGTTGTATGCTATTAACTTGGATGTTGTGAGTTTGTTCGCAGATTCATTCTTTACGTTTTTATGTGGTTGTATTTGATGTGTTCTATCAATTCGAATGGATGAATATCTTTTGGTTTTGTAAAAAAAAATAAAAATACATTCGGTAGTTATCAATGGTGTTGAACGATCATTCCACAACATAACCTAACTTCTAAGCCTTAGCATCTAAGTTTCAGAGGCTAGTATAACGTTGTGCAGTGGGCATATGTTCTTTGACTTGCAATATAGCTTTAATCTTGAAATATTCAAATATTGCGGTGCTTTGAAACGTTTGTTTGAGTCTTCTTATATAGTGATATAGCTCTTGTTGATTTGGTTGAGTAAGATTTGATTTTATTCTTCAAATAATTAGATTTGATCTCATCTAATTCTTCGAAACAAATCTCAACTAACTCCAATAGAAGATATGATTTGTTTTAAAACTAACTTAATAAAATAAAGATTCAAATAAATCTTCTCTTAAGTTAGTTATGACTTCCAATCTCATCTAGCACATAGGTTTGATAACAAACTTTGTTAATAAACCTTTAAATAGCAGGCAATCTTAAATTTGCGCATTGTAAAATAGAGAAAGCTAAGGATGTCCTACTCAAGCTGCCAGCTGCGACATCTTGCACCAGCACATTTGTACTGCACATGTTGTTTTAACATAATGCAGCCAACCAAAATGGACAACAATTTTAAACACCCAAATTTTAAAATTGAGAGTAAGAAAATCTTAAATTCTATGTTATAAGACAATAACCTCTAACATACTACCTATATAATTCACTTTAGAGTTTAGAATGTAAAGTACTCCCTCCGTCCCATATTATAAGGGAAAAAGAAACACATTTATTAAGAAAACCAAAACTTGAGAATTTGAAATATGGTTTTGTGGGTTTTTCTTGAAATAAGTTGCATGGGAAGATGTAAAAACAAATTTGATTGGTTGTTGTTTATTGAGAAAATGAGAAAGAGAAAAAATTAAATGCAATTTGCATTTAATTTTATAAGAATAAGTAAAAAACATTCTTGAAAATTGTTTTTTCCCTTATAATTTGGGACAAAAAAGGGCCATTTTTTTTCCTTATAATATAGGACGGAGGAAGTATCTACTAATATCATTAATGGCATGGTGTGAACTGATCACAAGAATTTCTCCTAATATCAATTGTTAATTAATAAATAAAAAATAAATATTAAAGATTGTTATAATCACGATCATTAATTTTCTCACTTTACGTTTTAGTCACTTTACAACATTCAAATCCACTTAAAGTATCTTTTCTTTTACCTATAAAAGGAAGGTTGAGTTGCTTATAATCAAGTTTTGTGATGATATGACACTCCATAAAAAAAGTTTACAATCTCTATTAAAACCTTTTCACCATCTCTTTTAATTAAATCATTTTAAATATCAATATATCAAGTTATCACTATATAACTTCTTACAAATTATGAGTCAAAAAGAAAACTTCTTACAAATTATGGCCACCAAATCTATTAATAATTTATTTGTTTCACTAATAAAAAATTTATATGGAGTACTACTTTTTTTTACTCTTCGTGTTGCATTGCATACATATTTACATACTCAATATTGTTCTAATGTAAAATCTAAAATAAATAATTTGTTTCTTTCACTAATAAAAAATTTATACTACTTTTTCTACTCTTACATAACTATTTACCACTCCCACACTCCAATGTTGTACTAATGCAAAATCTAAATTAATAAAGTTGGCGTGTGTAACAATTTTTATTAATTTCTCATTATCCTATTCATTTTTTAAATAATTTTAATGATTATTTTTCATAGTAGTTAAAATTAGAGATGAATAAAAGTAAATTTTTTAACTTCTCATTATCCTATTCATTTTTAAAATAATTTTAATGATTGTTTTCCATGGTAGTTAGAATTAGAGATAAATAAAAGTAAATTTTGTATTTGTTAAATTATTTTATACTAATTATTGTTTGAAATTATAATATTTTATTTATGTTCACCTATCTATTTATTCATTTATCTCATGATTTTTTTGTGACTTTTCAAGTTATAATTACATTTAATTTAAATATTATCTAAAACACATGTTCTTTTTCTATTACTGAGTAAGATCATAAAAAGCGTAAACAAATTTTGAAGAAAAAAAAAATGAATAGATAATGTTTCCAATCTCTATATCTATTATATCATTTTAAATAAAATATATTGAGGAAATATTTTAAAAGTTGTGTATTTATTTGTGGCTCTTTGCCTTTCTCTCATTTACTTTATGTAACTAACTTTTGTTAATTGTAATAATTATTTCAATTATTCTTATTATATTAGTCTTTATATACATCAACTTCTACCATCTATTGAGAACATAGATGTCAAGATTACAATGTATTATCATGCTTAATTTTTTTGTAACTGTAGAATTTGTAAAAATATAATGCAATGATAACTACACACTCATTACAATTAAATGTTATGATTGTTGGAATGCTTCTCAATGTAACCATGGTCCTTATATAAGCAATATCAGTTCCACGTACTTTTTGTTTAACCATACTCTCTCATTTTTTGTATTTAAATTATTTTGTATGTTTTCTATATTTTGTTTTCTATTTTGTACTTTTTGTATGTTTTTATATATTCTCAATAAGTAAGTCAACCACTGTATATCTATATTTTTCAAGTATATATGAATGTTATTCTATTTTTAATATCTATTTTCTACCTTTTTTTAGGACTGAAGTTTAAAGATTGTTTTATGGAACAAATGTGGTCATTGGGTGTGTTGATTGTGGAGCACCTTAATTTGATCGGAAGTTTTCCTTCTACTTAAACCATGGATTCGGTATATTTTGTAAGAAAATAATAGAATGTATGTCTCAACTACATTAGAAAAATTTGAATGTATCTGCATTGACCTATATGCAAAATCTTAGAAGTTGAAGGTTATAATTTATTTTACAATATCTCTATAAGCGAACTTTAAGTTGCTTTTATGTCTCGATTTTGTTGATGTGCCGCCTCTAAAAAGGCTTCATACAATTATATGCAATAATAATGCACAAAATTTTAACTTACAAAACTTCTCATATTTTCTTATTGAATCGGAGTTAAATAAGCTATTTTAGAAAGAAGAAGAAAATTGTTAAATTGACCATAGTCGCTCATGAAAGCCATTGTTTGAATTTGATAAAATAAGTAATGAATAAGACACTTTGAATAAGTAAGTATAGTCATTGATCTCAAGGATAAAAAGAATCTATATATAGGCACTCCGTAATTAACATAAGTTGTTAATAGATTATACCATTACTATTTAGGACCAAAAAAATGGGAACATATAAACCTCACCAAAAAAAAAAAAAAGAATTTAGCATAGCAAAAAGAAGATAAATCAAGATGTTGGCTAAAAAATCTTGACCAATAAAAAAAATATAATGACGTGTATCAAGTGAATGTTTGAGAGAAATCTCAAAAGAAATAAAATTAATATTACAACAATATTCTTTTTCAATAAATATGAGAAACTAACTTACATAGAGGAGTAAATTAAACGGTTACGTCATGTTTAGCGTAATTTTAAAGAAAGATCAAAGGATGAAAAATATAAAATCACGAAAGATGAATGGTAAAGTAAACTAATGGCGGAGATTTTCATGTTATAAAAATGATGGAGAATTAATTTAATTTCACTCACTCTTTTTTATACCCAATAGTCAATATATATTTTTTGTTTTAATTACCTCATTTATATTTTGGAGTACTTTGACCCTATTCACATATTAAATATCTTATTATTTGTAATTCCCAATTAATATTAAGTTTTTTCTAAAATATCTCTTGATAATTTGGGATATATATCCAACAAACCAATGAAAACAACAGGTACAGTAGATCTAAATAAACTAACTAAATATTCAAGCAAATATTATTAAATAAGAGAGACAAAAACTAACAATAAATTTGAAGGGAAAACAAACCACAAACAAAGGACCAAGAAAAAAAAATGTAAATTGAACAATAGACTAAAGAAATCGGGATTAATAAAGCCGGGATAAAATTCCATAAAAGAATGAGAGAGAAGTAACTAGAAAAACTATTTGGTACCTTAAATTGCATCAAAGAGAGTAAATAGTTACGCTATTTGAAAATTAATCACATGATAAAAAAATGTATGTAAAAGTATGCATGTCTCCAACTCTTATTAAAAAATTAAAATAAAGGATATACCTCAAAAATGAAAACCAAAGTGACATGTGACTATACAATTACAACTTATATAAAAAAAACTAAAATCTTATATTATTACACTATTAAAATAAAGAGAGTTTCTATATAGTGCGAACTGATTAAACACGAACGCATAACGAATTGCGCAGGATGTTCACTATAACTGCTCTTTGCATTTTAAAGCAAAATAAAAATTTAAGTAGATCAGGATTAAGAGTGATCCAATGGTTAAAAATCATTCATTGAATTTCGTTAAAGGCATTTTCACATTAACAAGTTTTTTTCCTAAAATAAAATATGATACATCCCTTCAAACTTATAAAATATTAGTATAAGAGATCTATATGGTTAAAAATCATTCATTGAATTTCGTTAAAGACATTTTCGCACTAACAAGTTGTTTTCTAAAATAAAATATGATACATCCCTTCAAACTTTTAAAATATTGGTAAAAGAGATCTATTACATTAAAATATAAAAAAAAACTACGATATAAATCCTTGAAAAATCTCATATTTCTAAACAACTTTTTATTTTTATAGATATATTTTTTATTGAATTTTATATATAAGATCATTACACTTGGATAGAAGGCAAACGGACAACAAGCTGCGCCGTTAACCCTAAATATAATCATATTTAAATTAGTATCTATCATCGTTCAAAAATAAAATAAAATTAGTATCTATCTTTTAACTATATCTGATCATGCCTATCACAATTATTATTTTTCATTTAAAAAAAAAAAGAACGAGATGAAAGTAAGTAAAAAACCTATTTGGTACCTTAAATTGCATAGAACAGAGTAAGCATTTACGCTATTTGATGCGTAATTTTCAAAAAAGGAGATCACTTGATAAAAAAAAAGTATGTATGCATGTATTCCTCCAACTCTTATTGAAAAAAATAAGGGATGCATAAAATCTAAAACAAAGTGACTCCTTTTCAAAAAAGTGACATGTGATTATACAATTGCAACTCATATAAAAAAAAGTAAGATCTTATACATTTATACTATTAAAATAAAATATGATGCATCCCTTCAAATTTATAAAATATTATAGGAGATCTATTATATTAAAATATAAACAAAACTACAATACAAATCAATGAAAAATCTCATATTTCTAAACAACTTTTTTAATTTTTATGCATATACTAATAATAAATATAATCATATTTATATTAGTATCTATCATTTAACTATATTTGATTATATTTATCACAATTATTATTTTTCACTTATAAAAATATTTTAATCGAACTCGTGCAACGCACGGGTTTATTCCTAGTATCTAAATTAAATAGATATATCCTGTAGAGGGGCACCAGCAGTGTCTCACCTTTTATTTGAAGATGATTGCTTTCTTATTTGTAGGTCTAATCTTGTTGACTCCAGGAAATTAATGCAGATTCTTAAAACATATGAGGAAGCGTCCGGACAGGAAGTCAACCTGTCAAAATCAGAAGTTTTCTTTAGTCGTAACATCAGTCAAGCAACCCAAGAGGATTTATCCAATATTATGGGTGTCAAACATGTGCTCGGAACAGGTACCTACCTTGGCTTGCCTTCTATGGTAGGGAGAAGTAAGAAAGCGACGTTTGCATACATTAAGGATAGAATTTGGAAAAGAATGATTTCATGGAGAAGTCGACCGCTTTCTAGAGCCGGTAAGGAAGTAATGATCAAATCTATTTTACAATCTATTCCGGCATATGTTATTAGTATATATTTGTTACCGGATTCTTTGATAGATGATATAGAAAGAATGATAAACTCTTTTTGGTGGGGTGGTGGAACTAATAATAAAGGTATTAGATGGCTGGCCTGAGAGAAAATGAAATACCCCAAAGAGGAAGGAGGACTCAGATTTCGAGATTTCCAAAACTTCAACATGGCTATGGTCGCAAAACAAGGGTGAAATCTAATGAATAAACCAAGCTCTTTAGTGGCAAGAATCTTCAAAGCTAGGTATTCTCCCCATTCTTCTCTTCTTGATTCTAAACTTGGTAATAATCCTAGTTTTGTATGGTGGAGCATTTGGAAATCGAGGCAAGTTTTGATAAATGGATGTAGATGGCAAATAGGTGATGGTAGCAACATTAGAGTTATGAATGAACCATGGTTAAGGGTAGAAAATGAGCGATGGGTTTTAGCGCCTCAAAGACAAGAAGTGTACAACTTAACCATCCAACAACTTATGCTACCTAACACAAAACAATGGGACATTGGAAAAATTAATTCTTTATTTTCTGAGGAAGCTGTAAAATCTATTCTTGCTGTCCCATTGTTAGAAGTTGTGAAGGATGATAAGTTAATATGGGGGGACGAAAGAGATGGTGTGTACTCGGTTAGATCGGGATACCGGAAAGTAATGAAGATGCGGAGGGTAGATACAAGGCCGAGAGATAGAGAGAGTTGGAGTAGCTTATGGAAAATTCAAGCCCCACCAAAAGTCAAACACTTGCTTTGGAGAATTTGTAAGGAATGTTTACCGACGCGAACACGTTTGAGAAGCCGTTATGTCCAATGCCCGGTGGAATGTCCCTTATGTCAAAATGATAATGAGGATGATTGGAACTTATTATTTGATTGTAGAGCTAATATGGAAGCTTGGAATATCATGGGAATGTACCAAAAAATACATTCAAGAAAGCAACAATTTTCTATTACTAGAGTGTTAATTTTTGATATGCGCAGGAAAGAAAGTAGACAAACAGCAGGCAAGATGGCAATTTTGATATGGTCTATGTGGCAAAATCGTAATAACTATGCGTGGGATGAAAGCAAATTAAGCGCAGCAAGTAGGAATGCAAGCGGCACAAATGTGGAATGATTGGGCGATGATACATGACTGCCTAGATGATGAACAGACGCAGCAGCACTAGCAAACAACAGTCCAAACAGAATCTCAATGGCAGCAACCACCTTACGGATACTTGAAATGCAATGTAGACGCAAGCTTTTTTGACACAGCTGAAGCAACCGGATGGGGATGGTGTTTACGTGACTACCGAGGACAATTTGTGCTTGCCGAACTAATCTCATGCATAATAAGCTCAACACTTTGGAGGGTGAAGCCATGGCAATAAAAGAAGCATTAGAAGAAATTATGCTTAGAGGCTTAACTCATGTTATCATTCAAAGTGACTCCAAAGTAGTAGTTGATGCAATTAATTCTAGGCAAGATGGATTATCCGAATTTAGTATTTTGATTTCTCATATTAAGAATTTACTCTTGTTGAATATTAACTTTGAGGTCAAGTTCACGACAAGAAAACAGGAAAAAATTGAGGGTTCAAGGCCTCCAAGAAGCCACAAAATTCGCCAAGAATACATGGCTTCTTGGCGGCCCTGAGCCCCCAATATGCTTCTTGGCAGCCCTGAGCCCCCAATAAGCCTGTCAGGTTTGAATTTCACAGACTGGCTTCTTGGAGGTCTATGGCCGCCAACAATCCATGTCTTCTTGGAGGTTCATGGCGGCCAAGAAGCCATCCGTAATTAAAAAAAAAATTAATTATTTAATTATTTAAAATTCGGATTATTTAAATAATCTAATTTTTAAATAATTAATTATTTCAACAAAAAATGATAATTAAATATATTTTTTTTATATTGACTAAAAATCCTAACTTTTGTTTATATTTTGTCTACAAAAAACTAACTTTGTTTTTATTTTGCCTAAAAATAGTAACTTTATATTTATTTTGACTAAACATATACTAATTTTTTTATTTTGCTTAAAAATACTAACTTTTTTATTTTAACTAAAAGTACTAATTTTTTACAATTTTCTTTATTATATTTTTCGTTTCAGTGATTAATTCTTTTTTTAAAAAAATTCGTTTTTTTAGACAGAATTGTATTCGTTTTTAAATACAGTTTTTATAGTTTTACTATTGTCATATATTAGCTTTAACACAATTTTCAGAAATAAATAAATAAATTGTTTATAAAATAAAATTACATTACTTACTTGTAGCGCTGAATAGTGTATAACTTGAAGCTCTTCCAACCACCGACTCAGATGACCACGAAAATTATCAACACTTGATAAATAAAAATTGTAAACAAAAAATATTAGAACATATACATTTAAGTTAATAAAGCAAAAAAATCAAACTTTTTAAAATTAAAAGACAAATACTTACCACTTTTTGGATAGAGATGTGAAATTAAAATTTAAAATTTGGAGATAAGTATGAAAAAAAAAAATGAAAGTTAGAAGTATGAGATTTTAGAGAGAAGTTAGAGAAATTTAGAGAGAGTTTGGAAGTGTAAAATGAAGTGAAGTAGTAGAAATGAAGTGAAGAAATGGATTGAAGTATATATTAAAAGTGTAGAGAAGATAACAGTTGGAAGAAAAAATAATAAAAAATGGGTTACTTGGATTCCTGGCGGCCATGAACCGCCAATAACCTTCAACGGTCCATGGATTCTTGGCGGCCCATGGCCCCCAACAAACATGTCAGATTTTGCTTTCATTCTTTGCGGCCCATGACCCCCAACAATCCCATTTCAAAATTTTCAAAACGGTCCAATGGCTTCTTGGCGAAATTTATGGCTTCTTGGGGGCTTTTAGCCCCCAATAAAATATTGGGGGCTAAAATCCGCCAAGAATGTTGGCCAAGAAATTAAGGTTTTCTTGTAGCGAGGGCGGCCTATTCCATATCTAGTGAGTTTCTTTTTGTCAAAAAAAAATTAATAAATGAAAAATAAATATTATAGATTGTTATTTTACAACATTCAAATCCACTTAAAGTATATCTAAATTAAATAGATATATCCTCCAATTAGTTGAATGAATAGTCAACAACTAACTTCTCCTCTAACTAGGATTACATTTATCTTTTACTAATATAAAAGATAAAAGATAAATTTGGCCTTGTCCAAAAAAATAAGATTACAACTACGGCTATTTAAGTCTCCAAAACCAATCATCAAATTCACAACAAAAAAGATCACCATAATCACCGAGTCCATAAAACCTATATGCAATATTCACCGAAAGAATATCTCTATATACTCCTTTTTTTGGTACAAATATCTCTATATACTCTAGTGCTGCCAAAGAAAAGTGATTATGAGGAAAGAAGAATCTAATTCCTCTCATCAAATTAATCCAAGGTATGTCATGTCACCAAAAATAAATAATCCAAACTACGTACTCTATTTCTTTAATTTGTCTTCTTGCTATAAACGTATACATGTACAATTACATGAACATAATTATATTATTGTTATATTATGATTATGATGGTAAAAAGAGCTTGGAGATTGAAGTGATTGTGAAGGAAGGATCTAAATCCTCTAATGTAATTAATCCAAGGTATGTACTTAATCTCTTTGTTTACCTTAATACTTATCTGTAGTAATTTTTGCTTTTAATGTCTTTCGGCTTAATTAAAATTCATAAATCAACATATATTTATATAATATCATGAACATGTTATATTATTGTTATTATTATACTCCCTTCGTTACTTTTTAAATGTGTTTTTGGAATAGTAACACCAAATTAGTGACGTGTATTTTTGCACACACTTTCTCTTTACAATAAATTTAATTTGTTATCACTCATCGTTAGTTGGTCAAATGGTGATTGACACTAAACTTGGTAGGGAAAGCACAGTTTGACCCCACAAATGCGATCGGGAAAGGGCTGAAACAACATGATGCCAGAATCAACGCTCGAACCATATTAATTAGGCGGTCTAAAGGGGCGGATATTGATGGTGAAAACAAAAAAATTTAATATGTTATCTTTCTTTCGTAACAAAAAATTGTTAATTACTATTTCTTTCTTCAACAAATTCCTATTTTTTCGCACTTTTTCTCTCATAACAAATAATTGTCTATTTTCTAAACATTGTGCACGTCTCTTTAATTATTTTAAGCCAATATAAAAATTAGTTCAACTTCACAATAAGCCAAACTATTGAAGCTTCTTTGAACAATAAACTACACCTAATTTAAGAAGTGAACAAGATGTAAAACAAGCTTAAGGATAAGCAAATTTAAGTCTAAGCAAAATATTTAATTTATGTAAATTAATGTTGTGCCAAACACAATTGTTAATTTAAAATTGCAATTATTGATTTAAAGTTGTTCTTTACTTTAAATCAAAGATAAAAAGTGACAAAATTTTCAATAAAATTTAGGATGAAAGATTTTTAACATCGTTCTTATCACTCGTCGAAACTCAATATGTTGAGAAGATTCTTCTCCTTCTTCTTCTTTTGGATATTTGTTCAAATCAAATTCATAATATGTATCTTCATTTAAATTAAAATTCATTAGTACTTTTGATCAAATTTTTCCTTCTTCATTGTCATCTTGTTATTGTATATCTTGTCAAATGAGTCTTCAACTATTTCTCCCTCTTCACCTCTTATCGACAATTTCAATGAGTCTCCCACTCTTTCTTCTTTTTGAACATTCATGCAGTCTATTATTTTTTTCTCTCAGGTTTGTTCTTTTACTTTGCACTTGAAATTTTTAACAATTACTACGCATCTTATTTATCGAATTTTAACTCGTCATGGAACCATTACTGTAGGTAACAAAATTTTATTTAAATTTGAAGATAATAAGAAACAAACTTTATTAAAAAAAAACAAACTTTGTTTAAAAATAAATAAACTTTAGTCTTCTAAATATATAACATTAATTAGTTTTATTGAACGATTGTATAATTGACAAACATCTAAAGTTTGTTTCTTTTAAAACAAAGTTTGTTTCTTGTTATCTTCAAATTTAATCAAAATTTGTTACCTATCATAATTGTTCAAGGAAGAGTTAAAATTCTAAATAAAATAAGTAGTAATTATTAAAAATTTCAAGTGCAAAGTAAAATAACAAATCTGAGAGAAAAAAATAAAAATAAAAACTCCATGAATCTTCAAAGGAAGAAAGAGCAGAAGACTCATTGGAACTGCTAATGAGACGTGGAGAGGTAGAAATAGTAGAAGACTTATTTGACAACTTACAGAAACAAGATGACAATGAAGAAGAAGAAGTTTCATCAAGAGTCCTAATGAATTTTGATTTAAATGAAGATGCAGATTATGAAATTGATTTGAACAAATATCCTGAAGAAGAAGAAGGAGATGAATCTTCCCAACATATTGAGTTTCGACCAGTGATTAGAAAGATGTTAAAAATGTCTCTTCTTAAATTTTATTGAAAATTTTGTTGTTTTTTATTTTTGATTTAAAGTAAAGAACAACTTTAAATTAACAATTACAACTTTCAATTAACAATTGTGTCTAGCAGTGCATTAATTTACATGAATGACATATTTTGCTTAGCCTTAACTTTGTTTATATCCTTAACCTTGCTTTACATATTTTTCTCACCTTTTTGAATTCGGTGTGGTTTATTGTGTAAAGGAGCTAACTTCTGTTTTGGCTTATTGTTAAGTTGAAATATTGACTTAAAATAATTAAAGAGATGTGTACAATATTGAGAAAATTGACAATTATTTGTTATGAGAGAGTGTGCCAAAAATAGGAATTTGTTGGAGAAAGTGATAGTAACTAATAATTGTTTGTTACAAAGAAAGATAATATATTAAATTTAATTGAAAGAGAAAGTATGTACAAAAAAATATAAATTTATTGGTGGATAAAATTAAGGGTTTAATAGGAAGAAAATGTCTAAAAATACAGTATCCTAATTTGGTATTACCATTCGAATATACACTTAAAAAGAAATAGAAGAGTATATCAAATAAAAATAAAATATTAGAAGCATAACAACCTAAGAAATATTGGAAAGATTATATTGATTGCTAGTACTTTTATTAACATTTTTTTATGAATGGAAAAATAATATTATATTAATAAATACGAAATAGCACAAGAAAAAAAAAATGAAGAGGTATATTATAAAAAAAAAAAAAAAACTGAAGAGGTACTAGAAGTATACACCACAAATGACCATCTAAAGGTACTGAAGATTATATTTTTGTCATTGGCCATGTATGGTTTCAACAACTCCGGTGAAGCCACCACTGTCTACTACCTCCCGCTCTTTTGTCCAGGTATTGCAAGATTCTTGTGAGGTACAAGATAGCCAACTGCCTTCTCTAGCCATCAAAGGTGACGCCTTGTGCATCAATATCACTCACGAAGAATACAAGAAAGGAATTGGCGATTGTAAATGTAATTTCATGGTAGATTAACCATGATAAAATGGGTTCTATGAATTTCAATTCGCTTCACAGGGTTGGCTCGATGTAACATTTATTGTGGAGTTGAGAGAGACCACGTAGAAATTATAAAAAAAATAGATATTTGTATTAATATATTAGTAGAAATATAAATCTCTACAAAAATTATTAAAAAAGTGGTTTATCATTTTTGTGCGTTTTTTGGTTATTATTATTTTAAAAATGCAAATTTTATAGGGGAAATGAGAAAAAAACAAATGCGAAAATGTTATCCCTGGGAGTCGAACACAGGAGCATCTTCTTCAAGATAATGCTAGCCTTCAGTCGCTGCGCCACAAAGAAATCTTTTAATAATCTTAGAAGATAATATGTATTATCAATTTGGGGCCTTTATGAGTATTACATCGGGGCCTTTTTGAGAGCCCACAGACTTGGGGCATAAAGCCCTAGCTTCACTTGCTTTGGGCTTGGGCCGGCCCTGTCGCTTCATATGAAGATATGTGCTATGTGGTCTTTAGGGACCATGGATTTCAAGCCAGTACCTTCTTCGAATGTTCAAGTGGACGAATTATTTCAATACTTACACGCAGCGCCAAACCCACACTGAAATTTGGATTCATCTCGTGGAATTACTTTAAGAATATTGGCGTCAACATATGTTATTTGAGGTTGCTAGTGTCATCGGAAACGTCTCTTGCTTTGGATGAATCTACCAAAAGTAGAGCGTTTGGAGATTATGCAAGAATTTTAGTGGATATGGATCTTCTATTTATGATGAGGTCATGGTGGAACAAGAGGGAGACACATTCAACGTGAAGATAATATATGAACGATTGCCTGAATATTGTACCCATTGCCTAATTTTTTTCTTATTTTGTTTTCACTAAGCCCGCTTTATTTATGTCAAAAAAGAAAAACTCATCTTTTAGGAAACAAAACATACAAACCCTACTTGGATCAAATCGCTTCTCTCTCAAGATGTAGAAAATAAGCTATTTCTTTCTCGTCGCACTGAATGTTGACCTGTCTCTCATTGTGCATCGAAATCTTTCACCGTCGTTTCCCATCCTCGTGAGTGATAGCATGGGCCTCAATGGTGGATATAACTCTTTCTATTTTTGATGAGGTCATGGTGGAATGAGAGGGATACACATTTAACATGGAGATAATATAGGAACGAGTACCTGGATTTTGTACTCATTGCCTACTTTATTTATATGTCAAAAAACAAAAACTCATCTCTTTGGAAACAAAGCATACAATCCAACTTGGATCAAATTGCTTCTCTCTCAAAATGTAGAAAATAAGGCCTTTCTTTCTTGTGATACTGATCCTTGACTTGGCTCTCACCGTGCGCCAAAATCTTTCATCGCCGTTTTCCATCTTTGTGAGTAATTGCATGTGCCTCGATTTGAATCATACTAGGCCCAAAAGAACAAGTAAGAAGCCTTTTGGATGAAAGATGTATTTAAATTTTTATCCTTTTGGACCAAGAAAATTGCTCTTTAGGTCTCCCAGAGTTGCACTCATACCCCCCAAAACCCAAAATACGCTCAATTTCGAACCTAAGATTCATTTGTATCTTGCGATCCGAAATGAAATTCTACTTCGTATTTCAGGATTTGAAAAGACTGGTTTCGAAACGTAAATTCCAAAATATTGATTTATGAACAAATCACAGGAATCCACACGTAGAAATAGTGTTATAACGAAAATTAAAAATAAATTTGGATCCATTTGTCAAAAAAAAAAAAAAAAAAATTTGGATCCATGATCCAAAATGTAAAAATAAAAAATAAAAAATGAATTGAAATGCCCGAAGAAAGTCAAATGTATATTATGTTGAGTTGATTACTGTTGCTCTATAGGAGTATTTGATTTTTTTCATTCTCATTATAAAAAATGAGCATGTTTAATTACATAACCATGGCTAAACAATTTTTTTTTTAGTGACAGTACTTTGGTGATAAAAGCTATGTTTACCTGCTCTTTTAGTTTTAGATTATAAGGGTGCTACTATTTCTCGTTTAGTTCGTTAATTTAGGCCTTTTATTATATAAAAAAAAATCTTGGAAATTGAAACACCAGGCATTAAAAAAAATACCTCGGGAAACTACTGGGAAAATAACGATTCTCATAATCAACCTTGTCGCGGTGATTTTTGGATATCGAGTTATTAATTAACTTCGAATCGCAATTTAATATTCCACCACCGATCTTTAATTTATCCGAGGGAAAGGGAAAAAGTTCGAAAAAACCCTATTTTTAAGAGAACAAGGTTCGGGCGTTGGTTATACGAAGGGAAGGTATTAACACCCTAAGTATCTATAGTACTCTATAGGAACCTCTTGTTTTTATTTCTATCTACGCGCTTTATTTTTAAATGCTTGTAAAAAAATGTATAAGTGGGAAATTAAAATGATGAAAAAAAAGAAGTTTGAAATGATGGAAAAGGAAAAATGTTTTTGTTGATTTTATTGATTGAAGAGACAAGTCTCATGCCTACGTACCCGAGGGATCAAACCACCGTAGTTCGGGATAAAAAGACAAGTAAATTTGTTTATTTGATTTTAAGGTTTTGAAAATGGTTTTAAAATACCAAAAGCCGAAAGTGGCAAAATGTGAGTTTGATTGATGTTAATTTGTGAAAAAAATCTATATGGTTAAATTGATTAAGATTTGATTAAGAAAATAAGACGCGGACACTTGGTTTAAAATCCAAGGTTTGTTGAGAAAATGTTTTAAGTGATAAAAGACACTTAGTTTAAAATCCAAGGTTTATGCATGATTAATGATGTATGAATGAGACAAATGTACTTGGTTTAAAATCCAAGGTTTTAGGCGAGAAAAAGGGACACTTGGGTTAAAGTCCAAGGTTTTAGCGATAAAAGGAGCCATTGGTTTAAAGTCCAAGGCACTTGGTTTAAAATCCAAGTTCGCGATAAAAAAAGACACTTGGGTTAAAATCCAAGTTTTTCACGATAAAAGACGCCGTTGGTTTAAATTCCAAGGCACTTGGTTTAAAATCCGAGTTCGCGGTAAAAAGACTCTTGGGTTAAAATCCAAGGTTTTCGCGATAAAAAGAAACGTTTGGTTTAAAGTCCAAAGTTTGAAGAATGCATGATGACAAGATATTTTTTATGCTTGATGATGTTTGAAAATGAATTGTGTTGACTATTTTTGAAAGAGGTTTTGACCTCGTTTTTTAGAATAAAAAGACTAATTATTTTTGAAGAGGTGTTGACCTCATTTTTAGAATAAAGTGACTAACTATTTAAAATGGAATGTCGGGTTAAAATTAAAAGGTAGCGCGCGAAAAATGATACAAACGTCGCAATAAGCTAATTAAGCGCGAAGACGATCCGTAATGATATTTTGATCAAAACGGTGTCTTTTCCCTTGGAATTAAATATGCTAACGATTTGCGGAAAGCGATAAATAAATATGCATGAGATGCAATTTTTCATTTATAGTGTACATTGGTTCCTAATTACAATCTAAAGTATTTGCGAGGAAAAATAAATATGAGATGAATGCAACATGATGCTATGCAATTTATTTAAATTTACATCAAGTCCTAAAAAATACAATCTAATGTAAAAAATAAAATAAAAACAAAAAGGGTGCAAATAATAATAAAAACAGAAAGGGGTGTGAAAAGTAAACAGAATGAGCAAAGCCCGGTCCAGAGAGGCCCAACTGCACAAAATGTAAAGGGTTTGATCAGGGCCGTCTGATTGATCAGACGTCCCTGATTTGATCACAGGGAAAGTCAATTGTGGGCGTTGGATTAAGATCAGAGGGCCATAGGCGCGCAGGTGCACCATAAGTCTGTGCACCTGCGCGCACAGGATTATAAACAGGGGTATAAATAGGCAAAACCCTAAAAACATAACATAATCACCATCTTCTCTAATCTCTCGCCGCCGGCGAGCTTCTTTCTTTCTCTCTACCCTCTCTCACGCCGCCGGCGTCCATACCCTTCTTTCTCTCAACCTTCTTCTCTGTTCTCTCTTCCTTTTGTTCTCAAAACCCAAACAAATCAAAATTCTCTCTCAATCTAACTCTGATTTTTCGATCTAAATCTCAAACAAAACTTTCAAAACACAGAATGAGAAAAAAAACCTTGGTATTGGTTCGTTTGATCTGATTCTTCTTCTTCGCGTTTTCGGTTCCAGTTTTCTAAAGGATTTGATTTCGGGTTGTGAAGATTTGGTTTGCGATTTAGGAATTGGATTGATCGATGAGTTTTTTGGGTTTTCAATTCTGGTTTTGATTGTGAAGGTTTGATGAGGATGATGATGAACGATGAGGTTGTTTGATTTTTTCTGGGAAAGTTTTCTTTGGTTCCGTGTTTAATCCGAAAAAAGAAGATGAAGATTAAACGATGATGATTTGTGGTTTTGAATGATGATTTGTGGTTTTCTGTTTGTTAATTCTGGGTTTTGATTCTGAGTTTCGATCTGTGTTTGTTCTTGAAGAACCAGTGATGATGATCTGGTTCTGTGATGATTTTGGGAATTGATTTTGGATTGATGAGCAATTTCTGGGTTCTGTGATTCTGAATTTTTGTGTTTGTTTATTTTGATCTGTTTTGATTTTTCTGGGTATTCTGTTGATGAACGGCTGATGAATTTCTGTGGAATTTTTGTGTGTACTGACCTTGGGAACTGTGTACAGTATAAATACTGTGTCAGACCTAGGGTTTGCAGATGAAATATATCCCCATTTGGACAAAATTGCCCCTTTGGGCCTGGACAAAAAACACCTGATCTGGACTGTGGACAAATTGACTAAAACACCCAAAAATAGTAAAAGCAAAAAATGTAAATGAAAATAAAAAAGAAATAAAATAAATATATATATATATATATATATATATATATATATATATATATATATATAATAATAATAAAAACGAAATTAAATAAAAATAATAATTAAACAATAAAGAAATAAATTAAAAGAAATAATAATAAAAAGAAATTAAACCAAAAAAATGAGGTATTTTAAAATACCTCTCTGCCGAAATTTCGTCAGAAATGAACAAAGAAAAATCTGTCGTAAAAAGATGCATAAAAGCGATTGGTCAAAAAATGGGGTATGACAGATGCCCCTATTTAAGTTTCTTCCATCGGAGATAAAAAGAAAAAGATGATTTTTGATGATATTTTTGTTTTGGTTCGACGGTGGAAGAGACTTAAATACAGAGTACACCATTTTTTGACCGGAATAAACTATAAAATGCTATGATATGATGTTATGTTATGAATGTAATGCTTATGAGTGCTACGTTTATGAGTGCTATGTTCACAAAGTGTTTAAGTGTAATGATGATTATTTGACAGAGGTAATGAAGACAGAAAGCGATAAAGTCCTGTATGCGGACAGAAAGCAGTAAAGTCCTGTGTACGAACAGAAGTAAAGACAGAAAGCAGTAAAGTCCTGTGTGCGGACATAAGCAGTAAAGTCCTGTGTGCGGACATAAGTAAAGACAGAAAGCAGTAAAGTCCTGTGTGCGGACATAAGCAGATAAAGTCCTGTGTGCGGACATAAGTAAAGACAGAAAGCAGTAAAGTCCTGTGTGCGGACATAAGCAGATAAAGTCCTGTGTGCGGACAGAAGTAAAGACAGAAAGCAGTAAAGTCCTGTGCGCGGACATAAGCAGATAAAGTCCTGTGTACGGACAGAAGTAAAGACAGAAAACAGTAAAGTCCTGTGTGTGGACAGAAGCAAAGACAGTGTCCACCAACATTGTGGGATGGTAAGGACAAGTAAAGGCAGTGTCTACCAACATTGTGGGAGAGCGAGACATGACAAGAATATGTATTTGTCTGGACCAGACGCACTGGAGATGACTTCTTTTGGGGAAATGAACTGTAAGTTTGCAGTTGATTGTTTGCAAAATCTGCTACTTGAAAAATGAATGATGGAGACATCTCTGGACCAGACTCACTGGGGATGACTCTCTTTTTGTTTTTTTTTTTTTTTGTGAAATATGAATGATGGAGACATCTCTGGACCAGATACACTGGGGATGACTCTTTTTTGTGAAATATGTGTGATGGAGACATCTCTGGACCAGATACACTGGGGATGACTCTTTTTGTGATGTATGAAGCAAGACACATGATGATCAATGCAGTATGTGTGAATGATTTTGTTTGCATGTTGCATATGAATATGTATATATGTATGGATATGTAAATGATTGTATGTATGTATGTATATGTGAATGATTGTATGTATGTATGTAGCATGTATGTTATGAAGCTTGTATTTGTATGATTGAATGGTATTTGTACATGAATGGATGAGATAAAAGTTCGACGGTAAGATGAGCATCGGGCCGACGTATCCGTACAACCACTCAATGGTTCTCCACTAGGGGCAGCACCCCTACAGGCGAAATAAATCAGATCCTCGGGGTAAAACCCGGTATGGTATATCAGTTCATGGTAAAAATGATTGCTTCTTGGGGTAAAGCCCATCGGTCAGAAGTTTGGCAGAAGTCGCCATTTTGTACACTGAAACCGAATATTTCCTCATGGTCTTGTTTCAACAATCATGCTTTTGCTTCTTTTTTTTTTTTTTTTGAAATCCCTAACTTTTGCCTGAATCGTCCTTTCGGGTTTTCAATCCACCGGGAATAATATCTCTTTTTTTTGTTTTTGTCCCTAATTTTTGCCTGGACCGCCCTTTCGGGTTTTCAATCCACCGGGACGCTCATTTTTTTTGCCTAAGCCGCCCTTTCGGGTTTTCGACTTAGCGAACTGTTCTTTTTTGCTTTTGCTTTTCTTTTTTTTTTGTTGTTAGAAAGAAACAAGACTGATATGATATGCAAACTTCCCAAAGGGATGTCATTTGCTGCTGAATGCAAACTTCTCAAAGAGATGCCATTTGCTGATGATATGCAAACTTCTCAAAGAGATGCCATTTGATATGCAAACTTCTCAAAGAGATGCCATTTGCTGATGATATGCAAACTTCTCAAAGAGATGTCATTTGCTGCTAATATGCAAACTTCTCAAAGAGATGCCATGCTGATGATATGCAAACTTCTCAAAGAGATGCCATTTGCTGATGATGTGCAAACTTCTCAAAGAGATGCCATTTGCTGCCAATATGCAAACTTCTCAAAGAGATGCCATTTGCTGATCATAGGCAAACTTCTCAAAGAGATGCCATTTGCTGATGAATGAGCCTCCCAAACGGGCCTCGACTTCTTCTTTCACTGGGGAAAAGAAAATCATACAAGCTTCTTAATGATAACCACTTGCTGGAGATTACCGGAGAACAATCAAGTTCAGTATTCAATTGAGGAATGTTGAATCACATGCTCAGCATATTATAGTAACACACATGTCCATAAGAAACCAAAATATCAACTCGATGATTATCGACTCAAGGAGGAAAAGACATAACAACTATCTTGGCAGATCTGGATTGCCCCTGGAAACCACTTTAGGTGCCCCAAGTGAGTGAAACCTTGACTTTGAATCTTTGATGGGTGTACCACTGTATGTAAAGACTTGCCCCTGATTGGCAGGTTCCTGATGTAATTTGCCCCAAGTCAGGAGCGCTTTGAATTGATTCGTTCTTGATTAGACCATTTGATTGAATTTCCTTGATGCCAAATATAAATTTGCAGACAAAATTGTTTCTTTCGAAAAATGTTTATGATGTAATGTACATGCAAGTTTTGGAATCGAAATTTTTATAGAAAACACATGTGGTGTGTGTAAAAGATTGTTACTTAACAAACAGGTGGAGTCAGTTTTAACAATAATTTTGCTGATCATGCTTTCAAAGTAAACCTAGCTTCAATTAGGTCTTTTGAGGGTTATAACGTGGCCTGGTTCATGGTTTTTTTTTTTTAAAAAAAGATTATTAGGCTCAAAATTCTGTTTTAACCCACCTACTTCTTTGATGTCCTTCATTCCTATATTCAATTAATTCATCAGACACGCTTTGGTTGACAAGAGGATTTTTTTTTGACAATGATGTTTGAGGTTGACGCTTTGGTCGAAGTTTTGATGAGATTCTTGAAGTGACAGTCACTTTTTCATTCACAAGCCTATCTTCAACATTTTTTGCTCTTAATCCCTTATTTTTGCATGGACCAATTCTTTTGGATTTCGCGATCCATCGGGATGCCCTGAATTTTGCCTAAGTCTGTTTGCCTAGCGGGCTTCTTGTTGTGGTTGTTGTTTTTGTTTGTGTTTTTTTTTTTGGTGTAGGATGTTTGTGACTGTCACATGTTATTGTGGGTTTTGTCTACTCAGGACTTCTTGTATCTCAGACTGATTGATCCTCTTGTATTGGGATGTGTCATTGAATTAATTGAAAGACTACCCTACCCCGGGTTACGATTAAGGGTTTTTTTTATTATAGAAAGAACACCAACTTCTGGCTCAAAGGGGTTGACTACGGATTATCTCCTTATGTCTCCGGTGTTTGGGAAGTGAAACAATACCTTACATCATCAACCGGGTCTTACTAATGAAAGCATATATCAGCAATTTTAAACATTTAATTTACATCATTCTCCCCTCAAGTTTGTTAACAGGAACAGTGTAATGGAAAAATATTGTCATTTATGATGGCACAAGAAAAGAGTGAATACGAATGGATGGATTCCAAAATATGCATGCTCATTGTTTAGAAATTTTAATTAAAAGATACAACTTTAAAATCCAAATAAATGCTTGGCAAGAAAGAAATTGCAATTTGAACATAAAAGGCCTAGTGATCCTAGGGACAAACTTCTTGATAATCTTGAAAATGACAGAGACCCATGATTAAGCAGAGGACGAACTTTGAACGTTCGAGCTTGGATCATTAAAAGATAACATGTTGGTACGGACCAAATTCTGAACCTCCTTCTTAAAGGCATAATAGTGTTCAACATCATGACTGGGTGCCCCTTGGCGGAAAGCACATGTAAGATCAGTTTGCATGGATGACCCCTGTTCACGGAGCATCTGATTCTCTTCGAGGTTTTCCATTTTCCTCTTCAAATTAGATCGAGTATTGTAGATATGAGTTGCTTTTGTACTGAATACGCTGGGCCACATGACTTGGACAGAGAGGAAAGAAAGGATATGAGACTTGATTTTGAAACTTATGAATGTAGTATGATGCATGATATGTGATGCTAAAATATGCAATGTTTTTTTTGTTATCGAAGGACTTATCTCAAATTGATGGTAAACATTTAGATATGGATTTTGTTAGGAGAAAAGAAGGAAAAATTTATTATGTGTCATTTGAAATGAATATTCTCTATAATGTTTACAAAAAATTTGTTTAAGTTCTTTGATATCGGATGAGGAAAAAGAATTTATGAATGAGTGCATGCATGCATGATGCGAAAAACATGGTGGGGTTAAAGTATAATATTGGAGTCAAAGGTGAAACCCTCCCATATGGTATGTACTAGGGTTCATTTGTACCTGTATGACGGGTTCTACAAAGTTCCCAAAGTCATCAACCGCCTCATGAACACCACTGGATTACGTGACTACTCTCGTTCCAATACTATTCACAAGATGATCTCGTTTGAGTGTAGTTTCGCGTGACAACTAAATTCAAGACTTACTCTTGATTAGCCACCGCACTACGCCCTAAAAAGGCCAAGATGGGTTAAAGGTAAACTAAAGGTTCTCGGCTTCTCCGGACACTCACATTGAAAGTAATAACACCATCATGACTTATCATGACGACGAGTACTACCGTCGTGAGGCCTCCACCGAGCGGGATCATATCACATGTGCTTCATAATCTAAAGACATGTCACTATGATTTCATCCCATCCTATCTTATTGTGTCTCTCAAGCCCGGGTAGGGGACTTATCTCACCACTCAAGACAAACCCAAATATATATACAAATATTTACAATTAAAAGAATGAAAGCGCGAAGATAGTAATTTAAAACAAGTTAGGTTCAACCCGCTTGGTTGTCCCCAGTGAAGTCGCCATTTCTGTCGCGGTGATTTTTGGATATCGAGTTATTAATTAACTTCGAATCGCAATTTAATATTCCACCACCGATCTTTAATTTATCCGAGGGAAAGGGAAAAAGTTCGAAAAAACCCTATTTTTAAGAGAACAAGGTTCGGGGGTTGGTTATACGAAGGGAAGGTATTAGCACCCTAAGTATCTATAGTACTCTATAGGAACCTCTTGTTTTTATTTCTATCTACGCGCTTTATTTTTAAATGCTTGTAAAAAAATGTATAAGTGGGAAATTAAAATGATGAAAAAAAAGAAGTTTGAAATGATGGAAAAGGAAAAATGTTTTTGTTGATTTTATTGATTGAAGAGACAAGTCTCATGCCTACGTACCCGAGGGATCAAACCACCGTAGTTCGGGATAAAAAGACAAGTAAATTTGTTTATTTGATTTTAAGGTTTTGAAAATGGTTTTAAAATACCAAAAGCCGAAAGTGGCAAAATGTGAGTTTGATTGATGTTAATTTGTGAAAAAAATCTATATGGTTAAATTGATTAAGATTTGATTAAGAAAATAAGACGCGGACACTTGGTTTAAAATCCAAGGTTTGTTGAGAAAATGTTTTAAGTGATAAAAGACACTTGGTTTAAAATCCAAGGTTTATGCATGATTAATGATGTATGAATGAGACAAATGTACTTGGTTTAAAATCCAAGGTTTTAGGCGAGAAAAAGGGACACTTGGGTTAAAGTCCAAGGTTTTAGCGATAAAAGGAGCCATTGGTTTAAAGTCCAAGGCACTTGGTTTAAAATCCAAGTTCGCGATAAAAAAAGACACTTGGGTTAAAATCCAAGGTTTTCACGATAAAAGACGCCGTTGGTTTAAATTCCAAGGCACTTGGTTTAAAATCCGAGTTCGCGGTAAAAAGACTCTTGGGTTAAAATCCAAGGTTTTCGCGATAAAAAGAAACGTTTGGTTTAAAGTCCAAAGTTTGAAGAATGCATGATGACAAGATATTTTTTATGCTTGATGATGTTTGAAAATGAATTGTGTTGACTATTTTTGAAAGAGGTTTTGACCTCGTTTTTTAGAATAAAAAGACTAATTATTTTTGAAGAGGTGTTGACCTCATTTTTAGAATAAAGTGACTAACTATTTAAAATGGAATGTCGGGTTAAAATTAAAAGGTAGCGCGCGAAAAATGATACAAACGTCGCAATAAGCTAATTAAGCGCGAAGACGATCCATAATGATATTTTGATCAAAACGGTGTCTTTTCCCTTGGAATTAAATATGCTAACGATTTGCGGAAAGCGATAAATAAATATGCATGAGATGCAATTTTTCATTTATAGTGTACATTGGTTCCTAATTACAATCTAAAGTATTTGCGAGGAAAAATAAATATGAGATGAATGCAACATGATGCTATGCAATTTATTTAAATTTACATCAAGTCCTAAAAAATACAATCTAATGTAAAAAATAAAATAAAAACAAAAAGGGTGCAAATAATAATAAAAACAGAAAGGGGTGTGAAAAGTAAACAGAATGAGCAAAGCCCGGTCCAGAGAGGCCCAACTGCACAAAATGTAAAGGGTTTGATCAGGGCCGTCTGATTGATCAGACGTCCCTGATTTGATCACAGGGAAAGTCAATTGTGGGCGTTGGATTAAGATCAGAGGGCCATAGGCGCGCAGGTGCACCATAAGTCTGTGCACCTGCGCGCACAGGATTATAAACAGGGGTATAAATAGGCAAAACCCTAAAAACATAACATAATCACCATCTTCTCTAATCTCTCGCCGCCGGCGAGCTTCTTTCTTTCTCTCTACCCTCTCTCACGCCGCCGGCGTCCATACCCTTCTTTCTCTCAACCTTCTTCTCTGTTCTCTCTTCCTTTTGTTCTCAAAACCCAAACAAATCAAAATTCTCTCTCAATCTAACTCTGATTTTTCGATCTAAATCTCAAACAAAACTTTCAAAACACAGAATGAGAAAAAAAACCTTGGTATTGGTTCGTTTGATCTGATTCTTCTTCTTCGCGTTTTCGGTTCCAGTTTTCTAAAGGATTTGATTTCGGGTTGTGAAGATTTGGTTTGCGATTTAGGAATTGGATTGATCGATGAGTTTTTTGGGTTTTCAATTCTGGTTTTGATTGTGAAGGTTTGATGAGGATGATGATGAACGATGAGGTTGTTTGATTTTTTCTGGGAAAGTTTTCTTTGGTTCCGTGTTTAATCCGAAAAAAGAAGATGAAGATTAAACGATGATGATTTGTGGTTTTGAATGATGATTTGTGGTTTTCTGTTTGTTAATTCTGGGTTTTGATTCTGAGTTTCGATCTGTGTTTGTTCTTGAAGAACCAGTGATGATGATCTGGTTCTGTGATGATTTTGGGAATTGATTTTGGATTGATGAGCAATTTCTGGGTTCTGTGATTCTGAATTTTTGTGTTTGTTTATTTTGATCTGTTTTGATTTTTCTGGGTATTCTGTTGATGAACGGCTGATGAATTTCTGTGGAATTTTTGTGTGTACTGACCTTGGGAACTGTGCACAGTATAAATACTGTGTCAGACCTAGGGTTTGCAGATGAAATATATCCCCATTTGGACAAAATTGCCCCTTTGGGCCTGGACAAAAAACACCTGATCTGGACTGTGGACAAATTGACTAAAACACCCAAAAATAGTAAAAGCAAAAAATGTAAATGAAAATAAAAAAGAAATAAAATAAATATATATATATATATATATATAATAATAATAAAAACGAAATTAAATAAAAATAATAATTAAACAATAAAGAAATAAATTAAAAGAAATAATAATAAAAAGAAATTAAACCAAAAAAATGAGGTATTTTAAAATACCTCTCTGCCGAAATTTCGTCAGAAATGAACAAAGAAAAATCTGTCGTAAAAAGATGCATAAAAGCGATTGGTCAAAAAATGGGGTATGACAAACCTCTTCAGGCATTTCAATTCACTTTCTTTTTTTATTTATTTTTTTACTTTTCTCTATAACACTGCTTTTGCATGTGAGTTCCTATGTTTTGTTCATAAACCGGCATTTTGAAACCTATATTTTTGAAATTGGGTTTTTTCGGATCCTACAATATGAAGTGGAGTTTTATTCCGAAACGCAGGATACAAACGAATATGGGTCCAAACTTGAGGGTATTATGGGGGTTTTGGAGGGCCTAAAAGCAACCCATGAGCCTAAAGAGTAATTTTTCTACGTATCATTGTAATATGGTCTAATCCTAGTGGTGAATAATACATGCTACTTCTCTCCATCTCTATCATTGCTTTTATTTAGTTTAGTTTCGTAACATGTTATCAGCATGAGACTCTATCATATTGCCATTGCAAATGTATGTAATTATTGATCTAAATTTAATTATGTTTTAATTTTGAAATATTCATGCATCCCTGAAGAGATTGTTATTATATTATAAGATCTATTGCATAATTCCCAAAGAACTTATAAATTCAACTTTATTGTCAGCGGATTCCAGCAGAATTGAATTATCTACTTCTTGAAGAACTTAGAAAAATCAATTTTTATTTTCTATGAATTCCATAAGAGTTAAATAGTCTAATTCCTGAAGAACAGAGAAAAATATCAATTTTTATGAATTCCAGAAGAATTCAATAGTTTAGTTATTGAAGAACTTAGAAAAATCAATTTATATTCTCTTTGAATATCAGAAGAATTTAATAGTCTAGTTCCTGAAGAACTTGAATAAAAGCTCAACTTTTATTATGAATACCAGAAGAATTCAATTGTCATGTATCACTCATAGATTGTTATATGTTTCTTGAACAACTTTAAAAAAAAGGTAAGATGAACTTCTTTCCTAGCTAGAACTTCTTTCCCTACATAGTTCTTTATAATATCATTTATGAACTATTACTACAGTATTTTATTTTGATATAACGGTTTGTTGTTGGCTTATGAATTGTTTGAGATGACATTGTAAAAGGTTTTCCGATACTCTCAAGTCATCAAAGCTCATTGACTCCATGTGCAAGATCAATGTGACACTCTTTGAGGTTAGATGTGAAGGTGCGTGGAGAAAACACAAGAAGGGGGGGGTTGAATTGTGTTTTAGATATTTAAAAACTTTTCAAGATATTTAAATCTATCAGAGTCTTTAAGCACAGCGAAATAGTTAACACAATCAACTTGAAACTAAGTGAATGATGAAAGAGTAAATGAGAGAGTGAGAGAGAGAAAGAAGAGACACAAGAATTTATACTGGTTCCCCTCACAAATTGAGAGTACTCCAGTCCCCTTGCACTTCCAAGGGATTTCACTATAATCACTAAGATTACAATTCAGATGCTCAAGCACACAAGCATGAGACTTCCTTGCTCAAGTCACACAAGACAAGAGACTTCCTTGCTCAAATCACACAAGATAAGAGACTTCCTTCCTCAAGCACACAAGCATGAGACTTCCTTGCTCAAGTCACACAAGACAAGAGACTTCCTTGCTCAGAGTCACACAAGACTAAGAGACTTCCTTGCTCAGAGTCACACAAGACTAAGAGACTTCCTTTGCTCTAATCACTAAGATTGAGACTTTTCCAATTACTCACGCAGGAGTAATACTAACTTCTAAGCTTAAACTTACTACAAGATAATAACTTCAGAGGCTTGAGCTAGTTTCAATTCTCACTTAATTTGAGAGATATTTGCTATTACAATTCTTTATTCTCACTTGATTCTGAGAGATGTATTCACTGAAAGTTCGTTAGTCATCAATTCTTTCTTTTGCATATTTATATGAGTTGAGAAAGACATTGAGACGTTGGAGAAATTCCCGATGCAAAATGGACAGCTGTAGCCTTTGAATATCCTTTGAATAAAGCCAGTCTTCTTTGCAGTTAAGCTTCACCTTTACTGTTTGTCCAAAATACAGTAATAAGGTACAACTAGCTCCTAGAGAGAGTAGGATCACATCCTTTGTGACCGTCGCAATTAGTTGTCCTTAAACAAATCATCAGGCTTGATAAGAGTAGTTGATGTAGCCTTTCTGATGACTAGGGGAATTTCCTTTGCTTCTGATGAACCTTTGATTTCTTTGAAGTCTGATTGGTCTTGAATAATTTGAAGGTGCAAAACACAAAAAGGGGGGTTGAATTGTGTTTTGAAAAATTGATTCTTTTACTTCAAGAAATATAGAAATGCAGCGGATATAATAAACTAGGCTAAACACAAAACACAAATAAAACAGTGAGAGAGAGAGAGAGAGAACACACAAAAATTTTATACTGGTTCCTCTCACAAAATGAGAGTAGTCCAGTCCCCTTGCACTTCCAAGGGATTTCACTATAATAACAAAGATTACACAACTAATGCTCAAGCACACAAGCAAGAGACTTCCTTGCTCTAAGTCACACAAGACAAAGAGACTTCCTTGCTCTAATCACACAAGATTAGAGACTTCCTTGCTTAAACACACAAGCTTAAGACTTCCTTGCTCAAGTCACACAAGACTTAAGACTTCCTACTCTAAGTCACATAAGACAAAGAGACTTAACAAACTAACTTAATACACAGATTAAGTAGGACTGAAAGTTCTAAGCAAGACTCTCTAAACACTAAGTTCAGAGTCTGTAATATCAAAAGATATTTAACTTAGAATATAACACTAGAAAGAATAACACAGTACACAGCTTTGAATATGATTTGAATCTTTCTAAGTTCAGATGATCTTCCAGTAGTCTTCTCTCTATAAGGATGTCTTCTATTTATACTCTAGGTATAAAGACGTTGAGAAGAGAATCGTTGGTTGTACACTCTCCTTTTTGTTGACAAGACGGTTGTACTCTTTGACAGGACCGTTGTACTATTGCATTGGTTATTAGCTATCTTTCCTCAGAGAGAGTTCTTCAGGATCTAATGATATCGTTTATTTGATCTTCTGAAGATGTACACACGCTTCAGACTGTGTTTCTTTTTTTGGCCTCTGAGGACTTCTTCAGAGGCTCTGATGCTTCCAGCAATATCAGAGCCTTAACACTTCAGACTGTGTCCTTCAGATGCCCAAATGATGATCTACGAGGATGATATTTTTACTCTGTTCCTGCACACTAGATCATTCATTAGTAATACCAATTGTCCATTTAATACCTTGTTATCATCAAAACTTAGGGTGTTTTATAATTAAAACTCATTTTGTTCCAACAATCTCCCCCTTTTTGATGATGACAAATATAGGTATTAAATACAATTGTTTGTTGATTAATTTAATTATGTCAACATCAGGTTGTTGAGGTTTGTAAGCTCCCCCTGAGTCTGATAAACCATTAGGGTTAGGTTTTCAAGCTCCCCCTAAGTTTTATCCATAATTAAGTTGAATCAGTATAAGAACAATTTGATAAACTTGATTGTATCTACATACTTGACTCTCAGAGTGTGAGGTTTGCAAGCTCAACTCCTGAATCTGATAAAAATAATTAAGAGCACAATCTTAACTACCTTCATCTATGCAAACACAATTATGTTTATTAATTTGTTCCCCTTATCACTTAAGTTCATAAACATTTTGCAAGATAATGAAAATAAGATTCTTATTTCAGACAGTTTTAGATTATCATGTGAGTAGAAATAAAAACTACTGACAATTGTACAACTAAATAATACTCCCCCTTTTGTCATCAGCAAAAAAAAATTTAAACAAATAATGAAAAAAAAATAGGCTAAGAACAAAAAGGGAAAAGAAAAAAACCCTAAGGGTGTTTGGAAAAACGAAGAGTGATAAGTTGTTGAGCCAGTCTTGCAGAAGCCCCTGAGTAGGCTACCAGCTCTATCATCTTATTGTCTTGTTTAGCAAGCGTATTTCGTATTATGTGTAGAGCTGTTGCTATGAAGTTTGAACTATCTGCTTCTGGCTGTGCCACTGGTGGTGCAGATACTGATTGACTTGGACCACTAGGTAAGCGAGTCACAAGATTAGTTGGTACATCAATTCTATCATTTATTGCAATTTCACTATCTAAAAGCATCAGAGGTGAGGAGGAGTGGTGAGAGTCTGATGGAATTGATGGAGATGGGTCAGATGATATGGCATTGGGTGGTTCAGAGGTTTCATGAATTGGAGAAACTCTAAAAGAAGTTCCATGGAGAATCTCTTCCTCAGAGAGAATTTTGATAAAATCTAGTCTTTCAACTGCTAAGGGTTTTGTAAATATATCAGTCCATTGTCTTTCAGTTTCAACGTATTGAATATTTACACTACCCTTCTGAACAAGGTCTCGTATAAAATGATGTTTAATTTCAATATGGTTAGCTCTTGAATGCAAAATTGGGTTTTTAGAGAGTTGAATAGCTGCAGTGTTGTCACAGAAAAGTGGAATATTGTGACTATTAACTTTGTAATCCTCTAACTGATATCTCATCGAGAGTAGTTGTGTACAGCACTTGGCTGCTGATATGTACTCTGCTTCTGCTGTGGACAAGGCTATTGTAGTTTGTCTTTTGCTAGCCCAAGATATAAGATTTTCACCCACAAATTGACAATTGCCACTTGTGGATTTTCTCTCTACCTTATCTCCAGCAAAGTCAGCATCACAGAATCCTATCAGCTTATAATCATTTGTTTTCTTATAAAATAATCCAAGATTTGTGGTTCCCTTCAGATATCTAAAGATTCTCTTTACAGCAGTAAGATGAGATTCTCTAGGATCTGATTGGAATCTAGCACACAAACATACACTAAACAAAATATCAGGTCTTGATGCAGTTAGGTAAAGTAAAGAACCTCTCATACCTCTGTAGAGCTTCTGATCAACTTTGCCTTCTGAATCCTCCTTGCTGAGACTGCTTGTTGGATGCATTGGTGTTGTCATTGGTTTGCAGTCATCCATGTTGAACTTCTTCAGCAGCTCCTTTGTATATTTGGTTTGATGGATGTAAGTGCCATCTTTGTCTTGGTTGATTTGTATTCCCAGAAATTTTTTTAGCTCTCCCATCATGCTCATTTCAAATTCCTCCTGCATAATCTTAGAAAATTCCTTGCACAAAGATGAATTAGCAGATCCAAAAATAATATCAGGATGCTTGTTTCAAACCATAAAGAGATTTCTTTAACTTAAAAACATGATCAGGATGTGAAGTATCCTCAAAACCAGGAGGTTGTTTGACATATACTTCTTCAGAAATGTAGCCATTTAAGAATGCACTTTTAACATCCATTTAATACAGAATAATATTATGATAAGTAGCATAAGAAAGAAGTAGTCTGATAGCCTCAAGTCTAGCAACAGGAGCAAATGTTTCAGTGTAGTCAATCCCTTCTTGTTGACTATACCCTTGAGTTACCAGTCTTGCCTTATTACGAACAACTTCTCCTTGTTCATTTAACTTGTTTCTGTAGACCCATTTTGTTCCAATGATATTCTTCTTGGAAGGTTTGGGTACTAAGCTCCAGACTTCATTTCTTTCAAACTGGTTGAGCTCTTCTTGCATTGCAATAATCCATGCATCATCAGCTAGTGCTTCATCAGTTGAACTAGGTTCCACTAGGGAGATTAATCCAATTAATGAATCTTCATTTCTGAAGCTTGATCTGGTTTTTCTTGGACTGTCCTTGTTTCCCAAGATCAGCTCTTCTGGATGAGAGGATTTGTATTTGAAAGATTGTTTTGGTTGCTCAATTCTGCTTGGACTACTTCTGATAAGTTCTGATGCTGGGTGATCTTCAGAGTCCAAGGTTTCAGGAGCTGAGTTTGTTTCTTCAGAGGTTTGTTGAGTTGGTCCTGATGTCTCTTCAGGTTCTGAGTCTTCATCATCTGATAGTTGAATATCTGCAAAATTCTCAACTAGCTCTGACACTTGGTCAGGCTGCTTGTCATCAAATTTTATGTGCATACTTTCTTCCACTGTATGAGTTTCAGAATTATACACTCTGTATGCTTTTGAGCGTTCAGAGTATCCAATAAAGATACCCTTGTAAGCTTTAGCATCAAATTTCTTCAGATGAACTTTTGTATTTAGAATGTAACAGGTACACCCAAATTGATGAAAGTAGGATACGTAACATCACGTTTTATTTAATTAATTATTTGATTTTATTTATTTATTTAAATTCCATGTTGTGTGATTTATTTAAATATGTGGCTTTTAGTGTAGTGGTGTGAATAGAATAGTAGTGTTTTTAGGAGGTGTGAATAGAGGATTTGAGTGGGCTTATGAGGAAGGGTAATTTGGTAAATTGAAAGGGTTTTGACCTAGGTATAAGTTTTGAAAACTTAGAGAGAGAAATCATTTTATCATAAGTTTGTGAAGAAATAGAGAGAGAGAGAGCTAGAGAAGAAGAAGGAGAACATAGAAGAAGGAGCTAAGAGGGGAATATTGGGGAGCTAATTCTTGAAGAATTAGAGGTAAGAGAGTAGTTATTTATGATTGTGGGTGACCAAGAGGGGGGAGAAATTACATTTCTCTTTGCCCAAACCCTCTCACCCTTTTATACTCTAAAGTTCATAACTTTATGAGTTTCTATGAATCAAAATGTTATCTTTCTTGTTGATTTAGTGTTATTCATGTATTATAATGCTAGAAATGTGTGTTGATGATTTCAATTTCGAAAATCTATGGTTGTTGGTTTGAAATTGCATGTTCATGAGCTTTTGAAGAAAAATATGATAAATCTCATGTTGATAATGATTTTAATGGTTTTAAGTTATGAAACTTGTACTCCTATGTATGATAACATGTTTATGACCTAAAGGAAACATCTTTTTAAAACTGGAACACGTTATAGATGATTTGGGAAATGGAATCCGAACGGTCATAAAACAGAGCAGCAATTCTGGGCACGCGTCGCTAGGCTAGAACTAGCGAGAGCTAGCGAGGGAACTCGCCAGGGCTCGCCAGTACTCGCCAGCCAGCCCAGTGCTCTCTGACTTGCTTCGCTACGGCGAGAACTAGCGAGGGATAGCGAGTAGGCCTCTGACTTGCCTCGCTATGGCGAGAGCAGTCAGGCTTACTTGATTATTAATTGTTGAAGGTGTAGTTGATGTATGGATTGCTGGTATTATATTAATACATAAATGGTTGATGTTGGATTTATAATGAATATGACGGATGGTGATGTTTCTATATGAAGGATTGTTAATGCTTAATGATGTTGATGATGATGAATGTATATAAGTATGTTATGTATTGATGAATAATTGATGGTGAAGATTATGTATACATGAGGTTGCATAATAGTGGTGAATAACATACGTTATATATATGTTCATGCATCATGATTGAGTCTATTGATGAAGCTTGGGCGTTTGACCCATAACGAATTGATGAAGCTTGGACGTTGATCCATAACGCATAGGATTCTTGTATCCTTATTTGGTGAATGGTACCGCATGCATGTAGTCGTGTCTAGGAGACATGGCATGAAGGTGACATTAGATGCATTTAGGAAGGTGAACCTTAAATGTGCTATATGTGATAATGACGTGATAATTGTCTAATTATGTGCTAAGTGTTTCCTTACATATAAGTTGTCGATCATTGATGGTGTGAATTTGGAGACGTATGTTAGATGATTAAATATATATATGTCTTATTGATGTCGTTGGATTGCTATTATATACATGCCAATATATGTACGATAGATTAATATATGCATTGTATATGTTGGATTAAATGTTAGTATTTACTTACATTTGTTATATGTTGATTATAAGTAACTAACTCTCTATTTTTGTATGTAACGGATCGTTGGGCGATTCAGATTCTCAGGCGTGAGGATTTGCTTTGCTTGCTTAGGAGGAGTACCCGGCATTTGTTGCTAGTATTTAGGGTAAGGGGATGATTTGCTATCCTAGTGTCTTGTCCATTTGCTCTGGTGGTTGTAACACCGTGTTGGGGTTTAGTCTTATCGAACTTATGACTAGTGTTGCTTTTAGACCTTGTTTTGTATGATGTTGTAAGGCTTTATGCCAAGTTACTTAATTATCTATTTGTTGATGATGAGACATGGGTAGGTGATTTACGTGGATGTGGATTTATTATGTAGATGAATTATTTAGCTAGTGACTAGTGCTTATAACTCGAACTATATCCATGATGGTAAATGATTGATGATATGTTATGTTGTTCCGCTGCAATGATCTCTTAATCATGTTTTGTATGATATGATATGCTATTTTTGGTTTTCAATTTATACATGTAACGCTCTACTTGATTTACTTGATTTCATTTGCTGTTTAGTCGCGAATTTTTGGGTAGAATTAAGTGGGGTGTTACAATTGGTATCAGAGCAAGGTTGATTCATTGGAATCAATTAGGCTTAGTAACCCGTTGTACAAACATGTGTAGGGTGCACTGTTTGTACTTTTGTTGTGACGTTTGTTTGTTGTTGGAATTGATTGTTCAGGACCATGACGTCGGCACGTGCTAATGCTCAGATCGCGGAATCACTTGCTACCTTGACTCATCTTTTGGCAAGAGGTGATGATCCAGCTAGGGATGGAGAGAAGCGCTTGGATAGGTTTTTGAAGCACAAGCTATCTTTCTTTGTTGGAGGTTTTAACCCGGATGGAGCGGTTAAGTGGGTTGAAGAAGTTGAGATTATCTTTGATGCCATGGAGTGTGCTAATGAGAACAAGCTTGCATTGGGAACCTATATGCTTAGGGAGGAAGCAAACCAATGGTGGAAGAATGCTAAGTTGAGGATAGGTGATGGAGGTGTTGTCATTACTTGGGAAATGTTCAAGCGGGAATTCTTTAGCAAGTATTTTTCGGCGGATGTGAAGAATAAGAAGGTGGTAGAGTTCATGAAGTTAGAACAAGGGAACATGTCGGTAGCGGAGTATGCGGCTAAGTTTGAGTCCTTGTGTGCTTTTAGTCCTCACTACAATACCCCGGAGGCGGAGAACGACAAATGTGTTAAGTTTGAGAGTGGTCTACGCCCCGACATCAAGCATATCATTGGATTTGTGGAGATTAGGAACTTCACTACTTTGGTGGCAAAGGCTAGGATTTGTGATGAAGATGGGAAAGCTAAGAGTAACTACTTCAAGGCGGTTAGAGGAAAGAGTCAAGACCGTGCCAAACCTTATGAAGTTAAGGGTAAAGGAAGTGCTAGAGGTGGAAAGGGAAAAGAGAAGGTGGATGGTGACAAGTGCTATAGGTGTGGCAAGATTGGACACCGTTCTTTTGAGTGTAAGAAGGATAAGGATGTGTGCTATAGTTGTGGAAAAGAAGGACATAAGTCTAAGGAGTGCAAGGCAACTACTCCTACTTGCTTTAATTGTGGTGAAGAAGGTCACAAGAGTCCGGAATGTAAGAAGCCGAAGAAGGTTACTGGGAAAGTGTTTGCTTTGAATGGAGAAGGAGCTGATCAAGTTGATAATCTTATTAGAGGTACGTGTTTCATTCATGACACTCCTTTAATTGCGATCATTGATACCGGAGCTACACATTCTTTTATTTCTATGGATTGTATGAAGCGTTTGAATATTCCTGTTTATGAAATGTCTGGTTGCATGAATATTGAGACTCCTGCTAGTGGTTCGGTCATTACTCGTCTTGTATGTCGTAATTGTCCTGTTTCTGTGTTTGGTAGACATTTTGGTATGGATTTGGTATGTATTCCACTTAGTGGTATTGATGTTATCTTTGGGATGAACTGGTTAGTCTTTAACCAAGTTCACATTAACTGTTGTGAGAAGACCGTGATTTTCCCGAAGTCGGAAGGAAGTTTGCTCTTGATGAATGGGGAAGAGTTGAAGGAATCTTTGAATGGTCACGAAGAGTTGTTCATGGTGTTTGGATCATTGAAGCTTGAAGGTGGAGCCAAGTTGGAAGAGATACCGGTCGTTGGTGAATTTTCGGATGTATTTCCGGAAGATATATCTGATTTACCACCCGAAAGAGAAGTTGAGTTTGGTATCGATTTAGTACCTGGTACTAGCCCGATATCAGTGGCACCGTATCGTATGTCGGCATCGAAATTGAACGAATTGAAGAAGCAACTCGAAGAGTTATTGGAAAAGAAGTTCATACGTCCCAGTGTGTCACCTTGGGGTGCACCAGTGTTGTTGGTAAAGAAGAAGGAAGGGAGTATGAGGTTGTGCATTGATTATCGTAAGTTGAATAAGGCAACAATCAAGAATAAGTATCCACTTCCGAGGATAGATGATTTGATGGATCAACTAGTTGGAGCTTGTGTGTTTAGCAAGATTGATTTGAGGTCCGGATACCATCAGATAAGGGTGAAGACGGAAGACATTCCTAAGACTGCTTTCAGAACAAGATATGGTCATTACGAGTATACAGTGATGCCTTTTGGAGTTACGAATGCCCCTGGTGTTTTCATGGAGTACATGAATAGGATCTTTCATTCGTTTTTGGATAAGTTTGTGGTAGTGTTCATTGATGATATTCTGGTTTATTCTAAGTCGGAGGAAGAGCACAAAGAGCATTTGAGAATTGTGTTGCAAGTTTTGAAGGAGAAGAAGTTATATGCCAAGTTGTCTAAGTGCGAATTTTGGTTGAAAGAAGTAAGCTTTCTTGGTCATGTAATTTCTAGTGGAGGTATAGCGGTGGATCTTGCAAAGGTTGATGCTGTGATGAAATGGGGAACACCTGAGTCTGTTTTAGAGATAAGAAGTTTTCTTGGATTAGCTGGTTACTATAGAAGGTTCATTGAAGGATTTTCGAAGATGGCGTTACCATTGACTTTGTTGACTCGGAAAGATCAAGCATTTGTTTGGGATGAGAAGTGCGAGAAAAGTTTTCAAGAGCTTAAAGAGAAATTGACTACCGCACCTGTGTTGATTTTGCCGGATGCCAAGGAATCGTTTGTGGTGTACTGTGATGCATCAAAGTTGGGACTTGGTAAATGATTGATGATATGTTATGTTGTTCCGCTGCAATGATCTCTTAATCATGTTTTGTATGATATGATATGCTATTTTTGGTTTTCAATTTATACATGTAACGCTCTACTTGATTTACTTGATTTCATTTGCTGTTTAGTCGCAAATTTTTGGGTAGAATTAAGTAGGGTGTTACAGGATACACTGGGTTTCTTTCCCTTGTATAATTCATATGCTGTCTTATTCAAAATAGGTCTAATATAGATTCTATTTTGAACATAACACGCTGTGTTTACAGCCTCTGCCCACAGATACTTAGCAATATTAGTCTCATGCATCATGGTTCTGGCCATTTCTTGCAGAGTTCTATTCTTTCTTTCTACAACTCCATTTTGTTGTGGAGTTCTAGGAGAAGAGTGTTGGAACAAAATATGTGTTTATACACACCCTTAAGTTTTGATGATAACAAAGTATTAAATGGACAATTGATGGTACTAATGTTTAAATTAAGTGCAGGAGAATTCAACGTTTAATCAAGAGCACACTTAATTTAAACTCTGATGAAACCAATGGAAGTCTGAATATTTAAGACTCTGAAAGAGTTCAGATGCTACAACGTGGTCAGAAGCTATACAAAGTTCAGAAGCTCAAAGTAGATCAGAACGTCTGAAAGCTGTTCAGGGACTCAGAGGAGTTCAGAAGCTCAAGGATGTTCAGAGGCCTACAAGAGTTCAGAGGCTGTCTGATAGTCATAAGTCATTCAGAGGATGAAGGCGTTCAGAATCTGAATTACTAAAGACTATCAGAGGCCAACCATTCAAAGACCAATCAGACTCCAAGTTATCAAAGGTTCATCAGAAGCAAAGAGAATTCCCAGTCATCAGAGGCTACATCAACTACAACTTATCAAGCCTGATGACTTGTTCCAAGGTCAACTAAAATGCAACGGTCACAAAGGATGTGATCCCTCTCTCTAGGAGCTAGTTGTACCTTATAACTGTACCATTGGACAGACAGCAAAGGTGAAACTTCTCTGCAAAGGAAGATGTGGCTTTACTCAACGGATCCTTCATGTCTACAGCTGTCCAAGTTGCAACGGGAATTTCTCCAACGTCTCAATGTCTTTCTCAACTCATATAAATATGCCAAAGAAAGAATTGATGACTAGTGCTAAACATTAGATAAAATCTCTCAAGAAAGTGAGCATTTGAATTGTAATAGATAATATCTCTCAAATGAAGTGAGCATAGAAACTAGCTTAGAGCCTCTGAAGTTATTATGTTTGTAATAAGTTTTAAGCTCTTAAATTAGTAGTAAGTCTTCTGCTTAGTGTAGAAGCAAGTAAGTCTTCTGCTGAGTGTAGAAGCAAGAAAGTCTTCTGCTTAGTGTAGAAGCACGTAAGTCTCAGTCTTAGTGATTAGAGCAGTGAAGTCTTGAGCCTGAGTGCTTGAGCAAGGAAGTCTCTGATCTTGTGTGATCAGAGCAAGGAAGTCTCTCTGTCTTGTGTGACTTAGAGCAGGAAGTCTCAAGCTTGTGTGCTTGAGCAAGGAAGTCTTTGATCTTGTGTGATCAAAGCAAGGAAGTCTCTATGTCTTGTGTGACTAAGAGCAGGAAGTCTTGAGCTTGTGTGCTTGAGAAACTATTGTAATCCGTGTGATCATAGTGGATTTCTCTTGGAAACAAGGGGACTGGAGTACTCTCAATTTGTGAGGGGAACCAGTATAAATTGTTGTGTGTTCTTCTCTCTCTCACTCTCTCATTTACTCCTTCATCATTCATAACGCCATAAGTTAATTGTGTGAATAATCCGCTGTGCTTTAAAGACTCTGAAAATATTTTAAATATCTTGGAATGTTTTTAAAATATCCAAAACACAATTCAACCCCCCTTCTTGTGTTTTCTCCACGCACCTTCAATTGGTATCAGAGCTCCGGTTCTGTTGGTAAATCACTTAACCGTGAGACAGTCAAGATCCAAAGGAGAAAACCTCCATGGCTCAAAACATGGATAAGTGGAAGCAGAAGCTACATCAACAAGTTGCTGATCTTAGCAAGAAATTTGAAGATGAACTGAGCTTAAATGAAGATCTGAGCAACAATCAAAATCCTTCCACTTCAGGGGCTAATCAAACTTCTGATATTGCTTCTACAGCTACTACTGTTTGCCTCATTAGTGATGATAATGACAGCATTCAGTGGGCAACAGTAAATAGCTTGTTAGATCAATATGAGGAGTTTAGGATGGAGGAAAATGAGAGAATTGAGAAAATGAACATAAGGTTTCAAGCTATCACAAGCAAGCTTGAAGAGCACAACAACAAACTCAGCAACAAAGAGCTTGTAAGCAAGTTGCTGAGAAGTTTGCCTCTGAACTGGAATGTGTCATACCGCAATTTTTGACCTAAGATCCCACCTCACATCCATATGTCATACATTTTTGTCCGGAATATTTTATGCTCTTTCAAATGAAATTTCGGCAGAGAGGTATTTTAAAATACCTCATTTTTTTGTTCTTTGGTTATTATTATTATTATTATTATTATTATTATTATTATATTTATTATTATTTTTTTTTTTATTAAAATAAAAGCAAAATTTGTAGAAAAGAAGAAGAAGCCGTGCTGCCCCTTTTCCTTTTTTTTATTATTTTTTTAGTTTTGTTTTATTATTATTTTTATGTATTTTATTTATCTATTTCTTTTTGTTTTTTTAAAATTTAAAAAAATCAGAAAAAATACCAAAGTCAACTTCCAAACTCCAAACACGCAAAGGGAGCACGTTTCTGCAGAAATTCAGAAACAGTGTACGTTTTTGCCCAACTCCAGATTTTTGTTCCCTCAAGTCTTGTCCTTGTCCAGTTTCAGACCAGACCCTTTGGATCCTGAGAACCCAAAAATTCGTGTATATAATTGAACAGAGGTAGATGAACCCAAAAAAAAAAATAGGCTAGCCGGCGGAGCCGCCGCCGGAATCGCTCCGGCGTGGCGGCGTCTCGCCGGAAGGGATGAAGATTCATCCCTTGTTCTTCATATGAAGAACCCTAGCAGAGCTAGGAGAAGAAGAAGAGAGAAAGAGAAGTGGCGGCGAGAGAGAGAGAAAAAAATGGAAGAAATGAAAATTTTTGTGGGTTTTGGGTATATATACCATCACCCAATCCTGTGCGTGCCGGTCCATGGCCGTACAATGCACCTGCGCGCCTAAAACCATCCGATCTGATCAAACGTCCCCAAATCTCTCCATCACATTTTCTTCTTGATCAAATCTGGGACGTCTGATTAATCAGACGGCCCAGATCTCGTTCCTTTTTTTTTACAGAAAACGCAGGGCCCTTGGGCCTTATGGGACTGGGCCTGGTCCAGTTTTGCTATCCACACCCCCCCTGTCTTGCTATTTACACCCCCTGCTCTACGTTTTTTTTTTTTTTTTTTTATTTATTTGGTCTATTATATTCAAATGTCATTTAATTTATTTATTTTGTACATTATTTACATGTTATATGTTATATTTAAATATCAAAACGCCAAAATATGCATTGTTATTTATTTTGTTTATCATTGCTTCGATGTAAAATTGCAAAAAAAATATATTGTGTGATTTATTTTGTGTAAGTCCAAAGGAAAGGGGAAATTTTTCGTTAACCTCGTGTTACGTTTACTTTTGCGCATTTGCTTGTTCATTTTTTTTACCTTGAAATAAAAATCTTTTTTGTTCAAATAAAAAAGAATGAAAAAAGGAGTGGTTTGGTGGATGACTTTTCACTCTCCGGTGACTTCGGACTTCCTGCCGGATGGCTTGCGGTCCGAATAACCGACGTTCTAAAAAATACTTTTTTTTATAAAATAATAAAAAAAAACTAAAACCTTCAAATATTTTCAAAAAAAGAAATCTTTTATAATAAACTGCGACTTTTGTCGAGAAACCTTTTTCAAACACTTTTTCAATAAACGCTCTAATACACTTAAGCGTATTTAAGTATTTTCACAAAGACTAAAAAATACAAAAAAAAACAATTCAAATCCTTTGCCGCTTGGCTTTTCAAATTCAAACTTTTTCTCAAGAGAGTTTAGACGTGAGTCATCTCTAGTTGAAATTCATTTTCCCGCGACATATGGCAGGAAAAGATATAAACTTTTCAGTATGTTCGTGGCGGATTTAAAAGGAGTTTAAACTTAAGATGACGACTCGTCTTTTCTCCTAAAATCAATCAAACAAATCACTTTACAAATTTTACCCCGAACTACGAGATTTTGATCCTTTACGGGTACGTAGTGCAAAAGACCTTGTGTCTTCCCAATTCAAAATTAATAAAACTTTTTTTTTTTAAATATCCCAAAAATTAATAAAATTCTCTCATCGTTACCCAATCATTTATAAGCAAATTTTACGAGCAAAACATTTTAGCACAAAAAATACATATTTTACAAGAGGTTCCCGTAGAGTACTACGGATACATAGGATGCTAATACCTTCCCTTTGTATAACTAACCCCCGAACCTTAAATATCTAAATTTTTATTATGGGTTTATTCGATCTTTTCCCCTTCCCTTGGATAAATTAAAGTTCGGTGGTGAATCATAATTTTTGAGAACCAAAGCTAACCAATAGCTTGGCGTCCGAAAATCACCGCGACAGAAATGGCGACTTCACTGGGGACTCCCCAAGAGGGTTGAGCCTAACTTGTATCTATGTTATATTTTGTGCTTTTATTTTTCTCGTAATATTTTATATTGCTTTATTATGCTTATATGTTTGGGTTTGATATTTATGAGAGAAAAGTCCTTTACCCGGATTTGAGCAAAAACTTAGGATAAGTTAGTGGTCGAGTGTTGGCCTTCTTGGTGGATACCTTGTAGGGTTAACATGAAAACCACGCCTAGAGTAGACCCTCTTGAGAATATTGTTGTCTTGCGAGGATTTGCAATGGCGGTGATATTTTCTCGTTGGATCCATGACTCTAGGGACCTTTTAAACCAGTCTAGAACCTCGAAACATGTTATTAGGGACCTCTGTTTAGAACCCTAATTGGTGGTTAAGTGTTGACCTTCTTGGTGGATACCTCGTAGGGTTGACGCGAAAGCCACACCTAAAAGAGATCCCTTGGAAGTGTTACAGTCTTGTGAGGATTTGCAATGGCTGTGATACTTTCAAGTAAGATCAATGATTTTAGGAACCATTTCGAAGCCTAGAATCTACATGTGAGGGGCGGTAGTTTGGAAAACTTTTAAAGTAGTACCATGTAACTAGTATTCAAAATATTCCGGATCATATCCTTCCATACCATAACATTTGCATTCATGAAAATAATTTTTGCATGTACATTTTGCTTTATAGGGGACTTGAGTGAACAGTTGATTAAAAAGCTCAAAAAAAAAGAGGAAGAAATATGGCTTCAACAAGAAGACACACACCCACACTCAAAGTCAAGAAACCACAAGTGGAAAGCCTCAAAGGGTTGAGTGAGGGGATGACGTCAATCGCCAAGAAAAGTTTCGAGTTAGATTATGGGTCGATACTCAATTTGCTGCATGTAGAGATAGACGATATGGCGCTAACCACCCTAGCTCATTTCTATGATCCACCACTCCGATGTTTCACTTTTCAAGACTTCCAGTTGGCCCCCACACTAGAAGAATTCGCCAAGATCCTGAGTTGTAATCTAGAAGACCATGGGCCTTATGTGGGTTTGGGAGAGGAACCTCCTATGAAGGAAATTGCCAAAGCTCTTCATCTTACAAGCGCCGAGGTATCATCATGGCTAGAAGACAAGAAGAATGATAGAAAGGGAGTTTCCAAAGGATTCTCGAGAGGTGTGTTAGAAACGAAAGCTCAAGCTCTGTTGGAAAAGAAGGATTGGAAACCATTCAATGCGGTGCTAGCTCTCTTGGTATACGGATTAGTGCTGTTTCCCGACGTTGAGAATTTTGTGGACTTTTCCGCCATCGGAGTATTCATAGCCGGGAACCCTGTCTCCGCCTTACTAGCCGATCTTTATTATTCCCTCCACATCAAATATGAAGGGCGAAGGAAGGGTATGTTATTCTGTTGTGTTCCCTTACTACAAGAGTGGCTAACTTCTCATCTACCAAGGAAAGATTCTTTTGTGTCAAATCCCGCCGGTTTAAAATGGCATCAAAGGATGATGGCTCTCACTGAAAAAGATATTTTTTGGTATTCTCGAGAGTTAGATGGTACAGAAATCATCCTCAGTTGCGGCGACTTTCCCAACGTACCTCTTGTGGGAACTCGAGGGTGCATTAACTATAATCCTGTCCTCGCGTTTCGACAACTAGGGTACCCAATGGAGGATAAACCAGACAATATTTTGTTGGATGAATTTATCTTGAAAGAGGGATAGGAAAACCCCGCATTGCTAAAGAAAATCCGAAGAGCTTGGGGGCAAATACACAAGAAACCTTGGACCAAAAAGAATTGCATAGCCAAGCCACTCTACACTCAATGGGTGCGGGAAAGAGTTGAAGCTAATCGACTACCTTTCGATATGGTAGTTAGACCTTTGTCACCCGAACCAATCACTATGGTTCCTATTGAGGAAGCTGAAGAGTTGAAAGCCCAGATTTCAGAACTTCAAAAGAAAAATGAAGATTGGGAATCGAAGTATTTGCAAGTCGAGGGAAAAAGAGCAAGGTTAGAAAGAGATCTAAAGTACCAAGAAGGGGTCTTGCAAGAAAGTCAGAAAAATTTAAGAGAGTCCGAGGATAAAAGAGAGAAGATTGGGGATGGTATGCTTAGCGCAAGAGAAAATCTCATTGCCAAGGATGAGGAGATAGAAAGGCTCAAACAGTCCTACGGAAAAATAAAAGAATTCGGACAGTCGGCCACTGCTTCTCAAAAGAAATGGAGATTAAGATACCTAGAGCAAGTTGAAGAGACTAAAAAGATTAAGAAACAATGGCGTCACGAAGGTAACCAAAGTCAAGAGTTTGAAGGACTATACACCCAAGAAAAGGCAAGGCGAGAGTACCTCCAAGCTAACATGGAAAGAGTCCTCGCCCAGAAAAACCAAGAGTTCGAAGAACAGCTACATTTAGAAGTTGGTCGAAAGCAAGAGTTTGAAAATCTTTACTTCCAAGAAAGAGAAAGGTGTGAACATATCCAAGCTGAAATCGAACACATTCTTAGGGTGTATGAAGAACGGGTTGCACGTTTGAATGAAGAACTCGAAGAGGTAAATACCAAGATGGCTCAACGTGGAATGGTACTTGAGTTGGTGTGGGGTGATTCAGATAGGTGGAGAGATGAATTTGCAAAATTGGCCGCTTTCTCAAACATGGTCATCGAAAGTCTTCCAAAAAAGCTAGCAAAGGCCGAGATAGCCATGTCTTACTACGAAGTTCCTTCAGACATCAAAAAGTTCATGGAGTATTGCAAGGAAATGGTGGAGTTTTACAAGGAAGAATTGGCCGAGGCTAAAAAAGCATTTAATGTTGATTCATGATTTGTAATGATTAAACTTTATGTTGGAAACTTGTAACGCATGTTTTGAATATTTTGTTGTAATTCCATGAGAGGAAATTGTGATTTGTATTTCTAAATATTTTGCAATCAAAGTTAAACTTTATGAAGGAATTTGTGCTTTGTATTTTGAGTATTATGAAATCAATGTTGAACCTTATCGGTGGATCTTATACTTTTGTTGCTTTATTTCTTTCAAAAGCCTTTAATGATTGTTCGCTTATGTGTTCCCCTCAAAGTAAAATACGAATAAAACTTTATTTTTATCATGCATACATATGTTCATATTTACATGCATACATGCATAAAGTTCAAAAAAAACTGATTCCTGTCTTTCTCAAAAGGGAGTTTGTCGACCGGTCTCTTCCCAAAGTGGCCCGACTACCGCGTCCGAAACCAACTCGCGCGCACAATACTCGGCTAAGAAGAAAGAAGATGGACGCTTTGGAACAAGAGAACGCACAGCTTCACGAGCAAGTAACAACATTCAGGGCAGAATTGGATAGGGTGAATGCCTTGGTAGAAGCACTAGTGGCAGCGCAGAATAGACCACCGACTCCCCAAGCACCGGTGATCTCAGAAATTGTCCCAACCCCAATCCCAGCGACACATGGTAGCACGCCTCAACAGAATATGCCTGAAGGATACCCTTGGGGCATGCCTTTGAACTTCAATGGAGGAGGTCACCCGGGCGCTACCGAAATCCCGACTCCCACTATTCAACATGCAATTCCGGTGCCTCAATCAGGAACCTCATTCCCTCAAATTCATGTCCCTGTCTCACAACCTACGACGGTTGTTACAAACCCGTTGATTCATGTTACCCCGCACGACAACGAACCCATCTACCATGCGGAGAATGTGAGGGGATATAGTCAAATGGACGAGATCTTGGAGAAATTTGACGACATGCAGCGGGAAATCAAAGCTCTCAGGGGGAAGGACCTGTTTGGGAAGAACGCTCATGATTTGTGTTTAGTGCCAAATGTCCAAATCCCAGCTAAGTTCAAGGTTCCTGATTTCGAGAAGTACAAAGGGAATACTTGTCCCCAAAGCCACCTTGTGATGTACGCTCGGAAAATGTCTACTCAGACCGACAACGATCAACTGTTGATTCACTACTTTCAGGACAGTTTGACGGGTGCCGCCCTGAAATGGTATATGAGCCTAGACGGTGTGAAGATTCGGACATTCAATGATTTGGGTGAGGCCTTTGTTCGCCAATACAAGTATAACCTGGATATGGCCCCGAATAGAGACCAACTCCAAGCCATGTCACAAAAAGATAAGGAAACCTTTAAAGAGTATGCACAAAGATGGAGGGAAGTTGCTGCTCAAGTTAACTCACTCAAAGACGAGGATGAAATGGCCAGAATTTTTCTGAATACACTCGGCCCTTTTTACTATGAAGGAATGATTGCTAGCCCTACCAATGATTTCACCGAGTTGGTAAACATAGGCGTGCGCCTCGAAGAAGGAGTCCGACAAGGACGATTGGTTAAGGAGAGTGTCCCAACTAGCACCGTGAAGAAGTTTGGGAACAACTTTCAAAGGAAAAACGAACAGGAAGTCAGTATGGTGGCCCATGGGCGACCTCAGCAACGGTATGCAGGATACCAACATGTTGCCACTGTTTCCCAGAGTCCCGGTTATCGGCCACAGTTTCAGCAAAAACCTCAACAACAATACCAACAACCATATCAGCAGCAATATCAACAACAAATTTCGCCACAGTATGCCCAGCAAAACCGCGCTCAGAGGCCACCACCACAATACGATCCAATTCCTATGAAGTATGCAGAATTACTTCCTGCCCTGCTCGAGAAGAAGTTGATTCAAACTAGAGCACCTCCCCGAGTTCCCGAGATATTGCCAGGATGGTACCGAGCCGATCTCTCCTGCGCTTTCCATCAAGGGGCACCGGGTCATGACACTGAGCATTGCTTTATATTGAAATCTGAAGTCCAAAGGTTAATCCGAGCCAATGTCTTGTCCTTCAAGGACGTAAATCCAAATGTTCAAGACAATCCATTGCCAAATCATGGGGCATCTGTCAACATGGTGTTTGGATGTCCGGGGAAATATCAGGTTTTTGATATCCGGCATATTCGAGAACCATTGGTCCAGACGCACAAGAATTTGTGTAAGTTGTTCTTCTTTAAACATGATCATGAGGCTTGTCCGATCTGCCCCAACAATCCGCGAGGTTGTCAACAAGTGAGGACTGATATACAAGGTATGCTGGATAGAAGAGAGCTTCAGATCACTTATAAGAGGAATGAGGATGAAGATCCAGATAATGGTAATGGCGAAGTGTTTGTTATAATACCTGAGTTCGACATTCCCGAGCATATAGAAGTGGCCTACAACAGTCAACGATCTATCGTCACTCCATTAGTGATTTCCTTACCGGGACCGATGCCTTACATTTCTGAAAAGGCTATACCTTACAAATACAACGCCACGATGATAGAAAATGGGCGCGAGGTTCCCATACCTGCTTTACCACCTTCGGTCAACATCGCCGAAGTGAGTAGAGTCACAAGGAGTGGACGAGTATTTCCCTCAATGGTCCAAAAGAAGTCTGAAGATCTAGTGGGTAAAGAGGTGCGGGAAGAAGTTCGTGTCTCGAGTCCAGATTTGAATAAAGGCAAAGGCCAGTCCAATGGGACTAGACCCGATTCAGATTTCGATGAGATCTTAGAATTGATAAAAAAGAGCGAGTATAAGGTGGTTGACCAATTGTTGCAAACCCCTTCGAAAATATCTGTGTTATCTTTGCTGATAAATTCTGATGCCCATAGGGAAGCTTTGATGAAGGTTTTGGACCAAGCTTTCGTGGACCATGATGTGTCAGTTGGCCAGTTCGGTGGAATAGTGGGAAATATCACTGCTTGCAATAACTTGAGTTTCAGTGACGAAGAACTGCCGAAAGGAGGAAAAAATCACAACCTTGCCTTGCACATATCAATGAATTGCAATTCTGATGCGTTGTCAAATGTGCTTGTAGACACTGGCTCGTCTCTAAATGTGATGCCTAAAGCGACTCTTGCTCGACTCTCTTACCAAGGGGCCCCGATGAGGCACAGTGGAGTAGTGGTCAAAGCTTTTGATGGCTCAAAGAAGCCTGTCATTGGAGAGGTCGACTTACCCATGATGATCGGGCCACACTTGTTCCAGATTACTTTTCAAGTGATGGATATCCAAGCCGCGTACAGTTGTTTGTTGGGTCGGCCATGGATTCATGATGCAGGAGCAGTGACGTCTACGCTTCACCAAAAGCTGAAATTTGTGAAGAATGGAAAGTTGGTAATTGTAGGTGGTGAGCAAGCTTTGTTGGTGAGCCATTTTTCGTCTTTCTCTTTCATCGGTGCTAGTGATGTTGATGGAACGCAATTCCAAGGTCTCTCATTAGATGACAAGAATACCAAGAAGAATGTGACATCCATTTCTTCCTTTAAGGATGCACAAGAGGTGGTTCAAAATGGGTTGTCTGCAGGTTGGGGGCAAGTTGTGACTTTGCCAGAGAACAAGTATCGTGAAGGGGTGGGCTTCTCTCCTTCATCTACAAGGGCTCCCAAGCGGAATGTTGTCAACGGACCAATTGAAGATACTTTCTACAGTGCTGGGTTCATTCACCCTTCCTTACCGGAAGTTAATGTCATTATTGAAGATGTTTCTAATGTTGGTGGAGTGCATTTCCAGAGTCTCTCCTTAAATGATAAGCATACCAAGAAGAATATGGCGTCAGTTTCCTCCTTGAGAGACGCACAAGAAGTGGTTCGTAATAGGTTGTCTGCAGGTTGGGGACAAGTTGTGACTTTGCCAGAAAATAAGCATCGTGAAGGGTTGGGTTTCTCTCTTTCATCTGCTAGGCTGAATGTCGTCATCAAACCGATTGAAGATACTTTCCACAGTGCAGGGTTCATTCACTCAGAAGCTAGTACCATCATTGAAGATGATCCCGATGTGGTTGGGACACAATTTCAAAGTCTTTCTTTAGATGATGAGAGCACCAAGAAGGATAAGGGACCCATGGCGTCATTAAAGGATGCACGAGAAATAGTTCAGAATGGTTCGTCGACTGGTTGGGGGCAAGTTCTGACACTACCGGAAAACAAGTTTCGAGAAGGGTTGGGTTTCTCTCCACCATCTGCAAAAGCTGCCAGCCCAAATGCTGTCACCAAACCAATTGAAGACATCTTCTGTAGTGCTGGGTTCATCCACCTTCCATCTCCAGAAGTCGATGCCATTACCGAAGACAGTACCGAGGAAGATTTGCCAAGCTTCGTCACAAGAGGGGTGGTTTGCCACAATTGGATAGCTGTCGACGTTCCCTCCGTTACTCATTTGTCTAAGTAATGTGTTTGTTTGTCTCCTTTCAAAAAAAATCCTTTCGTTCTGCCCAAGACGAAAGTGAACTTGTGTTAGGGCACTTTTTAAAATAATTTCTCTTGTTTTGCCCAAGGCAAGAGTGAACCATGTGTAGGGCATTCCTGTTTCAAATATTATCATCAATAAAAATGTCGTTTTGACTTCCATTTCATCTGTTTTTTTTATTATTATTTTTACTTTTGTGCTTTTTTCTGGAAAATGGTAAGAAAAAAATACACTAAAAAGAACAAAAAAAAGGAAGCCCTCCTTCTTTTTTTAAAAATAAATAAATAAAAAAATCTACATGTATTTATCATATGCATTCTAAAATCAAGCATAAATCACATGTGCAGATTAAGCATCAATGACCCCATTGAACAAAATAACCCTATGCCCTCCCCCAACTTTGAGTTTCCTGTGTTTGAAGCCGAAGACGAGGGTGATGAAGGAATTCCAGATGAGATTTCTCGCTTACTTGAGCATGAAGAAAAAGTTATTCAGCCTCACGAAGAGCCATTGGAAACGATTAATTTGGGCACTGAAGAAGATAAGAAGGAAGTCAGGATTGGGGCACTACTAGATGAAGATGTCAAGAGCAGATTGACGGAGCTTCTCAAAGAATATGTCGATGTGTTTGCTTGGTCATATCAAGACATGCCAGGATTGGATACTGACATCGTGGAACATCACTTACCACTGAAGCCTGAATGCCTACCAGTCAAACAGAAGTTGAGAAGGACTCATCCCGACTTAGCAGTCAAGATCAAGGAGGAAGTTCAGAAGCAGATTGATGCAGGTTTTCTTGTTACATCTGAATACCCTCAATGGTTGGCCAACATAGTACCAGTTCCAAAGAAGGATGGTAAGGTTAGGATGTGTGTTGATTACCGAGACCTAAACAAGGCCAGTCCGAAAGATGATTTCCCATTGCCGCATATTGATATGTTGGTCGACAATACGGCAAAGTTCAATGTTTTCTCCTTCATGGATGGATTCTCCGGATATAATCAAATCAAGATGGCACCCGAGGATAGAGAAAAGACGTCTTTCATCACACCATGGGGGACCTTTTGCTATAAGGTGATGCCGTTTGGATTGAAGAATGCGGGAGCTACTTATCAAAGAGCCATGACTACTCTCTTTCACGATATGATGCATAAAGAGATTGAGGTTTATGTGGACGATATGATCGCTAAGTCTAGGACTGAAGAGGAGCATGTTGGGCATATTTTGAAATTGTTCTTGCGGTTGAGAAAGTATCGGCTTCGTTTGAACCCCAATAAGTGCACCTTTGGTGTCCGATCAGGAAAACTTTTAGGCTTCATCATCAGCCAAAAGGGTATTGAAGTAGACCCAGACAAAGTCAGAGCTATTCGAGAAATGCCTGCTCCGAGGACTGAAAAGCAAGTGAGAGGCTTTCTTGGACGATTAAATTACATCTCCAGATTTATCTCTCATATGACTGCTACTTGCGGGCCCATATTCAAACTTCTCCGCAAAGATCAAGGGATCACTTGGACCGAGGATTGTCAGAAAGCGTTCGATAATATCAAAGAATATTTGCTAGAGCCTCCAATCTTGGTCCCTCCAGTCGAGGGCAGACCACTAATCATGTACCTAACAGTGTTAGATGATTCAATGGGTTGTGTACTTGGTCAGCAAGATGGAACCGGAAGAAAGGAGCATGCCATTTACTATTTGAGTAAGAAGTTCACGGACTGTGAGTCTCGTTACTCTACGCTTGAAAAGACCTGTTGTGCTTTAGCATGGGCTGCCAAACGCCTCCGCCAGTATATGATTAATCATACTACCTGGTTGATATCAAAAATGGATCCGATCAAGTATATCTTCGAGAAACCTGCTCTAACTGGAAGGATTGCCCGTTGGCAGATGTTGTTGTCCGAGTACGACATTGAGTACCGTACCCAAAAGGCAGTCAAAGGAAGCATCATCGCTGATCATTTGGCTCACCAGCCCATTGACGACTACCAATCTATCAAGTTTGACTTTCCTGATGAAGAGATCATGCATTTAAAGATGAAAGACTGTGAAGAACCATTACCTGAAGAAGGTCCGGACCCTGAATCCAGGTGGGGTTTGATATTCGATGGAGCTGTTAACGCATATGGTAACGGAATTGGGGCAGTCATCATTACTCCCAAGGGCACTCACATCCCTTTTTCTGCTAGATTGTTATTCGATTGTACAAACAACATCGCAGAATATGAAGCTTGCATCATGGGGATTGAAGAAGCCATTGACCTAAGGATCAAAGTCCTCGACATATATGGAGATTCAGCCCTTGTGATTAATCAAATCAAAGGAGAATGGGAAACTCGTCATCAAGGCCTGGTTCCCTACAAAGACTATGCGAGGCGCCTCCTCACTTTCTTCAACAAAGTGGAACTGCATCACATCCCCCGGGAGGAAAACCAAATGGCAGATGCCTTAGCCACCCTATCTTCCATGTTTGAAGTGAGTCGTTGGAATGACATGCCCCGGATCAGCATTAGGCGTCTCGAAAGACCTGCTCATGTGTTTGCCATTGAAGAGGTCGTAGACAACAAGCCGTGGTTTCACGACATTAAACAGTTCCTTCAAAGTCAGGAGTACCCACTTGGGGCATCCAACAAAGATAAAAAGACCTTGAGAAGGTTGTCTGGCAATTTCTTCCTTAATGAGGGCATATTGTACAAAAGAAACTTTGACATGGTCCTTCTCAGATGTGTGGATAAACTCGAAGCGGAAATGTTAATGAATGAAGTGCATGAAGGTTCTTTTGGCACTCATTCTAACGGACATGCAATGGCTAAGAAAATGTTAAGGGCTGGCTACTATTGGATGACAATGGAATCTGATTGCTGCAAACATTGCTCAATGTTCTTTCTTCTCCATGGCCCTTCTCTATGTGGGGTATCGACATGATTGGTATGATTGAGCCAAAAGCTTCAAACGGACACCGCTTCATCCTAGTGGCCATCGACTATTTCACCAAGTGGGTCGAAGCGGCATCATACGTGAATGTAACCAGACAAGTGGTAGTCAAGTTCATCAAGAATCAACTCATTTGCCGGTACGGCGTCCCAAGCAGAATCATTACGGACAATGGGTCAAATTTGAATAATAAAATGATGAAAGAATTGAACATCATAACTCTTCTCCATACAGACCCAAAATGAATGGGGCTGTTGAGGCTGCAAATAAGAATATCAAGAAGATCGTTCAGAAAATGGTCGTTACTTATAAGGATTGGCATGAGATGTTACCATTTGCCTTGCATGGGTATCGCACTTCAGTCCGCACTTCAACAGGGGCAACCCCTTTCTCTCTCGTATATGGCATGGAAGCAGTGTTACCCGTAGAGGTCGAGATTCCGTCAATGAGAGTTCTGATGGAAGCCAAATTGTCTGAGGCTGAATGGTGTCAAAGTAGATATGACCAGTTGAATCTAATTGAGGAGAAACGCATGACTGCCTTGTCCCATGGTCAGTTGTATCAAAAAAGGATGAAACAAGCTTTTGATAGGAAGGTTCGACCCCGTGAGTTCAAAGAAGGGGACCTCGTACTAAAAAAGATTCTATCTTTCCAACCAGATTCTAGGGGCAAGTGGACCCCTAACTATGAAGGCCCATACGTTGTTAAGAGAGCTTTCTCCGGTGGCGCTATGACACTTGCAACTATGGATGGTGATGAACTCCCACGCCCTGTGAATGCCGATGCAGTCAAGAAATATTTTGTCTAACAATAAAGAAAAGCTCGTTAAGTCGAAAACCCGAAAGGGCGGCTTAAGCAAAAATTGAGCGTCTCGGTGGACCGAAAACCCGAAAGGGCGGCCCAGGCAAAAATTAGAGACATAAAAAATAAAAGATTATCCTGGTAGATTGAAAACCTGAAAAGGCAATCTAGGCAAAAATTAAGGATTCCGACAAAATAGCTGCATCAGGTTAAACTTGTCTGCTTGGGGCATTCAATATAGCTACTAAAGAGTCAGCAACCTTCAATCTAAAAGCTCAAAACACAGTTGGAACTCAAAGTTTCTAGAGAGAATAGTGGTTATCGTGTAACAATGTAGCCTTTTCCATGTATTTACCATTTTCCAACTTTTTGTAATGATCCATGGGGCACGCTTTTTGCAAGCTACCATTCAATTAATGAAATTTGAGCCTTCCCTATTCATTTGGAATTCTTGTTTATTTTTGTTTTGCATAACTTCTTTTTTATATAATGGTAATGTTTGGAACAAAAGTCTTCAAAAAAAAAGAATGTACACAATAATTCCACTCTTTTAAAAAAAAAGGGGGAGGGGCAATTACGAACACGTTCTCTTTAAGTGGTGAAAATGAAGGGGGACATGGGCAGTTATCTCAAAAAGAGAAAACAGTTAAAAGGAGCTTCCTCACTTAGTTTCAAATGGCGACTTCGGACCAATATCGGGTCTTTCCCCTATAAGATTTGTCCTCCTTGAAAAAGTTTGAATTTCATAATCAGACTTCTCCAATCATTGTCTCTGGTCCATCTCAAGTGATGTATACAATTTGTTAAGGTTGGCCGAGTATTTGAACGTACTGCGATGTTGGTTTACCCTCAGTTGTATTTGTCTAATCAGTTTTGTCAGCATACACATACATGACATGCATGCAAGCATAACACATATATATTTCCATAATACATGCATGGCTACATCTTCTTAATATTATTAATATCATTTGTGTGTGTCCTCAAAGAATAGGGGTGGACGTGTCACTCTCCCCAAGTTAGATTGTCAGCCATAAGCAGAAAGTGTATGTCCTTTCAAAAATTCCCCACCAAGCTCATCCTCGTGGAAGAAGGTTGCTTCAGTTATATCCCTTTCCGAATACATGGATAGGGAGATCCCCCCAGTCGAGCTCATTTCTCATTGGGTATAGAGTTTGTTTGACTATTTCTCTCCAGTTTCTTTCCTGGACCCAGTTCTAATTTCAATCAGTGAGCGACAGTCTCTTCATTTTGAGTAACCTGTGTACCAACCCATATATATTCAACTTCCCCGTGTGAGGTCATCCCCAGTACATCTGGTCGAAAGATGTTAACCAAGAACTTTTCAGATGGCTTCTCATTTTGAGAAATTTGTATTTTTTCAATCTAACCTTCCTATATCTCCTCTGGAGTTCCTGGCAGAGTTATATATTCCCTTCGTGGAAGCCTCTCTCTTTTTTTGTTATTACCTTTTATAAGCTATCCATATGGTAGTAGGTAATATACATATCAAAACCATCCATATGTTGGTAGACAATTTTTGTCATCCATTTCTGCTAGACTATCCATATGTTAGTTAGCGATGTTTGTCACTCGTCTTTTATAAGCCATCCATATGTTGGTAGACGGTGTCTCGTTTTGTTATTACCTTTTATAAGCTATCCATATGGTAGTAGGTAATATACATATCAAAACCATCCATATGTTGGTAGACAGTTTTTGTCATTTATTTCTGCTAGACTATCCATATGTTAGTTAGCAATGTTTGTCACTCGTCTTTTATAAGCCATCCATATGTTGGTAGACGGTGTCTCTTTTTTGTTATTACCTTTTATAAGCTATCCATATGGTAGTAGGTAATATACATATCAAAACCATCCATATGTTGGTAGACAATTTTTGTCATTTTGTTTCTGCTGGACAATCCATATGTTAGTTAGCAATATTTGTCACTCGTCTTTATTAAGCTATCCATATGGTAGTAGACAGTGTCTCTCTTTTTCTCATTTACCTCCGCTAAGCTATCCATACGGTAGTAAGTGATATTTCTCATTGTCTTTTATAAACTATCTATATGATAGTAGGCAACTTATCCCCAGTAAAACTACATTGCTTCACCAATGGAGTTGGATCATTTTCCTCTCCCTATAATTGTTTTTTCCCCCAGTCGGGTCACTTTTTGTTGCTCACCTGTGCGCGTCCCTATTCCCCAGTAATAAAAGCTTGTCTCTTGTGATTCCACTTTCGCACAAGATTCAAAGTCTTGCATTTGCATTTGCATCATAAGCATTCTTGGCATCTTAGGTCCAAAATTGTGTATTTTGTATTTAAGCTTCTTCCTCCATTCGAGATGAAGATTTCATCTTCATACCTCCGGATGAAGAAACTTAAATAGGGGCATCTGTCATACCCCAATTTTTGACCTAAGATCCCATCTCACATCCATATGTCATACATTTTTGTCCGGAATATTTTATGCTCTTTCAAATGAAATTTCGGCAGAGAGGTATTTTAAAATACCTCATTTTTTTGTTCTTTGGTTTTATTATTATTATTATTATTATTATTATCTTTATTATTATTTTTTTTTTATTAAAATAAAAGCAAAATTTGTAGAAAAGAAGAAGAAGCCGTGCTGCCCCTTTTCCTTTTTTTTATTATTTTTTTAGTTTTGTTTTATTATTATTTTTATGTATTTTATTTATCTATTTCTTTTTGTTTTTTTAAAATTTAAAAAAATCAGAAAAAATACCAAAGTCAACTTCCAAACTCCAAACACGCAAAGGGAGCACGTTTCTGCAGAAATTCAGAAACAGTGTACGTTTTTGCCCAACTCCAGATTTTTGTTCCCTCAAGTCTTGTCCTTGTCCAGTTTCAGACCAGACCCTTTGGATCCTGAGAACCCAAAAATTCGTGTATATAATTGAACAGAGGTAGATGAACAGGAGAGGTTTTTTTGGGGACCACGGCCAAACACAAAAAAAAAAACATCACAAACCCTAAATTATTTTTTCTTTCCAACAGAAAAACAAACATCAAAAATCAGAAACAAAAAAAAACCCTTTCAAATTCCATACAAAAAAAACACTGTGTTTTTTTCCAAAAATCCAGAAAACGAAATTCAAAAAAAAATCAAAAGAAACACTCATCTTCCAAAAAAAAAAACCGAAAAAGAATAACAAAAAAGTATACAAACCTTTCTTCCTTTTAGATCAAAAAAGAAGTACAGAGAAGGAGAAGAAGAGAAACAGGCAAATCCAGAACCAAAAACGTGAAAGGTTGGGTTTTTTTTGGTGTTTTTTTTATTTTTCCGATCTAGGAGATTTGGCTAAAATTTGGGGGTTTTTGTTTGTGGATTTGGGTTTAGAAAGGGATTTAGAAGGTTTTGATGTAAAAAAAATTTATTTTTTTAAAAAAAAAAAAAATAGGCTAGCCGGCGGAGCCGCCGCCGGAATCGCTCCGGCGTGGCGGCGTCTCGCCGGAAGGGATGAAGATTCATCCCTTGTTGAACCCTAGCAGAGCTAGGAGAAGAAGAAGAGAGAAAGAGAAGTGGGCGGCGAGAGAGAGAAAAAAATGGAAGAAATGAAAATTTTTGTGGGTTTTGGGTATATATACCATCACCCAATCCTGTGCGTGCCGGTCCATGGCCGTACAATGCACCTGCGCGCCTAAAACCATCCGATCTGATCAAACGTCCCCAAATCTCTCCATCATATTTTCTTCTTGATCAAATCTGGGACGTCTGATTAATCAGACGGCCCAGATCTCGTTCCTTTTTTTTTACAGAAAACGCAGGGCCGTTGGGCCTTATGGGACTGGGCCTGGTCCAGTTTTGCTATCCACACCCCCCTGTCTTGCTATTTACACCCCCTGCTCTACTTTTTTTTATTTTTATTTATTTGGTCTATTATATTCGAATGTCATTTAATTTATTTATTTTGTACATTATTTACATGTTATATGTTATATTTAAATATCAAAACGCCAAAATATGCATTGTTATTTATTTTGTTTATCATTGCTTCGATGTAAAATTGCAAAAAAAATATATTGTGTGATTTATTTTGTGTAAGTCCAAAGGAAAGGGGAAATTTTTCGTTAACCTCGTGTTACGTTTACTTTTGCGCATTTGCTTGTTCATTTTTTTTACCTTGAAATAAAAATCTTTTTTGTTCAAATAAAAAAGAATGAAAAAAGGAGTGGTTTGGCGGATGACTTTTCACTCTCCGGTGACTTCGGACTTCCTGCCGGATGGCTTGCGGTCCGAATAACCGACGTTCTAAAAAATACTTTTTTTCATAAAATAATAAAAAAAAACTAAAACCTTCAAATATTTTCAAAAAAAGAAATCTTTTATAATAAACTGCGACTTTTGTCGAGAAACCTTTTTCAAACACTTTTTCAATAAACGCTCTAATACACTTAAGCGTATTTAAGTATTTTCACAAAGACTAAAAAATACAAAAAAAACAATTCAAATCCTTTGCCGCTTGGCTTTTCAAATTCAAACTTTTTCTCAAGAGAGTTTAGACGTGAGTCATCTCTAGTTGAAATTCATTTTCCCGCGACATATGGCAGGAAAAGATATAAACTTTTCAGTATGTTCGTGGCGGATTTAAAAGGAGTTTAAACTTAAGATGACGACTCGTCTTTTCTCCTAAAATCAATCAAATAAATCACTTTACAAATTTTACCCCGAACTACGAGATTTTGATCCTTTACGGGTACGTAGTGCAAAAGACCTTGTGTCTTCCCAATTCAAAATTAATAAAACTTTTTTTTTTAAATATCCCAAAAATTAATAAAATTCTCTCATCGTTACCCAATCATTTATAAGCAAATTTTACGAGCAAAACATTTTAGCACAAAAAATACATATTTTACAAGAGGTTCCCGTAGAGTACTACGGATACATAGGATGCTAATACCTTCCCTTTGTATAACTAACCCCCGAACCTTAAATATCTAAATTTTTATTATGGGTTTATTCGATCTTTTCCCCTTCCCTTGGATAAATTAAAGTTCGGTGGTGAATCATAATTTTTGAGAACCAAAGCTAACCAATAGCTTGGCGTCCGAAAATCACCGCGACAGAATGAAATTCCAAATTCTATAGAGGAAACTGAAGACATCAATTCAATGAGTCCTGAATCATTGATTGATTTACTCAGAGTCCATGAATTGGCTCTGAAGGAAATGCAAGAGTTGAACCGTGAAGAAGCAGAAGCAACAAGGAAAGGAAAGCAAGCATTGGAGCATGAAGATCTTGTTGAAGAACCTGATGAAGAATATCTTGAAAGGTTTTCAAGAAAAATTCAAAGATGGTACATCTTCAAGAAGAATGGAGGAAGACTAGCTAAAGGAATGACAACATGGGATGTACTTGACAACTTCTCTGAAGATGAGTCTGAAAGAGCACCTAGAGCTGAAGGATCAAGTTCTGAAGATGGCTCAGACTCTGAAGACTCAGGCTCTGATAAAAAGTTAGAACCTGAGAGCAAAGAAAGCATCCAGAGAACAATTAATCAGGTATATTCTAGTCTTTCCAAAGCTAAATTGATCAAGCATCTTAATAAGACCTTACTTAAACTCTCTAATAGTCAGCAGAAGTATAAAAAGCTTAAAGTAGACTATGAGAATTTAAGTAAGCAAGCAAATCACTCTGAAGGTCTTAATCAAAAAGATTTTATCAAAACCAAAGACCCTAAGAATGATTTTGCTATATGTTACAAACCCCTTGAGCACTCTCTAGTTCTCAAAGAGTACTGTAACATAAATGCTGATCAAAATAAAATTGTTTCCATGCTTTGCAACCTTAAGACCAACAATACTAATGGGATTGGATACTCTAGTAGTAAAACACTAGAGGAACCAAGCTCATCAGTTATTGATGGAAGCTTCTCACTCCCAAATCTTTACACTACATTTGTATCTGATAGTTCTCAGATGAAACAAATGAAGGATGAAGATTTGGCAACTAACAGTCTAGGACCCTCAAGCAAGTGGGTACCAAGAGACAAAATTGTTTACTTGATTGCAGGTGAAACTAAGACTCTGAACCTTCCAATCACATGGATGCATGTGACTGTGAATGGAAGAAGAGCAATTGTGCATAGAAGGCACATTCTTGAAGAGTCAGATGGAGAAGAAGATGAAGAGGAATACATAAGGAGCAGGAGGGAGTATGAAGATATGGAAGCTTGCTTTGAAGATGATAACAACTCAGTGTGGTGGAGTGATTGCTCTGGCTATGACTCTGACTACACCTAATCAAGAAAGCTTCAATGCAAGGTAAGTATGCTTAACTCCTGAATGACATATTCAGAGAAATAACTCTCAAAGTTTGAAAATGTCTTCTTAGGATACACCGTGTTCAGTACTAAAAACCTTGAAAAATCCTGTCTGAACATATTTTCTTGTATCCTGAAAGACTTGTTTTTTCAGCCTCTGATGTTCTTCAGGTTTCAGCATCTGAAGAATCTCAGACTCTGAGAAACATTTCAACCTCTGACGGTTAAGCCTCTGATTATAAAATGAATTGGAAACGTTTAAGTATTTTTACTAAAACGTTTTGGCGCCAAAAAGACAACACGCATACACATTCTGATTGGTTTGAACACAGTTAATGATAAGTCTGTTTTATTTTCTTTAATGTATTGTGTGTTTTTAATTTGTTTTATGTTTTCTAAAAACTCTTAAAACACTCACCTTACAAACTATTGCTCTTCAAAGCTAGAACAAACTTTATCTCTTACTTAGCATCTCTCACACCCTAACCTTCTGAAATGACATCTACTTCAACACCAATTCCAGACTCCTTGTTTATTTTTCCTGATAACTTTCCGATCAACACCATTGCTTGCGAGAAGATGTTTTCTACAGATTTATCTCTCAAGATGGAGGGAAAATCTCTGAACCTGGTTATGGAACAACCAGTGGACTTTGATAGTTTGGAAAAGAACCATCTTGATGTCCTAAAGTTCTTTTCTAATCACAAAGGGAGCTTTAGGTACATGAATTTATTAAATGGTTCAATCTATCCTACTCTGGTGAAAGATTTCTGGATTAGAAGCAAGGTGAGGACTGTTGAAGATTATCACAAGGAGCTAGCTGTAAGGAGGAAAGAAAAGCCTGAAAATGAAGACAAAACTCCTCAAGAGTTAGGTCTAAGAGTCATTGAAGAAACAGAGGTGCATTCTGTTGTGTGCGGATTTGAAGTAATTCTCACTACTTCAAACTTGGCTAAGGTGCTATCCATCCCAAACGATGGTATCCATTATACCTTTAGTCACAGTGAAGCACAAGAATCTATGTTTCTGAAGAATATGACAAGACATTGCTATGTCAAAGGGACAAGCTGTGGGAGCAACAAGATAGGTGATCTAAAGCCCTCTCAGAGGATATTAGCCAAAATCATGTTAAGTTCTATATTCCCAGGAACTAAAAATCCTTATCACTTGTCATGGGATCATAGACACTTTGTCTATTTTCTCACTAGGAAATATGATTTAAATTGGGCTAAATACATCTTTGATCACCTATGCAAATCTGTGCTCTTATCTCAAAATCAGGCCAAGTCTGATATACATGTAGTCTACCCAAGGGTCCTCAGTGAGATTTTCTATCAATGTGGGGTGATAGACATAATCAAAGCTGCTGGGCATGACTACTTGTTAAGAGAATGCAGAGCTCCCACATTTTCTGCTCATTCACTAGCTTTCATTAACCTGATGTCAGAACATGAAGAAAAACCTTCAGAACCTCTAGCATATCAGTCTCACTCAGAACCTTCCTTGGTTAAGAAATGGAATATTGGCATGCCTACAATTTATTGTGACATTGTCAATGAGTATATTCAACTGTTGGACAACCTAGGAGAAGGATTTGAGACTGAGAAGGTAGTGCTGAAAAAGAAGAGAAGAAGGTTAGTGAAAGCATATGAAGTTGAAAACTCAGAGAGTGATGATGAACCTCTCAGCGTCAGAAGAAGGAAGCTTGTCAAGGAGTCTGAGGAAAAGACTAATGAAAGCTCAGATCATAATAGATCAGGTGATGTATCTAAACCTGTTGTTGCTACTACTCAAGACATTCAGTTAACCTCATCATCAAATCAACTCACTCCAACTCTAAACCAAGCAAGTTCTGAAGATAACCTTACCATAAAACAACTCATATCAGAACCTGTTAAATCAACTCACCCTGAACCAATCTTCATCAACATTTCCTCATCATCATCTTCGTCTGAGTACAATCCCAATGACTTAGATGAAATCCTAGCTAGCCTTGAACATCTAAAAGCTAAGACCAAGTCATCTATAACTCAAACGCCTTCAGACTCTCACCCACTCAACCACCAAACTCCATCTGAACTCCAATTCTCTGAACATATTGTTTCAGAAGAAAACTTGAACCACCCACCATCAGACCACGTTTAGGCTATGATCAATGAACTCTCTACAGAGGATTTCCATCTCAAAAACTTTGATCATACCAGCCCTAGTCCTCAACAATCCCAACATTTGCCTACTCCCTTTAATACCCAACTCAGAAATACACCCTTATCAAATGAACCTCATCCCACCCAATCAAACAATCCTGATGTCTTGAGCATTTGCAATGACTTGTTTAGACAGTTACATAGTCTTTATGATCTAAGGCAAACAGATATGCCTTCATCTGAGTATGCTTCTCAATGGATAAGTTTGATAGAGGAACTGGTGAAAGAAGTGCACAATCTTCAAAAGGCAGCTATGGAAGAACAGCAGATTTTGACAAAGGGAAAACTATCAATGCTGAGAAGGACATTCATAATCAAATGGACACAGAGTGGAATCATCCTGAATCCTCTGCTGCAAGAGAAAAGGTGGATGATCTGAATGTTCCTCCTCAAGACAGTCTGAGGGGTGATCAAACAAATCAATAGTATCTAAGGAATCCATTCTATGAAGATGACATCAGAAGGATTGAAGCAAAAGTAGACAAGTTTGTGGGATTGATGGAAGAAGTAAATGCCAATCAGAAAAACATCATGACAACCCTAGCATCTCTCTGTAGTCAACCCCAACCTTAGGACTTGTCTAATTGTTTATATGACTTTATGATTGATAATTTGCAAAGCATTCTGATTAGGATAAACTTTTGTTTAGGTTAAAACTCTGAGTGTTAATCTGACATACCTATCCACTATATTTATCTGATGAATATGCAAGTTGTTAATTTTGTTTGGTATGTTGTTTGGTTGTTTTTTTTAACTCTTTAATTGATTTCTAAAAATGATCTTTCAAACTCTTGAATTTCTTTCATTTTTCGTAAAGTACAATATGTGGATATTCTTAAAAATATCAAATTACATAACAAGAGAAGGCATAAAAGAAGAAATCAAAACTAAACAAGCCAAAGTAATGAATGTTATTTCATTGAGAACATAAGTTCTGGTTTACAAGACTAAAATTCTAAGAACTATCTTCTGGATGCTCTAAAAGGTCATGTTTGTGGTTACAAACCTACATGACCTTTGCGGAGGGGAAAGGTTGAAGTTTTTGCTGAAGCCATCCAACCAAGAGTCCGTCTTGAAGAAACCAACTCTGTTGCATCAGTTTGGTTTTCCTCAGAAGAGGACTCTAGCTCCTCCAGAGCCTTGGATATCAGTTTGATTTTCTTCAGGAAGATATGTCTTCAGAACTTAAAACAGTCAGAGTCCAAAGAATTCTCTTCAGACTCTGAACTGAGTTCTTATGTGACAAACACTGGCTTTGTTTCCATTGGTTTCTTCTTATGTTTTCTCCTATTTTGACTGGCTCTCACTGAAACTACTTTCTTCTTCTCTGAGCGTTTCATTTTTTCTCTCAAGAGATCTATCAATAACCTAAGATTACTCTGTGTGAGTAAAATGACTAGGTATCTCTCTTCTTTTATAAGCAAAATTCAATGGCTGAATATTAAATGTGTTCATCAACCACTTCTGATTTGACGGCATTGAAAGTTGAATTTCTATTAATTGCTTATATTACCTTTTTGATAATGACAAAAGGGGGAGAAAGAATATTGGTAAATCAATTGTTGGAAGAAGCGAAATTACTTGGCTTTTTAGGGCCTTGTAGTGCTTCAGAGAGAGAACGTAGGAGAGTGGTCAAAATAGTAGCATGAGGTACATGCTTTGTTATGACAATCTGATCATTGAGGATTTCAAAATATTGTTCAGACTCTGAGCTATTTTCTTTGAAAAGATTTTTTTAAAGCTCTGAACTGTTTGAAAATATTTTGAACTCTGAAGCTGTTAATGATAACCATCAGAACCAAGTGTGTATGTAGAAGTCTTTAAGCGCCTCTGATTCTATTTTGTCATTCAATATTGCTTCATTTTAAATATTGCTTCATCTTGCATCTGCATCAAGGGCTTAATTTTCAAGGAGAATGCATTTATTAATTGAAGTTTATTATACATAGTTAGTTCTTGAGTAAGGGTGCAACTTTACTCAAAGATTATCACACTATGGAAAGAAGAAGCTTGCAAACCTTGTTCTTTACATAGTGAAATATGAATAATTTAAGTCATATAATAAAGTATTTCTGAAACTGATTAAAATTAACTATGGATACAAAATTGGGGGAGCTTACAAACCTAACCCTATGGGTTATCAGACTTAGGGGTAGCTTGCAAAACTTAGAAGCCTAATGTCAACATAGCTGATTTTTATCAACAAAAATTGTATTTAATACTTGTGTTTGTCATTATCAAAAAGGGGGAGATTGTTGGAACAAAATATGTGTTTATACACACCTTTAAGTTTTGATGATAACAAAGTATTAAATGGACAATTGATGGTACTAATGTTTAAATTAAGTGCAGGAGAATTCAACATTTAATCAAGAGCACACTTAATTTAAACTCTGATGAAACCAATGGAAGTCTGAATATTTAAGACTCTGAAAGAGTTCAGATGCTACAACGTGGTCAGAAGCTATACAAAGTTCAGAAGCTCAAAGTAGATCAGAACGTCTGAAAGCTGTTCAGGGACTTAGAGGAGTTCAAAAGCTCAAGGATGTTCAGAGGCCTACAAGAGTTCAGAGGCTGTCTGATAGTCATAAGTCATTCAGAGGATGAAGGCGTTCAGAATCTGAATTACTAAAGACTATCAGAGGCCAACCATTTAAAGACCAATCAGACTCCAAGTTATCAAAGGTTCATCAGAAGCAAAGAGAATTCCCAGTCATCAGAGGCTACATCAACTACAACTTATCAAGCATGATGACTTGTTCTAAGGTCAACTAAAATGCAACGGTCACAAAGGATGTGATCCCTCTCTCTAGGAGCTAGTTGTACCTTATAACTGTACCATTGGACAGACAGCAAAGGTGAAGCTTCTCTGCAAAGGAAGACGTAGCTTTACTCAACAGATCCTTCATGTCTACAGCTGTCCAAGTTGCAAGCGGAATTTCTCCAACGTCTCAATGTCTATCTCAACTCATATAAATATGCCAAAGAAAGAATTGAAGACTAGAGCTCAACATTAGATAAAATCTCTCAAGAAAGTGAGCATTTGAATTATAATAGATAATATCTCTCAAATGAAGTGAGCATAGAAACTAGCTTAGAGCCTCTGAAGTTATTATGTTTGTAATAAGTTTTAAGCTCTTAAGTTAGTAGTAAGTCTTCTGCTTAGTGTAGAAGCAAGTAAGTCTTCTGCTGAGTGTAGAAGCAAGAAAGTCTTCTGCTTAGTGTAGAAGCACGTAAGTCTCAGTCTTAGTGATTAGAGCAGTGAAGTCTTGAGCCTGAGTGCTTGAGCAAGGAAGTCTCTGATCTTGTGTGATCAGAGCAAGGAAGTCTCTCTGTCTTGTGTGACTTAGAGCAGGAAGTCTCAAGCTTGTGTGCTTGAGCAAGGAAGTCTTTGATCTTGTGTGATCAAACCAAGGAAGTCTCTATGTCTTGTGTGACTAAGAGCAGGAAGTCTTGAGCTTGTGTGCTTGAGCAACTATTGTAATCCGTGTGATTATAGTGGAACTCTCTTGGAAACAAGGGGACTGGAGTACTCTCAATTTGTGAGGGGAACCAGTATAAATTGTTGTGTGTTCTTCTCTCTCTCACTCTCTCATTTACTCCTTCATCATTCATAACGCCATAAGTTAATTGTGTGAATAATCCGTTGTGCTTTAAAGACTGAAAAGATTTTAAATATCTTGGAAAGTTTTTAAAATATCCAAAACACAATTCAACCCCCCTTCTTGTGTTTTCTCCACGCACCTTCAAAGAGAACTCATGTAAGATGCCATATTTTCACAAAATTTTTCAAACATTTCATTTTCAAATTCACCCCCATGATCACTTCTAACTTTCAAAATGTGTAAAAGTTTTTCTTTTTGTATCTGTGTGCAGAAATTGCTAAAGACATCATATGCATCATCCTTATTTCTGAGAAATTTAACCCAAGTCCATCTACTGTAATCATCAACAATGACTAGTCCATATTTCTTCCCATTGATTGAGGTTGTACTCATAGGACCAAACAAATCAATGTGAATCAGCTCTAAGGGATTGGAGGTAGAGACAACATGCTTTGGTTTAAAAGAGGTCTTCACACTCTTTCCTATTTGGCAGGAACCACAAAGAGCATCTGAGTGATAGTGTAGCTTAGGTAGGCCTCTGACAAGGTCAAGTTTGCTAAGCATAGAGATTAACCTCCAGTTAGCATGACCTAACCTCTTATGCCAAACCCACTTTTCTTCACTCAGAGTTAGCAAGCATTTTACCTCTTGGTCTGCCAAATCAGAAAGGTTTACTTTAAAAACATTGCCTATTCTCTTACCTTTGAACACTATGGACTTGTCAGATTTTCTAATTACAGTACATAACCCTTTATCAAAGTTAACCACAAATCCATTGTCACAATGATGCTAAATAGGTTGTGTTTAAATCCATCTACAAACCAAACATTTTTAATAGAAAGGGAGGAATTACCTACAATACATGTACCTTTGATCTTGCCTTTCTGATTTCCTCCAAAGCCGACTGTTCCACCATCTTCAAGTTTCAATGATGAGAACAATTACTTATTACCAGTCATGTGCCTTGAACATCCACTATCCAGATACCATGATTGATTACTATTTTCTTTCAGTCTGGATAGCTGTAGAATAAACAAGGTCAATCATTGTAATAATATCCTCTATATTCATTGTGAAGTTCTCTCCAATAATCATTTGCCTTGTCCACTTCAACAGCTCTGGAAGTAAAGTAATGTTTAGGAACATAAGCTTTTCTTCCATAGCTGATCACTTGCTTCCATTCATCTGGTTTGAAATGATTTTTCCTACAATGAAAATCTGAATAGAAAACAATTTTACATCTTGGTACCCATTGTTGTCTGGGTCCAGTTTGGTTAGTTCAATATCCTTTAGTTCTTCTTTGCCTTTGTGAAGAACTTTGTGGACTATTAAAGAATTTTCTTTTAAAATTTGGTCTTTGAAAATTGACCCTCTTAGTCCATTGATTTTGAAATCTAGGCTTTGATTGATAATCACTATAGGGCTTGGATTGCTTTTCTAATCTAGGATTAGTTTTGCTTACCAAAGTCTTATGTTGATTATTAATCATCAGCTTTTAGTTTGTTTTAGAGTCTGATTGGATGAGCTTCTTGTTGGAACAAAATATGTGTTAATACACACCCTTAAGTTTTGATGATAACAAAGTATTAAATGGACAATTGATGGTACTAATGTTTAAATTAAGTGCAGGAGAATTCAACGTTTAATCAAGAGCACACTTAATTTAAAACCAATGGAAGTCTGAATATTTAGACTCTGAAAGAGTTCAGATGCTACAACGTGGTCAGAAGCTATACAAAGTTCAGAAGCTCAAAGTAGATCATAACGTCTGAAGCTGTTCAGGGACTCAGAGGAGTTCACAAGCTCAAGGATGTTCAGAGGCCTACAAGAGTTCAGAGGTTGTCTGCTAGTCATAAGTCATTCAGAGGATGAAGACGTTCAGAAGCTGAATTACGAAGGACTATCAGAGGCCAACCATTCAAAGACCAATCAGACTCCAAGTTATTAAAGGTTCATCAAAAGCAAAGGAATTCCCAGTCATCAGAGGGCTACATCAACTACAACTTATCAAGCCTGATGACTTGTTCTAAGGTCAACTAAATTGCAACGGTCACAAAGGATGTGATCCCTCTCTCTAGGAGCTAGTTGTACCTTATAACTGTACTATTGGACATACAACAAAGGTGAAGCTTCTCTGCAAAGGAAGACGTGGCTTTACTCAACGGATCTTCAAAGTCTACAGCTGTCCAAGTTACAACGGGAATTTCTCCAACGTCTCAATGTCTTTCTCAACTCATATAAATATGCCAAAGAAAGAATTAATGACTAGCGCTCACCATTAGATAAAATCTCTCAGAAGAAAGTGAGAATTTGCATTGTAATAGATAATATCTCTCAAATGAAGTGAGCATAATAACTAGCTTAGAGCCTCTGAAGTTATTATGTTTGTAATAAGTCTTAAGCTCTTAAGTTAGTAGTAAGTCTTCTGCTTAGTGTAGAAGCAAGAAAGTCTTCTGCTTAGTGTAGAAGCACGTAAGTCTCAATCTTAGTGATTAGAGCAGTGAAGTCTTGAGCCTGAGTGCTTGAGCAAGGAAGCCTCTGATCTTGTGTGATCAGAGCAAGGAAGTCTCTCTGTCTTGTGTGACTTAGAGCAGGAAGTCTCAAGCTTGTGTGCTTGAGCAAGGAAGTCTTTGATCTTGTGTGATCAGAGCAAGGAAGTCTCTATGTCTTGTGTGACTAAGAGCAGGAAGTCTTGAGCTTGTGTGCTTGAGCAACTATTGTAATCCTAGTGATTATAGTGAAACTCTCTTGGAAACAAGGGGACTGGAGTACTCTCAATTTGTGAGCGGAACCAGTATAAATTGTTGTGTGTTCTTCTCTCTCTGACTCTCTCATTTACTCCTTCATCATTCATAACGCCATAAGTTAATTGTGTGAATAATCCGCTGTGCTTTAAAGACTCTGAAAAGGTTTAAATATCTTGGAAAGTTTTTTTAAATATCCAAAATACAATTCAACCCCCCTTCTTGTGTTTTCTCCACGCACCTTCAATTGGTATCAAAGCTCCGGTTCTGTTGGTAAATCACTTAACCGTGAGACAGTCAAGATCCAAAGGAGAAAACCTCCATGGCTCAAAACATGGATGAGTGGAAGCAGAAGCTACATCAACAAGTTGCTGATCTTAGCAAGAAATTTGAAGATGAACTGAGCTTAAATGAAGATCTGAGCAACAATCATAATCCTTCCACATCAGGGGCTAATCAAACTTCTAGTATTGGTTCTACAGCTACTACTATGTGCCTCATTAGTGATGATAATGAAAGCTTTCAGTGGGCTACAGTAAATGGCTTGTTAGATCAATATGAGGAGTTTAGGATGGAGGAAAATGAGAGCATTTAGAAAATGAACATAAGGTTTCAAGCTATAACAAGCAAGCTTGAAGAGCACAACAACAAACTCAGCAACAAAGAGCTTGTAAGCAAGTTGCTGAGAAGTTTGCCTCGGGATTGGAATGATATTCCACATTCTATAGAGGAAACTAAAGACATCAATTCAATGAGTTCTGAATCATTGATTGATTTACTCAGAGTCCATGAATTGGCTCTGAAGGAAATGCAAGAGTTGAACCGTGAAGAAGCAGAAGCAACAAGGAAAGGAAAGCAAGCATTGGAGCATGAAGATCTTGTTGAAGAACCTGATGAAGAGTATCTTGAAAGGTTTTCAAGAAAAATTCAAAGATGGTACATCTTCAAGAAGAATGGAGGAAGACTAGCTAAAGGAATGAAAACATGGGATGTACTAGACAACTTCTCTGAAGATGAGTCTGAAAGAGCACCAAGGGCTGAAGGATCAAGTTCTGAAGATGGCTCAGACTCTGAAGACTCAGGCTCTGATGAGAAGTCAGAACCTGAGAGCAAAGAAAGTATCCAGAGAACAATAAATCAGGTATATTCTAGTCTTTCCAAAGCTAAATTGATCAAGCATCTTAATAAGACCTTACTTAAACTCTCTAATAGTCAGCAGAAGTATAAAAAGCTTAAAGCAGACTATGAGAATTTAAGTAAGCAAGCAAATCACTCTAAAGGTCTTGAACAAAAAGATTTTATCAAAACCAAAGACCTTGAGAATGATTTTGCTATATGTTACAAACCCCTTGAGCACTCTCTAGTTCTCAAAGAATACTGTAACATCAATGCTGATCAAAATAAAATTGTTTCCATGCTTTGCAACCTTAAGACCAACAATACTAATGGGATTGGATACTCTAGTAGTAAAACATTAGAGGAACCAAGCTCATCAGTTATTGATGGAAGCTTCTCACTTCCAAATCATTACACTACATTTGTATCTGATAGCACTCAGATGAAACAAATGGAGGATGAAGATTTAGCAACTAACAGTCTAGGACCCTCATGCAAGTGGGTACCAAGAGACAAAATTGTTTACTTGATTGCAGGTGAAACTAAGACTCTGAACCTTCCAATCACATTGATGCATGTGACTGTGAATGGAAGAAGAGCAATTGTGCATAGAAGGCACATTCTTGAAGAGTCAGATGGAGATGAAGATGAAATGGAGTACATATGGAGTAGGAGGGAGTATGAAGACCTTGAAGCATGTATTGAAGATGACAACAACTCAGTGTGGTGGAGTGATTGTTCAGGCTATGACACTGACTTCACCTAATCAAGAAAGCTTCAATACAAGGTAAGTATGCTTAACTCCTGAATGACATATTCAGAGGAATTACTTTCAAAGGTTTGAAAATGTCTTCTTAGGATACACATTGTTCAGTACTAAAAACCTTGAAAAATCCTGTCTGAACATATTTTCTTGTGTCCTGAAAAGACTTGTTTTTCAGCCTCTGAAGTTCTTCAGGTTTCAGCATCTGAAGAATCTCAGACTCTGAGAAACGTTTCTACCTCTGACGGTTAAAGTCTCTGAATAGGAAATGAATTGGAAACGTTTGAGTATTTTATACTAAAATGTTTTGGCGCTAAATAGACAACACGAACACACCTTCTGATTGGTTTGAAGCAGCTAATGATGGTTTACTTTCTCGTTTAATCTAATGTATTGTGTGCCTTAATTTGTTTTACTGTGTTAAACAAAATCATTTAAATACTTGCACACTTTACATTATCTCATTCTATTCTGTTGTCTGCAACATCTCTTGAACCAAAACTCTCTCTATATCTTTAGCAAAAACTCTTCACCCTAACCATCTGCAATGGCATCTTCTTCTTCATCTGTCTCAGACTCCTCGATCACTTTTCCTAAAGACCATCCGATCAACACCATCGCTTGCAAAGAAATGTTTTCTACAGATTTATCTCTTAAGATGAAGGGAAAATCCTTGAACCTGGTTATGGAACAACCAGTGGACTTTGATAGTTTGGAAAAGAATCAGTTTGATGTTCTAAAGTTCTTCTCTAATCATAAAGGGAGCTCTAGATACATGAATCTTTTAAATGGTCCAATCTATCCTTCGCTGGTGAAAGATTTCTGGATAAGAAGCAAGGTGAAGACAGTTGAAGATTTTGATAAGGAGCTAGCTGCAAGAAGAGAAGAAAGGGCTGAAAATGAAGACAAAACTCCTGAAGAGTTAGGTTTAAGAATCATTGAGGAAGATGAGGTGCATTCTGTTGTGTGTGGTTTTGAAGTAATTCTCACTGCTTCAAACTTAGCTAAAGTGCTATCCATTCCGAATGAAGGATTTCACTACACCTGTGGTCACAATAAAGCAATGAGGTCTGAGTTTCTAAAGATCATAACAAGACTGAGTTACATCAAAGGAAAAAGCTGTGAAAGCGACAAGTTAGAAGATCTGAAGCCCACTCAGAGAGTATTAACCAAAATAATGTTAAGTTCCATATTTCCTAGCAATGATGACTCTGACAAATTGCCATGGGATCATAGGCATTTTGCTTATTTCCTCTCTAGGAAATATAACTTAAATTGGGCTGAATATATCTTCAAACACCTTTGCAAAGCAGTATTAAGCACTCAGAATCAGGACAAGCCCATTGTGAATGTCATCTACCCTAGGATACTTAGTGAGATCTTCTATGAATGTGGGGTGTTTGACATAATCAAACCTGCGGGTCATGACTGCTTGTTAAGGGAAATCAGAGCCTCCACAGTATCTGTTCATACCTTTTCTCACATGAACTTGCTGTCAGGACATGAAGTTCAACCATCAGATCCCTTGGTGAAGAAATACAACATTTATATACCTACTACCTCTAGTAGTATTGTCAATCAGTACATTCAACTACTAGAAAGCTTAGGAGAAGGGTTTGAAATTGAAGAGGAAAAAGTAAAGAGAAAGAGAAAAAGGACAGATGAAGCTGCAAATGAAGAAAGACATTCAGACTCAAAAGGACACAGAGAGGGATCATCCTGAATCCTCTGCTGCAAGATAAAATATTGGGCAAAAACCTTAGGGAAAGGTTAGCCTCAATATTGGATAATCTGAATGTATCTCTTAAGACAGTCTAAGGAATGATCAAGGATATAAACAACATTTGAAGAATCCTGTCTATGGAAGTGTTATCAGAAGGTTTGAAGGCAAAGTGGACAAGCTTATGAGTATAGTGAAAAAGTAGATGCTAATCAGAAAAATATCATGATAACCCTAACTTCCATCTTTAGACAACCTCAACATTAGGATTATCTTGATTTTATCTATGATTTCATTAACTCATCAATATTTTTAATAGAATAGAGTGTATATAGCCATATAATTTTCAAATATGTGATAAATCTATTCTGATTATTCACCATGCTTATATAAATGTTTTGATTAACATGATTGTTTTATTTGCCAAACAAACATATCTTGGACATTCAATACTTCAAACTCTTGAGCTCTTATAAAATTTGATTTTCAATAAGTACAATATAAGGTAGTCCTAAGAGATTAAATTACATAACAAGAGAAGAATTCGTAACAAGAAATCAAAGTTAAACAAGCCTAAGTAATGAACTTTGTTTCATTAAGAACATAAGTTCTGGATTACATATAATGTTTTCCCAAGGATTATCATCTGGTTGCTTCAAAGGCCATATTTGAAGGTTGCACACCTAAAATATGACCTTTGCAGAGGGGAAAAGTTGAGGCTTTTGGCTTTTGGCTGAAAACCATCTACTCAACTAGCAGTCCTTCTTGAAGAAACCGAATCAGATGCATCAGTTTGGTTTTCTTCAAGAAAAGACTCTAGCCCCTCGAAAGCCTTGGATATCAGTTTGATTTTCTTCAGGAAGATATGTCTTCAGAACTTAAAACAGTCAGAGTCCAAAGATTTCTCTTCAGACTCTGAACTGAGTTCTTCTGTGACAGACACTGGTTTTGTTTCCATTGGTTTCTTCTTATGTTTTCTCCTATCTTGACTAACTCTCACTGAAACTACCTTCTTCTTCTCTGAGCGTTTCATTTTTTCTCTCAAGAGATCTATCAATAACCTAAGATTATTCTGTGTGAGTAAAATGACTAGGTATCTCTCTCCTTTTATAAGCATAATTCAATGGCCGAGTATTAAATGTGTTCAACCACTCCTGATTTGACGGCATTAAAAATTGAATTTCTATTAATTGCTTATATTACCTTTTTGATAATGACAAAAGGGGGAGAAAGAATATTGGTAAATCAATTTTTGGAAGAAGCGAAATTACTTGGCTTTTTAGGGCCTTGTAGTGCTTCAAAGAGAGAACGTAGGAGAGTGGTCAAAATAGTAGCATGAGGTACATGATGTGTTATGACAATCTAATCTTTGAGGATTTCAAAATATTGTACTAAAAGAGCTCTGAACTGTTTTCAAATTTTTGTTCAGACTCTGAGCTATTTTTTAAAAGATTATTTAAAAGCTCTGAACTGTTTGAAAATATTTTGAACTCTGAAGCATTTAATGATAACCATCAAAACCAAGTGTGTATGTAGAAGTCTTTAAGCGTCTCTGATCCTATTTTGTCATTCAATTTAAATATTGCTTCATCTTGCATCTGCATTAAGGGCCTAATTTTCAAGGAGAATACATTTATTAATTGAAGTTTATTATTCATAGTTAGTTCTTGAGTAAGGGTGCAACTTTACTCAAAGATTATCATACTATGGAAAGAAGAAGTTTGCAAACCTTGTTCTTTACATAGTGAAATATGAATAATTTAAGTCATATAATAAAGTATTTCTGAAACTGATTAAAATTAACTATGGATACAAAATAGGGGGAGCTTACAAACCTAACCCTATGGGTTATCAGACTTAGGGGGAGCTTGCAAAACTCAGAAGCCTAATGTCAACATAGCTGATTTTTATCAACAACAATTGTATTTAATACTTGTGTTTGTCATCATCAAAAAGGGGGAGATTGTTGGAAATAAATATGTGTTAATACACACCCTTAAGTTTTGATGATAACAAAGTATTAAATGGACAATTGATGGTACTAATGTTTAAATTAAGTGCAGGAGAATTCAACGTTTAATCAAGAGCACACTTAATTTAAATTCTGATGAAACCAATGGAAGTCTGAATATTTAGACTCTGAAAGAGTTCAGATGCTACAACGTGGTCAGAAGCTATACAAAGTTCAGAAGCTCAAAGTAGATCAGAACGTCTGAAGCTGTTCAGGGACTCAGAGGAGTTCAGAAGCTCAAGGATGTTCAGAGGCCTACAAGAGTTCAGAGGCTGTCTGCTAGTCATAAGTCATTCAGAGGATGAAGACGTTCAGAAGCTGAATTACGAAGTACTATCAGAGGCCAACCATTCAAAGACCAATCAGACTCCAAGTTATCAAAGGTTCATCAGATGCAAAGGAATTCCCAGTCATCAGAGGGCTTCATCAACTACAACTTATCAAGCCTGATGACTTGTTCTAAGGTCAACTAAATTGCAACGGTCACAAAGGATGTGATCCCTCTCTCTAGGAGCTAGTTGTACCTTATAACTGTACTATTGGATAGACAGCAAAGGTGAAGCTTCTCTGCAAAGGAAGACGTGGCTTTACTCAACGGATCTTCAAAGTCTACAGTTGTCCAAGTTACAACGGGAATTTCTCCAACGTCTCAATGTCTTTCTCAACTCATATAAATATGCCAAAGAATGAATTGATGACTAGCGCTCACCATTAGATAAAATCTCTCAGAAGAAAGTGAGAATTTGCACTGTAATAGATAATATCTCTCAAATGAAGTGAGCATAAAAACTAGCTTAGAGCCTCTGAAGTTATTATGTTTGTAATAAGTCTTAAGCTCTTAAGTTAGTAGTAAGTCTTCTGCTTAGTGTAGAAGCAAGAAAGTCTTCTGCTTAGTGTAGAAGCACGTAAGTCTCAATCTTAGTGATTAGAGCAGTGAAGTCTTGAGCCTGAGTGCTTGAGCAAGGAAGCCTCTGATCTTGTGTGATCAGAGCAAGGAAGTCTCTCTGTCTTGTGTGACTTAGAGCAGGAAGTCTCAAGCTTGTGTGCTTGAGAAAAGAAGTCTTTGATCTTGTGTGATCAGAGCAAGGAAGTCTCTATGTCTTGTGTGACTAAGAGCAGGAAGTCTTGAGCTTGTGTGCTTGAGAAACTATTGTAATTCTAGTGATTATAGTGAAACTCTCTTGTAAACAAGGGGACTGGAGTACTCTCAATTTGTGAGGGGAACCAGTATAAATTGTTGTGTGTTCTTCTCTCTCTCACTCTCTCATTTACTCCTTCATCATTCATAACGCCATAAGTTAATTGTGTGAATAATCCGCTATGCTTTAAAGACTCTGAAAAGGTTTAAATATCTTGGAAAGTTTTTTTAAATATCCAAAACACAATTCAACCCCCCTTCTTGTGTTTTCTCCACGCACCTTCACTTCTGAGTCCCAAAGTTTTCAGAGTCTTAGACTTGATAGTCTCAGATTCTGAACACTCAGGTCCTGAGTTGCTCTCTTTGAGGTTCTGAAGGACTGCCTCTGGAGTAGCTTCAGAGCTTGTCTTGCAGACACCAGAGATACCTTCAGAGTCTGAAACAATCATAGCTTTGCCTTTGTTTTCCTCAGGCACAAAAGTTGAATAAAGATTATCAGGAATATTATTTAAACTAATGTAAGGATTTTGTTTCCCATATGATTTACCATATGAGTAACCAATTCCTTCGCCTACATTTTTACAAACATTATAAATCATAGACGCCATTTTACTTTTGTTGACGTTCTGATGAACAAATTCCCGAAGAGCAACCTCATGCTCATCAGTAGGTTTGTTGCATCTTGTGCATCCATTTTCAAGTTCTTCAATTTTGATTAAAGAATTTTTATATAGATCTTGAAAATGTTCAGCTTTCTTTGCTAACTCATCCTTTTGTGTTTTTAAAAGTCTTAGTTTAGAGGATGATTTAGCAAACTTACTTAAAGACATACCAAGGTAGGTTAAGAGTTGTTCTTTAGAATAATTTAACAATACCTGTTCAGATTCATCAGAGTCTGATTCATCAGAGTTTGATCCTTCAGAGTCTTCATTAGCTGTAGCCATCAAAGCCACATTTGCTTCTTCATCATCACTATCTGAGGATGCTTCCAGGTCTTCAAATGTTGCCATTAAGCTCTTCTGAAATCTCCTCTTGTAGCTACTGAACTTCTTGTTCTTGTCCTTTGATGAAGCTTCAGGACATTCAGCAATGAAGTGTCCTGGCTTGTTGCACTTGAAGCAATTCTTCTCTTCTCTATTGGGAGTGCTCTTCTAGTGAACATGGCAAGTTCTTCATCTTCATCTTCTTCTTGATCATCTGAGGAAGAATCCTCCTCATCCTCCAGAATTTTAGCTTTGACAGCTTTTGAAGATTTCTTGATTGAGGTTAAAGTTACTGATCTTTCTTTCTTCTTCACTGCATCAGCATTCAATACCATCTCATGGCTCTTGAGATTGCTGATGAGTGATTCAAGAGAGATTTTCTCAAGATCCTTAGCTTCCTCAATAGCTGTGACCTTAGGCCTCCATTTGTCAGTCAAGCTATTTAGGATTTTCCACACATAATCAGAGGTTGTATAACTTTTCTTCAGAACCCTGAGGCTAGACACCAGAGTCTGAAATCTAGAAAACATGGTCTCAATGTCCTCATCAGGTTTCATGGTAAAAAGCTCATACTGCTGAACCAGTAGTCCTGTTTTGGCATTCTGAACTTGCCTATTACCATCATAGTTTGAGCATAGAGAGTCATACATAGCTTTAGTTGTAGATCTATCCATGATTTTGGTATATTCATTATGAGATATTGCTGACATCATGATTTGTTTGACCTTGTTGTGTTTAGAAAAATTTTTCTTTTCTTCAGCAGATAGAGCTCTTTTCTGAGCTATGGTAATCTTACCATCAGAGCCTATTCCATCAATAGGTACTCCTTCTTCTATCAGGTCCTGATGCGATATTTCTGCAAGTGCACAGACTTATCGTGTAGTTATAAAAGATTATCGTTCCTTCAGGGACTATTTTCCAAAACTTCGCTTACGTTTTTAATATAATGTAAGGTTAAGGCTAAATATTAATTGGAAAGGGATGTTAAAAGAAAAATAATAGATTTAATTCAAATAATTAGATTTAACTAACTGGAATGTTACTTTGAGTCGCTTCAATGAGTTCGGTAATTAAATTGCATTTAGAAATAATGTTTCTTTTTAACAAACTGATATCGATTTAAAAACACGCTCCTCACACTTTCGCGCTGTTGGTTAATATCGTAAAGTTATAAAATAAATGCTTCACTCTCGCTCTCACACTTACTTATAAAAATACTTTTTGAAAATCAATTCAATTTAATTAAAAAGATCTAGTTTTCACAAAACAATATTAGTTTAAAGACTGAGGTCTCACACTTTCGCGCTATTGAACTAAATCATAAAATATAAATAAATACTTCACTTTCGCTCTCATATTTAGTTTATAAAATATTTTTTGGAAACTAATACAGTTTAATTAATTTTAAAGAGCTGTCGCGGTGTTTAAAATTAATGTCCAGTTTTTACTATCTAGTATAAATCTCACACTCTCGCGCTGTTGACTTACACTTTAATTAATTTTCACTCTCGTGCAAAATTATAGTCTATCGTTTAATTAAAAACTGAAACAGAAAACTAGTTTGTTTGAAAATAAAGTTTGCAACTTAATCACTGAACCCAGATCGGCTTCTTATTCACATTCCAGTTATATTAAATTAGTTCGACATAATTGTAAATAAAAACATTACGATTAAATAAATAATAATCGATTTAATTAAGAACATATCAGATACCAATAAAATAATTGAAACTGAAATTAAATTAGTAGCAGTGGATAACAATTACGGCTAACAAATAAAACATAAAACAAAGCAAAAACAAGAAACTATAGACCATATACTGTGCGTGACAGTATATGGTACTGAGTTGAAAATTAAAATTAACAATTCAGATGTACTGTATCAATGGCAAAAATAAATTAACTGATAGGAATTTAAAGTACTGAACTGAATTTAATATATTAAATAGAGTAACTTACAGATGGCAACTGGAATGAAAGCAAAAACACCAGAATAATAAAAGTTTGAAATCTCAAAATAATGCGTAGCGAGCCAGCCTCAAAAAGAATCAGATTACATGTCTTTATAGTGCTGAGAAAATAACTGACTTCCTATATTTCTCCCCCCGTTTCAATCCTATTTTCACTGGACTTATACGTGAGTGTGCCTAAAGTTTAGGAAGTGATACGTTTGTGCTTAGCTGGCTTTTTGCACGTCTTTTTCCCTTTTTCTTTTATTTTTCTTCACGTGCCCAATTATATAGGCATGGCTGGCGCCTTAGTTTGCTTGCCTGGCGCCATGCTTTATGCATAGATCAAATTGACCCATGCCTGGCGCCTTGGGCTTCTTTCTTTGGGCCTTTCTTCTTTTTGCTTGTGCAAGCCTGGCGCCGTGCTTTATGATTAGCTTGGTCCTTTTTGCTTCTAGTCCCATAAAACTCATATTTTGCTAAATTTCGGCTGCATCTGTATTTTTATAAAAAGTATTAATTATTTCATTGATAACACAATAATTTAGAGAAAATATTAAAATATTAAGACAAATAATATTAAATAAATAGTGCATTTTTCGGTGTTATCAGGTCCCAAAGCTCATCATCAATTCCATTGACATAGTGATAAATGCTATCTTTCCACCATTCAAATCTTAGAGCATCACCACTAAAGATTGGAACCTTTTTGTTGCTAGAATCATGATTAGACGCTGAAGAGTAGAGTTCATGTTGTCGTAGTTGTATTGAACGTTGGATAGATCTGAATTAGAAGAGGCAGGAATAAGTGCAGGTGTAGATGTTTCTTCCCCAGACATACAGTGTTTTTCAAAGATCTTTTAATGTCTCACTGTGAAGTCATTAAAAGACAGAACCAGAGCTCTTGATACCAATTGAAGGTGAAAAATACAAGAAGGGGGTTTGAATTGGTTTTTGAAAAATTGATTCTTTTACTTCAAGAAATATAGAAATGCAGCGGATATAATAAACTAGGCTAAACACAAAACACAAATAAAAGAGTGAGAGAGAGAGAGAGAGAACACACAAAAATTTTATATTGGTTCCTCTCACAAAACGAGAGTAGTCCAGTCCCCTTGCACTTCCAAGGGATTTCACTACTGGAAGATCATCTGAACTTAGAAAGATTCAAATCATATTCAAAGCTGTGTACTGTGTTATTCTTTCTAGTGTTATATTCTAAGTTAAATATCTTTTGATATTACAGACTCTGAACTTAGTGTTTAGAGAGTCTTGCTTAGAACTTTCAGTCCTACTTAATCTGTGTATTAAGTTAGTTTGTTAAGTCTCTTTGTCTTGTGTGACTTAGAGCAGGAAGTCTTAAGTCTTGTGTGACTTGAGCAAGGAAGTCTTAAGCTTGTGTGCTTAAGCAAGGAAGTCTCTAATCTTGTGTGATTAGAGCAAGGAAGTCTCTTTGTCTTGTGTGACTTAGAGCAAGGAAGTCTCTTGCTTGTGTGCTTGAGCATTAGTTGTGTAATCTTTGTGATTATAGTGAAATTCCTTGGAAGTGCAAGGGGACTGGACTACTATCGTTTTGTGAGAGGAACCAGTATAAAATTTCTGTGTGTTCTCTCTCTCTCTCTCACTGTTTTATTTGTGTTTTGGTGTTTAGCCTAGTTTATTATATCCGCTGCATTTCTATATTTCTTGAAGTAAAAGAATCAATTTTTCAAAACACAATTCAACCCCCCTTCTTGTGTTTTTCACCTTCAATTGGTATCAAGAGCTCCGGTTCTGTCTTTTAATCACTTCACAGTGAGACAGTAAAAGATCTTTGAAAAACACTGTATGTCTGGGGAAGAAACATCTACACCTGCACCTATTCCTGCATCTAATTTAGATCTATCCAACGTTCAATACAACTACGACAACATGAACTCTACCTCTTCAGAGTCTAATCATGATTCTAGCAACAAAAAGGTTCCAATCTTTAGTGGTGATGCTCTAAGATTTGAATGGTGGAAAGATAGCATTTATCACTATGTCAATGGAATTGATGATGAGTTTTGGGACCTGATAGAAGAAGGAGTACCTATTGATGGAATAGGCTCTGATGGTAAGATTACCATAGCTCAGAAAAGAGCTCTATCTGCTGAAGACAAGAAAATTTTTTCTAAACACAACAAGGTCAAACAAATCATGATGTCAGCAATATCTCATGATGAATATACCAAAATCATGGATTGATCTACAGCTAAAGCTATGTATGACTCTCTATGCTCAAACTATGATGGTAATAGGCAAGTTCAGAATGCCAAAGCAAGACTACTGGTTCAGCAGTATGAGCTTTTTACCATGAAACCTGATGAGGACATTGAGACCATGTTTTCTAGATTCCAGACTCTGGTGTCTAGCCTCAGGGTTCTGAAGAAACGTTATACAACCTCTGATTATGTGTGGAAAGTCCTAAATAGCTTGACTGACAAATGGAGACCTAAGGTCACAGCTATTGAGGAAGCTAAGGATCTTGAGAAAATCTCTCTTGAATCACTCATCAGCAATCTCAAGAGCCATGAGATGGTATTGAATGCTGATGCAGTGAAGAAGAAAGAAAGATCAGTAGCTTTAACCTCAATCAAGAAATCTTCAAAAGCTGTCAAAGCTAAAATTCTGGAGGATGAGGAGGATTCTTCCTCAGATGATCAAGAAGAAGAAGAAGATGAAGAACTTGCCATACTCACCAGAAACTTTAAAAAATGGGGAAGGATGAGCAAGAGTCGTAAAGGAAATAGTTCAAGGAGCACTCCCAACAGAGAAGAGAAGAATTGCTTCAAGTGCAACAAGCTAGGACACTTCATTGCTGAATGTCCTGAAGCTTCATCAATGGACAAGAACAAGAAGTTCAATAGCTACAAGGGGAGATTTCAGAAGAGCTTAATGGCAACATTTGAAGACCTGGAAGCATCCTCAGATAGTGATGATGAAGAAGCAAATGTGGCTCTGATGGCTACAGCTAATGAAGACTCTGAAGGATCAGACTCTGATGAATCAGACTCTGATGAATCTGAACAGGTATTGTTAAATTATTCTAAAGAACAACTCTTAACCTACATTGGTATGTCTTTAAGTAAGTTTGCTAAATCATCCTCTAAACTAAGACTTTTAAAAACACAAAAGGATGAGTTAGCAAAGAAAGCTGAACATTTTCAAGATCTATATAAAAATTCTTTAATCAAAATTGAAGAACTTGAAAATGGATGCACAAGATGCAACAAACCTACTGATGAGCATGAGGTTGCTCTTCAGGAATTTGTTCATCAGAACGTCAACAAAAGTAAAATGGCGTCTATGATTTATAATGTTTGTAAAAATGTAGGCGAAGGAATTGGTTACTCATATGGTAAATCATATGGGAAACAAAATCCTTACATTAGTTTAAATAATATTCCTGATAATATTTATTCAACTTTTGTGCCTGAGAAAAACAAAGGCAAAGCTATGATTGTTTCAGACTCTGAAGGTATCTCTGGGGTCTGCAAGACAAGCTCTGAAGCTACTTCAGAGGATGTCCTTCAGAACCTCAAAGAGAGCAACTCAGGACCTGAGTGTTCAGAATCTAAGATTATCAAGTCTAAGACTCTGAAAACTTTGGGACTCAGAAGCTCATCCAATCAGACTCTAAAACAAACTAAGCTGATGATTAATAATCAACATAAGACTCTGGTAAGCAAAACTAATCCTAGATTAGAAAAGCAATCTAAGCCCTATAGTGATTATCATTCAAAGCCTAGATTTCAAAATCAATGGACTAAGAGGGTCAATTTTCAAAGACCAAATTTTCAAAGAAAATTCTTTAATAGTCCACAAAGTTCTTCACAAAGGCAAAGAAGAACTAAAGGATATAGAACTAACCAAACTGGACCCAGACAACAATGGGTACCAAGATGTAAAATTGTTTTCTTTTCAGATTTTCATTGTAGGAAAAATCATTTCAAACCAGATGAATGGAAGCAAGTGATCAGCTATGGAAGAAAAGCTTATGTTCCTAAATATTACTTTACTTCCAGAGCTGTTGAAGTGGACAAGGCAAATGATTATTGGAGAGAACTTCAAAATGAATATAGAGGATATTATTACAATGATTGTGATATGAATTAGAGTGCTTTAATTCGTAAGGATAGCGGAAGCAAACAACCAATAACGAAGGTACTAGGTACCACCCTTATTAGTCAATTTCTATTAAGTGTTTTGGGTATTTGTTTCTTTTGTTTTAGTGAAAACAGCAAGGGATAGGCAATGTTAAACTACACCAATAGCCTAACAAAGAGATTAGCACTCAACACCAATTGAGCTAATCGGACTATTTTCAAGGCGACACTTGCAAATAATCAGGTGAAAATGTAGACACAAATTCTAATTTGACTGAAATTGTTCTTGTTTTTTGAATAATCAAAATGATCATCATACATGGCTTATATGGCCGAAATGCATAGCCTAATTAAAACACAAATAAAAATGCAACATAAAATGCAATTAAACTAGTAATAAAAATGACATTTATGAAATCAGCTTATTGTAACTCCTAGCCACACGCCATTTAAGGCTTTGAATGTCCCTTTTATGCTCCTTTTGTAACCACTCTGGCTAGGCTTTTGAATGGCTGAATTTTATTTGTCTTAATTGATGAAAAATGATTAAAATAGCCAAGTAATTAAACTCAGCCCTTGATGATGACTCAAAACAGTCCCCACGCCATTAACTCCCTTTTGAATGTCACTTGTGTTGATTTCAAACTCTTCTTGATCAATTTTCGCACCAGATTGACCTTGTTTATTCTACAGCTATCCAGACTGAAAGAAAATAGTAATCAATCATGGTATCTGGATAGTGGATGTTCAAGGCACATGACTGGTAAAAAGAAATTGTTCTCATCATTGAAACTTGAAGACGGTGGAATAGTTGGCTTTGGAGGAAATCAGAAAGGCAAAATCAAAGGTACAGGTATTGTAGGTAATTCCTCCCTTTCTATTAATAATGTTTGGTTTGTAGATGGACTTAAACACAACCTATTTAGCATCAGTCAATTTTGTGACAATGGGTTTGTGGTTAACTTTGATAAAGGATTATGTACTGTAATTAGAGAATCTGACAAGTCCATAGTGTTCAAAGGTAAGAGAATAGGCAATGTTTTTAAAGTAAACCTTTCTGATTTGGCAGACCAAGAAGTAAAATGCTTGCTAACTCTGAGTGAAGAAAAGTGGGTTTGGCATAAGAGGTTAGGTTATGCTAACTGGAGGTTAATCTCTAAGCTTAGAAAACTTGACCTTGTCAGAGGCCTACCTAAGCTACACTATCACTCGTTATGCTCTTTGTGGTTCCTGCCAAATAGGAAAGAGTGTGAAGACCTCTTTTAAATCAAAGCATGTTGTCTCTACCTCAAATCCCTTAGAGCTGCTTCACATTGATTTGTTTGGTCCTGTGAGTACAGCCTCAATCAATGGGAAGAAATATGAACTAGTCATTGTTGATGATTACAGTAGATGGACTTGGGTTAAATTTCTCAGAAATAAGGATGATGCATATGATGTCTTTAGCAATTTCTGCACACAGATACAAAAAGAAAAAGGTTTACACATTTTGAAAGTTAGAAGTGATCATGGTGGTGAATTTGAAAATGAAATGTTTGAAAATTTTTGTGAAAAATATGGCATCTTACATGAGTTCTCTTCTCCTAGAACTCCACAACAAAATGGAGTTGTAGAAAGAAAGAATAGAGCTCTGCAAGAAATTGCCAGAACCATGATGCATGAGACTAACATTACTAAGTATCTGTGGGCAGAGGCTGTAAACACAGCGTGTTATGTTCAAAATAGAATCTATATTAAACCTATTTTGAATAAGACAGCATATGAATTATTCAAGGGAAAGAAACCCAGTGTATCCTACTTTCATCAATTTGGGTATACCTGTTACATTCTAAATACAAAAGTTCAGTTGAAGAAATTTGATGCTAAAGCTTACAAGGGTATCTTTATTGGATACTCTGAACGCTCAAAAGCATACAGAGTGTATAATTTTGAAACTCATACAGTGGAAGAAAGTATGCACATAAAATTTGATGACAAGCAGCCTGACCAAGTGTCAGAGCTAGTTGAGAATTTTGCAGATATTCAACTATCAGATGATGAAGACTCAGAACCTGAAGAGACATCAGGACCAACTCAACAAACCTCTGAAGAAACAAACTCAGCCCCTGAAACCTTGGACTCTGAAGATCACCCAGCATCAGAACTTATCAGAAGTAGTCCAAGCAGAATTGAGCAACCAAAACAATCTTTCAAATACAAATCCTCTCATCCAGAAGAGCTAATCTTGGGAAACAAGGACAATCCAAGAAAAACCAGATCAAGCTTCAGAAATGAAGATTCATTAATTGGATTAATCTCCCTAGTGGAACCTAGTTCAACTGATGAAGCATGGATTATTGCAATGCAAGAAGAGCTCAATCAGTTTGTAAGAAATGAAGTCTGGAGCTTAGTACCCAAACCTTCCAAGAAGAATATCATTGGAACAAAATGGGTCTACAGAAACAAGTTAAATGAACAAGGAGAAGTTGTTCGTAATAAGTCAAGACTGGTAACTCAAGGGTATAGTCAACAAGAAGGGATTGACTACACTGAAACATTTGCTCCTGTTGCTAGACTTGAGGCTATCAGACTACTTCTTTCTTATGCTAGTTATCATAATATTATTCTGTATCAAATGGATGTTAAAAGTGCATTCTTAAATGGCTACATTTCTGAAGAAGTATATGTCAAACAACCTCCTGGTTTTGAGGATACTTCACATCCTGATCATGTTTTTAAGTTAAAGAAATCTCTTTATGGTTTGAAACAAGCACCCAGAGCTTGGTATGAAAGACTAAGCAATTTTTTAGTTGAAAAAGGTTTTCAAAAAGGTCATGTTGACAATACTCTCTTCAGCAAAACATTTAAGAATGACATTCTAATTATTCAAATTTATGTTGATGATATTATTTTTGGATCTGCTAATTCATCTTTGTGCAAGGAATATTCTAAGATTATGCAGGAGGAATTTGAAATGAGCATGATGGGAGAGCTAAAATTTTTTCTGGGAATACAAATCAACCAAGACAAAGATGGCACTTACATCCATCAAACCAAATATACAAAGGAGCTGCTAAAGAAGTTCAACATGGATGACTGCAAACCAATGACAGCACCAATGCATCCAACAAGCAGTCTCAGCATGGAGGATTCAGAAGGCAAAGTTGATCAGAAGCTCTACAGAGGTATGATAGGTTCTTTACTTTACCTAACTGCATCAAGACCTGATATTTTGTTTAGTGTATGTTTGTGTGCTAAATTCCAATCAGATCCTAGAGAATCTCATCTTACTTTAGATATCTGAAGGGAACCACAAATCTTTTGGATTATTTTATAAGAAAACAAATGATTATAAGCTGATAGGATTCTGTGATGCTGACTTTGCTGGAGATAAGGTAGAGAGAAAATCCACAAGTGACAAATGTCAATTTGTGGGTGAAAATCTTATATCTTGGGCTAGCAAAAGACAAACTACAATAGCCTTGTCCACAGCAGAAGCAGTGTACATATCAGCAGCCAAGTGCTGTACACAACTACTCTGGATGAGATATCAGTTAGAGGATTACAAAGTTAATAGTCACAATATTCCACTTTTCTGTGACAACACTGCAGCTATTCAACTCTCTAAAAACCCAATTTTGCATTCAAGAGCTAACCATATTGAAATTAAACATCATTTTATAAGAGACCTTGTTCAGAAGGGTAGTGTAAATATTCAGTACGTTGAAACTGAAAGACAATGGGCTGATATATTTACAAAACCCTTAGCAGTTGAAAGACTAGATTTTATCAAAAAGCATCTGAACATGACTTTGGTCTCTGAAGATATCAAGCTCTGACTTACAAAATTGTGGATTCAGCCTCTGAACTATGGAAAATCTTCAGACGCTGAATTTTTTTTTAAAACTCTGAAGTGTTTACCCATGTGGAGTACACGTGTCCATTAATTTGTCTTTACTCGTAAGTCTGTGATTGGTTAGTGTAAAGGCAGTTTATGACGAAATTCTTTATTGCAACGAATGTACTCCCCCATCATTGTTTTCACTAAAGTTTTTCAAAATCTTTTTATTCCCTTCTTGCACAAGTTCTCTTTCCCATCTAGCCCTTCTCTTCTAAAACGCAGAGCACTCTCTTTCTTCCTTATACTAGCAAAACCGTGTTCGCTAACCTCACCAATGGCAAGCTCATCATCTGTATCAAGATTCCCAGAGGACATCCCAATCAACATCTATGCTCAGGACTCCCATCTTAAAGATGCCACTATGAATCTTAGGTTTGAAGAAAGTAAATTGGTTATGGAAAGACCAATAGACTTTGAGGCCTTAAAAGTCAATGGACATGACTACAAGGAATTCTTCACTGAACAAGGCTGGGGGCACTACTTGGATATGCTTAATGGACCTATCTATTCCAATTTAGTGTTTGATTTCTGGAGAAAGAGTGAAGTTGCGACTTTGGTAGATGCTAATGCTGAACTTCAACGTCTAATTAATCATAACCCAAGTGCAAATAAAGGAAAATAAAGAGAAGAATTGGGTCTGAGAAAATTCACTGAAACAGAAATTCGCTCTAGTGTTGGAGGCTTTCAAGTCATTCTAACAAGAAGCAATTTGGCCAAAATGCTAAATCTTCCCAACACTGGAATGATAAGACTCTATACTGCAACTTCTGGAAGAAAGTCAGTGTATCTCAATGATATTGCCAGACTTTGTTTTAAGGATCAGAAGCTGTCCAAAAAGGTTAGTCATCTAAATGATCGTGAAAAGGTTTTAGCAAAGATTTTATTCTCATCTTTTCTACCAAGGGATACTGGCAGTGACTCTCTGAATTGGGATCAGAGACACTTTATCTACTTCCTCTCCACCAAAAGGAAAATGAATCTTCCTGCTTACCTCTTTCACCATCTATGTGAGACAATCTGTGAGGCTCAAAAATTTGACAATTCTTCCAAATTGATCTCTCAGCCCAAACTCCTAAGCTCCATCTTTGAGCAACTTGGTCTTCCTGATAGATTCATGCTTGCTGGAGTGTCTGACGACCTTGAACAAGTTAGAGCTCCAATTCTTGATGCTAAAGTCTTGGTGAGTCTACGTTTGAAGAGATCAGACCAGCTCATTTATCCTCAAAAACCTCTTCTGGTAAACATGACCAAATTCAAGCCAATCAGTGATGCCTTCATTTTTGATAATGAACCTCCTGAAGTTATTTTGGAATACATGAGGTTAATGAAGGAAAGAGGAACCCCTATCACTCATAAGGACATTGGAAGAGGTGATGGTCCAACTTTTGCACAGATTATGAGAGCAGTCAAGGAAGAGGCGTTCAGTGTATGAAGAAGATGAAATGGTTGAGGAACCCTCCATGCAAAAGGCTTCTATACATAGGTCAGAGGGTGATCATCCAGAGGCTGAAAGAGAGCCGGTGGTCGCAGAACCTACTGCAATAGACCTGCTAAGTGCGAAATTTCTCAAAAGACCTCGCACAAAGCATTGTACTTCTAGGGGACAAAAGAGACAAAGATCAGATACAGGTAATACTCATTCTTTTAATTATTGCAATCGAATATCTGAAGCATCTATTCTAGATCATGTTCAACCCCTACATACCATCTATCCAACATCCTCTGAACCTGAATTTGTCAATATTTCAGACTCTGAGTCAGAGTCCTCTGACTCCTCGTTTGATGACCTTATGGATAGTTTTGCACAATTCTCTTCCAAGGCTAAGCATATTCCTGACGAGGAAACAACTGAGCCATCACATAGTACTATCCCTCAGTCATCACCCAAAATTCTCTCTGAGGAAGAGATTCTCCATGAAACTTCTTTTAGAGTTTCTCCAATTCATGAAACCTCTGAACCACCCAATGCCATATCATCTGACCCATCTCCATCAATTCCATCAGACTCTCACCACTCCTCCTCACCTCTGATGCTTCTAGATAGTGAAATTGCAATAAATGATAGAATTGATGTACCAACTAATCTTGTGACTCGCTTACCTAGTGGTCCAAGTCAATCAGTATCTGCACCACTAGTGGCACAGGCAGAAGCAGATAGTTCAGACTTCATAGCAACAGCTCTACACATAATACGAAATACGCTTGCTGAACAAGACAATAAGCTGATAGAGCTGGTAGCCTACTCAGGGGCTTCTGCAAGACTGGCTCAACAACTTATCACTCTTCGTTTTTCCAAACACCCTTAGGATTTTTTTTCTTTTCCCTTTTTGTTCTTAGCCTATTTTTTTTCATTATTTGTTTAAAATTTTTTTTGCTGATGACAAAAGGGGGAGTATTATTTAGTTGTACAATTGTCAGTAGTTTTTATTTCTACTCACATAATAATCTGAAACTGTCTGAAATAAGAATCTTATTTTCATTATCTTGCAAAATGTTTATGAACTTAAGTGATAAGGGGAACAAATTAATAAACATAATTGTGTTTGCATAGATGAAGGTAGTTAAGATTGTGCTCTTAGTTATTTTTATCAGATTCAGGAGTTGAGCTTGCAAACCTCACACTCTGAGAGTCAAGAATGTAGATACAATCAAGTTTATCAAATTGTTCTTATACTGATTCAACTTAATTATGGATAAAACTTAGGGGGAGCTTGCAAACCTAACCCTAATGGTTTATCAGACTCAGGGGGAGCTTACAAACCTCAACAACCTGATGTTGACATAATTAAATTAATCAACAAAAAATTGTATTTAATACCTTTATTTGTCATCATCAAAAAGGGGGAGATTGTTGGAACAAAATGAGTTTTAATTATAAAACACCCTAAGTTTTGATGATAACAAGGTATTAAATAGACAATTGGTATTACTAATGAATGATCTAGTGTGCAGGAACAGAGTAAAAATATCATCCTCGTAGATCATCATTTGGGCATCTGAAGGACACAGTCTGAAGTGTTAAGGCTCTGATATTGCTGGGAGCATGAGAGCCTCTGAAGAAGTCCTCAGAGGCCAAAGAAAGAAACACAGTCTGAAGCGTGTGTACATCTTCAGAAGATCAAATAAACGATATCATCAGATCCTGAAGAACTCTCTCCGAAGAAAGACAGCTAATAACCATTGCAATAGTACAACGGTCCTGTCAAAGAGTACAACCGTCTTGTCAACAAAAAGGAGAGTGTACAACCAACGGTTCTTTTCTCAACGTCTGTATACCTAGAGTATAAATAGAAGACATCCTCATTGAGAGAAGACTACTGGAAGATCATCTGAACTTAGAAAGATTCAAATCATATTCAAAGCTGTGTACTGTGTTATTCTTTCTAGTGTTATATTCTAAGTTAAATATCTTTTGATATTATAGACTCTGAACTTAGTGTTTAAAGAGTCTTGCTTAGAACTTTCAGTCCTACTTAATCTGTGTATTAAGTTAGTTTGTTAAGTCTCTTTGTCTTGTGTGACTTAGAGTAGGAAGTCTTAAGTCTTGTGTGACTTGAGCAAGGAAGTCTTAAGCTTGTGTGCTTAAGCAAGGAAGTCTCTAATCTTGTGTGATTAGAGCAAGGAAGTCTCTTTGTCTTGTGTGACTTAGAGCAAGGAAGTCTCTTGCTTGTGTGCTTGAGCATTAGTTGTGTAATCTTTGTGATTATAGTGAAATCCCTTGGAAGTGCAAGGGGACTGGACTACTCTCGTTTTGTGAGAGGAACCAGTATAAAATTTCTGTGTGTTCTCTCTCTCTCTCTCTCTCACTGTTTTATTTGTGTTTTTGTGTTTAGCCTAGTTTATTATATCCACTGCATTTCTATATTTCTTGAAGTAAAAGAATCAATTTTTCAAAACACAATTCAACCCCCCTTCTTGTGTTTTTCACCTTCAGTCTTCTCTCTATAAGAATTTCTTCTATTTATACTCTAGGTATAAAGACGTTGAGAAGAGAACCGTTGGTTGTACACTCTCCTTTTTGTTGACAAGACGGTTGTACTCTTTGACAGGACCATTGTACTATTGCATTGGTTATTAGCTGTCTTTCTTCAGAGAGAGTTCTTCAGGATCTGATGATATCGTTTATTTGATCTTCTGAAGATGTACACACGCTTCAGACTGTGTTTCTTTCTTTGGCCTCTGAGGACTTCTTCAGAGGCTCTGATGCTTCGAGCAATATCAGAGCCTTAACACTTCAGACTGTGTCCTTCAGATGCCCAAATGATGATCTAAGAGGATGATATTTTTACTCTGTTCCTGCACACTAGATCATTCATTAGTAATACCAATTGTCCATTTAATACCTTGTTATCATCAAAACTTAGGGTGTTTTATAATTAAAACTCATTTTGTTCCAACATAATTGGCCTCTGATAGTCCTTCGTATTTCAGCTTCTGAACATCTTCATCTTCTGAATAACTCTTGACTAGCAGATAGCTTCTGAACTCTTATAGGCATCTGAACATCTCTGAGCTTCTTAACTCTTGCAGACATCCTGATCCTATTTGAGCTTCTGAACAAGTTTGGCTTCTGACCACGTTTTAGCTTCTGAACTCTTTCAGAGTGTAATGATTCAGACTTCCATAAGGTTCCATAAGAGTCTAACTCAAGTGTGCTCTTGATATAACTTTGGATTCTCATGCACACTTAATTTAAACATTAGTAACATCAATTGTCCATTTAATACTTTGTTATCATCAAAACTCAAGGGTGTGTACTAAAACACATTTTGTTCCAACTATCTCCCCCTTTTTGATGATGACAAACATAAGTATTAAATACAATTGTTGTTGATAAAAATCAGCTATGTTGACATTAGGCTTCTGAGTTTTGCAAGCTCCCCCTAAGTCTGATATCCCATAGGGTTAGGTTTGTAAGCTCCCCCTATTTTGTATCCATAATTAATTTTAATCAGTTTCAGAATTACTTTATTATATGACTTAAATTATTCATATTTTACTATATAAAGAACAAGGTTTGCAAGCTTTTTCTTTTCATAGTGTAATAATCTTTGAATAAAGTTGCACCCTTACTCAAGAACTATGTATGAATAATAAACTTCAATTAATAAATGTATTCTCCTTGAAATTATGCGCTTAATGAAGATGCAAGATGAAATAGATAAATATTTAAATTAATGACAATAGGATCAGAGGCACTAGAAATGTATACACAGATATGGTTCTTATGGTTATCATGAAATACAGTTTCAGAGTTCAAAAAATTTCTCAAACAGTTCAGAGCTTAAAAAAAATCTTTTCAAAATAGTTCAGAGCTTGAAACAAAAATTTTGAAAACAGTTCAGAGCATAAGCAACACTTTTGAAAACAGTTCAAAGTTCTTTAACACAATATTTTGAAATCCTCAAGATCAGATTGTCATTTCAAAGCATGTACCTCATGCCACTATATTGACCACTCTCCTACGTTCTCTCTCTGAAGCACTACAGAGCCCTAAAAAGCAAAGTAATTTCGCTTCTTCCAACAATTGATTTATTATTATTCTTTCGCCCCCTTTTGTCATTATCAAAAAGGTAGTATAAGCAATTTAATTAACAAGTACAACGTCCAATACGGTCAAATCAGGAGTAGTTGAACGCATTTAAGACCTTGTCGGTGAAATGAGCTTATAAAAGGAAGAAGCCTAGTCATTTTATTCACACAGAATAATCTTAGGTTTTGATAGATCTTTTGAGAAAAAAAAATGAAACTCTCAGAGAAGAAGAAGGTAGTTTCAAAGAGAGTTAGTCAAGATAGGAGAAAACATAAGCAAGAAAAATCAAGAAAAACAAAGCCAGAGCCTGAGGTTGTGCTCAGTTCAGAGTCTGAAAAAGCAGATTCTGATATAGAGTCTGATGAATGGGACTCTGATTGGTATGAGTATTTGAATACAGATTTTCCTGAAGAAAATCAAGCTGATGTCCAAGTCTCAGATGGGCTAGAGTCTTCTCCTGAGGAAGAGAGATCTGATCCAGATGAAACAGATTCCCCAAGAGAGGTGCCATCCAAGCTGGATCACCCAACTCCACCATCTAAGAATACCAGTTGATTATCTTTAGAATTTTTGTAACAGATACTCAAGTTTTTAATGAAATAAAATTTTAATTTGGCTTGTTTAAGTTGATTTCCTTATTATGTTTATTCTCTTGTTATGCAATTTAATTCTTTAAGGATAACCAAATATTGTACTCATGAAAATCAATTTAATGAAAAAATTTAAAACAAAACTGTTTGTAAACGAAATAGTCTTAAAAAAAGTTTGAAAGCCAATTGAATAGTTCAGTCTTAAGAAAGAAGGAAAACAGTTATCAACAGTTTAAAGATAAAGACACTTAGATTACCACAAAATGAATAAATATTTCAGATTAGCACAAAGAAGTCAAAGAAACATACAAAGTTATGAACTTAATCCTACCAATGTTCCTAACAAAAATATCAATCAACAGATAAACATTTGAGCAATCAAAGATATCCTATGGGGTTAATTGGGGTTGGCTACATAGAGAAGCTAGGGTTCTCATGATTTCCTTATGATTAGCATTAACGTCCTCCATCAGTCCCACATACTTATCCATCTTGGCTTTAATACTTTCAATCTCAGCCTCATACACTGGATTTCTCAGATGCTCTTGATTTGCTCCCAAATTGTCCAAAATAGGCTCATTCAGATCTTCCTCAAGTGATGCTAACTTCTCCATCAGGTTTTGCTCATCCCTTGCTCTTATAGAAGAGGATTCAGGTTGATTCCTCTCTGTGTCCTTTTGAATCTGAATGACCTTTTCAACTTTAGTAGCACTATTTTTGTCAAAACTCTTCTTCTCCTTAACATCATCCTCTTGAAGTCTATACAGCTCCTTCACCAATTCTTCATTTAGGCTCACCCATTTAGTAGCATACTCAGCTGAAGGCATATCAGATTGCCTCAGCTCATGAAGACCATGTATCTGCCTGAATAGGCTGTTGCATTCACTCAAGACATCAGGGTCATTTGAGTTAATTGGTTGAGGTTCAGAGTTTGAGGGTGTGATGGTATGTTGAGGTGATTTTGGTGGTTGAGGTTTATTTTGAGATGCAACATAGTCAGATGCTGAAGATATCCCAACCTCTTGGGTTTTCTCAGCAGTCTGACAATGTTGATTGGTTATTTGTTGTTGTTGATCTTGATCAGGTTGACCAAATGAACTTAACTGTGCATTAGGGGTAGTTAGTTCTTTGATCATTTCATCAACCTGATCCCTGGTTGGTGAGTTTGGGGTTTCATTAGATTTGAGTACTTCAGTGTGCACTGACTCATAAGAATTAGTAGCAATCACTTCAGTATGTGTGCTGGTTTGTTGCTCAACTTCAACTTGAGATTCAGGTTGTGTTTGATAGTCAAGTTGAGTTTGTTGTTCAAGAGATGTTTGTGGTTCAGGTTGTATATGAACATGTTCAGGTGAGATATATGGTTCAGGTTGTGGTTGAGCATGTTCAGGTTCAAAGGGTATGGTTGTTTCAGATTGGAGTTCAGACATTTTGTTTGATGATGGATTGGTTTCAGGATTGATTTGGTCTAGGTTTAAAGTTAAATTTTGATTTTGTTCAGAATCTGGAATAGTGTCAGAGTTCTGAACATTATCAGATGGTAGAGGTTTAGATTGTGGAGGGAGTTCACCTGCTAAGTGTTGTTCAAGGAATTCTAGGGTTGACTCTGATGGTTTGTTTGAGGTTGGGGGGTTCTGAGTCTCTTTAGTTAATACAATAGGACCTTCAGGTTTAGATATAGTACCCGAGTCATCAATGGTAGACCTCTCAACATTTTTCTTCTTTTTCTTCAGGTCCTTAGAAATATTGATTCTTTTAATCCTTAGAGGCTCATTATCCTCTTCCACATCTTCTGAAACCACCACATTTATCTTCTCAGCTTTTGTCTTTGTTCTTCCTTTGCTTTCACCCTTTTCCGACTCAACCCTAGTTCTTACCAATCTCTTTCTTTTCCCTTTCACCTCCTCTGATTCAATCTCAAAAGGTTCTCTTTGGCTTTCCAGTAGTTGTATGTACTGGTTAACAATACCTTGAGCAGCAGAAGGTATGTTAATGTTAAATCTCTTCACCATTGAATCTTCTGAGTGAGGAAGCTGTTCCAAAGGTTTTGAACGCTTCAAGATTTGTCCTGGTAGGAAATACATGTTGGATAATGTATGCACTGAGATGATAAAGGCTCTCAGTTCCCTTAACAGGTTATCTTGCCCAGCAGCCTTGATCACATCAATCACACCACACTGATAGAAAATTTCACTAAGAATCCTTGGGTAAATGATGTGAACATTGGGCTTGGTTTGCCTTTGGATAGCATTAACAGCCTTGCACAAGTGGTTGAAGATATACTTAGCCCAGTTCAGTTGATATCCTTTAGTGAGATAATAGAAAAAGTATCTATGATCCCAAGAAAGTTGATCAGAGCTTCCACTCCTTGGGAAGATTGATCCTAGCAAGATTCTGGCTAACAGTTTATGTGTTGGCTTCAAATCACCACTTTTGTTACTCTCACAAGTTTTCCCTTCTTCATAACACATTTTTGTCATATCAATTAGACACCCTGTGTTCTTGGCTTCAACAGCGCTGAAGGCATTGAATTTTCCTTCATTGGGAATGTGTAGAATACTTGCCAAATTTGATTGGGTCAGAACTACTTCAAATCCACACACCACCGACCTAATTTCTTCCTCCTTGACTTCTCTTAGGCCCAACTCAGCTGGAGTCTTGTCCTTGTTTTCAGGCTTTGAGTCCCTTAAGATAGCCACTTCTTTAATGTAGTCTTCCATCGTTACTACCTTGCTTCTAATCCAGAAATCTTTTACTAGCGTAGGGTAGATTGGACCATTTAATAGCTTCATGTATCTAACACCTCCATCTTGGTCAGTGAAGAACTTCTCAATGTCGTGTTGATTTAATCTAAGACCTTCAAAATCAACTGGTTGTTCCATAACCAAGTTGAGTGATTTCCCTTCCATTTTGAGTGATTTTTCTCTGCTAAATAACTCAGAGCAGTTTATGATGTTGACTGCTAAGTCCTTTGGAAACGAAAAAGCATTAGTTGAAACTGATGAAGTAGATGCTGCCATTTCAGAAGTTAGGGTTTTGAGTATAGCTAATTTGAGAAAAAGGAAGGTTTTCTATGGTCTAGAAGACGAAAGTGTAGGTTGTGAAAGTGTAAAGTGTGCAAGTGTTCAGTGATTTTGATTAAAGATAAAATAAACCACACATTAAATTAAATCAAAAAGAAACGAACCATCATTAACTGTTTCAAACCAATCAGAATGTGTGTACGTGTTGTTTATTTAGCGCCAAAACGTTTCAGTAGAAAACACTCAAACGTTTGCAATTCATTTCCTTTTCAGAGGCTTAACTTTCAGAGGTTGAAAAGTTTCTCAGAGTCTGAACTATTTCAGATGCTGAGATCTAAAATACTTCAGAGTCTAAGAATTAATTTTTCAGGACATTTAGAATAAATCAAATGTCCAAAAATATTTTTAACCTTGATTGTTATTCCTTTGAATTGTCAATTAGAAGTTAAGAATGAAGGTGCATGGAGAAAAACACAAGAAGGGGGGTTGAATTGTGTTTTGGATATTTAAAAACTTTCCAAGATATTTAAAGCTTTTCAGAGTCTTTAAAGCACAGCGGATTGTTCACACAATTAACTTATGGCGTTATGAATGATGAAGGAGTAAATGAGAGAGTGAGAGAGAGAAGAACACACAACAATTTATACTGGTTCCCCTCACAAATTGAGAGTACTCCAGTCCCCTTGTTTCCAAGAGAGTTCACTATAATCACAGGGATTACAATAGATGCTTAAGCACACAAGCTCAAGACTTCCTGCTCTTAGTCACACAAGACATAGAGACTTCCTTGCTCTGATCACACAAGATCAAAGACTTCCTTGCTCAAGCACACAAGCTTAAGACTTCTTGCTCTAAGTCACACAAGACAGAGATACTTCTTTGCTCTGATCACACAAGATCAGAGGCTTCCTTGCTCAAGCACTCAGGCTCAAGACTTCATGCTCTAATCACTAAGATTGAGACTTATGTGCTTCTACACTAAGCAGAAGACTTTCTTACTTCTACACTAAGCAGAAGAGCTTCTACACTAAGCAGAAGACTTACTACTAACTTATAAGCTTAAACTTATTACAAACATAATAACTTCAGAGGCTTAAGTTAGTTTCTATGCTCACTTCATTTGAGAGATATTTTCTATTACAATGCAGATTCTCACTTTCTTCTGAGAGATGTTTTCTAATGAAGATCGCTAGTCATCAATTCTTTCTTTGGCATATTTATATGAGTTGAGAAAGACATTGAGACGTTGGAGAAATTCCCGTTGTAAAATGGACAGCTGTAGTCTTTGAAGATCCGTTGAGTAAAGCCACGTCTTCCTTTGTAGAGAGGCTTCACCTTTACTGTTTGTCCAATAGTACAATTATAAGGTACAACTAGCTCCTAGAGAGAGGGATCACATCCTTTGTGACCGTTGCAATTAGTTGACCTTAGAACAAATCATCAGGCTTGATAAGTTGTAGTTGATGTAGCCCTCTGATGACTGGGGAATTCCTTTGCTTCTGATGAACCTTTGATAATTTGGAGTCTGATTGGTCTTGTATGGTTGCCCTCTGATAGTCCTTCGCAATTCAGCTTCTGAACGTCTTCATCCTCTGAATGACTCATGACTAGCAGACAGCTTCTGAACTCTTGTAGGCCTCTGAACATCCTTGAGCTTCTGAACACTTGCAGACGTTCTGATCCTCTTTGAGCTTCTGAACTTTGTTTAGCTTCTGACCACGTTGTAGCTTCTGAACTCTTTCAGAGTGTAATTATTCAGACTTCCATAGGTTTCATCAGAGTCTAAATTAAGTGTGCTCTTGATTTAACGTTGAATTCTCCTGCACTTAATTTAAACATTAGTACCATCAATTGTCCATTTAATACTTTGTTATCATCAAAACTTAAGGGTGTGTATTAACACATATTTTGTTCCAACAAAATCCCCTTTTTTGATGATGACAAACACAAGTATTAAATACAATTGTTGTTGATAAAAATCAGCTATGTTGACATTAGGCTTCTGAGTTTTGCAAGCTCCCCCTAAGTCTGATAACCCATAGGGTTAGGTTTGTAAGCTCCCCCTATTTTGTATCCATAGTTAATTTTAATCAGTTTCAAAAATACTTTATTATATGAGTTAAATTATTCATATTTCACTATGTAAAGAATAAGGTTTGCAAGCTTCTTGTTTCCATAGTGTGATAATCTTTGAGTAAAGTTGCACCCTTACTCAAGAACTAACTATGAATAATAAACTTCAATTAATAAATGAATTCTCCTTGAAATTAAGCCCTTAATGCAGATGCAAGATGAAGCAATATTTAAATTGAATGAAAAAATAGGATCAGAGGCACTTAGAGACGTCTACGCACACACTTGGTTCTGATGGTTATCATTAACAGCTTCAGAGTTCAAAATATTTTCAAACAGTTCAGAGCTTAAAAAAAATCTTTTCAAAGAAAATAGCTCAGAGTCTGAACAAAAATTTGAAAACAGTTCAGAGCTCTTTAATACAATATTTTGAAATCCTCAAAGATCAGATTGTCATATCAAAGCATGTACCTCATGCTACTATTTTGACCACTCTCCTACGTTCTCTCTGTTGGAACAAAATGAGTTTTATTAATAAAACACCCTAAGTTTTGATGATAACAAGGTATTAAATGGACAATTGGTATTACTAATAAATGATCTAGTGTGCAGGAAGAAAGTAAAAATATCATCCTCGTAGATCATCATTTGGGCATCTGAAGGACACAGTCTGAAGTGTTAAGGCTCTGATGATGCTGGAAGCATCAAAGCCTCTGAAGAAGTCCTCAGAGGCCAAAGAAAGAAACACAGTCTGAAGCGTGTGTACATCTTCAGAAGATCAAATAAACGGTATCATCAGATCCTGAAGAACTCTCTCTGAAGAAAGACAGCTAATAATCAATGCAATAGTACAACGGTCCTGTCAAAGAGTACAACCATCTTGTCAACAAAAAGGAGAGTGTACAACCAACGGTTCTCTTCTCAACGTCTTTATACCTAGAGTATAAATAGAAGACATCCTCATAGAGAGAAGACTACTGGAAGATTATCTGAACTTAGAAATATTCAAATCATATTCAAAGTTGTGTACTGTGTTATTCTTTCTAGTGTTATATTCTAAGTTAAATATCTTTTGATATTACAGACTCTGAGCTTAGTGTTTAGAGAGTCTTGCTTAGAACTTTAAGTCCTACTTAATCTTTGTATTAAGTTAGTTTGTGAAGTCTCTTTGTCTTGTGTGACTTAGAGCAGGAAGTCTTAAGTCTTGTGTGGCTTGAGCAAGGAAGTCTTAAGCTTGTGTGCTTAAGCAAGGAAGTCTCTTTGTCTTGTGTGACTTAGAGCAAGGAAGTCTCTTGCTTGTGTGCTTGAGCATTAGTTGTGTAATCTTTGTGATTATAGTGAAATCCCTTGGAAGTGCAAGGGGACTGGACTACTCTCGTTTTGTGAGAGGAACCAATATAAAATTTCTGTGTGTTCTTTCTCTCTCTCTCTCTCACTGTTTTATTTGTGTTTTGTGTTTAGTCTAAGTTTATCGTATCCGCTGCATTTCTAGATTTCATAAGACAAAAGAAACAATTTTTAAAAACACAATTCAACCCCCCTTCTTGTGTTTTTCACCTTCAATTGGTATCAAGAGCTCCGGTTCTGTCTTTTAATCACTTCACAGTGAGACAGTAAAAGATCTTTGAAAAACACTGTATGTCTGGGGAAGAAACATCTACACCTGCAACTATTCCTACATCTTCTAATACAGATCTATCCAACGTTCAATACAACTACGACAACATGAACTCTACCTCTTCAGCGTCTAATCATGATTCAAGCAACAAAAAGGTTCCAATATTTAGTGGTGATGCTCTAAGATTTGAATGGTGGAAAGATAGCATTTATCACTATGTCAATGGAATTGATGATGAGCTTTGGGACCTGATAGAAGAAGGAGTACCTATTGATGGAATAGGCTCTGATGGTAAGATTACCATAGCTCAGAAAAGAGCTCTATCTGCTGAAAACAAGAAGATCTTTTCTAAACACAACAAGGTCAAACAAATCATGATGTCTGCAATATCTCATGATGAATATACCAAAATCATGGATAGATCTACAGCTAAAGCTATCTATGACTCTCTTTGCTCAAACTATGATAGTAATAGGAAAGTTCAGAATGCCAAAGCAAGACTACTGGTCCAGCAGTATGAGCTTTTTACCATGAAAGCTGATGAAGACATTGAGACAATGTTTTCTAGATTTCAGACTCTGGTGTCTAGCCTCAGGTTTCTGAAGAAAAGCTATACAACCTCTGATCATGTGTGGAAAATCTTAAATAGCTTGACTGACAAATGGAGACCTAAGGTCACAGCTATTGAGGAAGCTAAGGATCTTGAGAAAATCTCTCTTGAATCACTCATCAGCAATCTCAAGAGCCATGAGATGGTACTGAATGCTGATGCAGTGAAGAAGAAAGAAAGATCAGTAGCTTTAACTTCAACCAGGAAATCTTCAAAAGCTGTCAAAGCTAAAACTCTGGTGGTTGAAGAGGATTCTTCCTCAGATGATCAAGAAGAAGAAGAAGATGAAGAACTTGCCATGTTCACCAGAAACTTTCAAAAATGGGCAAGGATGAGTAAGAGTCGTAGAGGAAATAGTTCAAGGAGAACTCCCAGCAGGGAAGAGAAGAATTGCTTCAAGTGCAACAAACCAGGACACTTCATTGCTGAATGTCCTGAAGCTTCATCAAAAGACAAAGACAAGAAGTTCAGTAGCTACAAGAGGAGATTTCAGAAGAGCTTAATGGCAACATTTGAAGACCTGGAAGCATCCTCAGATAGTGATGATGAAGAAGCAAATGTGGCTCTGATGGCTACAGCTAGTGAAGACTCTGAAGTATCAGACTCTGAATCTGAACACAATGTTTTAAGAACCGAACCGGACCAGACGGTTCGACCGGTTCGGCCGTGAACCGGACTCAGTACCGGTCCGGACAGACACCCAGAACCGCTAGTCATGGGAACCGGGATTTGGACCGCCAAAACCGGTGAGAACCGGTGCGAACCGAAGGAACCGGTGAACCGGTCCCGGTTCTGAAAAACCGGACAGCTTTTAAAAATTAAAAAAAAAAAAAAAACGCAGAACAGTCAAAATCATTTTTTTTTTCTTTACAACTTCCTTCTTCTTCTTAGATTAGATTTGTGGAAGCAATCAAACAATAAAGCAATAAAAACAAGAATACTTGTATAAAGAAGAAGAGTATAATAGGTCTTATTGTTGGGGTTTGTGAAAAAAAGATAGTGTATATGATGAAAGGAAACATGAGATGTATGAGCCTTCTTCATTCTTGGTGTTGTTGTAGCACTGATATAGTGAGTAGCTATGAAGAAAAGTGATATTTCATTCCTTCAATTTGAACCACATGTATTTTAAAGAAAAGAAAGACCTTGTCGGCGCATCATGTAATGAAATTAGGGTTGAGCTTGAACTTTTTACTAGTTGAAAGTATATATATATATGTTGAGCTTTTTGCATTTACAGTATGCAGTAAATGTTTGTATTGGGCCATGGGCCATATAGTCCATTAAAAAGACTACTACTATTATAATTTGGGTGAGTTTTTTTTTGGTATAATAGTGTATTTTATTATTTATATTTATTATTTGTGAACTTTAATATTATATTTATTTATTATTTATTATTCCGGTTTAATCGGTTCAATAGCGGTTTAACCGGTCTAACCGATTGAACCATGAACCGAAGGTAACACCGGTTCGATCTCCGGTCCGGTTTTTAAAACATTGTCTGAACAGGTATTGTTAAATTATTCTAAAGAACAACTCTTAACCTACCTTGGTATGTCTTTAAGTAAGTTTGCTAAATCATCCTCTAAACTAAAACTTTTAAAAACACAAAAGGATGAGTTAGCAAAGAAAGCTGAACATTTTCAAGATCTATATAAAAATTCTTTAATCAAAATTGAAGAACTTGAAAATGGATGCACAAGATGCAACAAACCTACTGATGAGCATGAGGTTGCTCTTCAGGAATTTGTTCATCAGAACGTCAACAAAAGTAAAATGGCGTCTATGATTTATAATGTTTGTAAAAATGAAGGCGAAGGTATTGGTTACTCATATGGTAAATCATATGGGAAACAAAATCCTTACATTAGTTTAAATAATATTCCTGATAATCTTTATTCAACCTTTGTGCCTGAGAAAAACAAAGGCAAAGCTATGATTGTTTCAGACTCTGAAGGTATCTATGGGGTCTGCAAGACAAGCTCTGAAGGTACTTCAGAGGCTGTCCTTCAGAACCTCAAAGAGAGCAACTCAGAACCTGAGCGTTCAGAATCTGAGAGTTCAGAATCTGAGACTATCAAGTCTAAGACTCTGAAAACTTTGGGACTCAGAAGCTCATCCAATCAGACTCTAAAACAAACTAAGTTGAGGATTAATAATCAACATAAGACTCTGGTAAGCAAAACTAATCCTTGATTAGAAAAGCAATCCAAGTCCTATAGTGATTATCAATCAAAGCCTAGATTTCAAAATCAATGGACTAAAAGGGTCAATTTTCAAAGACCAAATTTTCAAAGAAAATTCTTTAATAGTCAACAAAGCTCTTCACAAAGGCAAAGAAGAACTAAAGGACATAGAACTAACCAAACTGGACCCAGACAACAATGGGTACCAAGATGTAAAATTGTTTTCTATTCAGATTTTCATTGTAGGAAAAATCATTTCAAACCAGATGAATGGAAGCAAGTGATCAGCTATGAAAGAAAAGCTTATGTTCCTAAACATTACTTTACTTCCAGAGCTGTTGAAGTGGACAAGGCAAATGATTATTGGAGAGAATTTCACAATGCATATAGAGGATATTATTACAATGATTGACCTTGTTTATTCTACAGCTATCTAGACTGAAAGAAAATAGTAATCAATCATGGTATCTGGATAGTGGATGTTCAAGGCACATGACTGGTAATAAGAAATTGTTCTCATCTTTGAAACTTGAAGATGGTGGAACAGTCGGCTTTGGAGGAAATCAAAAAGGCAAGATCAAAGGTACAGGTATTGTAGGTAATTCCTTCCTTTCTATTAATAATGTTTGGTTTGTAGATGGACTTAAACACAACCTATTTAGCATCAGTCAATTTTGTGACAATGGGTTTGTGGTTAACTTTGATAAAGGGTTATGTACTGTAATTAGAGAATCTGACAAGTCCATAGTGTTCAAAGGTAAGAGACTAGGCAATGTTTTTAAAGTAAACCTTTCTGATTTGGCAGACCAAGAGGTAAAATGCTTGCTAACTCTGAGTGAAGAAAAGTGGGTTTGGCATAAGAGGTTAGGTCATGCTAACTAGAGGTTAATCTCTAAGCTTAGCAAACATGACCTTGTCAGAGGCCTACCTAAGCTACAATATCACTCAGATGCTCTTTGTGGTTCCTGCCAAATAGGAAAGAGTGTAAAGACCCCTTTTAAACCAAAGCATGTTGTCTCTACCTCCAATCCCTTAGAACTGCTTCACATTGATTTGTTTGGTCCAGTGAGTACAACCTCAATCAATGGGAAGAAATATGGACTAGTCATTGTTGATGATTACAGTAGATGGACTTGGGTTAAATTTCTCAGAAATAAGGATGATGCATATGATGTCTTTAGCAATTTCTGCACACAGATACAAAAAGAAAAAGGATTACACATTTTGAAAGTTAGAAGTGATCATGGTGGTGAATTTGAAAATGAAATGTTTGAAAGTTTTTGTGAAAAATATGGCATCTTACATGAGTTCTCATCTCCTAGAACTCCACAACAAAATGGAGTTGTAGAAAGAAAGAATAGAACTCTGCAAGAAATGGCCAGAACCATGATGCATGAGACTAACATTGCCAAGTATCTGTGGGCAGAGGCTGTAAACACAGCGTGTTATGTTCAAAATAGAATCTATATTAGACCTATTTTGAATAAGACAGCATATGAACTATTCAAGGGAAAGAAACCTACTTTCATCAATTTGGGTGTACCTGTTACATTCTAAATACAAAATTTCATCTGAAGAAATTTGATGCTAAAGCTTACAAGGGTATCTTTATTGGATACTCTGAACGCTCAAAAGCATACAGAGTGTATAATTCTGAAACTCATACAGTGGAAGAAAGTATGCACATAAAATTTGATGACAAGCAGCCTGACCAGGTGTCAGAGCTAGTTGAGAATTTTGCAGATATTCAACTATGAGATGATGAAGATTCTGAACCTGAAGAGACATCAGGACCAACTCAACAAACCTCTGAAGAAACAAATTCAGTTCCTGAAACCTTGGACTCTGAAGATCACCCAGCATCAGAACTTATCAGAAGTAGTCCAAGCAGAATTGAGCAATCAAAACAATCTTTCAAATACAAATCCTCTCATCCAGAAGAGCTAATCTTGGGAAACAAGGACAGTCCAAGAAAAACCAGATCAAGCTTCAGAAATGAAGATTCATTAATTGGATTAATCTCCTTAATGGAACCAAGTTCAACTGATGAAGCACTAGCTGATGATGCATGGATTGTTACAATGCAAGAAGAGCTCAACCAGTTTGAAAGAAATGAAGTCTGGTGCTTAGTACACAAGCCTTACAAGAAAAATATCATTGGAACAAAATGGGTCTACATAAACAAATTAAATGAACAAGGAGAAGTTGTTCGTAATAAGGCAAGACTGGTAGCTCAAGGGTATAGTCAACAAGAGGGGATTGACTACACTGAAACATTTGCTCCTGTAGCCAGACTTGAGGCTATTAGACTACTTCTTTCCTATGCTACTTATGATAGTATTATTTTGTATCAAATGGATGTTAAAAGTGCATTCTTAAATGGCTACATTTCTGAAGAAGTATATGTCAAACAACCTCCTGGTTTTGAGGATACTTCACATCCTGATCATGTTTTTAAATTAAAGAAATCTCTTTATGGTCTGAAACAAGCACCCAGAGCTTGGTATGAAAGACTAAGCAATTTTTTAGTTGAAAAAGGTTTTCAAAAAGGTCATGTTGACAATACTCTCTTAAGCAAAACATTTAAGAATGACATTCTAATTATTCAAATTTATGTTGATGATATTATTTTTGGATCTGCTAATTCATCTTTGTGCAAAGAATTCTCTAAGATTATGCAGGAGGAATTTGAAATGAGCATGATGGGAGAGCTAAAATTCTTTCTGGGAATACAAATCAACCAGGACAAAGATGGCACCTACATTCATCAAACAAAGTATACAAAGGAGCTGCTGAAGAAGTTCAACATGGATGACTGCAAACCAATGACAACACCAATGCATCCAACAAGCAGTCTCAGCAAGGAGGATTCAGAAAGCAAAGTTGATCAGAAGCTCTACAGATGTATGATAGGTTCTTTACTTTACCTAACTGCATCAAGGCCTAATATTTTGTTTAGTGTATGTTTGTGTGCTAGATTCCAATCAGATCCTAGAGAATCTCATCTTACTGATGTAAAGAGAATCTTTAGATATCTGAAGGGAACCACAAATCTTGGATTATTTTATAAGAAATCAAATGATTATAAGCTGATAGGATTCTGTGATGCTGACTTTGCTGGAGATAAGGTAGAGAGAAAATCCACAAGTGGCAACTGTCAATTTGTGGGTGAACATCTTATATCTTGGGCTAGCAAAAGACAAACTACAATAGCTTTGTCAACAGCAGAAGCAGAGTATATATCAGCAGCCAAGTGTTGTACACAACTACTCTGGATGAGATATCAGTTAGATGATTACAAAGTTAATAGTCATAATATTCCACTTTTCTGTGATAACACTGCAGCTATTCAACTTTCTAAAAACCCAATTTTGCATTCAAGAGCTAAACATATTAAAATTAAACATCATTTTATAAGAGACCTTGTTCAGAAGGGTAGTGTAAATATTCAATACATTGAAACTGAAAGACAATGGGCTGATATATTTACAAAACCCTTAGCAGTTGAAAGACTAGATTTTATTAAAAAGCATCTGAACATGACTTTAGTCTCTGAAGATATCAAGCTCTGACTTACAAAATTGTAAATTCAGCCTCTGAAGAATGGAAAGTCTTCAGACGCTGAAATTTTTGTAAGATCTGAAGTGTTTACCCATGTGGAGTACACGTGTCAATTAATTTGTCTTTTCTCTTAAGTCTGTGATTGGTTAGTGTAAAGGCAGTTTATGACGAAATTCTTTATTGCAACGAATGTACTCCCCCATCATTTTTTTTACTAAAGTTTTTTTTAAAATCTTTTTATTCCCTTCTCGCACAAGTTCACTTTCCCTTCTAGCCCGTCTCTTCTAAAACCCAGAGCACTTTCTTTCTCCCTCATACTAGCAAAACCCTGCTCGCTAACCTCAACAATGGCAAGCTCATCATCTGTCTCAAGATTCCCAGAGGACATTCCAATCAACATCTATGCTCAGGACTCCCATCTTAAAGATGCCACTATGAATCTTAGGTTTGAGGTAAGTAAATTGGTTATGGAAAGACCAATAGACTTTGAGGCCTTGAAAGTCAATGGACATGACTACAAGGAATTCTTTACTGAACGAGGCTGGGGGCACTACTTGGATATGCTTAATGGACCTATCTATTCCAATTTAGTGTTTGATTTCTAGAGAAAGAGTGAAGTTGTGACTTTGGTAGATGCTAATGCTGAACTTCAACGTCTAATTAATCAAAACCCAAGTGCAAATAAAGGAAAATCAAGAGAAGAATTGGGTCTGAGAAAATTTACTGAAACAGAAAAATTCGTTCTAGTGTTTTAGGCTTTCAAGTCATTTTGACAAGAAGCAATTTGGCCAAAATGCTAAATCTTCCCAACACGGGAATGATAAGACTCTATACTGCAGCTTCTGGAAGAAAGTCAGTGTATCTAGATGATATTGCCAGACTTTGTTTTAACGATCAGAAGCTGTCCAACAAGGTTAGTCATCTGAATGATCGAGCAAAGGTTTTTGCCAAATTTTCTTCTCCTCTATTCTACCAAGGGATACTGGCAGTGACTCTCTGAACTGGGATCAGAGACACTTTATCTACTTCCTCTCCACCAAAAGGAAAATGAATCTACCTGCCTACATCTTTCACCATCTATGTGAGACAATCTGTGAGGCTCAAAAGTTTGAAAATCCTTCCAAATTGATCTCTTATCCCAGGCTCCTAAGCTTCATTTTTGAGCAACTTGGTCTTCCTGATAGATTCATGCTTGCTGGAGTGTCTGACGACCTTGAACAAGTTAGAGCTCCATTTCTTGATGCTAAAGTCTTAGTGAGTCTGCGTTTGAAGAGATCAGACCAACTCATCTATCCCCAAAAACTTCTTCTGGTAAACAAGACCAAATTCAAGCCAATCAGTGATGCCTTCATTTTTGATAATGAACCTCCTGAAGTCATTTTAGAATACATGAGGTTAATGAAGGAAAGAGGAACTCCCATCACTTATAAGGACATTGGAAGAGGTGATGGCCCAACTTTTGCACAGATTATGAGAGCAGTTAAGGAAGAGGTGTTCAGTGACTATGAAGAAGATGAAGTGGTTGAGGAACCCTCCATGCATGAGGCTTCTATACATAGGTCAGAGGATGATCATCCAGAGGCTGATCATCCAGAGGCTGAGAAAGAGCAAGTGGTTGCAGAACCTTCTGTAAAAGACCTGCTAAGTGCGAAATTTCTCAAAAGACCTCGCACAAAGCATTGCACCTCTAGGGGACAAAAGAGACAAAGATCAGATTCTGGTAATACTCATTCTTTTAATTATTGCAATCAAATATCTGAAGCATCTATTCTAGAACATGTCCAACCCCTAAATACCATCTATCCAACATCCTCTGAACCTGAATTTGTCAACATTTCAGACTCTGAGTCAGAGTCTTCTGACTCCTCGTTTGATGATCTTATGAATAGTTTTGCACAATTCTCTTCCAAAGCTAAGCATATTCCTGAGGAGGAAACAGCTGAGCCATCCAATTGTTCTATCCCTCAGTCATCACCCAAAATTCTCTCTGAAGAAGAGATTCTGAAAGAAACTTCTTTTAGAGTTTCTCCTATTCATGAAACCTCTGAACCACCCAATGCCATCTCATCTGACCCATCTCCACCAATTCCATCAGACTCTCCCAACTCCTCCCCACCTCTGATGCTTTTAGATACTGTAATTGCAATAAATGATAGAATTGATGTACCAACTGATCATGTGACTCACTTACCTAGTGGTCCAAGTCAACCAGTATCTGCACCACCTGTGGCACATCCAGAAGCAGATAGTTCAGACCTCATAGCAACGGCTCTACACATAATACGAGATACGCTTGCTGAACAAGAAAATAAGCTGCTAGAGCTGGTAGCATACTCAGGGGCATCTGCAAGACTGGCTCAACAACTTCGCACTCTTCGTTTTTCCAAACACCCTTAGGATTCTTTTTTCTTTCACCTTTTGTTTTTAGCCTATTGATTCTTCATTCTTTGTTTACAATTCTTTTTGCTGATGACAAAAGGGGGAGTATTATTTAGTTGTAGTTGTACAATTGTCAGTAGTTTTTATTTCTACTCACATAATAATATCTGAAACTGTCTGAAATAAGAATCTCATTTTTTTTTTTCTTGCAAAATATTTATGAACTTAAGTGATAAGGGGAACAAATTAATAAACATAATTGTGTTTGCATAGATGAAGATAGTTAAGATTGTGCTCTTAATTATTTTTATCAGATTCAAGAGTTAAGCTTGCAAACCTTACACTCTGAGAGTCAAATATGTAGATACAATCAAGTTTATCAAATTGTTCTTATACCGATTCAACTTAATTATGGATAAAACTTAGGGGGAGCTTGCAAACCTAACCCTAATGGTTTATCAGACTCAGGGGGAGCTTACACTACTACAAAACGTGGAATAGACAGCGCAATTTAGACAGCGCTTATTTACAAAAGCGCTGTTAGAGGAAACACGAAACCCTTAGACAACACTTATTGTGAAATCGCTGTCTAAAGTACTACCATGTTACAGCGCTTTTTTGTAAAACCGCTTTTATAAGGTTTACAAAAAAAGCTAAAATCTACAAAAAATCTATGTTTCACTTTAGACAGCGTTTAGTTACAAAGCGCTGTCTAAAGGTTTATCATTAGACAGCGCTTTTGAATTGATGAAAAGCGTTGTCTAAGGTGTATCATTAGACAGCGCTTTTGAATTGATAAAAAGCGCTGTCTATATATAATTTATAAAAAGAGCTGTCTATATATAATTTTATTTTTTTAAGAAAATTACATTACAAATTATTAATATAATAAAAAATAAAAAATAAAAAATAATATATATATATTATCGAAAATTATATATATATTTTGGATTTAATTGATATGCACCGACGGTGTAAAATAGTTTTACACTGTCAACCAATACCAACCATGTTTTCCGCCACATCACCCCATTTTACCCCACTTTCTTGACATGACATGGAAAAATGATGGTTATTTATTGGACGATGGTGTAAAACTATTTTATACCGTCGGTGCATATCAATTAAACTCATATATTTTTTGACACAAAAAATTATATCAAGGATTGTTCAAAAAAATTATATTGAGGATTATCTAGTATCTATGTATCTTTATTTTTATTTGATTTAAAGACTTTTTTTTTGACGGAATTTGATTTAAAGACTTAAAGTAATATAAAAAAAGAAAAACAAAATTTCCTATATTTCTGTCCAAGAAAAAAAAAATAAAACAAACTATTCCTAGACTAGTATCGTGATCATCATTACACAAAGAAAACCTCCAAATTGTTCTCAATCTCACCCCAAATCCCCTTTCACTCACTAGAGAAACCCTAAATCATGATTACACAACTTTCTCTTTCTCTCTCAACCTTCAACGTAGAAACCCTAGATACATATTTTCTTTCAATCGATACGTTTTCTTCAATCTCAAGAACAAGAAAATCTTCAATTCCTTGATTTCGAAAGTGAAAGGGAGAAAAAAATGTTGGATCCATAATCTCTGATTTGTTTTTTTTAAATGTTGCCCGTTCTGATTCATGCAGATGATATCGGCGCAGAGGAGGTCTGCGATGATGACGAAAAAATTGAAATCGACAACGGCCGTTCACGCGCTTTCAATCTTATTCTATTTCACAGATAAGCTCATTCAACAACTAATCTTGTTATGCTTTATTTTTATAAATAAATGTTGGTTTAGTTATTGTTTTCAATTCTTTTCGGTGGAAGTTGTTGATTTAAAGCTTATTAATTTAAGCTCATGCCTTTTGCTCAATGGAAATATTCTAATCTCTGCCATTTATGAATCACGGTGGATATTGAAATTCAGGGCGATATTGAAGGGAATTGCTTTCAATTTGATGAAGTTGTTCACATTAAGGTTTTACTTGTTTGTTATTTCATTTTTTTATGGGAAAATTACTCTCCTTTTCTTATTTATCTCTATTTGTTACGTGGTTAATTTATTTTGTGTTATCAGTTGCGGCTTCTATTCTAAAGAATTATTTCTCTATTTTGTAATTTTTTTGTTTTGCAGGAGGCAATGCATGGGACTGAAGTTGCTGGAAATAATGACTGCCCTGTAAAAATTAAACTTGTTGCTCCTCCAATTTATGTGTCTACCACTCGGACCATTGAAAAGGTTGGTGCAATATTCACTTAAGCTTTGATTTCAGAATTGTTTTTTAAATGAATTGAAAGAAAAAATTGGGTATGAGTGTTGGATCCATTCTCAAATATGGACCGAATAACTTTCACATACTAGCATCATGGATAGAAACAATTTTGTAGACAACTTAGACAACTTGCTGCAATGAAACATTCCCTCTTTGATTTGGTAGCTTCATAATTCTCAATTTTACTTCACAAAAACTTACATTGTTGCAAGCAAGTTTTTTAGCCTATGTATGTATATTTAAACAAGAGGTGTCTTTAACCATATGGCCTGAGCTGAACAACATCAATGCTTATTAATGTGAGCAACTGAAACCCTTCAATAAATGATTGCTTCACACAATGATCCATGTGTATGGACATAATTGTATTATTTTTTATTTGAAGCATATATTTTTTTTTTTTTCTTTCTTAAACACATATTGTCCTTTACTAGGAAATGCCAGCTTAAAGGATGCTATCATTAGAATGACACTGAAATTGTTGAGGCACCATTGGTAAGTTCACACCCTCATTTTCTTTATGATATTTGTTTAATTTCTTTCATTTATATGTTAATGGTGATTACCTTAGTGTTAGACTCAAATTTGCAGAGCTGGTTGTGAAATATTTACAGACATGGTATAACAATGTTGTGAAGTTGATGTTGCCAAAAGCATAGTCAAACCAGGGATGGTGTGACTGTTTTCTATCTCTCATGATTGTGACTATGTTAGCTAAGTATTTTCTTCTCCAATATTTCCAGATTGATTATCAGGGAGCTAGCATTTCTAGAGTTTTCCAAAAAACAATCCTCACTCACTCATTAGTTCTATTGAGACAAAATTGATTGAAGCATCGGCTGAAAACACGTAAGTATACTACTACGTTAATGGTTGAAGCATAAGTTACTTATTTTTTAACAATGTTCATATCATGATAGCTCTTATACCTGTCTATTATTTTAATTAAATTTTGTTTCCAATTGGATTGGATATTGAAGGTTATTTGGAATTTGTTTTTTGCAGTGAAAGATGTTATATGAAGAGATGAAAATTGCAATATAGAATTTTAGATATAGTAATTAGCTTAAAAGTGGTCTTCTCACTAATTGTAACAGAATTTTTAATAGTCATTTTAATCTTCAATCACTTGTATACTTCATTGTTATTTTTTGTAGTAGGTTTTATGAAATTAATATACCTTGTTTATACTATACTTCATGAAATTTTTATGTGGCTATACATGCATATTTATTACTTCAAATTGATTTTTGTGGTTGGTCTGCAACTGTAACGCCAGGAGACAATTCAAAAGCTTTTTTATTTTTATTTTTTATATAGACCTTTAACAGCGCTTGTTGCTAGAAACGCTGTCTAAAGCTATCATTGGACAGCGTTTATGCTAGAAATGCTGTCTAAAGCTTACATTATACAGCGTTTATGCTAGAAAGTGTTGTCTAAAGCTTACATAAGACAGCGCTTTTACTTTGATTCTAAAGCGCTGTCTATACTTTTAACAGCGCCAGAATAGACAGCGCTTATAAAGCGCTGTGTATGGCCAAAAAAAGCGATGTCTAAAGCCTTTTTTGGCATAGTGTTACAAACCTCAACAACCTGATGTTGACATAATTAAATTAATCAACAAACAATTGTATTTAATACCTATGTTTGTCATCATCAAAAAGGGGGAGATTGTTGGAACAAAATGAGTTTTATTAATAAAACACCCTAAGTTTTGATGATAACAAGGTATTAAATGGACAATTGGTATTACTAATAAATGATCTAGTGTGCAGGAACAAAGTAAAAATATCATCCTCGTAGATCATCATTTGGGCATCTGAAGGACACAGTCTGAAGTGTTAAGGCTCTGATGATGCTGGAAGCATCAGAGCCTCTGAAGAAGTCCTCAGAGGCCAAAGAAAGAAACACAGTCTGAAGCGTGTGTACATCTTCAGAAGATCAAATAAACGGTATCATCAGATCCTGAAGAACTCTCTCTGAAGAAAGACAGCTAATAACCAATGCAATAGTACAACGGTTCTGTCAAAGAGTACAACCGTCTTGTCAACAAAAAGGAGAGTGTACAACCAATGGTTCTCTTCTCAACGTCTTTATACCTAGAGTATAAATAGAAGACATCCTCATAGAGAGAAGACTACTGGAAGATCATCTGAACTTAGAAAGATTCAAATCATATTCAAAGCTGTGTACTGTGTTATTCTTTCTAGTGTTATATTCTAAGTTAAATATCTTTTGATATTACAGACTCTGAGCTTAGTGTTTAGAGAGTCTTGCTTAGAACTTTCAGTCCTACTTAATCTATGTATTAAGTTAGTTTGTGAAGTCTCTTTGTCTTGTGTGACTTAGAGCAGGAAGTCTTAAGTCTTGTGTGACTTGAGCAAGGAAGTCTTAAGCTTGTGTGCTTAAGCAAGGAAGTCTCTTTGTCTTGTGTGACTTAGAGCAAGGAGGTCTCTTGCTTGTGTGCTTGAGCATTAGTTGTGTAATCTTTGTGATTATAGTGAAATCCCTTGGAAGTGCAAGGGAACTGGACTACTCTCGTTTTGTGAGAGGAACCAGTATAAAATTTCTGTGTGTTCTTTCTCTCTCTCTCTCACTGTTTTATTTGTGTTTTGTGTTTAGTCTAAGTTTATCATATCCGCTTCATTTCTAGATTTCTTAAGACAAAAGAAACAATTTTTAAAAACACAATTCAACCCCCCTTCTTGTGTTTTTCACCTTCACTCTCTCTGAAGCACTACAAGGCCCTAAAAAGCCAAGTAATTTCGCTTCTTCCAACAATTGATTTACCAATATTCTTTCTCCCCCTTTTGTCATTATCAAAAAGGTAATATAAGCAATTAATAGAAATTCAACTTTTAATGCTGTCAAATCAGGAGTGGTTGAACACATTTAATACTCGGCCATTGAATTATGCTTATAAAAGGAGAGAGATACCTAGTCATTTTACTCACATAGAATAATCTTAGGTTATTGATAGATCTCTTGAGAGAGAAAATGAAACGCTCAGAGAAGAAGAAAGTAGTTTCAACGAGAGTCAGTCAAGATAGGAGAAAACACAAAGAAGAAACATCAAGAAGAACAAAGCCAGAGCTTGAGATTCCACTTACTTCAGAGTCTGAACAAGCAGATTCTCATACAGAGTCTGAAGAATGGGACTCTGACTGGTTGGATTATTTGAAAACAAATTTTCCTGAAGAAGACCAAGCTGATGATCAAATCTCAGATGAACTAAAATCTTCTCCTGAGGAAGAGTCAGTTGACTCATATTCCCCAAGAGAGGTGCCATCCAAGCTGGGTCACCCAATTCCACCATCTAAGGATACCGGTTGATCATCTTTAGAAATTTATGTAACAAATACTCATTTTTAATAAAAAATTATTTCTTTGGCTTGTTGTAAATTGATGTTCTTATTGTGTATACTCTCTTGCTTTGCAGTTCCAATCCTCAAGATTAACCAATTATTGTGCATACTTATTTTAAGAGAAAGACACTTGGATTAACATAACATGAATAAATATTTCAGATTAGCACAAATAAATCAAGGAAATATACAGAGATATGAACTTAATCTAACGATGTGCCTAACAAAATATTAATCAAGATATTTATTTTAAGCAAGCAGGGAGATCCTAGGGTGTTGATTGGGGTTGGTTACAAAGAGAAGCTAGAATTCTCGTGATTTACTTCTGTTTGGCATTAACTACCTCCATCAGCCCTTCATACCTCTTCATTTCTGCCCTAAGGTCTTCAATTTCATCCTCATACAGTGGGTTTCTAATGTGCACTTGATTTGCTCCCAGATTGTCCACAATAGGCTCATTCAGACTTTCCTCAAGTGATGCTATCTTTTCCATTAGATTTTTCTCATCACTTGTTCTTACAGAAGAGGATCCAGGTTGATTCCTCTTTGTGTCCTTTTGAATCTGAATGACCTCTTCAACCATTGTGTTCTTTCCCTTGTTACTCCTCCTCTGTTCTTCAATACCAGCCTCTTGGAGTCTATGCAGCTTCTTTACCAAATCCTCAGTTAAGCTTACCCATTGAGCAACATGTTCTGATGAAGATATGTCAGAATGTCTTAGCTCAGGAAGGCCATGTAACCGTCTAATCAGGCTGTTGCATTCACCCAGGACCTCAGGAATTATGGAATTGGTTTGAGAAGGTTCAGAGTTTGAGGGTAAAGATTGTGTTTGTTGTTGATGTTGAACATGATCAGATTGATTAGATGAATTTAACTGCACATGAGTCAATTATTTGATCATTTCATCAACTTGATCTTTAGTTGGTAAGATTGAGGTCTGATTTGGTTCACCTTCAAGTTGAGATTTAGTTTGTTCAGGGAATGGTTGAGGTGCAATTTGTGAAAGAACATGTTCAGGTGAGATGTATGGTTCAGGTTGTGGTTGATCATGTTCTAGTTGAACTATCTCAGATGTTTCTGGTTGAGTGATTTCTGAGATGATTTGGTTTGATGGAGAATTTGTTTGTGGGGGAAGTTCACCAGCTAAGTGTTGTTCAAGAGATTCTAGAGGTGATTCTGATGGGTGGTTTGAATTTGTGGGGTGCTGAATATCTTGAGTTAATGCAACAAGACCTTTAGGATCAGTTAAAGTACCTGAAGTAGCAATGGTAGAGCTCTCGACATTCTTCTTTATCTTCAGCTGCTTAGAAATTTTCCTTTTCTTGATCTTCAGAGGCTCATTATCATCATCTTCATCTTCTAGAGCTGCCACATTTGTCTTCTCACTCTTTTCAGACTTAACCCTAGTTCTTATCAATCTTTTCCTTTTCCCTTTTACCTCTTCTGGTTCAATTTCAAAGGGTTCACCTTGACTCTCCAATAACTTAATGTTCTGATTAACAATACCTTTTGCAACAGAAGGTATGTTAATGTTGAATGTAGTTACCCATGAAGGTCCTAAGTTAGACAGATGCTCTAGAGGCTTTGAATGTAACAGTGTCTGCCCAGACAGAAAGAACATGTTGGACAAATTACTTACTGATATAGCAGAGGCTCTCAGTTCTCTTAGCAGATGATCTTGACCAGCAGCTTTGATCACATCAATTACACCACATTGATAGAAAATCTCACTGAGAATTCTTGGATAAATGATGTGAACATTTGGCTTGGTCTGTCTTTGAATGGCGTTTACAGCTTTGCACATATGACAGAAAATGTACCTAGCCCAGTTAAGTTGATAACCTCTAGTGAGAAAATAGATGAAGTATCTATGATCCCAGGAGAGTTGATCAGAGCTTCCACTCCTTGGGAAGATTGATCCTAATAAAATCCTGGCTAAAAGCTTCTGAGTTGGTTTTAGATCACCACTCCTGTTACTCTCACAACTCTTCCCTTCCTCATAACATCTCCTTGTCATATCTTCTAGACAGCCAGTGCTTTTAGCCTCAGTAGCGTTGTAGGCATGAAATTTTCCCTCATTTGGAATGTATAACATCCTTGCCAAATTTGACTGAGTTAGCAATACTTCAAAACCACAAACGACTAATCTGATTTCATCTTCCTTGACTTCTCTCAACCCTAATTCAGCAGGAGTTTTGTTCTTGTTTTCAGGTTTTGCATTCCTCAAATTAGTTAGTTCTTCAATGTAGTCTTCAACAGTAATAACCTTGCTCCGAAGCCAAAAATCCTTCACCAGTGTAGGATAGATTGGACCATTTAATACTCTTATGTATCTAAATCCTCCATTTTGATCATTGAAGAATTTTTCAATGTCGTGCTGGTTTAATCTAAGAATTTCAAAATCAACCGGTTGTTCCATAACCAAGTTGAATGATTTTCCCTTCATTTCCAACGATTTTTCTTTGCTAAACAGTTCTGAACAATTGAAGACGTTGATAGGTAGGTCATTTGGGAAGGAGAACTCTGTAGTTGATACTGACGAGGTAGAGATTGCCATTACAGAAGTTAGGGTTTTGGACTTTCTAAAATCAAAGAGAAAGAAGGTTTTTCAAAAGTTTAGAAAACCAGAGTGTAGGTTGTGGAAGTGCAAAGAGTGCAAGTGATTTAGTGATTTTGATTAAAGGCAAATTAAGTCACAAAAATAAATCAAAAAAAAAGAAAAGAACTAATCATTAACTGTTTTAAACCAATCAGAACGTGTGTACGTGTTGTCTATTTAGCGCCAAAACGTTTCAGTATAAAATACTTAAACGTTTCCAATTCAATTCCTATTCAGAGGCTTAACCGTCAGAGGTTAAAAAGTTTCCCAGAGTCTGAACTTCTTCAGATGCTGAAACCTGAAGAACTTCAGAGGCTGAAAAAAACAAACCTTTCAGGACAAAAAAATATGTTCAGACAGGATTTTTTCAAGGTTTTTAGTACTGAACATTGTGTATCCTAAGAAGACATTTTCAAACCTTTGAGAGCTATTCCTCTGAGATGTCATTCAGGAGTTAAGCATACTTACCTTGTATTGAAGCTTTCTTGATTTAATTGTAGTCAGAGTCATAGCCTGAGCAATCACTCCACCACACTGAGTTGTTGTCATCTTCAAAACAAGCTTCAAATTCTTCATGCTCCCTCTTGCTCCTTATATACTCCATCTCATCTTCTTCTCCATCTGACTCTTCAAGAATGTGCCTTCTATGCACAATTGCTCTTCTTCCATTCACAGTCACATGCATCCATGTGATTGGAAGGTTCAGAGTCTTAGTTTCATCTGCAATCAAGTAAACAATTTTGTCTCTTGGTACCCACTTGCTTGAGGGTCCTAGACTGTTAGTTGCCAAATCTTCATCCTCCATTTTTTTCATCTGAGTGTTATCAGATACAAATGTAGTGTAAAGATTTGGAAGTGAGAAGCTTCCATCAATAACTGATGAGCTTGGTTCCTCTAGTGTTTTACTACTAGAGTATCCAATCCCATTAGTATTGTTGGTCTTAAGGTTGCAAAGCATGGAAACAATTTTATTTTGATCAGCATTGATGTTACAGTACTCTTTGAGAACTAGAGAGTGCTCAAGGGGTTTGTAACATATAGCATAATCATTCTCAAGGTCTTTTGTTTTAATTAAATCTTTTTGTACAAGACCTTCAGAGTGATTTGCTTGCTTACTTAAATTCTCATAGTCTGCTTTAAGCTTTTTATACTTCTGCTGACTATTAGAGAGTTTAAGTAAGATCTTATTAAGATGCTTGATCAATTTTGCTTTGGAAAGACGAGAATATACCTGATTCATTGATCTCTGGATACCTTCTATGCTCTCAGGTTCTGACTTTTCATCAGAACTTGAGTCTTTAGAGTCTGAGCCATCTTCAGAACTTGATCCTTCAGCTCCTGGAGCTTTTTCAGACTCATCTTCAGAGAAGTTGTCTAGTACATCCCATGTTGTCATTCCTTTAGCCAGTCTTCCTCCATTCTTCTTGAAGTTGTACTGTGTTTGAATTTTTCTTGAAAACCTTTCAAGATACTCTTCATCAGGTTCTTCAACAAGATCTTCATGCTCCAATGCTTGCTTTCCTTTCCTTGCTGCTTCTTCTTCTTCAATGTTCAACTCTTGCATATCCATCAGAGCCAATTCATGGACTCTGAGTAAATCAATCAATGATTCAGGACTCGTTGAATTGATGTCTTCAGTTTCCTATATAGTATTTGGAATTTCATTCCAATTCAGAGGCAAACTTCTCAGCAACTTGCTTACAAGTTCTTTGTTGCTGAGTTTGTTGTTGTGCTCTTGAAGCTTGCTTGTGATAGCTTGAAACCTTATGTTCATTTTCTCAATGCTCTCATTTTCCTCCATCCTAAACTCCTCATATTGATCAAACAGACCATTTACTGTTGCCCACTGAATGCTTTCATTATCATCACTAATGAGGCAAAGAGTAGTAGTTGTAGAAACAATACTAGAAGTTTGATTAACCCCTGATGTGGAAGGATTTTGATTGTTGCTCAGATCTTCATTTAAGTTCATTCCATCTTCAATTTCTTTGACAAGATCAGCAACTTGTTGATATAGCTTCTGCTTCCAATCATCCATGTTTTGAGCCATGGTGGTTTTCTCCTTTGGATCTTGACTGTCTCACGGTTAAGTGATTTACCAACAGAACCGGAGCTCTGATACCAATTGAAGGTGCATGGAGAAAAACACAAGAAGGGGGGGTTTAATTGTGTTTTGGATATTTAAAAACTTTCCAAGATATTTAAACCTTTTCAGAGTCTTTAAAGCACAGCGGATTGTTCACACAATTAACTTATGGCGTTATGAATGATGAAGGAGTAAATGAGAGAGTGAGAGAGAGAAGAACACGCAACAATTTATACTGGTTCCCCTCACAAATTGAGAGTACTCCAGTCCCCTTGTTTCCAAGAGAGTTTACTATAATCAGAAGGGTTACAATAGATGCTCAAGCACACAAGCTCAAGACTTCCTGCTCTTAGTCACACAAGACATAGAGACTTCCTTGCTCTGATCACACAAGATCAAAGACTTCCTTGCTCAAGCACACAAGCTTAAGACTTCCTGCTCTAAGTCAAACAAGACAAAGAGACTTCCTTGCTCTGATAACACAAGATCAGAGGCTTCCTTGCTTAAGCATTCAGGCTCAAGACTTCATGCTCTAATCACTAAGATTGAGACTTATGTGCTTCTACACTAAGCAGAAGACTTTCTTACTTCTACACTAAGCAGAAGAGCTTCTACACTAAGCAGAAGACTTACTACTAACTTATAAGCTTAAACTTATTACAAACATAATAACTTCAGAGGCTTAAGTTAGTTTCTATGCTCACTTCATTTGAGAGATATTTTCTATTACAATGCAGATTCTCACTTTCTTCTGAGAGATGTTTTCTAATGAAGATCGCTAGTCATCAATTCTTTCTTTGGCATATTTATATGAGTTGAGAAAGACATTGAGACGTTGGAGAAATTCCCGTTGTAAAATGGACAGCTGTAGTCTTTGAAGATCCGTTGAGTAAAGCCACGTCTTCCTTTGTAGAGAGGCTTCACCTTTACTGTTTGTCCAATAGTACAGTTATAAGGTACAACTAGCTCCTAGAGAAAGGGATCACATCCTTTGTGACCGTTGCAATTAGTTGACCTTAGAACAAATCATCAGGCTTGATAAGTTGTAGTTGATGTAGCCCTCTGATGACTGGGGAATTCCTTTGCTTCTGATGAACCTTAGATAATTTGGAGTCTGATTGGTCTTGTATGGTTGCCCTCTGATAGTCCTTCGCAATTCAACTTCTGAACGTCTTCATCCTCTGAATGACTCATGACTAGCAGACAGCTTCTGAACTCTTGTAGGCCTCTGAACATCCTTGAGCTTCTGAACTCCTCTGAGCTTCTGAACACTTGCAGACGTTCTGATCCTCTTTGAGCTTCTGAACTTTGTTTAGCTTTTGACCACATTATAGCTTCTGAACTCTTTCAGAGTGTAATTATTCAGACTTCCATAGGTTTCATCAGAGTCTAAATTAAGTGTGCTCTTGATTTAACGTTGAATTCTCCTGCACTTAATTTAAACATTAGTACCATCAATTGTCCATTTAATACTTTGTTATCATCAAAACCTAAGGGTGTGTATTAACACATATTTTGTTCCAACAAATAATACTCACCTTGCATTGAAGCTTCTTGTTTCAATTGAAATCAGTGTCATAGCCTGAACAGTCACTCCACCACACTGAGTTGCTGTCATTTTCACAATAAGCTTCAAGGTCTTCATCATAAGGATCATATCTTCTTCTATTCCTTATGAAATCCACTTCATCTTCTTCACCATCAGATTCATCAAAGATGTGCCTTCTGTGCACTATTGCTCTCCTTCCATTTATAGTCACATGCATCCACGTGAGTGGAGAGTCCATTGTCCTCATTTGTCCTGTAGTTAAATAAACAATTTTGTCTTTTGGTACCCACTTGCTGAAGGGTCCTAGACTGTTAGTTGCCTGACCTCTATTCTCCATTTGTACCATCTGAGAGCTATCAGGTACAAATTTTGAATATAGATCAAAAGGTGAAGCATTTTCAAATATGCTTGATGAACTTGGTTTTTCATATGTGTCAACACATGAATAACCAATTCCATTTACACCATTGTTTTTTAAAGAAGACAATAAAGAAATAATGTCACTACTGTCAATGTGTGTATCACATAAGTCTTTAGAATCAATTGAGTTCTTATAAGGTTTGCTACTGCTGGCATTCCCTTTTTCAAGATCTTCAATCTTTTCTAAAGCCTCTTGATATAAACACTTAAATTGACTTGCTTGTTCACTTAAGTGCTCATAATCAATTTTGAGCTTTTTAAACTTTTGTGAACTAGCATTTAGTAGTTTTATGAGTTCAATGTTAGAGAGTTGAGAGTATACCTGATTTAGGATGTCTTGGTCAGAGTCACAACTTGTATGTTCAGACTCTGAGTCCACTTCAGACTCTTCTGTTGCTACAGGTCTAGCTTGCACTCCAGGTCTGGATCTCCTTGGTAGCTTGACTTCCTTTTCTTCTTCAGAAAGATTGTCCAGCTCTTCCCAGGTTGTCAATTTCTTTTTGCTAGTCATCTCTCCTCCATTCTTCTTGAATTCAGAGCATCTTCGAAATTTCTTGGAGAAATTATCAAAGTATTCTTCATCAGGTTCTTCTTTAAGATACTCATGCTTCATTGTCTGCTTTCCTTTTCTTGCTGCTCCAATCATTCACTTGTTGAGCCATGGTGTTTTACTCCTTTGAATCTTGACTGTCTCACTGTTAAGTGATTTTCTAACAGAACCGGAGCTGTGATACCAATTGAAGGTGCGTGGAGAAAACACAAGACGGGGGGGGGGGGGGGGGGGGGGGGGGGGGTTGAATTGTGTTTTAGATATTTAAAAACTTTTCAAGATATTTAAATCTATCAGAGTCTTTAAGCGCAGCGGAATAGTTAACACAATCAACTTGAAACTAAGTGAATGATGAAAGAGTAAATGAGAGAGTGAGAGAGAGAAAGAGACACAAGAATTTATACTGGTTCCCCTCACAAATTGAGAGTACTCCAGTCCCCTTGCACTTCCAAGGGATTTCACTATAATCACTAAGATTACAATTCAGATGCTCAAGCACACAAGCATGAGACTTCCTTGCTCAAGTCACACAAGACAAGAGACTTCCTTGCTCAAATCACACAAGATAAGAGACTTTGTTGCTCAAGCACACAAGCATGAGACTTCCTTTCTCAAGTCACACAAGACAAGAGACTTCCTTTCTCAGAGTCACACAAGACTAAGAGACTTCCTTTGCTCTAATCACTAAGATTGAGACTTTTCCAATTACTCACACAGGAGTAATACTAACTTCTAAGCTTAAACTTATTACAAAGATAATAACTTCAGAGGCTTGAGCTAGTTTCAATTCTCACTTAATTTGAGAGATATTTGCTATTACAATTCTTTATTCTCACTTGATTCTGAGAGATGTATTCACTGAAAGTTCGTTAGTCATCAATTCTTTCTTTTGCATATTTATATGAGTTGAGAAAGACATTGAGACGTTGGAGAAATTCCCGTAGCAAAATGGACAACTGTAGCCTTTGAATATCCTTTGAATAAAGCCACGTCTTCTTTGCAGTTAAGCTTCACCTTTACTGTTTGTCCAAAATACAGTAATAAGGTACAACTAGCTCCTACAGAGAGTAGGATCACATCCTTTGTGACCGTTGCAATTAGTAGTCCTTAAACAAATCATCAGGCTTGATAAGAGTAGTTGATGTAGCCTTTCTGATGACTAGGGGAATTTCCTTTGCTTCTGATGAACCTTTGATTTCTTTGAAGTCTGATTGGTCTTGAATAATTGGCCTCTGATAGTCCTTCGTATTTCAGCTTCTGAACGTCTTCATCTTCTGAATAACTCTTGACTAGCAGATAGCTTCTGAACTCTTATAGGCATATGAACACCTCTGAGCTTCTGAACTCTTGCAGACATCCTGATCCTATTTGAGCTTCTGAACAAGTTTGGCTTCTGACCACGTTTTAGCTTCTGAACTCTTTCAGAGTGTAATGATTCAGACTTCCATAACGTTCCATCAGAGTCTAAATCAAGTGTGCCCTTGATATAACTTTGGGTTCTCCTGCACACTTAATTTAAACATTAGTAACATCAATTGTCCATTTAATACTTTGTTATCATCAAAACTCAAGGGTGTGTACTAAAACACATTTTGTTCCAACAAGATGTGCAATTGTTTATCCTTTTGTGACTTGTTATTATATGATTGGCTAAATGCATCCAAAGGTCCTTTAAATTTCACGTTTGTAATAGTTAAATCCTTTATGTTTTTTAGGTAACAAATAAGTTGTTCAAGTTTCGAACTTGTTGCACTGTTACCAAGGTTTTCAGAACCGGACCGGTCATCGAACCGGCGAACTTACCGGTTCACGGTTCAAATGGTCGGACCGGGGTTCAACCGGGTCGGACCGTTTTTAATTAAATATAAATTTTAATTAATATATAAATAATAACCAAATATTCTCTAGTTTCACACATAAAAAAAATGTCATAAAGTCAATATAAATTAGAAATAAAATTTCTAATTCAAACCAAATTAAAAATTATATTATAAACTAAGTTCCAAAATAATACCATAACATAATTGACAACATAATAATGCCATAACATAATGCCAACATAGTGCCAAAATAGTGCAATAACTAACATTCATTGCCTAGTGCAAAGTTAAATGCAACATAGTGCCAAAATAATGCCATAATATCCATTGGCAACATAATAATCCAAAATAATTGCCAAAATAATGCCAAAATAGTGCAATAACTAAAATTCAACGGTACCAAGTTCTTAGTAATCTAAAAAAAACTATTAATAATTATAGTCATCAAGGTTTGTTTCTCCATAATCAAAGACATTTGGAATGTCAAAATCTTCACCGTTTGAACCATCATTATCCTATTCAACTAGAAACTCCGAAGTGTCAAATTCATCATCACCTAATTAAAATAAGAAATAATAAAACTAGTAAGTTTGTTTATTTCAACTTTCAAGTAAAGTAAACACAATACATATTCGATATAACTAAACTAGTAAGTTTGAATTATTTCAACTTTCATCACCTTGTTTGTTTCTCAATGAGTTCTCAACAATTGTAATTGCATCATTATGATAAAGGAGATTCTCAATCTCATCAATATCAAGTTCAGGAAGTGCTTCTTCATTTACCCAAAAATCTATATCATCAATAGATTCGTAATCAATGGGATCATAATAAATCTTGTTAGGTTTTCCCCTACAATAAAACATAGCTTTAAATTGAGAGACTATTATGATATATAATAAGCAAAAAGATTTGTCACTTGACATAAATTAAAATTATACCTATTTTGCAAACGCAAATTATAAGCAACATAGACAAGATCATTAAGTCTTTGATGTTCAAGTCTATTCCTTCTCTTTGTATGGATACGTTCAAAAACGCTCCAATTTCTCTCACACCCAGATGAAGAAGAAGTTTGACCAAGAATACGAATCGCCAATTTTCGCAAAGTTGGAGCACTACCTCCATATATTTTCCACCATTCGGCTACAAAAGAAAAAATACAAATTATATGTCAAGAAATGTGCATAAACATAACTATTTTTAAATATAAAACAATAAGGCTATGATTTAGTGTTCACCAGGTTGTATATTGGCCGCCACAACAACAGCACTTGAGTTACCAAAAGTCCCTTTCCGATCACGATACATTTGCATCTCTTGAAAGGCTTTGGATGCGTCGGGACAAAGGGATTTTACTTCAAATAATTTAATAAGTGCTTCTGTAACCCTACTCTTGTCATTGAAGTCATTACCATATTGGAATGTTGGATTAAAAAAGTAAGCCGCTGCATGAAGATCACGTTTCAAGTGTTTATCCCATCTAGCCTTGAGGATATCAGTGTATGGTGTATAGGCTCTCTTCTTATTCCTAAACATACACTTTATTGCATTCTTTGCCCTTTGCATGCCATCATAAACATAACCCATGGAAGGTCGTTCATCCCCATCTACAATTCTTAGTAGTTTGATGATAGGACCCATAATTTTTGCAATCATATAACAATTATTCCAAAAACTAGAGTCTAAAATAATGTCACTTACTACTTTTCCTGCGACAGACTTTGCTAACTTATGGGAAGTAAAATGTCTATCAACCATCAAAGCTTGTAAATCACTCTTACGATCATACAAGCTTTTTAGTGTAATAAAAGTTGTTGCAAATCTAGTTAATCCTGGACGCATAATTTCTCTCCAACCTTCTCTCTTCCTCAACCAAGTTAAAAATATAATGTGATTATACACAAAGACAGTTACCTTAGAAGCTTTTGAGGCAAGCTCTTCAACATGAGGCACAACATGAGGCATGCTAGATATATCCTTCAACAATAGATTCAAGCAATGCGCAGCACAAGGAGACCAAAAAATAGAATCATATTTTTCATGAATCTTTCTCCCAGCAGCTACATAATTGGCCGCATTATCCGTAACTACGTGAACAACATTTTCTGATCCAACCCAATCAATAACTTCTGAAAACAAATTACACAACATTTGAGCATCTTTCACAACACCTGAAGCATCAACAGATTTAACAAATATGATACCATGAGGAGAATAAACTAGAAAGTTTATTAAAGTTCTCTGTTTTTGGTCACTCCACCCATCAGCCATTATAGTACAACCATCCTTAGCCCACTTAGATCGATAGCTTTCAACAAGTAGTGAACATTCCCTCTTGCAATCTCCCAACAAATTAACCCTTATGTCATGATAAGTTGGAACTTTGAATCCAGGCCCAATGGAAGCAATTGCATCAGCAGCTTCTTGACAATATGGTGATTTGACTGCATTAAATGGAATGTTAGCATGAAAAAACCATCTAGCAATTGCCAACTTAGCTTTGTGTACTACTTCCTTGCTAGCAAATTCACTTTTAAGAGTTGGTTGAGAGCCGGGAGTTGTCCTTGGAGCAAAATAAGTAGAGGTAGAGCTACTTGCTTTTCGTTTTCCGTTGTTAGGAACCACTGGATGTGGTGGAAGTGGAGCTACTTGCTCATGAGTTGGAGTTTGAGTTTGAGTTTGAGTTTGACTTTGATCACCATATACATCATCAAGCTCATTGTCTTTCTTTTTCTTATTAGCATGTAATAGTTGATCCATTTCATGACAAACATCATCAGGAACATAACTACAACCTCTTACATTACCCTTTGACTTTGCAAGATGTTCCTTCATTCTATGTATACCGCCTCCTTTCCAACTTTTTTTACAATAGATACAAGTTAACACTTGTGTATCTCCTTCCATTCTTAAAGTAACATGCTGCCATGTAGGACCTGTTTTCCCACGAGTTTTAAGAGATGATTCTTGTGTTGCTTGTTGTCTAACACTAGTAGCAGTATGAGGGTTCTCATTTGTTGTTTCCTACAAATTAACAAAAAAAAAAATTTAATCAAATAAGCAATGTTGTCAAATACTGCTACTTATATACATAGAAAATTTCTTCACACTTAAAATGCATATATAGAAAATAACACCAAAAAAAAAAAAGTTTTAATCAAATAAGCAACAAAAAGATATAGAAAATAACACAAAAAAAAAAAATTTAATCAAATAACTGAAATAAGTAACAAAAAGATATAGAAAATAACAACTTTTGCACTCTGTCAGATAGTTAACAAAAATATAGGGAAAAGAACAACTTTTGCACTCTATTTCTCTATCAGATAAGTAACAAAAAATTCTATAACAACAGTTTGAAATTTTAATAGTCCCATAAACAATTCATGATCAAAACAGTCTGAATAGAGTCTATGATGTTTAATTATTTGTGGATTGAGCAAATTTCAGTATCAAGAACAACTATCAAAATTAACCCTAGAAATAAATAAAAAAAAAAAAAAAAAACTAACAAATAATAACAATAAACATCATAAAAAGAACAACAACAAAACTCATAACAAGAGAAGGAATAAACCAGAACATAATAAAAAGGTTCAAAAAAATAAAAATAAATATAAGTATAAAACACTCACTTGAGGAATAGAAGACATTGATGGACTTGAGAGAAGAAAACGGCCGCAGAGGAGTGGAAGGGTTGATCGCCGGCGCAATATCAAGAAGGGGAAGGGTTGATGCAGTTCAAAGAAGGTGGGGGAAGAAGAAGAACAGTTTACGTGAGTTTGTTTGAGAATTGAGACTGAACAATACGACCTTTCCAATTTCCAAGTTTCCACCTTTTTTATTTAACAAAACGCACCGTTTAACCCTTATTTTTGATTCGGTTTTTTTTTAAAAAAAAAAAAAAAAAGCAAAACGACGTCGTTTTGATCCAGAGAAAAAAAAAAAAAAAGGTGGAACCGGTGAACCACCTGAGCCGGCCGGTTCACCGGTTCACCGGTTTTTACCGGTTCCGAGCCGGTTCGACCGGTTTTTTTCCAGTTTAGCTGCTGGCCGCTTTTTACCCCTGATCGGACCGTTACCACCGCCGGTTCCCGGTCCGACCAGTCCGACCGGCCGGTCCAGTTTTGACAACATTGACTGTTACCCTTCCAGTTAATTTCCTCCAACATATGTGCCTTTTCATCAAAATATCTACCACGGCGGAAGTCAAAGTTAACAGCCACAGTGCAACAGGGTAACTGGAAGGGTAACAATGCAAACAGTTCAACAAGTCAGAAATTCAAAGACCATCGGATGCATTTGGCCTATATAATTTCATGATAAAGTTGTTTTTAATATTATTCACTCATTTTGACTACATGATGGTCTATAAGTGAGTTATTTTGGTTACAAGTGAGAATTGCTCAGTTTCTTTGTTTTCATTATTTTAAGACACTATTAACATATTTGTTAGTTTCTTTGTTTTCCCTGCAAGTAGTTTAACAATTATTCTTTCTTTTATCAAATAAGTGTTTATGCTTTCATTTTCTTGATTAACCAAACTTTCTCCGTGGTGTTTTTTTGTTTCGTTGATTTAATGTAGTGCTGAGTTTTAGTGACAAAGCAACAAGACCATTGTGCGGTATTTTAACCATATCTAAAGTTATAGATGTTCAAATGGAGTCCAATCAGTTGCAAATGAAAGTTGACATCCATGGTTACAACTTGCATCAAGATACCGAAACCCAGTTCTGAGTTTAAAAGGGTGGAAAATATAAATCAAGACGCATCAGATGTCTGGCCAAATTATTATTAAAGTTAACATTTATGAGAATAGTTTGCATGGTTCAAGATGCATCAGATGTCTGGCCATGGTTAAACTTTAATAGTTTGCTTGGTTCAATTTCACCGTTTTTAGCCCAGGCGCAACTCTTAATTTCACTTGCCACATCAGCCACGCCTAAGCACCAATCTGGCCACACGTCAAGTGCAACTGTTACGAATTTTGTGCCTATTTAAGCCAAAAGGTCATATTTTGTAAGAGTACTGAGATTATGCAAAATCCGAGGAAAATATGTAATATGGAAAAGAAAAAAAATAGCAACTTTTTATTAAAATCAAAAAATGAAAATATTTTGTCAGAAAAAAATGAAAATATTTTCATTATCTATGATTCATCATTTTTGGACATTGATGAGATCATTTCATCTTGCAGCACCTTAGGATGGCATAGACTTCAAACAGATTGTATGTGCTAATGGCCATTTAGTTAATAAGCCTGAGAGAAGTTGTTGTTTAACAATAATCACTGGAGTTAAAGTTTCTCAACTTCAATGTTTATGAGTAATTCTTTCACTTTTCTTGATTCTTTTGTAACTTCTCATGAGTAACTAATTTCTCAATTGTTATTGATGTAACACCTTAAACCCAATATTCAAGATAATTTATTTTTAAGAAACTCTTTTTCAAAACTACGGAGCGGATAATAAAACTTTACGACAAAAAGTCAAGATAAAATATAAAATATTGCCTCAAGATATTACATTCTACTTCAAAATATTACTAATGTAATAAAATAGTAAACGTCACTTATTCAAAAATCCTTTTTAAAATTAATACACCTTTAATTAAATAAGACAACAAATAAAGACTCTATGAACCCTTTCCCATGTCATAATCAAAGCGAAGCTTCACCAAGATAACTTGAACATCGAAAACACAACATGAGAAACCTGAGCCCCCAAAGACCCAACACATACACAAAATAGAGGGTTATATAATAGAATTATAACCAGTGACCAAATATAACGAATATCCGACACTAAATAAAGTAAATGCAGTTGAATAAATTCTACTCAAACATGTATCAAACATACTTAGACATACTCAAACATGTATCAGACATAGATAAATAACAATATCATTCATAACATTTTTGAAATTATGTTCTTCAGGTGACAAATGACTTACACGATGTCTGGGACAACTATGTATTTTGCAAGATGTCTAGGACAATGTGTAAGACAATTGGATGCGGGAATAAATTTTGAAAGCGTATAAAAGAAAAGTAGTAAACGACACAAGTAATTGTTTACCTAGTTCTGTGAAGAAGATTTCCTTCTTGAACTTAGCTTGGTTTTGATGATAACAAACTCACATCACAAAAGAAGAAAGCTTTTGGATGCTCAAGATTAGAAAACAAAATGAAGACCAAGAGTTAGACTTTTTATTTAAATGTAAGCATGGTCCTTATCTATGATTTATCATTTTTAATAATTATATAACTTAGAATGCTCAGAAATTATTTTAAAATTAATTACAAATAATTTCTAAGTTAAATATAAAAGTCCATATGAAGCAAGCTTTTAAAATTATAAAAAGCTGATTTTGAAAAATAGTTGTCAGCACCTTTTAAATCAGCGAGGTCATTAACCGAGTTAAACGATCTGTTGATGTTTGTATCTCCAAAACAACGCGACGTTTTAATTTTGAAAACAGACCTTTTAATTCGACTATGCTTGTTAACCGATTTAATATATCCTGGACAGAATGCAAATTTTCTTTTTTCATGAACCATTGTGATTTTAAACACATAATTTTTTATTATAATATTTTTTGAAGAGTTGTCTTGCTTCATGGACATTTTCTAAAGCCTATATAAATATATTTGTGATTATTAGAATCAATAACAACTTTCATATTCACAAATTTTCTAAATTATCGATGTCACTTTTCGCATAAACTTTCAAATATATATCTTGTGAAACTTGGCCTATATTTTCATATCCATATAATAGTTTCTGAGCACTAAGATATATACATTATCAAAGTGATATTGATTTCATAACAGCTATACATAGTTCACTTCATTCTTGTAACTTGTATTATTGCTTGTTGTCCAAGTTTGTGGAAACAAGTGTGTTTGAGAGAAAGTGGGTTTCTTTCTCTTGTGTTGTAGGGGAATTTTTCATCATAGGGTTTGGTGATGATTCTTGCTGTTTAAGATAGTGGGGTGCTATCTTGTGTTGTATTTGGGAAAAGGTTCTTTGAATCAAGGAGATTCAAAGTCCACCATAGGTTTGGTGCTTGTGAAATCAAGGAAGTGGTGTGCTTCTTTGTTATGTTAGAAAGATTGTAGGATAGGTCTTGGTGTAAGGCTTGTACAAAGATTCTAACATAGTGAATTCGTTCAAGGGTGTGAAGGGAGTGGATGTACCAATAGGGGAACCACTATAAATTTCTTTGTATCTTTTTCTTTCCCTTCTCTCTTTTATTTTCCTACATATTGATTCATATCTTTATCATAACTTTCAAGAAAAATAAAATAAATCTACAACATCTCTAAAATAACCAAAAAAGGTATTGAAACCTAATTCACCCCCTCTGAGGTTGCACTTTAAATTTACAATTGGCATCAGAGCGGGTTCAAGTAACTTGTTCTTGAAGTTCCAGAATGGCTTCCGCACAACATGTTTTTAGAGATGGTGAATTAATCAAGAATTTTGAAAAAAAAATTAAAGAAGGAAAGGGCAAAAGAAATGAGTCAGATAGAAGCACCAAGAAGGAAAATTACTTGTTTTGAATGTAGAAAAAGAGATCATGTCAAGAGTGAATGTCCTACACTTGTAAAGAAGAATAAATTCAAAAGCAAGAAGAACAAAAGGTCAAGGAAAACATACGTAGCATGGGATGACAATGAAATTAGTTTATCTTCAGATGAAGATCATGCAAACAAGACATTGATAGCATCACATCATTCAAGCAATGAAGAACATGAGGTTAGTGATTCTAAAATTGATGATAGACCTTCATATGATGAATTACAAAGTGCCTTTAATAAATTATATGAAGAATTTTTGAAACTTTCTAGAAAATGTTCAAATCAAAAGAAATTAATTTTATCTCTAGAAAGTGAGGCTAATAACATGAAAATAGAATTAGAACAAGTCAAAAATTCTATATGCAATAAATGTCAAGATCATGAATCTAAAATAGAAAATGTGTTAAGTAGTAAAAAATTCTCAAATGATAAATGTGGACTTGGGTTCTCCAATTTTTATAAACCAAGTACAAGTCACACTACAACCGTTGTTAAGGCTACTCTCAATAAATTCAACAATGAGGAACAAAAGAAAGTTCATATTGTAAATCCCTCTAAAAGATTAAATGTTAGAATTAATTCTTACGATAGAAATTATTCCAACATTAGAAATAAATCTTATAATAATAGAAATTATTCTAATGTTAGAAATAATTCCAGCAAGAAAATTAATTCTAATATTTCTATTTCATATTATAAACCAACTTGCTTTTATTGCAACATAATAGGTCATACTCCTAATGCATGTTATATTAAAAATGTCGGTGTACCAAATGGTGAATTCATTTGGATAGAGAAAAGAACTAACCCTCAAGGACCCAAAGAAAAATGGGTACCTAGAAAGTATTATTAATTGTTTTGTAGGTACTTGAACACCATAAGCTAAAATTGTCATATTATGATTGGTTTCTTAGAGATACAAGACCATATGATATGGTAGGGTTAAATTAAGGTTCATTGAATTAAAAAAAAATTGAGATAGATTGACACTTTAATATCAACATTGACATCAAATCTCATTGTTAAGAATGAAATTCTGGTATAGCAGAACCAGATGTTCTATAGGATGTTGAATCATCTGGTCTGTAAAGAACAACACGTCAGGGCATATAACATTAAAAACATATACTGAAAAATATAAACAACACACCGAAATTGTTAACCCAGTTCGGAGCAACTCTCCTACTCTGGGGGTATACCAAGCCAGGAAGGAAATCCACTATTATCAGTATTAATTCAGAGCTAAACTCCCCCGTTTACAACTCCTCACTTAATCCCTACCCAATGCAACTTCTACCTAGGAACTCCTAGATATGAGATCCCATCTCACTTCCCTACAACCAACAGAGATAGTGTTGTTCTTACAATGTTGAATACGATGTTGGAACATAATACGAGACACTAGTTACTCTTGCTTAAAAGCTTCGAGTAAGGCACATACAGTTACCTCCGTACTTCACAACTTAGGAGTAACCTTACAATTAACACATAGAACAAATTCAGTCCTTAGCTTGTGTTATAAAATCCACAAGAAAGGCTCACAGTGACACGAAACCCTAAATACTATATCTATGATGAACAATGACTTCGGCATAATACACAAACTTGGAGTTGCTTACAAGCTTCCTCCAATGAAAATAGTGACCAACTCACAACCCGAGTGGTTCACTTTTACACCGACTCTCCTAGAGAGTGGCTACACGACAAAGTACTTAGATTTCTACATTTTGGACTTGTTACAAAACTAGGTTACAAAGCTTCTATTTATAACCTATACCCAACTGGATTTGGGCCTTCAAACACACAGCTGGTCCAAGGAATATCCAGCACACATATTCTTGAAACAAATACAATGTTTCCTTAAATATATTGTTTCCTTAAAAATATTGTTTCTTAAAATCTCAAAACATCTTTAGAAAATATCTCCTCGTTGATTCTCCATAGAAATATGCTACTTGGCACAGAAGTATATATAAAAACGTGGTTTCCTTTTAAAAATGTGGTTTCCTTATTTAAAAACGCGCGTGATAGGTAGCGCGACAAACTGGTCCACAGGTTGTACCCACATGTTGAAACATTTGGTCCAACATCTTGCTTGTATATTTGTTTTAGCAAAATGAGGCCAATTCAAATATCCAACAATCTCCCCCTTTGGCAAATTTTTGGCTAAAACAATCTGAGATTACTTCAACCCTTTCAGAGAGATACAAACTTATGTAGTTTTCACATATCAACATAAGCACACAACATGCGAAACAAAACATCATTTCTTCAACGCAATTTTCAATTGAGCTCACAGGACAAGCCACAAGAGAGAAATAGACTCTCATAGTAACGGGATGTTTCAACATTTAACAGAACACATTTGCTCCCCCTTAACATCTGGATCAGAGCAAAAACATGAATAGTCTTTTAAGAAGATTTTGCTCCCCCTCAACATAGCAATGCTCCCCCTCAAGCATACACACAAGCATGTTGTCAAGAACAACATTCAACTACCACACATACTAATCAAACACTACAGCCTAATAGCACACATCAAAACATGTTTCAACATCAGTCACCACATCCAACATGTTAGCAGAGAACAGCACAGCCAGCAATAACTACTCCCCCTTTTTAGCCACAAAATTGACAAAATAAGATCTCCAGAGCCAATAAGGTACCAGAGTATGTATCATGAGTGCAGGAGAGCACAGACCATAGGCACACTAGGTGCACAAAATATCCAGGACAAGAATCATAAATGAAAATATCCATAAAAGAATGATCATCACGCAAGTGAACCAGGGAAAAATAAATTCCCACATAGAGAGACGGAGTTCTCATGCACAACACTAGGAAAAATAAATTCCTATTCAACTAAGAAAAAAAATAAATTCTCGGACACATAAGAACATGAACTCGGAATCAGACAATCGGGATGAGGTAGCATTTGGCAACGCATCTGACATACTAGTATGATGTCAAACATATACAAATTAAACTGCACCCCTCAACACATACATAACATTGTGATAATTAGGATATTATCAGAAAAACTTCACTCCTCCTGAACACATACGTATCACACAAATGAAATTTACTCTCCTTCACTACAACATAGCAATCACATACATCAAGCACAAAGACTAGCACAACACCATTATAGCATCATCGGGCTAGTAAAAGCACACACTCCCCCATATTAGAGAGAAATATCCTTATTCCCTGAATAGCTACCACACGCATATATCAAATGCACATACTATGATATCATCAACATCACTATATAAGAGCACATCTTCCTATCTTAAATGCATCACACATATCACAGTCACAAGCATAGGTACAAGCACATCATGCGTTTATGCATATCAACACATGTCACAACAACAAGCATATCAAAGAACATACACTCCAGAACATACATCACATATACTCCCCCTAAATTTCAAATCAGATAGAGTTGTGGATACCAGATTAAAGCATAAAACCAGTCACACAACAAACAGGTTCTACACTACTTCTACACTGCTTATCATCAGATGTTTAAACATCAAGTAAAACATCAGATAACACATCAGATTTTTACTCCCCCTTTGTAGCCATAAGTTCTGACAAATAAAGTCAAATAAAAGATCATCACCTGCATGGAGTAGAAAAACCAGAGACGAAGTAGAACCATAGAAGAATCTCATCATCACAGAGTGCACGAGATTACAAACCAGAATCAACATGATGCCTAAAATATCCAAGGCATAGCTCACAACGACACAAGAACTACAGAAGCACAAACATAAGGTAACAAGGTTTATCGGACATCAATACTTCCTTATGTATCCTCCTCTTTGGTCATCACTTACATTAGTTCCTTTTTCCTCACCTTCTTCCCAAGAAATTGTTAATCACAACAGGGAATCATAATCAATTAGCCTCACAGACATACTTCAGCAAAGAGAGATAAACACTTACAAGGAAAAATAAATTCACACACATCTTCATCAGGATGTTTCAACATTTGGTAGAGCATCTGAACATCCACAACTTTCATTAAGCACACATAGGCAGAGTACCTGTACTACTCCCCCTTAATATCAGACCAGAGTAAATTACTTTTTACCCCCTGAATACATCAGCTCATGCATTTTATCAGGACACCAGAAGACCTATTCTCACTCCCCCTGAAAATATGCATGTCACACACATACTACTCTACATACATGCTAGCATAGCATGTTACAGCATCATACATAACATTGTAAAGTAGCAGAAACCATCTAATACTACACTAATCTCACAAACAAGTCACCACATGATGCACTACATCAGAAACACAAAACTATGAAGATCGTAAGGTATAAGGCATAAGCCTATACTACCCTCATCACATCAACTACATAGTGAAAGAAAAGCTACTTCAAGTGAAGATATCACCATGGGAGACATACCTCATAAGATATAAATCAGCAGTGGAGGAAACATATCATATCCATCATAGTCAGCACTCATAAAATAGATATCTCCCCATGCCAAATTTCTTCCTATCAGGTGACATGATGTCCTGAACATTATTCTCAACATCTAGCTCAAAGTTACTTGACACAGTCTTCTTTCTCTTCAAAGTCTTCTCCTGTTTGTCAGAAGGAGGAATTCCTTTGCTCCACGGTCTAGGAGGACCAAATATGTCAAACTTGAGAGAGGCATCCTTAACAACAATAGCATTAATCACAGTCTTCTCAGATTCAGTGTCGTTATCAACAAGAGACACAAATTTTTCTTTGCTTACTTCAGTCTGAGGACTAACATCATCATTATTGTGATCTTCTTCTTTCTTTGTAGCAGAGCCAGAGTCAGAAGTGTCACCAAAAAATTCAATAAATGTGGCAACATTCTAGTTTTGTTGGCCCAGAGATGTTCTATCATCGAATACAACATTATCAGTAGAGCCAGTCTTTGGCACAGTTTTCACAACATCATCAGGTAAATTTGAAGGAACATTCCCATCTTTGGTAACATCAACACAGATTGATGCAACAGCATCCACACACAACCAGTCATAATAGGACCAGTTATCTTCCAACCATACTTTGAGCAATAGCTTGGTCAAAAGGAAAATCATCAGAATCAATTTCTTCCACCACATTCAAAACCTCAATACTCCAAACCACCATCAGTAACTACTATATGCAGAAATATGAAGAACATCTTCAATTTTTATATTGTCAGAACATCTTGTTCGACATCTTCATTATAGCATTTGGAAGGAGTTCCATTGAAGCAAAAAGTTGCACACGAGGAAGAAGATAGCTGACACTCCCCTTTAAACCGGGAACCTCTTGTTGCCATTGATGAATAAATATTCCTCTCAAGAGGTGGCATAAGAGAACCTTGCAGCAATCACCAGCCAACATGTGGTATACAAGGAAACTTCAGAAGTATCCACACATCACCCTTGGTAACTCAGAACACAGGTCACAACTTTTCTCCCTTTTTGGCCACAAATTGACAATGAGTGCCCTCACAAAACCAAACCCAAGCACAGCTCACCCATATCTAAACAAATCCCATAACAGTTTATGGTAACAACAAACACACATAGGGTGTTAGAGGAGAGAAGAACCCTCTATAGATATATGATCATTTACTTGTGATTATAGCACAACAAAGCAAATGCATCAATAGATGTGCACCAGCCAAACTGTCTTGACTGCCTTTAATGTCTCTGAGCCGTTGCTAGAAATAGTTCCAATACATGCACACGCACAGTTAAACAATTTATTTGCACTTCATGTTTGATCACACCATCTAAAACCTACCCTTGTTGGTCTTATAGGAACCATGTCTTGAATAATGTTCTGACATCTAGTCAGACAACACTTCTTCAAATAGTAGTCAAAGATGTTTCATATACTCCTTTATAGAATTTGAAGCACGTCTATAATTCCTTTCATTGAGTATGAACAGATACTCCTTTGGGTCAACAACCAGAAATCACATCATCAAATGTATGACATTAACAAAAATCACCTTGGAGCCTCTTAAAAAATCTGTAGAGAAAAGTAAATTCTCCCAGACACAACCACTCCTTCAAAGTACACTTGGGTGACTTGTGTACCTTTGAACCAATCATCTAGCTTTACATGGCTAGATTCAACTATACCAAGTCAGAACCACACCAGCTACCGTAGTAGCAACATGTCACATCATCTAGTGATCAAATATCTAGCTTGGATCATATGCAAGCTCCATGGAATCTGCACCTATGCAGTAATAATGATAGATAAGTACATCACTCCCCTGTCATGGGTAACCAATGCTTCATGTGAAGATAACCATCTAAACACCTCAAGAAATTCTAAATCAGATCCTTCAGCTCCAGGTCTTTAGAATTCTACAAGGTCGTGTCTGATACATGGCCCTTCTATAGCTTATTCAGGTTGACATAAACACATTCTCAAACAAGGTAGGACATTTGATATGACATCCTTCATCTTCATATATCTAGCACCAGCAGATGACAACCAGTTATGACAGTTATTCTTACCACAAATCATTCCTGATTAGGTCAGTAGCTTGACCTTGTACTCCACCCTGAGTAGAACCAGCTTCCTTGGCTAAAGAAGCAGATCTTTGAGATAATGCTTCAACATCAATTCTGATATCAATCTCAACCTCGTGGGTTTCATCCTGAACTATCGTCTAGAGATACCATAGTAGTCCAAAACACTTGCAAGGGAACACACGGGGATCAATCATCAATAGTTGATCACCCTTCAATACCAGATCATCAACACATGCAAGACCTGCATATTATACATCTCAAGCATCTTCTGCTAATGTTCAAACATTCTGTCTGACTTTGAGATGTTGGATGTCATTCTTCTACACCTATAGAGGAGATTCCCTCTAACAGGTATCTGGAAAAAACTACAAAAACAATGGCAGTGACTGGTCATTACTCACCACAAGCAGATTTTCAGACTAAATCTTTTTCTCCAAATACACAAGGATTCTCCAGATATTAGAGAAAATGTCCTTGACATTTGATTTTGACCGCCACATAAAGAATCTGGATAAGATACTTTTATCAAGCTTCCACAGAAACAAAACACAACCTCTGCACTGCCACATACTTGGATCATAAATAATCTAACCCAAAAAAAAACAGGCCATGTGTTGATCGTGTCCTAACCAACATACTTATCTAAGACATGTTTCTAGCGTAGAAACATCTTAGACACAGATGCCTCATCTTCCAGATCAGGAGAAGGTTCAAAACATATGTAACAAGTAGACATATGTTTAGCACCCAAGCAGCTGTCATGCCCTTCTATCATCCAAAACGATTCTGCATAATCTGCTGGTCAGATGTTCCAACATCTGGTAGGACATCAGTTCCCCTCTCAATGAACAACACCAAGAGATCCTTTAACAAAAATAAATTGCTCAAAACTTCCATCAGATCTCGTTTCAACAAACTCATATATGAGTGCCTTTATGAGTGGACTTGAGATCACCCTCAAGTGTCTTTGGCATCTCTTAACATGTTAGTTTGACTTATCCTCGAGTATCACCACACCAAGGGACACATTTACAGAGGAAAACAGAGTGTTGCATCCTCAACACTCAAAACCATCAGGAGTTTTCCATCAGATCTATATATGCAGTGGAATTCAAGCCAGAAAACTCCTCAACAAACTTCAGGCACAATATAATGAACTTTGCACAAAACTTCACACCAGGTGCAACATGTTAACATAGGTTTGAAAATAAATCAACCATACAACGGTTCATCACCAACACTCCACACCTGAAAAACAACAGACAAGTCTAATACACACTTTGTCATGAATAGTCCATCCTCCACTTCTAGGGACCATTCAATCAATATGAACTTCTCCAAGTTCAAACACCTTTTCAGTATTCCTTACTTGTCCATAACCAGAAAGTATCTCCCTAGGATCTCACCCAGAAAACAGAACAGGATGCCTGCTCTGATACAAATTGAAATTCTGGTATAGCAGAACCAGATGTTCTATAGGATGTTGAATCATCTGGTCTGTAAAGAACAACACGTCAGGGCATATAACATTAAAAACATATACTGAAAAATATAAACAACACACCGAAATTGTTAACCTAGTTCGGAGAACCTCTCCTACTCTGGGGGCATACCAAGCCAGGAAGGAAATCCACTATTAGCAGTATTAATTTAGAGCTAAACTCCCCCGTTTACAACTCCTCACTTAATCCCTACCCAATGCAACTTCTACCTAGGAACTCCTAGATATGAGATCCCATCTCACTTCCCTACAACCAACACAGATAGTGTTGTTCTTACAATGTTGAATACGATGTTGGAACATAATACGAGACACTAGTTACTCTTGCTTAAAAGCTTCGAGTAAGGCACACACAGTTACCTCCGTACTTCACAACTTAGGAGTAACCTTACAATTAACACATAGAACAAATTCAGTCCTTAGCTTGTGTTATAGAATCCACAAGAAAGGCTCACAGTGACACGAAACCCTAAAGACTATATCTATGATGAACAATGACTTCGGCATAATACACAAACTTGGAGTTGCTTACAAGCTTCCTCCAATGACAATAGTGACCAACTGACAACCCGAGTGGTTCACTTTTACACAGACTCTCCTAGAGAGTGGCTATACGACAAAGTCCTTAGATTTCTACATTTTGGACTTGTTACAAAACTAGGTTACAAAGCTTCTATTTATAACCTATACCCAACTGGATTTGGGCCTTCAAACACACAGCTGGTCCAAGGAATATCCAGCACACATATTCTTGAAACAAATACAATGTTTCCTTAAATATATTGTTTCCTTAAAAATATTGTTTCTTAAAATCTCAAAACATCTTTAGAAAATATCTCCTCGTTGATTCTCCATAGAAATATGCTACTTGGCACACAAGTATATATAAAAACGTGGTTTCCTTTTAAAAATGTGGTTTCCTTATTTAAAAACACGCGTGACAGGTAGCGCGACAAACTGGTCCACAGGTTGTACCCACATGTTGAAACATTTGGTCCAACATCTTGCTTGTATATTTGTTTTAGCAAAATGTGGCCAATTCAAATATCCAACAATCTCCCCCTTTGGCAAATTTTTGGCTAAAACAATCTGAGATTACTTCAACCCTTTCAGAGAGATACAAACTTATGTAGTTTTCACATATCAACATAAGCACACAACATGCGAAACAAAACATCATTTCTTCAACGCAATTTTCAATTGAGCTCACAGGACAAGCCACAAGAGAGAAATAGACTCTCGTAGTAACTGGATGTTTCAACATTTAACAGAACACATTTGCTCCTATAGCACACATCAAAACATGTTTCATCATCAGTCACCACATCCAACATGTTAGCAGAGAACAGCACAGCCAGCAATAACTACTCCCCCTTTTTAGCCACAAAATTGAGAAAATAAGATCTCCAGAGCCAATAAGGTACCAGAGTATATATCATGAGTGCAGGAGAGCACATACCATAGGCACACTAGGTGCACAAAATATCCAGGACAAGAATCATAAATGAAAATATCCATAAAAGAATGATCATCACGCAAGTGAACCAGGGAAAAATAAATTCCCACATAGAGAGACGGAGTTCTCATGCACAACACTAGGAAAAATAAATTCCTATTCAACTAAGAAAAAAAAAAAATTCTCGGACACATAAGAACATGAACTCGGAATCAGACAATCGGGATGAGGTAGCATTTGGCAACGCATCTGACATACTAGTATGATGTCAAACATATACAAATTAAACTGCACCCCTCAACACATACATAGCATTGTGATAATTAGGATATTATCAGAAAAACTTCACTCCTCCTGAACACATATGTATCACACAAATGAAATTTACTCTCCTTCACTACAACATAGCAATCACATACATCAAGCACAAAGACTAGCACAACACCATTATAGCATCATCGGGCTAGTAAAAGCACACACTCCCCCATATTAGAGAGAAATATCCTTATTCCCTGAATAGCTACCACACGCATATATCAAATGCACATACTATGATATCATCAACATCACTATATCAGAGCACATCTTCCTATCTTAAATGCATCACACATATCACAGTCACAAGCATAGGTACAAGCACATCATGCGTTTATGCATATCAACACATGTCACAACAACAAGCATATCAAAGAACATACACTCCAGAACATACATCACATATACTCCCCCTAAATTTCAAATCAGATAGAGTTGTGGATACCAGATTAAAGCATAAAACCAGTCACACAACAAACAGGTTCTACACTACTTCTACACTGCTTATCATCAGATGTTTAAACATCAAGTACAACATCAGATAACACATCAGATTTTTACTCCCCCTTTGTAGCCATAAGTTCTGACAAATAAAGTCAAATAAAAGATCATCACCTGCATGAAGTAGAAAAACCAGAGACGAATTAGAACCATAGAAGAATCTCATCATCACAGAGTGCACAAGATTACAAACCAGAATCAACATGATGCCTAAAATATCCAAGGCATAGCTCACAACGACACAAGAACTACAAAAGCACAAACATAAGGTAACAAGGTTTATCAGACATCAATACTTCCTAAGCACAAACATAAGCACAAACATAGGGGAGATTCATTGTGCAACAATGTTAAAAAGATATGGTTTGTCATCATCAAAATGGGGGAGATTGTGAAGAAGATTTTCTTCTTGAACTTGGCTGGGTTTTGATGATAACACACAAAAGAAGAAAGCTTATGGATGCTCAAGATTAGAAAACAAAATGAAGACCAAGAGTTAGACTTTTTATTTAAATGTAAGTATGGTCCTTATCTATGATTTATCATTTTTAATAATTATATAACTTAGAATGCTCAGAAATTATTTTAAAATTAATTACAAATAATTTCTAAGTTAAATATAAAAGTCCATATGAAGCAAGCTTTTAAAATTATAAAAAGCTGATTTTGAAAAATAGCTGGCAGCACCTTTTAAATCAGCGAGGTCATTAACCGAGTTAAACGATTTGTTGATGTTTGTATCTCCAAAACAACGCGACGTTTTAATTTTGAAAACAGACCTTTTAATTCGACTATGCTTGTTAACCGATTTAATATATCCTGGACAGAATGCAGATTTTCTTTTTTCATGAACCATTGTGATTTTAAACACATAATTTTTTATTATAATATTTTTTGAAGAGTTATCTTGCTTCATGGACATTTTCTAAAGCCTATATAAATATATTTGTGATCATTAGAATCAATAACAACTTTCATATTCACAAACTTTCTAAATTATCAATGTCCCTTTTCACATAAACTTTCAAATATATATCTTGTGAAACTTGGCCTATATTTTCATATCCATAATAGTTTCTGAGCACTAAGATATATACATTATTAAAGTGATATTGATTTGATAACAGCCATACATAGTTCACTTCATTCTTTTAACTTTGTATTATTGCTTGTTGTCCAAGTTTGTGGTAACAAGTGTGTTTGAGAGAAAGTGGGTTTCTTTCTCTTGTGTTGTAGGAGAATTTTTCATCATATGATTTGGTGAATATTCTTATTGTTTAAGATAGTGGGGTGCTATCTTGTGTTGTATTTGGGAAAAGGTTCTTTGAATCAGGGAGATTCAAAGTCCACCATAGGTTTGGTGCTTGTGAAATCAAGGAAGTGGTGTGCTTCTTTGTTATGTTAGAAAGATTGTAGGATAGGTCTTGGTGGCAAGGCTTGTACAAAGATTCTAACATAGTGAATTCCTTCAATGGTGTGAAGGGAGTGGATGTACCAAGAGGGGAACCACTATAAATTTCTTTGTGTCTTGTTCTCTCCCTTCTCTGTTTTATTTTTCTACATATTGATTCATACCTTTATCATAACTTTCAAGAAAAATAAAAGAAATCTACAACATCTCTAAAATAACCAAAAAGGTATTGAAACCTAATTCACCTCCTCTTAGGTTGCACTTTAAACTTACAAGTTCGGGGCAAGTTCACCTACTATGGGGATACCAATTCAGAAAAGAAAAATCACTGTTAGTAATTCTTAGCCTACCGGTCTTAATTATATGAATAACCTCTTATTCAAAGTCTACGACTAAAACTATCCAATGAAATTTTATTTAGGGTCTCTCCCCGAGAATCTACTCACTTTCCCCAAATCCCAAGTGATTAATACATTCGATACTTATATATAGGAGAAATACAATCTATTTTAGTTTTTCTAAAATAATCAAGCTCTTAATTCATATAGACAAAATGGCCCAAGTTTTTCTTTGAGGGGAAAATTCTGACATCTTTGTAAGTTCTCTCCTTAGTTCATTGAAGATTGGTAGTTTTAGGTTATTTTTAGCCTAGAATCACCCCATCTGCATCTTTTTTCTTTCTATTGTTCTTTTGATATAAATAAGTGATTTTTCACATAGATCAAATTTTCTTTTTTGTGTTTTTTTGTGATTTCGCCGTCTGAGTGTGACGTTGTGTTGATTGTCAGCTTGTGCGGCGCTATTTGATTTTCCGTATTATTGCGGTATTTGTTTGATTCCTATTGAAATATCGGTTGCAGTCAATTGCAAATCCGGAGGCACGGGTATTCCGGTCAATTTAATTTTATCATTATATTATTTGTAGTAGGCATTTTGTCGTTGTATGCTATTAACTTGGATGTTGTGAGTTTGTTCGCAAATTCATTCTTTACGTTTTTATGTGGTTGTATTTGATGTGTTCTATCAATTCGAATGGATGAATATCATTTTGGTTTTGTAAAAAAAATAAAAATACATTCGGTAGTTATCAATGGTGTTGAACGATCATTCCACAACATAACCTAACTTCTAAACCTTAGCATCTAAGTTTCAGCGGCTAGTATAACCTTGTGTTGTGGGCATATGTTCTTTGACTCGCAATATAGCTTTAATCTTGAAATATTCAAATATTGTGGTGCTTTGAAACGCTTGTTTGAGTCTTCTTATATAGTGATATAGCTCTTGTTGATTTGGTTGAGTAAGATTTGATTTTATTCTTCAAATAATTAGATTTGATCTCATCTAATTCTTCGAAACAAATCTCAACTAACTCCAATAGAAGATATGATTTGTTTTAAAACTAACTTAATAAGAAAAAGATTCAAATAAATCTTCTCTTAAGTTAGTTATGACTTCCAATCTCATCTAGCACATAGGTTTGATAACAAACTTTGTTAATAAACCTTTAAATAGCAGGCAATCTTAAATTCGCGCATTGTAAAATAGAGAAAGTTAAGGATGTCCTACTCAAGCTGCCAGCTGGGACATCTTGCACCAGCACATTTGTACTACACATGTTGTTTTAACATAATGCAGCCAACCAAAATGGACAACCATTTTAAACACCCAAATTTTAAAATTCAGAGTAAGAAAATCTTAAATTCTATGTCGTTAGGTTTTGAAATTGGCAGTATTTTACAAAAACAACATTGAGTCAGATGTAGTGTTAGATGTGTCTACATTTGGAACAACATTCGGATGTACGAATTAACGAAGAGTTTGTTACAAGGCTATCTGCGCGCGCTTTCCTTCAAGCCTATCCGTTTATCATATGTTAGCGTGTTGCTTGTTCCTCAAGACTAGGAACTCGCTTATTCCTTGTAATTATCCGATAGTGTATCAAACCTAAAATATATTCCTATATTTTAGGATTTTGTTGGATTTGCTTTGATCACAAGCTGGTATCGGATATGTTGTGATTTTTATAATAATCTGAAGACCAAAAATCAAGGAACTACTTTCATATTTCACGAGCTATATATATTGAAGAACTTAGACGTTTGAAGGTTACGAAAACTCTTGTGAAGAAATATATATATTTGTGTCTAGGGTTTTTTTAAGTTTCTCGTGTGTATTTTTTGTGAGCCTATCTTGTAGCTCTTTGATACTTGCTTAGGACTGTGCTCTTGTGTTGTAAGGGTTTTAGTCTACTCCTAAGCTTTTAAGCACGGAGATAGGTTATTGTTTGAAGTGTGACTTCATTGTTCTCAACGTTAGATCAATCACACTGGTTGTGTGGTTAAGAGGAGGAGAGATAGGTGTCTCTAATCTAGGTGGTCCTAGGTTGAAGGAAGCACGGGTAGAAACTAGGTGACGAAGTGTAAACGGGTCGTTTGCTGGAAACTTCTAACTAGTTTTATCATAGTGGATTCACTCCTGGATTGGTATCCCCCAGAGTAGGTCGTGTTATACGCCGAACTGGGTTAACAAACTCCTGCGTTCATTTAATTTCCAGTTGCTTATTATTCTGCATATTATTTACTTCATTGTGCACATTGTAGTTGCAAAGGTAGGCACATCCTGTACCCCATTGCTACGCCAGAATTTCATATGTTATAAGGTAATGACCACCAACATCTACCTATATAATTCACTTTAGAGTTTAGAATGTAAAGTATCACTAGTGGAAAAAACACATTTTAAATCAGACATTTTAAATTAGTTACAGCATACCTAATTTAAAAACAAAACACGATGGCAATTTTGTAAATAAGTGACAAATTCACAAATTGTACAATCATTCTAAATCAGCCAAAATGATTTAAAACTTCTTAATTTTTTTTTAATAAAAGAAAAAACTAAATTGAAACCCTAATTGTGCCTTTCTTCCTTCTGAAACCCTCAAGACGCTCACACCCTCATGGTTTGTTTTCCATCAAATATCTTGTGTGACCTCATCTCTCTCGCTTCCCGTCTTTTCTAATGAGCACAACAAGCATGTCTTCCTTGTAAATGTGTTTATTTGTTTTCTCTTTATATCTATCTCACACTTTAGGTAATATGTTTCATCTGCTGCATGTGCAAAAAGGATATTAATAAGAGTGAAGCTCTAAGTTTGAACAAATGATTGCATGTTTCTCTTGTATGATCATTTTATGTGTGTGCAAGAGAACTTAGAATTTAATTCTAACAGGCTATCTGTTCCTTTTGTCAACAATTCCATAATGATAAAACTTGTGCTTAATTAAATCGGAGTACTATGTTTTTTAGTTCTCACATATTTTGAGTTAACATGTTTTTCAGTTCACATATTCTAATATTATTTAACATTTATTCAGATATTTGGAGACTTAACATTATTTCATGAGGATGAAGTTACAAATGTTCAAGAACATTGTGCAAATTCAATTATTGAAAGCATTTGAAGTAATTTGATTAAGTGAAAAATGACAATTGTAGGTCGGTATTTTTTGTTTTTGTGCTTATGTTTCTAGGCTAAGATTGTTTAGCTTAGACTAGCGTTTTGGTAGTAGAATTGTTCGGTTTTGGCAATAGATATTTAGTTTCGATGGTGGAATAGTGTTTCATGAATATTTTGTAATCTGAACATATTTATAATTTGGTGGTATGAAATTTAGTTTTATGATATATTTTGTATTAATGGTTGTGTATGAATTTCTGGTTTATTTATTATAAAAAAGAATCAGATTTATGTATAATTATATGTATAATATTGTAGGAGATAAAAAAGAAAAAAAACGAATTTAAATCGGTAGAGCCGATTTAAATGTAAGATTTTAAATCAGGTCATCATGATTTAAAAAGTCACAAGATTTTTTGGATATTTTTTAAATGGGTCAACCCAATTTAAATAATACTAAATAAATCGGGCTACCCGATTTAAAAAAACATTTTAAATCGGATCCACAACTGATTTAAAACAAAAAAAACTTTCTAGATTGGTTGTTATTAAATGGGATGTAGAACCGATTTAAATAGTCTCCTGGAACCGATTTAAAAAGTGTTTTTTCCACTAGTGTATCTACTAATATCATTAATGGCATGGTGTGAACTCACAAGAATTTCTCCTAATATCAATTGTTAATTAATAAATAAAAAATAGAGAGGAGACAGTGAAGGAGATGGAGAAAACTATAGAATCAACTATGCATTTTTTATCGGCAAGTCCTAGCAGCCAGGACTGCCAGGACCAATGTTCTCAGTTGGAATTGCCGGAGTTTGAGCGTCCCGAGTGCAATTCCTAACCTTCAAAATATAGCTCAGGGGCACAAACCAGATGTCTTATTTTTATCTGAAACTCTATCAAAAACTCAAAAAATGGAAAGAATAAGAATCATGTTGAATTATGATTCATGTCTTGCGATTGATGTGGAAGGGAGAAATGGAGGACTAGCTGTAATGTGGAAGGATAACGTCAAATGCAGAGTGATGAATTATTCCAGAAATTTCATTAACATCATTGTGGAAGATAAAGACAAAGGTGAATGGAGGCTAACTTGCTACTATGGTTATCCGGAACGAAATCGAAGAACAATGGCGTGGGACTTACTTAGAGAACTTAGGGATATGTCAACATTACTGTGGTGTGTTATTGGAGATTTCAATGACCTCCTATCACAAGCATATAAGAAAGGTTTGCTCCCACATCCCAATTGGTTGTGCTCAGGTTTTCGAAATGCTGTTAATGATTGTGACCTTACGGATATCCAACTGGAAGGGTATCCCTATACTTGGATTAAAAGTAGAGGCACTGATCATGTTATAGAAGAGCGACTGGATAGAGCCTTGGTGTCTTCAGAGTGGCTATATAAATTCCCAAACGCAAAACTCATAAATCTAGTTTCCTCCCACTCTGACCATATTCCAATACTACTACACTGCACTCCGGTGGCCAGACAAGAGTACAAGTATGAGTTTAAATTTGAGAATAGTTGGTTGAAGGAGGAAGACATTAGAGAGGTGGTCAATGAAGGATGGAATAAGGGGGAAGGCATGGATATTATGCACAGATTATCTCACTGTGCAGATCAACTTCAAAGATGGGGTAGAAGGAAATGGAAGCAGTTTAAAGAAGAGATTATGAGGCATGAAGCTGAAATGAACCGCTCTAGAATTATGAGGGATGCGACCGAAATCACAAGATACCAAGAAGCCCAAAAACAACAAGCCAAAGCTCTAATTCAAGAAGAAACCTATTGGAGGCAACGAGCAAAAATGCATTGGTTGAAAGATGGAGGCCTTAATACAAAATTCCTCCACATGTCCGCTACAGCAAAAGCAAAGGTGAAAAAAATTGAGAAGTTACAGAATGAGGATAATGAAGTCATGACAGGCCAACAAAACTTGTGTGAAGTTGCACGTAGATACTTTCAAGAACTCTTCAAATCAAACGAAGGAGCTCAAGAATCGGTCCTATCACTTATAGATCCAAGAGTCTCGGAGGCTGATAACGACCGACTTGTAGCGCCTATATCTAAAGAAGAACTCAGAATTGCCCTGTTTCAGATGCATCCAGACAAGTCCCCGGGTCCAGATAGATTCAATCCAGCATTCTATCAAAAGTTTTAGAACCTATGTGGTGATGAAGTGTTCTTAGGGGCCAAAGAATGGTTAGGAAGAGGTTATTTTCCCTCATCCCTGAATGAGATTAATATTTGCCTTATCCTGAAATGTGAGTATCCAAACTCAATGAAGGATTTCCGCCCGATATCTTTATGCAATGTCCTCTACAAGATGGTCTCTAAGTTGCTTGCTAATAGGCTGAAACAGGTTCTTGATAAATATATATCAGAAGAGCAATCAGAGTTCGTTGAAGGAAGGTCCATTACTGATAATGCCCTTATAGCAATGGAGGTAATTCATTCTTTGAAAAGCAGAACTAAGGGAGCTAAAGGGGCACTCACTTTAAAAATAGATATCAGCAAAGCATATGATAGAGTTGAGTGGGGTTTCCTAAAAGGCATGCTTGTTAAGATGGGTTTCTCAGAAACATGGATACATTGGATGATGCTGTGTAAATTCGGTAAACTATTCGGCTCTTGTGAATTTTGAAAAAGTAGGCCCTATTCATCCCGGCAGAGGTCTCAGACAGGGAGACCCACTGCCTCCTTACCTTTTCATTATTGTGGCTGAAGGTCTTACATCGCTTATTCACAAAGCGGTGGCGCGAGGAGAACTTCACGGTGTTCAGATTTGTAGAGGGGCACCAGCAGTGTCTCACCTTTTATTTGAAGATGATTGCTTTCTTTTTTGTAGGTCTAATCTTGTTGAGTCCAGGAAATTAATGCAAATTCTTAAAACATATGAGGAAGCGTCCGGACAGGAAGTCAACCTGTCAAAATCAGAAGTTTTCTTTAGTCGTAACATCAGTCAAGCAGCCCAAGAGGATTTATCCAATATTATGGGTGTCAAACATGTGCTCGGAACAGGTACCTACCTTGGCTTGCCTTCTATGGTAGGGAGAAGTAAGAAAGCGACGTTTGCATACATTAAGGATAGAATTTGGAAAAGAATGATTTCATGGAGAAGTCGACCGCTTTCTAGAGCCGGTAAGGAAGTAATGATCAAATCTATTTTACAATCTATTCCGGCATATGTTATTAGTATATATTTGTTACCGGATTCTTTGATAGATGATATAGAAAGAATGATAAACTCTTTTTGGTGGGGTGGTGGAACTAATAATAAAGGTATTAGATGGCTGGCCTGGGAGAAAATGACATACCCCAAAGAGGAAGGAGGACTCGGATTTCGAGATTTCCAAAGCTTCAACATGGCTATGGTCGCAAAACAAGGGTGAAATCTAATGAATAAACCAAGCTCTTTAGTGGCAAGAATCTTCAAAGCTAGGTACTCTCCCCATTCTTCTCTTCTTGATTCTAAACTTGGTAATAATCCTAGTTTTGTATGGCGGAGCATTTGGAAATCGAGGCAAGTTTTGATAAATGGATGTAGATGGCAAATAGGTGATGGTAGCAACATTAGAGTTATGAATGAACCATGGTTAAGGGTAGAAAATGAGCGATGGGTTTTAGCGCCTCAAAGACAAGAAGTGTACAACTTAACCATCCAAAAACTTATGCTACCTAACACAAAACAATGGGACATTGGAAAAATTAATTCTTTATTTTCTGAGGAAGCTGTAAAATCTATTCTTGTTGTCCCATTGTTAGAAGTTGTGAAGGATGATAAGTTAATATGGCGGGACGAAAGAGATGGTGTGTACTCGGTTAGATCGGGATACCGGAAAGTAATGAAGATGCGGAGGGTAGATACAAGGCCGAGAGATAGAGAGAGTTGGAGTAGCTTATGGAAAATTCAAGCCCCACCAAAAGTCAAACACTTGCTTTGGAGAATTTGTAAGGAATGTTTACCGACGCGAACACGTTTGAGAAGCCGTTATGTCCAATGCCCGGTCGAATGTCCCTTATGTCAAAATGATAATGAGGATGATTGGAACTTATTATTTGATTGTTGAGCTAATATGGAAGCTTGGAATATCATGGGAATGTACCAAAAAATACATTCAAGAAAGCAACAATTTTCTATTACTAGAGAGTTAATTTTTGATATGCGCAGGAAAGAAAGTAGACAAACAGCAGGCAAGATGGCAATTTTGATATGGTCTATGTGGCAAAATCGTAAAAACTATGTGTGGGATGAAAGCAAATTAAGCGCACAACAAGTAGGAATGCAAGCGGCACAAATGTGGAATGATTGGGCGATGATACATGACTGCCTAGATGATGAACAGACGCAGCAGCACCAGCAAATAGCAGTCCAAACAGAATCTCAATGGCAGCAACCACCTTACGGATACTTGAAATGCAATGTAGACGCAAGCTTTTTTGACACAGCTGAAGCAACCGGATGGGGATGGTGTTTACATGACTACCGAAGACAATTTGTGCTTGCCGAACTAATCTCATGCATAATAAGCTCAACACTTTGGAGGGTGAAGCCATGGCAATAAAAGAAGCATTAGAAGAAATTATGCAAAGAGGCTTAACTCATGTTATCATTCAAAGTGACTCCAAAGTAGTAGTTGATGCAATTAATTCTAGGCAAGATGGATTATCCGAATTTAGTATTTTGATTTCTCATATTAAGAATTTACTCTTGTTGAATATTAACTTTGAGGTCAAGTTCACGACAAGAAAACAGGAAAAAATTGAGGGTTCAAGGCCTCCAAGAAGCCACAAAATTCGCCAAGAATACATGGCTTCTTGGCGGCCCTGAACCCCCTATATGCTTCTTGGCGGCCCTGAGCCCCCAATAAGCCTGTCAGGTTTGAATTTCACAGACTGGCTTCTTGGAGGTCCATGGCCACCAACAATCCATGTCTTCTTGGAGGTTCATGGCGGCCAAGAAGCCATCCGTAATTAAAAAAAAATTAATTATTTAATTATTTAAAATTCGGATTATTTAAATAATCTGATTTTTAAATAATTAATTATTTCAACAAAAAATGATAATTAAATATATTTTTTTTATATTGACTAAAAATCCTAACTTTTGTTTATATTTTGTCTACAAAAAACTAATTTTGTTTTTATTTTGCCTAAAAATAGTAACTTTATATTTATTTTGACTAAACATATACTAATTTTTTTATTTTGCTTAAAAATACTAACTTTTTATTTTAACTAAAAGTACTAATTTTTTACAATTTTCTTTATTATATTTTTCGTTTCAGTGATTAATTTTTTTTTAAAAAAAATTCGTTTTTTTTAGACAGAATTGTATTCGTTTTTAAATACAGTTTTTATAGTTTTACTATTGTCATATATTAGCTTTAACACAATTTTCAGAAATAAATAAATAAATTGTTTATAAAATAAAATTACATTACTTACTTGTAGCGCTGAATAATGTCTAACTTGAAGCTCTTCCAACCACCGACTCAGATGACTACGAAAATTATCAACACTTGATAAATAAAAATTGTAAACAAAAAATATTAGAACATATACATTTAAGTTAATAAAGCAAAAAAATCAAACTTTTTAAAATTAAAAGACAAATACTTACCACTTTTTGGATAGAGATGTGAAATTAAAATTTAAAATTTGGAGATAAGTATGAAAAAAAAATGAAAGTTAGAAGTATGAGATTTTAGAGAGAAGTTAGAGAAATTTAGAGAGAGTTTGGAAGTGTAAAATGAAGTGAAGTAGTAGAAATGAAGTGAAGAAATGGATTGAAGTATATATTAAAAGTGTAGAGAAGATAACAGTTGGAAGAAAAAATAATAAAAAATGGGTTCCTTGGATTCCTGGCGGCCATGAACCGCCAATAACCTTCAACGGTCCATGGATTCTTGGCGGCCCATGGCCTCCAACAAACATGTCAGATTTTGCTTTCATTCTTGGCGGCCCATGACCCCCAACAATCCCATTTCAAAATTTTCAAAACGGTCCATTGGCTTCTTGGCGAAATTTATGGCTTCTTGGGGGCTTTTAACCCCCAATAAAATATTGGGGGCTAAAATCCGCCAAGAATGTTGGCCAAGAAATTAAGGTTTTCTTGTAGCGAGGGCGGCCTATTCCATATCTAGTGAGTTTCTTTTTGTCAAAAAAAAATTAATAAATGAAAAATAAATATTATAGATTGTTATTTTACAACATTCAAATCCACTTAAAGTATATCTAAATTAAATAGATATATCCTCCAATTAGTTGAATGAATAGTCAACAACTAACTTCTCCTCTAACTAGGATTACATTTATCTTTTACTAATATAAAAGATAAAAGATAAATTTGGCCTTGTCCAAAAAAATAAGATTACAACTACGGCTATTTAAGTCTCCAAAACCAATCATCAAATTCACAACAAAAAAGATCACCATAATCACCGAGTCCATAAAACCTATATGCAATATTCACCGAAAGAATATCTCTATATACTCCTTTTTTTGGTACAAATATCTCTATATACTCTAGTGCTGCCAAAGAAAAGTGATTATGAGGAAAGAAGAATCTAATTCCTCTCATCAAATTAATCCAAGGTATGTCATGTCACCAAAAATAAATAATCCAAACTACGTACTCTATTTCTTTAATTTGTCTTCTTGCTATAAACGTATACATGTACAATTACATGAACATAATTATATTATTGTTATATTATGATTATGATGGTAAAAAGAGCTTGGAGATTGAAGTGATTGTGAAGGAAGGATCTAAATCCTCTAATGTAATTAATCCAAGGTATGTACTTAATCTCTTTGTTTACCTTAATACTTATCTGTAGTAATTTTTGCTTTTAATGTCTTTCGGCTTAATTAAAATTCATAAATCAACATATATTTATATAATATCATGAACATGTTATATTATTGTTATTATTATACTCCCTTCGTTACTTTTTAAATGTGTTTTTGGAATAGTAACACCAAATTAGTGACGTGTATTTTTGCACACACTTTCTCTTTACAATAAATTTAATTTGTTATCACTCATCGTTAGTTGGTCAAATGGTGATTGACACTAAACTTGGTAGGGAAAGCACAGTTTGACCCCACAAATGCGATCGGGAAAGGGCTGAAACAACATGATGCCAGAATCAACGCTCGAACCATATTAATTAGGCGGTCTAAAGGGGCGGATATTGATGGTGAAAACAAAAAAATTTAATATGTTATCTTTCTTTCGTAACAAAAAATTGTTAATTACTATTTCTTTCTTCAACAAATTCCTATTTTTTCGCACTTTTTCTCTCATAACAAATAATTGTCTATTTTCTAAACATTGTGCACGTCTCTTTAATTATTTTAAGCCAATATAAAAATTAGTTCAACTTCACAATAAGCCAAACTATTGAAGCTTCTTTGAACAATAAACTACACCTAATTTAAGAAGTGAACAAGATGTAAAACAAGCTTAAGGATAAGCAAATTTAAGTCTAAGCAAAATATTTAATTTATGTAAATTAATGTTGTGCCAAACACAATTGTTAATTTAAAATTGCAATTATTGATTTAAAGTTGTTCTTTACTTTAAATCAAAGATAAAAAGTAACAAAATTTTCAATAAAATTTAGGATGAAAGATTTTTAACATCGTTCTTATCACTCGTCGAAACTCAATATGTTGAGAAGATTCTTCTCCTTCTTCTTCTTTTGGATATTTGTTCAAATCAAATTCATAATATGTATCTTCATTTAAATTAAAATTCACTAGTACTTTTGATCAAACTTTTTCTTCGTCATTGTCATCTTGTTATTGTATATCTTGTCAAATGAGTCTTCAACTATTTCTCCCTCTTCACCTCTCATCGACAGTTTCAATGAGTCTCCCACTCTTTCTTCTTTTTGAGCATTCATGCAGTCTATTGTTTTTTTTTTCTCTCAGGTTTGTTGTTTTACTTTGCACTTGAAATTTTTAACAATTACTATGCCTCTTATTTATCGAATTTTAACTCGTCATGGAACCATTACTATAGGTAACAAAATTTTATTTAAATTTGAAGATAATAAGAAACAAACTTTATTAAAAAAAAAAAAAACTTTGTTTAAAAATAAATAAACTTTAGTCTTCTAAATATATAACATTAATTAGTTTTATTGAACGATTGTATAATTGACAAACATCTAAAGTTTGTTTCTTTTAAAACAAAGTTTGTTTCTTGTTATCTTCAAATTTAATAAAAATTTGTTACCGATCATAATTGTTCAAGGAAGAGTTAAAATTCTAAATAAGATAAGTAGTAATTATTAAAAATTTCGAGTGCAAAATAAAATAACAAATCTGAGAGAAAAAAATAAAATAAACATTCCATGAATCTTCAAAGGAAGAAAGAGCAGAAGACTCATTGGAACTGCTAATGAGACGTGGAGAGGTAGAAATAGTTGTAGACTTATTTGACAACTTACATGAACAAGATACAATGAAGAAGAAGAAGTTTCATCAAGAGTTCTAATGAATTTTGATTTAAATGAAGATGCAGATTATGAAATTGATTTGAACAAATATCCTGAAGAAGAAGAAGGAGATGAATCTTCCCAGCATATTGAGTTTCAACCAGTGATTAGAAAGATGTTAAAAATGTCTCTTCTTAAATTTTATTGAAAATTTTGTTGTTTTTTATTTTTGATTTAAAGTAAAGAACAACTTTAAATTAACAATTATAACTTTCAATTAACAATTGTGTCTAGTAGTGCATTAATTTACATGAATTACATATTTTGTTTAGCCTTAACTTTGTTTATATCCTTAACCTTGCTTTACATATTTTTCTCACCTCTTTGAACTCGGTGTGGTTTATTGTGTAAAGGAGCTAACTTCTGTTTTGGCTTATTGTGAAGTTGAAATATTGACTTAAAATAATTAAAGAGATGTGTACAATATTTAGAAAATTGACAATTATTTGTTATGAGAGAGTGTGCCACAAATACAAATTTGTTGGAGAAAGAGATAGTAACTAATAATTGTTTGTTACAAAGAAAGATAATATATTAAATTTATTGGAAAGAGAAAGTGTGTACAAAAAAATATGAATTTGTTGGTGGATTAAATTGAGAGTTTAATAGGAAGAAACTGTCTAAAAATACAGTACCCTAATTTGGTGTTACCATTCGAATATACACTTAAAAAGAAACAAAAGAGTTTATCAAATAAAAATAAAATATTAGAAGCATAACAACCTAAGAAATATTGGAAAGATTATATTGATTGCTAGTACTTTTATTAACATTTTTTTATGAATGGAAAAATAATATTATATTAATAAATACGAAATAGCACAAGAAAAAAAAAATGAAGAGGTATATTATAAAAAAAAAAAAAAAACTGAAGAGGTACTAGAAGTATACACCACAAATGACCATCTAAAGGTACTGAAGATTATATTTTTGTCATTGGCCATGTATGGTTTCAACAACTCCGGTGAAGCCACCACTGTCTACTACCTCCCGCTCTTTTGTCCAGGTATTGCAAGATTCTTGTGAGGTACAAGATAGCCAACTGCCTTCTCTAGCCATCAAAGGTAACGCATTGTGCATCAAGATCACTCACGAAGAATACAAGAAAGGAATTGCCGATTGTAAATGTAACTTCATGGTAGATTAACCATGATAAAATGAGACAAACCTTTGACAACACGTGATCTACACCATAAGCTTTCAAAGGTATGGAAAATGGATTGCTCGTGGAAGATGATATTCCTACGACATGGGTTCTATGAATTCCAATTCGCTTCACAGGGCCGGCCCGGTGTATATTGAGGCCTAAAGCAAAAATTAAATTGAGGCCTTTTAATATAATAATAAAATTTAATAAAAAATTTCAATAAAAAATATTAGTATTTTGTTTGATTATAAATGTCATATTTGTTAAGAAAAATCATCTTAAAAGTGTTAGTATCTAATATAATTTATTTTATTTTTTTGTAAAATCAAAAAATTTAATTTTTTTAATTGTGTCATCCAATTTTATACTTTGTATTATATATAAGAATAAATTAGTAAAATCACAATTCTCTTTATATATATATATATATATATATATATATATATATATATATATATATATATATTTTCTTATCCTAATAAATATAAGTATAAAATATTGAATTGTAACATTTATTGTGGAGTTGAGAGAGACCGCGTAGAAATTATAAAAAAAGTAGATATTTGTATTAATATATTAGTAGAAATATAAATCTCTACATAAATTATAAAAAAAGTGATTTATCATTTTTGTGAGTTTTTTGGTTATTATTATTTTAAAAATGCAAATTTTATAGGGGAAATGAGAAAAAACAAATGCGAAAATGTTATCCCTCGGAGTCAAACACATGAGCATCTTCTTCAAGATAATGCTAGCCTTTAGTCGCTGCGCCACAAAGAAATCTTTGTATAATCTTAGAACATAATATGTATTATCAATTTGGGGCCTTTATGAGTATTACATCGGGGCCTTTTTGAGAGCCCACAAACTTGGGGCCTAAAGCCCTAGCTTCACTTGCTTTGGGTTTGGGCCGGCCCTGGCTTCATATTAAGATATGTGCTATGTGGTCTTTAGGGACCATGGATTTCAAGCCAATACCTTCTTCGAATGTCCAAGTGGACGAATTATTTCAATACTTACACGCAGCGCCAAACCCACACTGATATTTGGATTCATCTCGTGGAATTACCTTAAGAATATTGGCGTCAACATATGTTATTTGAGGTTGCTAGTGTCATCGGAAACGTCTCTTGCTTTGGATGAATCTACCAAAAGTAGAGTGATTGGAGATTATGCAAGAATTTTAGTGGATATGGATCTTCTATTTATGATGAGGTCATGGTGGAACAAGAGAGAGACACATTCAACGTGAAGATAATATACGAACGATTGCCTGAATATTGTACCCATTGCCTAATTTTTTTCTTATTTTGTTTTCACTAAGCCCGCTATATTTATTTCAAAAAAGAAAAACTCATCTTTTAGGAAACAAAACATACAAACCTCGTAAACAAAACCCTACTTGGATCAAATCGCTTCTCTCTCAAAATGTAGAAAATAAGCTATTTCTTTCTCGTCGCACTGAATGTTGACCTGTCTCTCATTGTGCATCGAAATCTTTCACCGTTGTTTCCCATCCTCGTGAGTGATAGCATGGGCCTCAATGGTGGATATAACTCTTTCTATTTTTGATAAGGTCATGGTGGAACGAGAGGGATACACATTCAACGTGGAGATAATATAGGAACGAGTACCTGGATTTTGTACTCATTGCCAGAATTTTTTTTTATTTTGTTTTCACTAAGCCTACTTTATTTATATGTAAAAAAACAAAAACTCATCTCTTTGGAAACAAAGCATACAATCCTACTTGGATCAAATTGCTTCCCTCTCAAAATGTAGAAAATAAGGCCTTTCTTTCTTGTGATACTGATCCTTGACTTGGCTCTCACCGTGCGCCAGAATCTTTCATCGCCGTTTCCCATCTTTGTGAATAATAGCATGAGCCTCAATTTAAATCATACTAGGCCCAAAAGAACAAGTAAGAAGCCTTTTGGATGAAAGATGTGTTTAAATTTTTATCCTTTTGGACCAAGAAAATTGCTCTTTAGGTCTCCCAGAGTTGCACTCATATCCCCCAAAACCCAAAATACGCTCAATTTCGGACCTAAGATTCATTTGTATCCTGCGATCCGAAATGAAATTCTACTTCGTATTTCAGGATTTGAAAAGACTGGTTTCGAAACGTAAATTCCAAAATACCGATTTATGAACAAAACACAGGAATCCACACGTAGAAATAGTGTTATAACGAAAATTAAAAATAAATTTGGATCCATGATCCAAAATGTAAAAATAAAAAATAAAAAATAAATTGAAATGCCCGAAGAAAGTCAAATGTATATTATGTTGAGTTGATTACTGTTGCTCTATAGGAGTATTTGATTTTTTTTCATTCTCATTTTAAAAAATGAGCATGTTTAATTACATAACCATGGCTAAACAAATTTTTCTTAGTGACGGTAAGAAAAATTTTATATAATAAAAGCTATGTTTACATGCTCTTTTAGTTTTAGATTGTAAGGGTGCTACTATTCCTCGTTTAGTTCGTTAATTTAGGCCTTTTATTATATAAAATAAATCTTGGAAAATGAAACACCAGGCATTAAAAAAAATACCTCGGGAAACTACTGGGAAAATAACGATTCTCATAATCAACCTCTTCAGGCATTTCAATTCACTTTCTTTTTTTTAGTAAAAAAAAATTCACTTTTTTTTTATAACTTTTTCTTTTTTGTATTTCGTCGGATCATAGGATCTGAATATTTTTTTTTACTTTTCTCTATAACATTATTTTTGCATGTGAGTTCCTACGTTTTGTTCATAAACCGGAATGTTGAAACCTATATTTTTGAAATTGGGTTTTTCGGATCCTATGATATGAAGTGGAGTTTTATTCCGAAACGCAAGATACAAACGAATATGGGTCCAAACTTGAGGGTATTATGGGGGTTTTGGAGGGCCTAGAAGCAACCCAGGAGCCTAAAGAGTAATTTTTCTACGTATCATTTTAATGTGGTGAATAATACATGCTACTTCTCTCCATCTCTATCATTTCTTTTATTTAGTTTAGTTTCATAACATGTTATCGGCACGAGACTCTATCATATTGCCATTGCAAATGTATGTAATTATTGATCTAAATTTAATTATGTTTTAATTTTGAAATATTCATGCATCCCTGAAGAGATTGTTATTATATTATAAGATCTATTGCATAGTTCCCAAATAACTTATAAATTTAACTTTATTGTTTGCGGATTTCAGCAGAATTCAATTATCTAGTTTCTTGAAGAACTTAGAAAAATCAATTTTTATTTTCTATGAATTCCAGAATAAGTCAATAGTTTAGTTATTGAAGAACTTAGAAAAATCAATTTATATTCTGTTTGAATTTCAGAAGAATTCAATAGTCTAGTTCCTGAAGAACTTGAAAAAAATCTCAACTTTTATTATGAATACCAGAAGAATTCAAATTTCATGTATCACTCATAGATTGTTATATGGTTCTTGAAGAACTTTAAAAAAAGGTAAGATGAACTTGTTTCCTAGCTAGAACTTCTTTCCCTACTTAGTTCTTTATAATATCATTTATGAACTATTACTACAGTATTTTATTTTAATATAACGATTTGTTGTTGGCTTATGAATTGTTTGAGATGACATTGTAAAAGGTTTTCTGATACTCTCAAGTCATCAAAGCTCATTGACTCCATTTGCAAGATCAATGTGACACTCTTTGAGGTTAGTTGTGCAATTGTTTATCCTTTTGTGACTTGTTATTATATGATTGGCTAAATGAATCCAAAGGTCCTTTAAATTTCACGTTTGTAATAGTTAAATCCTTTATGTTTTTTAGGTAACAAATAAGTTCTTCAAGTTTCGAACTTGTTGCACTGTTACCCTTCCAGTTAATTTCTTCCAACATATGTGCCTTTTCATCAAAATATCTACCACGTCGGAAGTCAAAGTTAACAGCCACAGTGCAACAGGGTAACTGGAAGGGTAATGCAAACAGTTCAACAAGTCAGAAACTCAAAGACCACCGGCTGCATTTGGCCTATATAATTTCATGATAAAGTTGTTTTTAATATTATTCACCCCTTTGAAGGTGCGTGGAGAAAACACAAGAAGGGGGGGTTGAATTGTGTTTTAGATATTTAAAAACTTTTCAAGATATTTTAAATCTATCAGAGTTTTTAAGCACAACGGAATTGCTAACACAATTAACTTAAGGCTAAGTGAATGATGAAGGAGTAAATGAGAGAGTGAGAGAGAGAAAGACACACAACGATTTATACTGGTTCCCCTCACAAATTGAGAGTACTCCAGTCCCCTTGCTTCCAAGGGAGTTCACTATAATCACTAAGATTACAATCAGATGCTCAAGCACACAAGCATGAGACTTCCTTGCTCAGGTCACACAAGACTTAAGACTTCCTGCTCTAAGTCACACAAGACAGAGAGACTTCCTTGCTCTAATCACACAAGATCAGAGACTTCCTTGCTCAAGCACACAAGCTTAAGACTTCCTGCTCTAAGTCACACAAGACAGAAAGACTTCCTTGCTCCTACACTCAGCAGAAGACTTCTTTGCTCTAATCACTAAGATTGAGACTTACTTGTTTCTACACTAAGCAGAAGACTTTCTTGCTTCTACACTAAGCAGAAGACTGACAATTATTCACGCAGGAGTAATACTAATTTCTAAGCTTAAACTTATTATAAACATAATAACTTCAGAGGCTTAAGCTAGTTTCTATTCTCACTTCATTTGAGAGATGTTTTCTATTACAATTCAAATTCTCACTTTATTCTGAGAGATGTTTTCTAATGAAGATCGTTAGTCATCAATTCTTTCTTTTGCATATTTATATGAGTTGAGAAAGACATCGAGACGTTGGAGAAATTCCCGTTGTAAATGGACAGCTGTAGTCTTTGAATATCCTGAGTAAAGCCACGTCTTCTTTTGCAGTGAAGCTTCACCTTTACTGTTTGTCCAAAGTACAGTAATAAGGTACAACTAGCTCCTAGAGAGTAGTAGGATCACATCCTTTGTGACCGTTGTAATTTGTTGTCCTTAGAACAAATCATCAGGCTTGATAAGATTAGTTGATGTAGCCCTTCTGATGATTTGGGGAATTCCTTTGCTTCTGATGAACCTTTGATAACTTGGAGTCTGATTGGTCTTGAAAAAATGGCCTCTGATAGTCCTTCGTAATTCATCTTCTGAACGTCTTCATCTTCTGAATAACTCATGACTAGCAGATAGCTTCTGAACTCTTGTAGGCATCTGAACATCTTTGAGCTTCTGAACTTCTCTGAGCTTCTGAACTCAAGCAAACATTCTGATCCTCTTTGAGCTTCTGAACTTTGTTTAGCTTCTGACCACGTTGTAGCTTCTGAACTTCTTCAGAGTGTAAAGATTCAGACTTCCATAGGTTTCATCAGAGTCTAAATTAAATGTGCTCTTGATATAACGTTGGATTCTCCTGCACACTTAATTTAAACATTAGTAACATCAATTGTCCATTTAATACTTTGTTATCATCAAAACTTAAGGGTGTATATTAAAACACCTTTTTGATGATGACAAACATAAGTATTAAATACAATTGTTGTTGATCAAAATCAGCTATGTTGACATTAGGCTTCTGAGTTTCGCAAGCTCCCCCTAAGTCTGATATCCCATAGGGTTAGGTTTGTAAGCTCCCCATACTTTGTATCCATAGTTAATTTTAATCAGTTTCAGAATTACTTTATTATATGACTTAAATTATTCATATTTTACTATATAAAGAACAAGGTTTGCAAGCTTCTTCTTTTCATAGTGTGATAATCTTTGAATAAAGTTGCACCCTTACTCAAGAACTATCTATGAATAATAAACTTCAATTAATAAATGTATTCTCCTTGAAATTATGCTCTTGATGCAGATGCAAGATGAAGCAAATATTTAAATTAAATGACAATAGGATCAGAGACACTAGAAACGTATACACACACACTTGGTTCTGATGGTTATCATTAACAGTTTCAGAGTTAAAAATATTTTTCAAACAGTTCAGAGCTTAAAAAAAATCTTTTCAAAGAAAATAGCTCAGAGCCTGAATCAAAAAACTTGAAAACAGTTCAGAGCTCTTTAGCGCAATATTTTGAAATCCTCAAAGATCAGATTGTAATATCAAAGCATGTACCTCATGCTACTATTTTGACCACTCTCCTACGTTCTCTCTCTGAAGCACTACAAAGCCCTAAAAAGCTAAGTAATTTCGCTTCTTCCAACAATTGATTTACCAATATTCTTTCTCCCCCTTTTGTCATTATCAAAAAGGTAGTATAAGCAATTAATAAAAATTTCAACTTTCAATGCTGTCAAATGTGGAGTGGTTGAACGCATTTAAGACTCGGCAATTGAAATATGCTTATAAAAGGAGAGAGATACCTAGTCATTTTATTCACACAGAATAATCTTAGGTTATTGATAGATCTCTTGAGAGAAAAAATGAAACGCTTAGAGAAGAAGAAAGCAGTTTCAAAGAGAGTCAGTCAAGATAGGAGAAAACATAAGCAAGAAAAATCAAGAAAAGCAAAGCCAGAGCCTGAGAATCCACTCAGTTCAGAGTCTAAAAAGTCAGATTCTGAAACAAAGTCTGATGAATGGGACTCTGATTGGTTTGAGTATTTGAATAAATATTTTCCTGAAGAAGATCAAGCTGATGTCCAAGTCTCAGATGGGTTAGAGTCTTCTCCTGAGGAAGAGAGATCTGATCCAGATGAGTCAGATTCCCCAAGAGAGGTGCCATCCAAGCTGGGTCACCCAACTCCACCATCTAAGGATACCAGTTGATTATCTTTGAAATATTTGTAACATTTACTCAAGTTTTCAATAAAGTTTTAATTTCTCTAGCTTGTTTAATTTGATTCTCTTTATTATGTTTCTTCTCCTGTTATGCAATATGACTCTTTAAGGAATATCCAAATGTTGTATAAATTGAGAAACAATTTGATGAACACAAGATTTTATGACAGAACTTGTTTGTAAAAAGTCAATTTAAAAGTTTAAACTTAAGAATGAAGTAAAACAGTTATCAGCATTTTTAAAGATAGAAACACTTGGATTACCATAAAATGAACTAATATTTCAGATGAGCACAAAGAAGTTAAAGAACCATACAAGGTAATGAACTTAGCCCTATCAATGTGCCTAACAAAATATCGATCATAGATTACTTAAGCAAACAAGAAGTCCTAGGGGGTTAATTGGGGTTGGCTACAAAGAGAAGCTAGAGTTCTCATGATTTCCTTCTGTTTAGCATTAACTACCTCCATCAGTCCCACGTACTTTTTCATTTGTGCTTTAATTTCTTCAATCTCAGTCTCATATAATGGGTTTCTAAGATGCTCTTGACTTGCTTCCAGATTGTCCAAAATAGACTCATTCAGATTTTTCTCAAGTGATGCTAACTTCTCAATTAGGTTTTGCTCATCACTTGTTCTTACAGAAGAGGATTCAGGTTGATTCCTCTCTGTGTCCTTCTGAATCTGAATGACCTCTTCCACTTCAGTAGTACTAATTTTAGCAGAATTCTTCCGCTCCTTAACATCAGCTTCTTGAAGTTTATACAGCTCCTTTACCAATTCTTCTGTTAGACTCACCCATTTTGCAGCATACTCTGATGGAGGTATGTCAGATTGCCTTAGCTCATGTAATTCATGTACCTGCCTAAATAGGTTGTTGCATTAACCCAAGACATCAGGGATTATGGAATTGGTTTGAGGAGGTTCAGAGTTAAAAGGTGTGTTGGTATGTTGAGGTGATTTAGATCCATCATAGTCAGATGCTGAAGATATCTCAACCTCTTGGTTTTTCTCAGCAGTCTGATAGTGTTGATTGGTTGTTTGTAGTTGATCATGATCAGGCTGACCAAATGAATTTAATTGCGCATTAGTTATTTCTTTGATCATTTCATCAACCTGATCTCTGGTTGGTGAGTTTGGGGTCTTATTTGGTTCAACTTCAATTTGAGATTCTGTTTGTGTTTGAAGGTTAGATTCTGTTTGTTGTTCAGGGGGTGGTTGAGGTGTAATCTGTGAATGAACATGTTCAGGTGAGATATATGGTTCAGGTTGTGATTGAGCATGTTCTAGTTGAACTATCTCAGATGTTTCTGGTTGAGTGATTTCTGAGATAATTTGGTTTGATGGGTTGGTTTCAGAATTGATTTGGTCTATGTTTGAAGTTGAATTCTGATTTTGTTCAGAGTCTGGAATAGTGTCAGAGTCTAGAACATTATCAGATTGTAGAAATTTGGTTTGTGGAGGGATTTCACCTGCTAGGTGTTGTTCAAGAAATTCTAGAGGTGACTCTGATGGTTTGTTTGAAGTTGGGGGGTTCTGAGTCTCATGAGTTAATGCAACAGGACCTTTAGGATCAGTTAAAGTACCTGAATTAATAATGGTGGAGCTCTCAACATTCTTCTTTTTCTTCAGCTTCTTAGAAATCTTGCTTTTCTTGATCCTCAGAGGCTCATCATCATCATCTTCATCTTCTAAAGCCGCCACACTTGTCTTCACAGCCTTTATCTTTGCCTTGCCTTTATTCTCACCCTTTTCAGACTCAGCCCTAGTTCTTACCAATCTCTTCCTTTTCCCTTTCACCTCTTCTGATTCAATCTCAAAAGGTTCTCCTTGGCTTTCCAGTAGTTGAATGTACTGGTTAACAATACCTTGAGCGACAGAAGGTATGTTAATGTTAAGTCTCTTTATCATTGAATCTTCTGAGTGAGGTAGCTGTTCCAAAGGCTCTGAATGCTTCAAGACTTGTCCTGGTAGGAAATACATGTTGGACAATGTATGCACCGAGATGATAGAGGCTCTCAGTTCCCTTAACAGGTTATCTTGCCCAGCAGCCTTGATCACATCAATAACACCACACTGATAGAAAATTTCACTTAGAATCCTTGGGTAAGTGATGTGAACATTTGGCTTGGTTTGCCTTTGGATAGCATTAACAGCCTTACACAAGTGGTTGAAGATATACTTAGCCCAGTTCAGTTGATATCCTTTAGTGAGGTAATAGATAAAGTATCTATGATCCCAAGAAAGTTGATAAGAGCTTCCACTCCTTGGGAAGATTGATCCTAGCAAGATTCTGGCTAACAGTTTCTGTGTTGGCTTCAAATCACCACTTTTGTTGCTCTCACAAGTTTTCCCTTCTTCATAACACATTTTTGTCATATCAATTAGACATCTTGTGTTCTTGGCTTCAACAGCGCTGAAGGCATTGAATTTTCCTTCATTGGGAATTTGTAGAATACTTGCCAGGTTTGATTGGGTCAGAACTATTTCAAATCCACACACCACCGACCTAATTTCTTCTTCCTTGACTTCTCGTAAGCCTAATTCAGCGGGAGTCTTGTCCTTGTTTTCAGGCTTTGAATTCCTTAAGACAACCACTTCTTTATTGTAGTCTTCCATGGTTACTTCCTTGCTCCTAATCCAGAAATCTTTTACCAGCGTAGGGTAGATTGGACCATTTAATAACTTCATGTATCTAACACCTCCATTTTGGTCAGTGAAGCACTTCTCAATGTCGTGTTGATTTAATCTAAGACCTTCAAAATCAACTGGTTGTTCCATAACCCAGTTGAGTGATTTCCCTTCCATTTCGAGTGATCTTTCTCTGCTAAATAACTCTGAGCAGTTGATAATGTTGACTGCTAAATCCTTTGGAAACAAAAACGATGTCGTAGAAGCTGATGAGGTAGAAGTTTCCATTTCAGAAGTTAGGGTTTTGGATTTTCTAATTACAGGGAGAAGGGATTTGTTCTAGTTTTGAAAGACGAAAGTGAGGGATGTGATAGTGTAAAGTGTGCAAGTGTTTAAGTGATTTTGTTTAAGACAGTAAAACAAATTAAAGCACACAATATATTAAATCAAAAAAGAAAACGAACCATCATTAACTATTTCAACCCAATCAGAACGTGTGTATGTGTTGTCTATTTAGCGCCAAAACGTTTCAGTAAAAAAATACTTAAACGTTTCCAATTCATTTCCTATTCAGAGGCTTATCCCTCAGAGGTTGAAAAGTTTCCATAGTCTGAACTTCTTCAGATGCTGTAACCTAAAGAACTTTAGAGTCTAAAAACGAATCTTTTAGGACACAAAAATATATGTTCAGACCAGATTTTTCAAGGTTTTATTTCTGAACACTTTGTTCAAATAAATCAGGTGTCCTAAAAGAATATTTTAACCTTTGAGTGTTATTCCTCTGAACTGTCATTGAGATTTTAAGAATACTCACCTTGCATTGAAGCTTTCTTGTTTCAATTGTAGTCAGTGTCATAGCCTGAACAGTTACTCCTCCAAGCTGAGTTACTGTCATCTTCAAAACAAGCTTCATATTCTTCATCATAAGGATCATATCTTCTTCTGTTCCTTATGAATTCTTCTTCATCTTCTTCACCATCAGATTTATCAAAAATGTGCCTTCTATGCACAATTGCTCTCCTTCCATTTGCAGTCACATGAGTCCATGTGAGTGGAGAGTCTATTTTCCTCATTTGTCCTGCAGCCAAATAAACAATTTTGTCTCTTGGTACCCATTTGCAGATGGGTCCTAGACTGTTAGTTACCTGACTTCTATTCTCCATTTGTACCACCTGAAAGCTCTCAGGTACGAATGTTGAATATAGATCAGAAGGTGAAGCATTTTCAAATATGCTTGATGAACTTGGTTTTTCATATGTATCAGCACATGAATAACCAATTCCATTTACACCATTGTTTTTAAGAGAAGACAATAAAGAAATAATGTCACTACTGTCAATGTGTGTATTACAGAGGTCTTTAGAGTCAAATGAATTCTTATAAGGTTTGCTACTGCTGGCATTCCCTTTTTCAAGAACTTCAATCTTTTCTAGAGCCTCTTGATATAAACACTTAAATTGACTTGCTTGTTCACTTAAGTGCTCACAATTAACTTTGAGCTTTTTAAACTTACGTGAACCAGCATTTAGTAGTTTTATGAGTTCAAGTTTAGGAAGTTGAGAATATACCTGATTCAGGATGTCTTGGTCAGAGTCATAACTTGATTGTTTAAACTCTGAGTCCACTTCAGACTCTGCTGCTGCTTCAGGTCTTGCTTGCATTTCAGGTCTTGATCTCCTTGGTAGCTTGACTTTCTTTTCTTCTTCAGAAAGTTTGTCCAGCTCTTCCCAGGTTGTCAATTTCTTCTTGCTAGCTATCTCTCCTCCATTCATCTTGAATTCAAATCATCTTTGAAATTTCTTGGAGAAATTATCAAAGTATTCTTCATCAGATTCTCCCTTAATATCTTCAAGCTCTATTGCTTGCTTCCCTTTTCTGGCTGCTTCCTTGTCTCTTGCACTTGAGGTACAAACATCAGATGTTGATGTAGATACTTGCTTGTTGATCAGATCTTCGTTCATATTAAGTCCATCTTCCATTCCTTTAATGAGATCAGCAACAAGTTGATGAACCTTCTGCTTCCAATCATTCACTTGTTGAGCCATGGTGTTTTTCTCCTTTGGATCTTGACTGTCTCACGGTTAAGTGATTTACCAACAGAACCGGAGCTCTGATACCAATTGAAGGTGCGTGGAGAAAACACAAGAAGGGGGGTTTGAATTGTGTTTTAGATATTTAAAAACTTTTCAAGATATTTTAAATCTATCAGAGTTTTTAAGCACAGCGGAATTGCTAACACAATTAACTTAAGGCTAAGTGAATGATGAAGGAGTAAATGAGAGAGTGATAGAGAGAAAGACACACAACGATTTATACTGGTTCCCCTCACAAATTGAGAGTACTCCAGTCCCCTTGCTTCCAAGGGAGTTCACTATAATCACTAAGATTACAATCAGATGCTCAAGCACACAAGCATGAGACTTCCTTGCTCAAGGCACACAAGACTTAATACTTCCTGCTCTAAGTCACACAAGACAGAGAGACTTCCTTGCTCTAATCACACAAGATCAGAGACTTCCTTGCTCAAGCACACAAGCTTAAGACTTCCTGCTCTAAGTCACACAAGACAGAGAGACTTCCTTGCTCCTACACTCAGCAGAAGACTTCTTTGCTCTAATCACTAAGATTGAGACTTACTTGCTTCTACACTAAGCAGAAGACTTTCTTGCTTCTACACTAAGCAGAAGACTTACAATTATTCACGCAGGAGTAATACTAATTTCTAAGCTTAAACTTATTACAAACATAATAACTTCAGAGGCTTAAGCTAGTTTCTATTCTCACTTCATTTGAGAGATGTTTTCTATTACAATTCAAATTCTCACTTTATTCTGAGAGATGTTTTCCAATGAAGATCGTTAGTCATCAATTCTTTCTTTTGCATATTTAAATGAGTTGAGAAAGACATTGAGACGTTGGAGAAATTCCCGTTGTAAATGGACAGCTGTAGTCTTTGAATATCCGTTGAGTAAAGCCACGTCTTCTTTTGCAGTGAAGCTTCACCTTTACTGTTTGTCCAAAGTACAGTAATAAGGTACAACTAGGTCCTAGAGAGAGTAGGATCACATCCTTTGTGACCGTTGTAATTTGTTGTCCTTAGAACAAATCATCAGGCTTGATAAGATTAGTTGATGTAGCCCTTCTGATGATTTGGGGAATTCCTTTGCTTCTGATGAACCTTTGATAACTTGGAGTCTGATTGGTCTTGAATAAATGGCCTCTGATAGTCATTCGTAATTCAGCTTCTGAACGTCTTCATCTTCTGAATAACTCATGACTAGCAGATAGCTTATGAACTCTTGTAGGCATCTAAACATCTTTGAGCTTCTGAACTTCTCTGAGCTTCTGAACTCTTGCAGACATTCTGATCCTCTTTGAGCTTCTGAACTTTGTTTAGATTCTGACCACGTTGTAGCTTCTGAACTTCTTCAGAGTGTAAAGATTCAGACTTCCATAGTTTCATCAGAGTCTAAATTAAATGTGCTCTTGATATAACGTTGGATTCTCCTGCACACTTAATTTAAACATTAGTAACATCAATTGTCCATTTAATACTTTGTTATCATCAAAACTTAAGGGTGTGTACTAACACATATTTTGTTCCAACACCCTTTTGACTACATGATGGTCTGTAAGTGAGTTATTTCGGTTACAAGTGAGAATTGCTCAGTTTCTTTGTTTTCATTATTTTAAGACACTATTAACGTATTTGTTAGTTTCTTTGTTTTCCCTACAAGTAGTTTGACAATTATTCTTTCTTTTATCAAATAAGTGTTTATGATTTCATTTTCTTGATTAACCAAACTTTCTCCATGGTGTTTTTTTATTTCGTTGATTTAATGTAGTGCTGAGTTTTAGTGACAAAGAAACAAGACCATTGTGCGGTATTTTAAATTTTTAACCATATCTAAAGTTATAGATATTCAAATGGAGTCCAATCAGTTGCAAATGAAAGTTCACATCCATGGTTACAACTTACAACTTGCATCAAGATACCGAAACCCAACTCTGTGTTTAAAAGGGTGGAAATTATAAATCAAGACGCATCAGATGTCTGGCCAAATTATTATTAAAGTTAACATTTATGAGAATAGTTTGCATGGTTCAAGATGCATCAGATGTCTGGCCATGGTTAAACTTTAATAGTTTGCATGGTGGAATTTCACCGTTTTTAGCCCAGGCGCAACTCTTAATTTCACTTGCCATATCAGCCACGCCTAAGCACCAATCTGGCCACACGTCAAGTGCAACTGTTTCGAATTTTGTGCCTATTTAAGCCAAAAGGTCATATTTTGTAAGAGTACTGAGATTATGCAAAATCTAAGAAAAATATGTAATATGGAAAAAAAAAATAGAAACTTTTTATTAAAACAAAAAAATGAAAATATTTTGTCAAAAAAAATTAAAATATTTTCATTATCTATGTTTCATCATTTTTGGACATTGATAAGATCATTTCATCTAGCAGCACCTTAGGATGACATAGACTTCAAACAGATTGTATGTGCTAATGGCTATTTAGTTAATAAGCCTGAGAGAAGTTGTTGTTTAACAATAATCACTGGAGATAAAGCTTCTCAACATCAATGTTTATGTGTAATTCTTTCACTTTTCTTGATTATTTTGTAATTTCTCCTGAGTAACTAATTTCTCAATTGTTATGGATGTAACAGCTTAAACCCAATATTCAAGATATTTTATTTTTTAGAATCTCTTTTTCAAAACTACGCAGCGGATATTTTATTTCTACTTCAAAATATTACTAATGTAATAAAATAGTAAACATCACTTATTCAAAAATCCTTTTTAAAATTAATACACCTTTAATTAAATAAGACAACAAATAAAGACTCTATGAACCCTTTCCCGTGTCATAATCAAAGCAAAGCTTCACCAAGATAACTCGAACATCGAAAACACAACCTGAGAAACCTGAGCCCCCAAAGGCCCAACACATACACAAAATAGAGGGTTATATAATAGAATTATAACCAGTGACCGAATATAACGAATATCAGACACTAAATAAAGTAAATGCAGTTGAATAAATTCAACTCAGACATGTATCAAACATACTCATACATGTATCAGACATACTCAAACATGTATCAGACATAGATAAATAACAATATCATTCGGAACATTTTTGAAATTATGTTCTTCAGGCGACAAATGACTTACACGATGTCTGGGACAACTATGTATTTTGCAAGATGTCTAGGACAACTTGTAAGACAATTGGATGCGGGAATAAATTTTGAAAGCGTATAAAAGAAAAGTAGTAAACGACACAAGTAATTGTTTACCTAGTTCGGGGCAAGTTCACCTACTCTGAGGATACCAATTCAGAAAACAAAAATCATTGTTAGTAATTCTTAGCCTACCGGTCCTAATTATATGAATAACCCCTTATTCAAAGTCTACCACTAAAACTATCCAATGAAATTTTATTTAGGGTCTCTCCCTGAGAATCTACTCACTTTCCCCAAATCCCAAGTGATTAATACATTCGATACTTATATATAGGAGAAATACAATCTATTTTAGTTTTTCTAAAAAAATCAAGCTCTTAATTCATATAGACAAAACGGCCCTATTTTTTCTTTGAGGGGAAAATTCTGACTTCTTTGTAAGTTCTTTCTCCTTAGTTCATTGAAGATTGATAGTTTTAGGTTATTTTTAGACTAGAATCACCCCATCTGCATATTTTTTCTTTCTATCGTTCTTTTGATATAAATAAGTGATTTTTCACATAGATCAAATTTTCTTTTTTGTATTTTTTTGTGATTTCGCCGTCTGAGTGCAACGTTGTGTTGATTGTCAGCTTGTGCGGTGCTATTTTATTTTCCGTATTATTGCAGTATTTGTTTGATTCCTATTGAATGATCGGCTCCAGTCAATTGCAAATCCGGAGGCACGAATATTCCGGTCAATTTAATTTTCTTAATTTTATCATTATATTATTTGTAGTAGACATTTTGTCGTTGTATGCTATTAACTTGGATGTTGTGAGTTTGTTCGCAGATTCATTCTTTACGTTTTTATGTGGTTGTATTTGATGTGTTCTATCAATTCGAATGAATGAATATTGTTTTGGTTTTGTAAAAAAAAATAAAAATACATTCGGTAGTTATCAATGGTGTTGAACGATCATTCCACAACATAACCTAACTTCTAAGCCTTAGCATCTAAGTTTCAGAGGCTAGTATAACCTTGTGCAGTGGGCATATGTTCTTTCACTCGCAATATAGCTTTAATCTTGAAATATTCAAATATTGCGGTGCTCTGAAACGCTTGTTTGAGTCTTCTTATATAGTGATATAGCTCTTGTTGATTTGGTTGAGTAATTAAGATTTGATTTTATTCTTCAAATAATTAGATTTGATCTCATCTAATTCTTCGAAACAAATCTCAACTAACTCCATGATGGAATAAATCGCAAGTGAACGAATTCGCAAGTTATAGAATAAAGGGATGTCGAACCACGAGGATTGTGGTGATCAACTAGGCTACGCAACTAGTACCAAACTTCATATTTGTAAATGTATTTTGGGGGGGGGGATTCTAGTAAAGGATTTTCTAGCTCAAAATGCACAATTGCAAAGGTATCGATTCACTTGTGCGAGAAGCATGGACGGGACAATCTATCGGATTCCTCCTTCATACCATGATTTTACAATATTATGTACCTATAACAAATTTAAACTATGATCAATAGATGAAACCACAATGTAATTGAACTTAATCTCTTAAGGTCCAATGTCTCCCAATTGTTCACAAATCCTCTAATCTCTTAGTTGATTTGTGAATAATTGAGGTTTTCTAAACGTGGATTCCTAATCACAATCAACAATCCAATATCTCTAAAGTGATTGTTGATTGCTCCATTCCTCTCATGTCAACTACAAATTCCTACTCTCATAGAGAATTAATAATCCAAATCATCACATTAATGATCAAGAAATGTAAAGCATTAAGAATAGAGGGAATAGATGTAACGCCCCAAAAAAAATTAGAATTTTGTCGTACTTAATTATCCAGGTGTTGTGGTGTTGATTGATGATGTGTACTTAATTATTTTGTATGACGAATCATTAAATAATTAAAAATATATATATTTACCGACGTTTCTAATTAGAAAAAGAAATTAAAAATAAAATAAAATTAGATAATGAGATGTTTCTGAGAGTGACTCCGATGACAGGTGTCGGCCGAGCTTTGAAGTCGAAAAAGCTCACTCCGCGGTTTATTGGACCATACCAGATACTTAAGAGGATAGGGGATGTAGCCTATCAGATTGCATTGCCGCCGCGATTGTCCAATCTTCATGATGTTTTCCATGTGTCGCAACTGAGGAAGTATGTACCTGACCCATCACATGTAATCCAGTCGGATGATGTACAGGTCAGAGAGAACCTGACTGTGGAGACTGCACCAATAAGGATCGAAGATAGGGAAGTGAAGCATTTGATGAACAAAGACATCATCACTGTGAAGGTGATTTGGGGAGGACCTACCGGTGAACATGCGACGTGGGAGTTGGAGAGCCGGATGAAAGAATCATATCCAGAGTTATTTCCTTCAGGTAGCTAATTTTCGGGGACGAAAATCCTATAAGTGGGGGAGAGTTATAACGCCCCAAAAAAAATTAGAATTTTGTCGTATTTAATTATCCAGGTGTTGTGGTGTTGATTGATGATGTGTGCTTAATTATTTTGTATGACGAATCATTAAATAATTAAAAATATATATATTTACCGACGTTTCTAATTAGAAAAAGAAATTAAAAATAAAATAAAATTAGATAATGAGATGTTGAGAGCATAGAGGGGGGTGTGGATAAGATTATAGTAGAGTTAGTAGAGACAAAAATAAAAGAAAACATGATTTTAATCCCAAGGAATTCACTTTAATTGTATTAAAAATATTGTCCCTTGGAATTAAGTGATTTAAAGGGGGTGAGGTTGAAGTAGCAAAGTTTTTCACAAGAAAGGGGGGGTTTGAATTGTGAACCTTTAAAATATTCCCTATAAAAATTATCAATCACAATATACTTAAAGAAAATGATTAGATTGTTAGTTAAACCAAATAACCAAAAGTGTTGCAGTCTGGAGATCGATCTCCCAATCACTCTCTGACAGTATATATATAATTATTAAACTGTGATGTGTGTGATTAGTGATTGCATAGATTAAATCAGAGTAAGGGAAGAGAATGCACACAATAATTTATCCTGGTTCACCCAAAATGCTTGGGCTAGTCCAGTCCCCACACTCCTTGTGAGATTGTCCACTAGGAGATGCTAATGATCTCAAATTACACTTCCTTTGATCTAGATCCAAGATCAAATAATCTTCTAAGCCCTACAAGCTTAATCTACCTCAGTCACACTGACTATGAAGGTGTCACTCAATTAGTAGTTACGTACTAACTTGAGCCAATGGTTACAAAGATGAAGGATTTTGGAATCAAAGCATATTCACTCAATACACTTATGAGAAGCTTTGAAAATGGATGGATAAACTCTCAAAACACTCACTGGATATTCTAATCCTAAATATATATGAATTACAGATTTGAGTGAGAGAGAAAAGAAGAGCTCGTGATAAAACTTGTAATACAAAAACAAGTGTTGAAGTTGTAGTGGAGACTCTTGCCCTTCAAAGTTGCCAAGGACCTCTATATGTAGATGAGTGATGATCAGGAAGTCTTGGCCACGAAGTATATCCGTTGGAGGCTTGAAAATAACGGCTAGTTGCTCTGCAGATGACAGCTCATGAAATTTGAAGAAAACAGATCAGTCTGAGATTGATCTCCAAAGTTTCTTCTTCTGACTTTTAAGAGAGGAGCGTATTGCTAGCTGTTGTTGAGCTGTAATGTTGCTGTACGTTGCTTAACAAACAAGTATAGCCGTTGTGCAGCTTTTGGATAACCTTTAAACAGCTGTAGCAAGCTGGTGTCACTCCAAGTGATGATTTTCTCTTTCCAGCATTGGTCTGAGATCAATCTCCCAATTCTGGCGTGAGTGACATTCTTCTTTTTAGAGCAAAGGAGCTAGAGCACGAAAAGTCCAGCTGTTATGGATAAGAACAGCAGCTGGATGTTGTACTTGATGTTCCATAGTGTCCTTGTTGCAAGTACAATTGTCATATGGAAAGAGAAGCTTCCTTGGAGAATGCTCCTTCTTTATTCTTTAAAGTACAAGTCCATTCTCAAGACCAGGTTGTGCTGTCTACTTCTCCATGGTCCATATGATATCAGTTCCATTTATTGAGTATAAAAATGTCCTCATGTCATATGCTCAATCTTCTCATAGTTAAATCATAGAACTTGGTAAAAGAAGTAAGTTTTGTATTCATGAGAGAAACCTTTGCCTTAATTCTTTCGTTTAATTCTCTTAATTTACCAATAGCGGTGATTGTTTTTGTTATTGTGTTGTGTTGTTGTGTTGTTGTTACTGTTGTTGTTGCTGCGTTGAATTTGCCTAAATTTGTAATTGCATTCTATGATGATAGATGATTATACATTATGTTATTCGGATAAATTTGTGCTCTGAATTGTCATTGGAAAAACTATGAGTAGTAAGTGGTTTAAAGGTGTGGTTAGTAAGCTTTTGAAAAAAAAATATGATTTTGTCCCATAAAACATAAGTCTGAAGGTTTCAGATGTTTTAAGAGTTCTAATACATTTAAAAACGTTTCTGGGATTTGTAGGAGTTGAAAACCAATCAAAACCAAAGCTTTTGAACATTCAACAATGGAGTTTTTATTTGAAATTTTGTGAGAAACTTGTCCTTTTCAAACGTCCGGTTCGATTGCCGATTTTAAGAAATAACACCGGTTATCTTTCTAAAATTGAATGGGGATCAAAACGATATAAAGAACGTTGCTTTTCGTGGAGTATAATAGGAGAACGAACCGGGTCGGATCGCGGGTCGCGAAAGCCGTTTTCTGTAGACCGGGTGAAGGTGATGATGAACAGTACGCGCGTGGCCTCGCCCACTCGCAGCACCAGCGCGTGGGGGCGCGTGCGAGGTCAGGGAAGGTCCAAATGTTTTTTATTTTTTTTTTGTGGAAAATAATATTCTTGAAATTTTAGTATATTTTACGAATTTGTTTGACATCGGGAACTATTTTTAGTTAATTAAATGAGATAAAAGTGTAATTAAAAATATTATAATTTCTTAAAAATTTCCCAAAATTTTATCTACAGTAGTATGAATTATTTATAACCCTATGGTATACCTCACTCTCCCTAGTTCAAGTCTTGGAATGTTTTTCACAAACTCCGCTAATTAAATTAAATTAAATTAAAAACTATGTGTGTCGGGGACTGTTTTGGAATTTTTATCTTGCTGTCCAGCAAGATGAATTGGTTGAGTAAGAGTTTTATAGTATAAAAACAAACCGTAGACGAGTGAGTTGTTGTTGTTGTTGTTGTTGTTGTATATTGACGCTTTTTGTTGATGTTGTTCTAATGATGGTGAAGTTGTCAAATGGTGTTGTTGTAATGATGTTGTTATATTGATGTTGTTAAATGGTGTTGTCTATCGAAGATGTTTTGGCATGCATTCATTCATGTGTCAAATGGTGTTTCTTATTGGTGTTGTTCAACGAAGTTGAGAATAATGGTGTTGCTTATTGGTGTTGCTCAATGAAGTTCAAAAATATTGGAGTTGTTATTGGTACCACATGCATGTAGTGAGTCTAGGTGCATTGCACGCATTTTTGTTTATTGAAGTTGTATTTTCTTTAAATTGTTGCCATTGTGTTGTATTTGAACTAATGAGGTTATACTCTACCTATTGGGTGTGTTTTCTCGTTGTGTGTTGTCGCTTACTCGTTCATAGACGGGTTTTATTTTAATTAGTATTCGAGGTTGATTCCTCGCACTTCGTGATCGAATTACTCACCCCTTCTGGTTTGACCCTACGATGTGCAATCGTGGGCTTTTCAGGTAACTGATGGTGCTTAGCCGAGGTGTATTGAGGATGGCTTTAGAAGGCCGTCGCTAATTTCATTCCAGTCAGAGTCGCTCTGTTAGGATGTTGTTGGGGATTTTATAATTGTCTTTTATTTTAATTACTTTTCTTGAAGGACCGATGTTCTTTATTTTGAAAAACGATGTATGAGACTTTGGAGTTCTCAACTTGACGAAATTTTTTTATCTTCCGCTAATAATTTCATTAATCGAGTAATTTGGGTGTGTAACGCTCGGTTGTTTTTTTTAACTTAAAATTAAATATGATATTTTTATAAATAAAATAAAGGGGTAAATTTGGGCGTTATAAAGTTGGTATCAGAGCAAGTCGGTCTAAAAGGACCAAGTCGTGTTGTTACTAATTTTCGAATTTTTTTCAGAATGGCAGGACGTAATGATCTAACGCTTGCGAACGCATTGACCCTCATAGCTCAGATCCTTCAGCAAAATCAGCAGGGAGGTACTGATGGGAACGTAATAGATCGGTTCATAAGGCAAGAGCCTCCCAAATTTGACGGAGGGCACAATCCTGATGTTGCCTACAAGTGGTTGCAAGAGACTGAAAGGATCTTCTGAGTTGTGGAGGCGAATGAGGCACAGAAAGTGATGCTGGCCACCCATCGATTGATTGATGACGCTGACTTTTTGTGGAGCAATACACGTCAGAGGATGATAGCTGCTGGTACACTCATGACTTGGAACAACTTTAAAAATGAATTCCTTGCAAAGTATTTTCCTGCGGACATAAAGACAAAGAAGGAGATCGAGTTTCTGAAGCTTGAGCAGGGCAGTATGACTGTTGCTGAGTATGCAAAGAAGTTTGATGAGTTATCCAGATTCTGTCCTCACATTAATGCAGCAGAAGCAGAAGCTTCCAAGTGTGTCAAGTTTGAGGGCGGTCTACGCCCAGATATCAAGAAGGCTGTTGGTTATCAGGAGATTCGTAATTTTGCTTCGCTAGTCAACAAAAGCAGAATCTATGAGGAAGACTCCAAGGCTAGTTCAAGTTACTACAAGGCTCGAGGGGACAAAAGAAATGTTGGACAGAACCGTAGTAAGCCGTATGAGGTTCAGAGAGGTGACCGAAAAGACAAGCATAAAAACCACACTGGGAAAGGAAAAAGTGGGGGAGAAGGCTCTAACATTCCTCGTTGTTTCAGATGCGGTGGAACCGGACACAAGATAGTAGAATGTAAGAATGAGGCTCCAAAGTGTTTCAGATGCGGCGAACCGGGTCACTACGCAAATGAATGCAAGAATGGTGTGACATGCTTTAACTGTGGTGACCCAGGGCACATCAGTACCCAGTGTGACAAGCCAAAGAAGATTAAAGACAATGCTACAGGCAGAGGAAGAGTTTTTGCTCTTGATGGCGAAAGACACTCCGATTCAGACAATCTCATCCGAGGTACTTGCATTATTAACAATACTACTTTGGTTGCTATGATTGACACGGGTGCGACGCACTCGTTTATTTCCTTGGATTGTGCTAGAAAGCTAGGACTTGAAGTATCACCAATGAATGGTCGGATGATCATTGAAATTCCCGCTAAAGACTCAGTGATCACCAACCTGGTTGTTCTAAACTGCCCCTTATCTATCTTCGAAAAACATTTTGGGATGGACATAGTCTATCTACCCTTGCGGAATATGGACGTGATATTGGGAATGAATTGGCTGAGGTACAACAAGGTACACATTGACTGCCTCAACGGAACTGTGCTGTTTCCAGAACCAACCAAAGATGCCATTTAGAGACAGTGACAGCTGGACAGGTGAAGAAATTGATTAACGAAGAAGCTCTGGTGTTAATGATATGTGCATCACTAATTACCGAGGAGAAGTCAGAAGCTGTGGAATTACCCGTTGTCAAAGAATTTCCAGATGTCTTCCCAGATGATTTCAGCGACTTACCGCCAGAGAGAGAGGTGGAGTTTGCCATTGACGTATTGCCAGGCACCCGTCCTATATCGATGGCACCTTACAGAATGTCTGCAATTGAGCTGGAAGAATTAAAGAAGCAGTTGGAAGAGCTGTTAGATAAAAAGTTTATCCGCCCAAGTGTATCGCCGTGGGGAGCACCAGTGCTGCTAGTAAAAAAGAAGGATGGTAGTATGAGGCTTTGTGTAGACTACCGTCAACTGAACAAAGTAACTGTCATACCCCATTTTTTGACCGATAGCTTTTTGCGTTTTTTTAGACGGATTTTCTTTGTTCGTTTCTGACGAAATTTCGGCAGAGAGGTATTTTAAAATACCTCATTTTTGTGTTCATTTATTATTTATATTTATATTATTATTATTATTATTATTATTATTTTGTTTTTCCAATTTTTATTATTTTTATTATTCAGTTTATTATTATTATTATTTATTTATTTTGTTTTTTATTTATTTCTTTATTTCTTTTTCTGTTTTTTTAATTAATTAATTAAAAAAAATATAAATTTGTCCAAAGTAAACTTCCTCTTCACACGCAAAGGAGCTTTTTTCTGCAGAAAAGCAAAAAAAACTGTACTTTTTTGTCCCAATTCAGATCTTTGTTCCCTCTTTTGAGTTTTGTCAAACCCTAGCTTTGGGTATATAGTGAACAGATGAAATTAATGAACAAACACAAGAAAAATCTCAGATCAGCCGCAGGCCACAAACACAACACCAAAAATATCATTTTTTTTCCTTTCCAAAATCAAACAAAAAACAGAAATTAAATAAATCAAAACCAGAATTCATAATCAAACCCAGAATCACGAAACACAGATCAAGGACCCAGAAATTAATCCGAACCACAAATCCATCAAACCGAAATTCATCATCAACATCGTCACCATCATTTATCATTCACGAACCCAGAAATCCAGATCAAACCAGCAAAACAAATCAAACCAAAACCTCAAAACCGTTTAAACAGAACCCAGAACCAAATTCCTTCTTTCAAAACCAACCGGATCAAAAACCGAATCAAACAAATCGAACCCAGATCAGAAATAAACCCGAAATCCTTTTTTCCAAACCGAAAACCAAAACAAAAACAGAAGAAGAAGAAGAAGACGAATCGCAGTAAAAAAACTTCGAAGGTTGAAACCCTTTCTTTTTCTTTTCCTTTTCGATCCGATCTAGGGTGGTATTATTTGATTATTTTGAGTTTAGATTACGGTTTAGAAGTTAAATTTGTATGGTTTTGATGTTGTTTTCTTTCCGAAAAAATGAGGTTTGGTTGAGAGAGAAGGATTGAGGGAGGAAGAAGAAAGGCTCACGGCGGGTGAGGAAGAGAGAAGAAGAAGAGATTTTCTGTTTTTTGTTTTAGGGTTTTCCATTTTATACCCCTTCATGATTCTGTGCGCGCAGGTGCACAGACTTACCGTGCACCTGCGCGCCTGAACCCTTCAGATCTTGATCAAACGTCCCAGATCCCATCTGGTTAAGATTAAATCAGGGCTGTCTGATTTAATCAGACGTCCCTGATTAAATCAGAAATATTTCTTCACACCCCCTTTTGGGCCGCCCCCCAGTTGGGCCTAAACCACAATACTGCTATTCACACCCCCCTTGTTATTTCGTGTTAATGTTCACACCCCCCTGTTTCTATTTTATTTTATTTTTTAGCTTATGAGATAAGTGCTTTTGGCATAAGCTATTTTAGCTATTATTTTAGCCAATCAAGCATGATGTTGAGGCTTATTTATTTGATATTTAGATAGTGTTAATATTTATTCATGTTTTTATTTTGTTTTTATTTTGTTAATTAATTTTATCTTCGAGCTTATGAAATAAGTGCTTTTGGCGTAAGCTATTTTAGCTATTTTTTCAGCCTTGTAAAGCATGATGTCGAGGCTTATTTTCATCTTTTAGTTTCGTGTTAATTTATTTATGTTATTTATCCATGCATATCATATTATTTCATTACATCCATTTTTACCTTTATTTTTGTAATATCATTATTATCACAATATTGTGTGTTTATCGCTTTATTAATTGCCATTTACTTATGCTCTTGAATTTAGGATGTAAATAGGCCAAGTGTAAATTCTAAATAAAAGTGCATAGCATACCCCCTCTCTTGCATCATTTCATATTTATTTTCTTGCAAAGATTTTAGAGTGTGATTAGGCCAATGTACTCATAAATGAAAAATTGCATCTCATGCATATTTATTTTTTATCGCATTCCGTCCATATGCGTAATTTTAAATTCCGAGGGAAAAGGCACCGTTTTGATCAAAATATCATTACGGATTGTCTTCGCGCTTAATTTGCTTTGTGCGACGTTAGTATTATTATTCGCGCTACCTTTTTTTTGTTAATTTGGAACCCAACTTTCCAATTAAAATAGTTAGCCATTTTATTCTCAAAAACGAGGTCAACACCTCTTCAAAAAATAATTAATCATTTTCTTCTCAAAAATGAGGTCAAAACCTCTTTCAAAAAATATCAAACAATTCATTCTCAAAAGCATCAAAAATATTTTGTCATCATAACATTTTCAAACTTTGGACTTTAAACCAAACGTTTCTTTTTATCGCGAAAACCTTGGATTTTAACCCAAGAGTCTTTTTATCGCAAAACTTGGATTTTAAACCAAGTGCCTTGGACTTTAAACCAACGGCGTGTTTTTATCGTGAAAACTTTGGATTTTAACCCAAGAGTCTTTTTTATCGCAAAACTTGGATTTTAAACCAAGTGCCTTGGACTTTAAACCAATGGCTTCTTTTATCACTAAAACCTTGGACTTTAACCCAAGTATTTCTTTTTCTCGAAAAACCTTGGATTTTAAACCAAGTGCATTTTCCTCATTCATACATTTTTAATCATGCGAAAACCTTGGATTTTAAACCAAGTGTCTTTTATCACTCAAAACATTTTCTCAACAAACCTTGGATTTTAAACCAAGTGTCCGCGTCTTATTTTCATAATCAAATCTCAATCAATTTAACCATATAGATTTTCTTCACAAGTTAACATCAATCAAACTCACATTTTGCCACTTTTGGCTTTTGGTCTTTAAAACCATTTTCAAAAACTTTAAAATCAAACAAACGAATTTACTCGTAACTTTTACCCCGAACTACGGTGGTTTGATCCCTCGGGTACGTAGGCATGAGACTTGTCTCTCCAATCAATAAAATCAACAAAAACATTTTTCTTCGTTGTCATCATTTTAAACTTATTTTCTCGATCACTAATTTAGTTCCCATACTTATACATTTTTTACAAGCATTTAAAATAAAGCGCATAGTTAGAAATAAAAACAAGAGGTTCCTATAGAGTACTATAGATACTTAGGGTGCTAATACCTTCCCTTTGTATAACCAACCCCCGAACCTTGTTCTCTAAAAAATATGGTTTTTTTCGAACTTTTTCCCTTTCCCTCGGATAAATTAAAGATCGGTTGTGGAATATTAAAATTGCGATTCGAAGTTAATTAATAACTCGATATCCAAAAATCACCGCGACAGAAATGGCGACTTCACTGGGGACAACCAAGCTGGTTGAGCCTAACTTGTTTTATTTTCTATCTTCGCGCTATTACTCTTTTTGCTTATGCAAATGTTTGTATATATATACTTGGGTTTGATTTTGAGTGGTGAGATAAGTCCCCCACCCGGACTTGAGTGAACAATAAGATAGGATAGTGGTATAATCATAATGTCTATCCGAGAGTAAGTTTCGGCCGTGGCATATGTGGTAACCACACTCAATTGAGGAACTTTGGAGGTAATAGTGCCAACATGAGTAGTCGTGTTTGACATTCTATCTTCAAGGAACCGACGATGTTGAGGACCTTTAGTTACACCTAACCCATCTTGGCCTCTTTAGGGCGTAGTGCGGTGGCTAATCGAGAGTAAGTCTCGGATTGGTTGATACGCGATACTACACTCAAATGAGACTTTTCTACGGATTTTGTCGGATCGGAAGTAGTTCCGTAACCCGATGATTTTCGGAGGAGGTCGAGGACTTTGAGAACTTTGTAGAACCCGTAATTCAGGTACAAATAAACCCTAGTACATACCATATGGGAGGGTTTCACCTTTGACTCCAACATTATACTTTAACCCCACCATGTTTTCCGCATCATGCATGCATGCACTCATTCATAAAATTCTTTTTTCTCATCTGATGTCGAAGGACGTAAAACAAATTTTTTTGTAAACATTGTAGATTGCATTCATTACACATAATAAATTTTTCTCTTTTTTTTTTTTTTTTTTTTTTTCTTCTTACAAAATCCATATCTAAATGTTTACGACTAATTTGGGATAAGTCCTTCGATAACAAAAAAAACGCATTGCATATTTTAGCATAAACACATCATACATTATAATGCATTCATAAGTTTCAAGATCGAGTCTCAGGTCCTTCCTTTCCTCTCTGTCCAAATCATGTGGCTCGGCGTATTCAGTACAAAGCAACTCGTATCTACAATACTCGATCTAATTTAAAGAGGAAAATGGAAATTTTGAAGGAGAGAATCAAATGCTCCGTGAACAGGTGTCATCCATGGAAACTGATCTTACATGTGCTTTCCCCCAAGGGGCACCCAATCATGATATCGAGCATCGCTATACTCTTAAGAAGGAGGTTCAGAATTTGATCCGTACCAACATGTTATCTTTTAATGATCCAAGCTCGAACGTTCAAAGTTCATCCTCTGCTTAATCATGGGTCCTCCGTCATTTTCAAGATTATCAAGAAGCTTGTCCCTAGGATCACTAGGCCTTTTATGTTCAATTGCAATTTCTTTCTTGCCAAGCATTTATTTACATTTTAAAGTTGTATCTTTTAAATTTAAATTTCTAAACAATGAGCATGCATATTTTGGAATCCATCCATTCGTATTCACTCTTTTCTTGTGCCATCACAAATGGCAATGTTTTTATATTTCACTTTTCTTGTTTACAAACCTGAGGGGAGGATGATGTAAACTAAATGTTTGAAATTGCTGATATATGCTGATGTATGCTTTCATTAGTAAAGACCCGGTTGATGATGTAAGGCATTGTTTCACTTCCCAAACACCGGAGAAATAAGGAGATAATCCGTAGTCAACCCCTTTGAGCCAGAAGTTGGTGTTCTTTCTATAGAAAAAACAACCCTTAATCTTAACCCGGGGCAGGGTAGCTTTTTCAATTAATTCAATGACACATCCCAATACAAGAGGATAAATCTGTTGAGATACAAGAAGTCGTGAGTAGACAAAACTCACAATAGCATGTGACAGTCACAATTGTCCTACACCAAAACACAAAACACAAAACACAAACAAAAACAACAACAAAAAGCCCGCTAGGTAAAAAGACTTAGGCAAAATTCAGGGCATCCCGATGGTCCATAAAATCCAAAAGAATTGGTCCATGCAAAAATAAGGGATTAAGGGCAAAATTATGCAAACAAGCTTGTGAATGAAAAATGACTGTCACTTCAAGAATCTCATCAAGGCTTCGACCAAAGCGTCAACCTCAAGCATCATTGTCAAAAAAAATCCTCTTGTCAACTAAAGCGTGTCTGATGAATTAATTGAATGTAGGAATGAAGGACATCAAAGAAGAGTGGATGGGTTAAAACAGAAATTTTGAGCCTAATAATCTTTTCTTTTCATGACCATGAACCAGGCCACGTGATAACCCTAAAAAGACCTAATTGATAGAGTTCACCTATAATAACAGTTACCATTCTAGCATCGGAATGGCACCGTTTGAAGCCTTGTATGGGAGGAGGTGTAGGACACCTTTGTGTTGGCATGAATCGAGTGAGCGAGTAGTGTTGGGGCCTGAAATGATTAAGCAGACTACTGAAAAGGTGAAAATGATTCAGGAGAAGATGAAGGTATCCCAGGATCGACAGAAGAGTTATTATGATCGGAAGAAAAGGGCAGTAGAGTTTCAAGAGGGAGATCATGTGTTTCTAAGAGTGACTCCGATGACAGGTGTCGGCCGAGCTTTGAAGTCGAAAAAGCTCACTCCGCGGTTTATTGGACCATACCAGATACTTAAGAGGATAGGGGATGTAGCCTATCAGATTGCATTGCCGCCGCGATTGTCCAATCTTCATGATGTTTTCCATGTGTCGCAACTGAGGAAGTATGTACCTGACCCATCACATGTAATCCAGTCGGATGATGTACAGGTCAGAGAGAACCTGACTGTGGAGACTGCACCAATAAGGATCGAAGATAGGGAAGTGAAGCATTTGATGAACAAAGACATCATCACTGTGAAGGTGATTTGGGGAGGACCTACCGGTGAACATGCGACGTGGGAGTTGGAGAGCCGGATGAAAGAATCATATCCAGAGTTATTTCCTTCAGGTAGCTAATTTTCGGGGACGAAAATCCTATAAGTGGGGGAGAGTTATAACGCCCCAAAAAAAATTAGAATTTTGTCGTATTTAATTATCCAGGTGTTGTGGTGTTGATTGATGATGTGTGCTTAATTATTTTGTATGACGAATCATTAAATAATTAAAAATATATATATTTACCGACGTTTCTAATTAGAAAAAGAAATTAAAAATAAAATAAAATTAGATAATGAGATGTTGAGAGCATAGAGGGGGGTGTGGATAAGATTATAGTAGAGTTAGTAGAGACAAAAATAAAAGAAAACATGATTTTAATCCCAAGGAATTCACTTTAATTGTATTAAAAATATTGTCCCTTGGAATTAAGTGATTTAAAGGGGGTGAGGTTGAAGTAGCAAAGTTTTTCACAAGAAAGGGGGGGTTTGAATTGTGAACCTTTAAAATATTCCCTATAAAAATTATCAATCACAATATACTTAAAGAAAATGATTAGATTGTTAGTTAAACCAAATAACCAAAAGTGTTGCAGTCTGGAGATCGATCTCCCAATCACTCTCTGACAGTATATATATAATTATTAAACTGTGATGTGTGTGATTAGTGATTGCATAGATTAAATCAGAGTAAGGGAAGAGAATGCACACAATAATTTATCCTGGTTCACCCAAAATGCTTGGGCTAGTCCAGTCCCCACACTCCTTGTGAGATTGTCCACTAGGAGATGCTAATGATCTCAAATTACACTTCCTTTGATCTAGATCCAAGATCAAATAATCTTCTAAGCCCTACAAGCTTAATCTACCTCAGTCACACTGACTATGAAGGTGTCACTCAATTAGTAGTTACGTACTAACTTGAGCCAATGGTTACAAAGATGAAGGATTTTGGAATCAAAGCATATTCACTCAATACACTTATGAGAAGCTTTGAAAATGGATGGATAAACTCTCAAAACACTCACTGGATATTCTAATCCTAAATATATATGAATTACAGATTTGAGTGAGAGAGAAAAGAAGAGCTCGTGATAAAACTTGTAATACAAAAACAAGTGTTGAAGTTGTAGTGGAGACTCTTGCCCTTCAAAGTTGCCAAGGACCTCTATATGTAGATGAGTGATGATCAGGAAGTCTTGGCCACGAAGTATATCCGTTGGAGGCTTGAAAATAACGGCTAGTTGCTCTGCAGATGACAGCTCATGAAATTTGAAGAAAACAGATCAGTCTGAGATTGATCTCCAAAGTTTCTTCTTCTGACTTTTAAGAGAGGAGCGTATTGCTAGCTGTTGTTGAGCTGTAATGTTGCTGTACGTTGCTTAACAAACAAGTATAGCCGTTGTGCAGCTTTTGGATAACCTTTAAACAGCTGTAGCAAGCTGGTGTCACTCCAAGTGATGATTTTCTCTTTCCAGCATTGGTCTGAGATCAATCTCCCAATTCTGGCGTGAGTGACATTCTTCTTTTTAGAGCAAAGGAGCTAGAGCACGAAAAGTCCAGCTGTTATGGATAAGAACAGCAGCTGGATGTTGTACTTGATGTTCCATAGTGTCCTTGTTGCAAGTACAATTGTCATATGGAAAGAGAAGCTTCCTTGGAGAATGCTCCTTCTTTATTCTTTAAAGTACAAGTCCATTCTCAAGACCAGGTTGTGCTGTCTACTTCTCCATGGTCCATATGATATCAGTTCCATTTATTGAGTATAAAAATGTCCTCATGTCATATGCTCAATCTTCTCATAGTTAAATCATAGAACTTGGTAAAAGAAGTAAGTTTTGTATTCATGAGAGAAACCTTTGCCTTAAATGATCTCTTGGATGTGTAGATAATTCGTGAGAGAGGCCCAAGAGAAAAGTGATCATTTGTCTTGTACATAGTTGACTTATCCATAAGTCATTTTGCATTGATTGTGTGAAAATGATGTTTGCGCAGGTCTCAGAGATCAATCAGAGACCGTTCTCCAAGCTTTTGTTTTTATCAATGTAAAAACATGATATTTGATCTAAATAGCTCAATTGTTCCTAGCTTAATAAAAACACTCAAGAGCACTTGTTAGATACCAAAAAGATTAGAATTACACTAAAAAATAATTAAGAGGTTTGTTATCTTTAAAACATCAATTAGGGATTTTGCCTCAACAATCTCCCCCTTTTTGATGATGATAAACTTCTTGAATTATGTTTTGAGATGGAATTCTAATTTTAATCAAAATTCAAAGTGCTTGAAATAAAATGTCTAGTGTTTTTAATTTGTAAGCTCCCCCTCAATTCAAGCATTCAATTTCCAAAATGATCATGCTTATGACTTTTAAAAGAATTGAGTAACACAAATAAAATTTGAATCAAGCATAAACCATTAATCATCAATCTCACATATGTGAGCATCCAAACACAGTTGACAGCTCATGATTAATACAAAAAGATTCACACATGCATCAAAAGCAAATTAAACACACAAATCCTGTTTTAGACCATTAGTACATAGTAGGAGAAGTTTAATATCACAAAAGAAAACTTCCCAAAATATCTATCACTAAACAGGACCATTAAAGCATAAGTTCATTAAAATTAAAGACAAGTTCAACAAATATCAAATAACAGGACAGGTTGCAAAACATCTTCAAACTTCAAACTTCAAAACATCATTGGGCTCCCCCTTGATCTATCAAATCATTCTCCCCCTTTGTCATCAGTAAAAAGGGTAATCCAGGAGCAACCATAAGCAAAGTTTATCAGACATTTGCTCCATCAGGAGCAGGTGAAGTAGCAGGATTCTCATCATCATTTTCAGAATTTTCAGTAGCAGGAAATGGATCAAAAAGTGGAGTTTCAATTGCTGGAGGTGGTGGAATGTGGAGTTGAGGACACACAACAGTGGTAAACCAATCCCTCAATGTTTTAGATTCCAAAATCAAGTGATTCACCAGTCTGGAGATCATTCTCCAATTGGTCTCCAGAGGCATCAGCAAGAACATTCAAATTTGTTTTCTCAAAATCATCTCTCTTTCTCTTACTTCCAACATCAACAGCAGGGGTTTCAATATCTTTCTTCATATGATGAACATTTTTCAAACTAAAGGTATAATAATGATCTTCAGAGGTTGTATTTGTCATATCAGCATAATAAAGCCTAAACACCCTAGTCAAAAGCATGGCATATGGTAATGCAATTTTCTTATAACCAGAGGTGGCAACATGAATCATGTGGTGAAGAATAATGTATGGAAGATTCAATTTAACTCCTTTAGCCATATGGTACATCATGAGAAGATCAAGATCAGTTACCTTATCCTTGCTCCCTGTACGAGGGAAAAATGAGTGTTGACACATGTTGTGGAGGAGTTTGTACTCTGTTTTCAGCAGGGAGGATGGAGGAGAGTTCTTCTTAGCTCCTTCTTCAGTGAACATTTTCTTCTTCAATTCTTCTTTGCTGATCTTGACTTGGTCATACCAGTCATTTCCATATACCTCTAGCCCTTCACTCTTGATTCCAATTAAGCTTCCAATGACATATGGATCTATCACTAACTCCACATCCTTGATGTTTGAAGTGATCATATCTTTATCTGGGAAGACTTGAGCATTGTAGTAGAATGCTTGTACCAATAAAGGGTAAACAGTTTCTTTGATTTGAAAAAAGCTTTTCCACTCAAATGGTTCCACAAATTTTTCTAAATCAACACCTCCAATAGATAGCTCAGCAAAATTGTATAATCTTGACACAGCTACAGGTTTGGTCATCCAATACTTTTGAAAAATCTCTTCATCTTTAGGTTGAATGAGAGGAGCAGGTAGCAATTTCTCTTTGGATTTTTTCACAGCAATCTTCTTCTTTGTTTTTGGTGCCTTGACAGCAGTCTTGACTTCCTTCTTCTTTGGAGTTGGTGATTTCTTGGTTTTGACAGGTTCAGACTTAGTGGATGTAACTGGCTCTAGTTCAAACTCATCAATCTCTTTTTCCAAAAGATCAATCTCAGAGTCAGATTGATCTATCACATGCACTGTGGTGTCCACCACAGGTTTCTTGCCAGCACCAGACAATATCCTTGACGATCTTCTAATTTTGGAGGAATCAAAAGACTTGGATTTCTTCATTTTAACAAGGACAGGTGGAGAGTCCTTTGGACTTGGTATTGTAGTAGTAGGAGATGGAGAAACATCTTCAATTTCTGGTGAGTGTTTGGGTGAATTAACAGGTGATGATGGTTGATTTTGAGTTAGATTGATAGGTGAGTTTTCTGGAGATTTTGATGATGAGGGTTGGAAAACAGTGTTTGGAGAGTTTTGAGAAATTTGGGGATTTTCAACAGTGGTTTGCATGTTAGTGGAGACAGGAATAGATTGAATTTCAGGAGTGGTTTCTCGTTCTTGGATGGATTTGTAAGATTCAGATGCAGTTTCATAGGATGATGATATGAGTATTTTGGAGTAGGTGGTTTTGGAGGTGAAGAAGATCTTGGTGGTGAGGATGAAGTTGAAGGGTTTTTGGTTCGTGGGACTTTTCTACCACCAGCGTTTTTATTTCTAGCCATTGATGAAAATTTGAGATTGGAAGTTGAAAGAGTTTGAGAGATTATAAAACGAAAAACTCAGAAGCTTGGGGAAGAGGAAGAATATAGACTAGGTGTACTTTGATGAGAAAGATGAATAGTAGGTTTGTACTTTAGGTTTTGATAAAAACGTGGGAAAGAGAAAGAAAGGAAAAAACCGTTACCCAATGAGTGAGGAGAGAGAGAAGCCCAAATCAATTCTTCCATTTAAAGCCATGTTCATGAGCCCATTTAAATCAAATGACCGTTATATGTATTGATATGCTCCAGCGCAGTATCCAGAGATCGATCTCTGAACGGTCTCCCAGACACACAGATAAACAAACATCAAGTAGGATTGGGATTTTTGATGATTTTCAATTTTCCTTTGATAAAATTAAAACGATCCTCAACTAATGGTTTAGTAAAAATGTCAGCAAGCTGATTTTCAGTATCAACAAAAACTAATTCCACATCCTTTTTGTTAACATGATCTCTAATGAAATGATGCTTGATTTCAATATGTTTTGATCTTGAATGCTGAATAGGGTTTTTGGACAAATTAATAGCACTAGTGTTATCACATAAAATTTTAATACATGTGTACCTTAGTGAGAAATCCTCAAGTTGATTTTTGATCCAAATGACTTGAGAGCAACAATTTGATGCAGCAACATATTCTGCTTCAGTGGTTGAGAGAGCAATTGTGTTCTGTTTTCTGCAACACCAGCTCACCAGTGCTTCTCCAAGGAATTGACATGCTCCACTTGTGCTTTTTCTCTCAATTTTATCCCCAGCATAGTCAGCATCACAGTATGCTTGTAAATCAAAGTGTGATCCCTTTTTGTACCATAATCCTACATCAGGTGTTCCTACTAAGTATCTAAAAATTCTTTTGACAGCAATCAAGTGAGATTCTTTAGGAGATGTTTGAAATCTAGCACAAAGACCAACTGCAAACACTATGTCAGGTCTGCTAGCTGTTAAATAGAGGAGAGATCCAATCATTCCCCTATACTCTTTTTCAGAAACATCTTTTCCTTTTTCATCTTTGTCCAAGCTTGTAGAAGGATGCATTGGAGTTGACATGATCTTGGCTTCATTCATCTTGTATTTCTTGAGAAGATCATTCACATATTTTTCTTGACTGATAAAAATTCCTTCTTCTAGTTGCTTGATTTGCAAGCCAAGAAAGAAACCAAGTTCTCCCATCATGCTCATCTCAAATTCACTTTGCATAAGGTTAGAAAAATCTTCACACATATTTTCATTAGTAGCACCAAAGATAATATCATCAACATACACTTGTACAATAAGTAAATTATGCTTTTCATTTTTTGTAAAAAGTGTAGTATCAATAGAAAAACCACTTTCAAGTAAAAAGGTGCTTAATCTGTCATACCAGGCTCTTGGAGCTTGTTTAAGTCCATAAAGAGCTTTGGTAAGTTTATAAACATGATTTGGTTTATGCTTATCAACAAAACCAGGAGGTTGATGCACATAAACTTCCTCATTTAAAAATCCATTTAAAAATGTACTTTTTACATCCATTTGAAAAAGTTTGATACATTTATGTGATGCATATGCAAGCAGAATTCTAATAGCTTCTAACCTGGCTACAGGAGCAAAAGTTTCATCATAATCAATTCCTTCTTGTTGATTATAACCTTGTGCTACAAGTCTTGCTTTATTTCTGACAACCTTACCATTTTCATCAAGTTTGTTTCTAAAAACCCATCTTGTTCCAATGATTGAATTATCTTTTGGAAATGGTACCAGGTTCCAAACTTCATTCTTCTCAAATTGATGCAGTTCTTCCTTCATAGCCTTAATCCAGGACTCATCAATGATTGCTTCATTTATGGATCTTGGTTCAATTTGGGAGATCAATCCCAGATTGGTCTCTACTTCCTGCAAGGCTTTTCTGGTTCTAACACCATCTTCTGTATTACCTATAATTTGATCAGGAGGATGATAGCCAACAATTCTCCAGGTCTTTGGTGGTCCTTGAGGTGTAGGATTTTCATCTGAATCATGGTTTTGTACAATGACAGGTTCTTCTTCTTCTTCATCAGCAGTGTGCACAGTTGGTTGATCTTCAAATTCATCAAATTTCACATGCATGCTTTCTTCTAAAGTTTGAGTTCTCAAATTGTAGACTCTATACGCTTTTGAGGTCAGAGAGTATCCTAAGAATATTCCCTTGTCTGACTTTGAATCAAACTTACCTAAGTTGTCTTTGATATTCAAAATGTAACAAAAGCAACCAAATATATGAAAATAAGAAATACTAGGTTTTCTGCCTTTCCAAAGTTCATAAGGTGTTTTGTTTAAAACTTTTCTAATGGTGACTCTGTTCAGAATATAGCAAGAGGTGTTAATGGCCTCAGCCCAAAAATACTTTTCCACATTTGATTCATGAATCATTGTTCTTGCCATTTCTTGCAAAGTTCTATTTTTCCTTTCAACAACTCCATTTTGTTGTGGAGTTCTTGGACAAGAAAAATTATGAGAGATTCCATTATTATCAAGGAATGATTCAAAGAGAGAGTTTTCAAATTCTCCACCATGGTCACTTCTTATAGAGATAATATTGATACCTTTCTCATTTTGAACTCTCAAGCAAAAAGTTTTAAAAGCTTCTAAACAGTCATCTTTATGTTTTAAAAATAACACCCAAGTGAATCTTGAAAAATCATCTACTATGACAAAGCCATAATTTTTGCCACCAAGACTTGTAGTTTTGACAGGTCCAAATAAGTCTATGTGAAGTAGCTCAAGAGGTCTTTTTGTGGAAATAAATTCTTTTGGTTTAAAACTACTTTTAACTTGTTTCCCTCTTGTGCAAGATTCACATACTTTATCTAGATCAAAACTAATCTTAGGCAAACCTCTAACTAGATCAAGTTTGGAAAGTTTTGACATAGTCTTCATGCTTACATGACCTGCCCTCTTGTGCCAAATCCATTTGTCTTTTTCAAGAGAGACAAAACATGACTCAGGAGGTAGTTCATCTAAGTATAATACATAAACATTCTTTATCCTTGATCCATTAAAAAGGACTTTGTTAGATGAAGATTGTTTTATTTCACATGAGTTTGATTTAAAACCAACTTCAAAGCCATTGTCACATAATTGACTAATGCTTATTAAGTTATGTTTTAAGCCATCCACATAATGAACATTTTCAATCTTAGCAGAATCAGACTTACCAATTGTACCTATACCTTTGATGCTAGCTTTCTCATTGTTTCCAAAGGTGACTGATCCACCTTCTCTTGTTTCAAATGACAGAAAGCTGTTCCTATCTCCTGTCATATGTCTTGAGCATCCACTGTCCAAGTACCAAGGCCTTTTCTTGACTGCTAGAAGGCATTCCTACATTTGAGTTTAATAAGTTTTTAGGTACCCACAGTTTCTTGGGTCCTTGAATGTTAGTCTCAAATTTCTTATAAGGGATCCTCTGAGAATAAGATGATCTCTTATAAGGTGTTCTCTTATAGACATCTCTTCTGAGAGTGTTTAGAGAATGTCTATGTACAGGTTTTCTAAAATTCTTGTTTCTGAGACCGATCTAAGAATGTTCTGGTGTTCTATAGAAAACTGGTTTTCTTGCTTTCTTTTTGAAACAAAAGGCTTCAAGATGTCCATCCTTGTGACAGAAATCACATTTGTATTTTTGAAAATTCTTTTGTTTATTTGGAATGAGACATTTTTCATATAGCTTTTTGTTTTGATAAGGATTATGTCCTAGACCAGATCTATCATAAAATGTATTTTGTGTTCCCAAAATGTTTTGAAAAGTTGTAGTAGTATTAATAAACTTTGTTAAATCATTTTCCAATTTTGAAATAGTCTTTTTCAAAACACTATTTTCCTTTAGTACCTCAGAACATTCTTTTTGATCATTTCTCAGAATTTCAAATCTTTTAGAAAGTTCTGTGTGAGCAGTTTGCATGCCTTTGATAACTTCACTTTTAAGACTGCTCTCTTTCTTAATTTCATCTCTTTCTTTTGTTAAAACAGTAATCTCATCTCTTAGTTTAGCATTTTTCTGATTTAAGATTTGAGAGTCATATAGTAAGTTATCAAAGAGATGTTCAGTTTTTTGACAAGATGAGCAAGGATCAAGTGTTACCTCGTCTGCATTTGAGTGTGTCATGAGACATACATTTGCTTCTTGTTCTTCATCTTCTGATTGAGCTTCTTCCAGATCATCCCAAGTAGCCATCATGGATTTCTTTTTGAAGAAGGGCTTCTTCTGTTTGTTCTTTGGACAATCATTCTTGTAATGACCAAATTGATTGCATCCATAACATTGTATTTTGCTTAGATCCACTTCTGGTTTAGCTCCATTCCTTTTGGGTTGAAAATTCTTCTTGAGTTGATTTCTTCTTGTCATCAGTCTCTGAATTCTTCTTGACAGGAATGCTAATTCTTCTTCATCATCTTCTTGAAGTGATTCTTCATCTTCAAAAAGTGTTTCCTCTTTCTGAAAGCATTCTCCAGATTGAGTTTCAAGAGCAATCATCTTCCTTTTTGGTTTATCTTCTTGAAGAACAGATTCATGAGCTTTTAATGATCCAATCAGGTCTTCCAGTGAAACTTTAGTGAGATCTTTTGCCACTGTGATGGCTGTGACTATTGGTCTCCAAGTCTTTGGTAAACATCTAAGAATTTTTCTTATTCTTTCATGTGTAGTATATGATTTTCCCAAAGAGTTGAGTTCATTTATGATGCTTGTGAATCTACCATACATCTGATCTATGGTTTCTTCTTCCTTCATTTCAAACAGTTCAAATTTTCTCACACCAATGTCTATTCTTGTTTCTTTGACACTGTTGGTTCCTTCATGATGAGTTTGCAGAGTTTCCCATATTGCTTTTGCTGTTTTGCACTCCATTATTCTATCATATTCTTCCCTGCACAAAGCACTTTTAATAAACAATTTAGCCTTAGTGTTAAGGAGTACTCTATCAGCTTCTGTTGTTGTCCATTCAGCTTGAGGTTTAGGATTTGTTGAATCTTTAGCTAATGGAACATATTCTCCAACTTCAAGTACATGCCACATGTTGTTATCTTGTGATCTAAGAAAGAGCTCCATTTTGTCCTTCCAGTAGTAGTAGTTATCTCCATCAAATAGAGGTGGTCTGTTTGATGATCCTCCTTCAGATATAAACTTTGCATTATTAGCCATTACTTCCTTCCTGAATCTTTTCCTCTAGCACTTGTTAGATGCTTCCTTAGAGCCAATGCTCTGATGCCAATTGAAGTAGCAAAGTTTTTCACAAGAAAGGGGGGGTTTGAATTGTGAACCTTTAAAATATTCCCTATAAAAATTATCAATCACAATATACTTGAAGAAAATGATTAGATTGTTAGTTAAACCAAATAACCAAAAGTGTTGCAGTCTGGAGATCGATCTCCCAATCACTCTCTGACAGTATATATATAACTATTAAACTGTGATGTGTGTGATTAGTGATTGCATAAATTAAATCAGAGTAAGGGAAGAGAATGCACACAATAATTTATCCTGGTTCACCCAAAATGCTTGGGCTAGTCCAGTCCCCACACTCCTTGTGAGATTGTCCACTAGGAGATGCTAATGATCTCAAATTACACTTCCTTTGATCTAGATCCAAGATCAAATAATCTTCTAAGCCCTACAAGCTTAATCTACCTCAGTCACACTATGAAGGTGTCACTCAATTAGTAGTTACGTACTAACTTGAGCCAATGGTTACAAAGATGAAGGATTTTGGAATCAAAGCCTATTCACTCAATACACTTATGAGAAGCTTTGAAAATGGATGGATAAACTCTCAAAACACTCACTGGATATTCTAATCCTAGATATATATGAATTACAGATTTGAGTGAGAGAGAAAAGAAGAGCTCGTGATAAAACTTGTAATACAAAAACAAGTGTTGAAGTTGTAGTGGAGACTCTTGCCCTTCAAAGTTGCCAAGGACCTCTATATGTAGATGAGTGATGATCAGGAAGTCTTGGCCACGAAGTATATCCGTTGGAGGCTTGAAAATAACGGCTAGTTGCTCTGCAGATGACAGCTTATGAAATTTGAAGAAAATAGATCAGTCTGAGATTGATCTCCAAAGTTTCTTCTTCTGACTTTTAAGAGAGGAGCGTATTGCTAGCTGTTGTTGAGCTGTAATGTTGCTGTACGTTGCTTAACAAACAAGTATAGCCGTTGTGCAGCTTTTGGATAACTTTTAAACAGCTGTAGCAAGCTGGTGTCACTCCAAGTGATGATTTTCTCTTTCCAGCATTGGTCTGAGATCAATCTCCCAATTCTGGCGTGAGTGACATTCTTCTTTTTAGAGCAAAGGAGCTAGAGCACGAAAAGTCCAGCTGTTATGGATAAGAACAGCAGCTGGATGTTGTACTTGATGTTCCATAGTGTCCTTGTTGCAAGTACAATTGTCATATGGAAAGAGAAGCTTCCTTGGAGAATGTTCCTTCTTTATTCTTTAAAGTACAAGTCCATTCTCAAGACCAGGTTGTGCTGTCTACTTCTCCATGGTCCATATAATATCAGTTCCATTTATTGAGTATAAAAATGTCCTCATGTCATATGCTCAATCTTCTCATAGTTAAATCATAGAACTTGGTAAAAGAAGTAAGTTTTGTATTCATGAGAGAAACCTTTGCCTTAAATGATCTCTTGGATGTGTAGATAATTCGTGAGAGAGGCCCAAGAGAAAAGTGATCATTTGTCTTGTACATAGTTGACTTATCCATAAGTCATTTTGCATTGATTGTGTGAAAATGATGTTTGCGCAGGTCTCAGAGACCAATCAGAGACCGTTCTCCAAGCTTTTGTTTTTATCAATGTAAAAACATGATATTTGATCTAAATAGCTCAATTGTTCCTAGCTTAATAAAAACACTCAAGAGCACTTGTTAGATACCAAAAAGATTAGAATTACACTAAAAAATAATTAAGAGGTTTGTTATCTTTAAAACATCAATTAGGGATTTTGCCTCAACAGAGGTTAGGGAAAGTCAGCATACTGATACAAACCAACAAACAAAAAATTAAGAGTGCAAGTGTTAGGAAAAGAAGAGACACGTAGAAGAGAAGAGAAAGAAGGGAAAGAGGGAAGGCAATCTCAATCCTTAGGGAAATCAGTGCAATCCAAGTAAGGGGGTTAATTCTTTCGTTTAATTCTCTTAATTTACCAATAGCGGTGATTGTTTTTGTTATTGTGTTGTGCTGTTGTGTTGTTGTTACTGTTGTTGTTGCTGCGTTGAATTTGCCTAAATTTGTAATTGCATTCTATGATGATTGATGATTATACATTATGTTATTCGGATAAATTTGTGCTCTGAATTGTCATTGGAAAAACTATGAGTAGTAAGTGGTTTAAAGGTGTGGTTAGTAAGCTTTTGAAAAAAAATATGATTTTGTCCCATAAAACATAAGTCTGAAGGTTTCAGATGTTTTAAGAGTTCTAATATATTTAAAAACATTTATGGGATTTGTAGGAGTTGAAAACCAATCAAAACCAAAGCTTTTGAACATTCAACAATGGAGTTTTTATTTGAAATTTTGTGAGAAACTTGTCCTTTTCAAACATCCGGTTCGATTGCCGATTTTAAAAAATAACACCGGTTATCTTTCTAAAATTGAATGGGGATCAAAACGATATAAAGAACGTTGATTTTCGTGGAGTATAATAGGAGAACGAACCGGGTCGGATCGCGGGTCGCGAAACCCGTTTTCTGTAGACCGGGTGAAGGTGATGATGAACAGTGTGCGCGTGGCCTCGCCCACTCGCAGCACCAGCGCGTGGGGGCGCGTGCGAGGTCAGGGAAGGTCCAAATTTTTTTTATTTTTTTTGTGGAAAATAATATTCTTGAAATTTTAGTATATTTTACGAATTTGTTTGACATCGGGAACTATTTTTAGTTAATTAAATGAGATAAAAGTGTAATTAAAAATATTATAAATTCTTAAAAATTTCCCAAAATTTTATCTACAGTAGTATGAATTATTTATAGCCCTATGGTATACCTCACTCTCCCTAGTTCAAGTCTTGGAATGTTTTTCACAAACTCCGCTAATTAAATTAAAAACTATGTGTGTCGGGGACTGTTTTGGAATTTTTATCTTGCTGTCCAGCAAGATGAATTGGTCGAGTAAGAGTTTTATAGTGATAAAAACAAACCGTAGACGAGTGAGTTGTTGTTGTTGTTGTTGTTGTTGTTGTATATTGACGCTTTTTATTGATGTTGTTCTAATGATGGTGAAGTTGTCGAATGGTGTTGTTATATTGATGTTGTTAAATGGTGTTGTCTATCGAAGATGTTTTGGCATGCATTCATTCATGTGTCAAATGGTGTTGCTTATTGGTGTTGTTCAACGAAGTTGAGAATAATGGTGTTGCTTATTGGTGTTGCTCAATGAAGTTGAAAAATATTGGTGTTGTTATTGTTACCACATGCATGTAGTGAGTCTAGGTGCATTGCACGCATTTTTGTTTATTGAAGTTGTATTTTATTTAAATTGTTGCCGTTGTGTTGTATTTGAACTAATGAGATTATACTCTACCTATTGGGCGTGTTTTCTCGTTGTGTGTTGTCGCTTACTCGTTCATAGACGGGTTTTATTTTAATTAGTATTCGAGGTTGATTCCTCGCACTTCGTGATTGAATTACTCACCCCTTCTGGTTTGACCCTACGATGTGCAATCGTAGGCTTTTTAGGTAACTGATGGTGCTTAGCCGAGGTGTATTGAGGATGGCTTTAGAAGGCCGTCGCTAATTTCATTCCAGTCAGAGTCGCTCTGTTAGGATGTTGTTGGGGATTTTATAATTGTCTTTTATTTTAATTACTTTTCTTGAAGGACCGATGTTCTTTATTTTGAAAAACGATGTATGAGACTTTGGAGTTCTCAACTTGACGAAATTTTTTTATCTTCCGCTAATAATTTCATTAATCGAGTAATTTGGGTGTGTAACGCTCGGTTGTTTTTTTTAACTTAAAATTAAATACGATATTTTTATAAATAAAATAAAGGGGTAAATTTGGGCGTTATAATAGATAAAACCATAGTAAAAATCAATTAAAAGTACAAACCAAATTATCCAATCATGATTTCAAAGAGTTCACCTAAGAGTCCCAATCCAAGTATGGATTTAGCTACTCATGCAAGGAGTTACACAAGAAGTTAAAGGAGAACTCATTGTTACAAAATTCGGATCTAAAATTGAATAACACTATATTGGTTTCTCTCTCCAAGTGACCAACCTTCAACACAGAAAATGAGCTGGATATATATAGAATTCGTCCCTGCGTGGCGCGTGGGCAGTTATTCTTCTCTGCGCATCGCGTGTGATGAGTCTGCGCACCGCGCATGATGAACTATGCAGCTGCGCGGCGCGCGTGATGAATTTGCGCGACGTGCCATAACCAGACCCAATCTCTTCTCTTCCACGTAGAACCCTGCGCGGCGCGTGGCAAGCTCTGCGCGACGCGCAGGTATCAGACTTCAGCCCTCTTCACTTGGTCATTCCTGAGCGACGCGTGAAACCCCTCTGCATGGCGCGCAGGTACCAGAAACCTCTGATAACATCCATTTATTCCTTCCTTGTGTTACAAGTAACAATCTTGGTACATGGCCTTTTTCCTCTTGATTAATCTTCTAAACTTGCTATAAACTACTAAAACTACTTGAAATATGCTGCTCTTTGACATGCATTCATGAAGTTATCACTCCACTAGAAGATATGATTTGTTTTAAAACTAACTTAATAACATAAAGATTCAAATAAATCTTCTCTTAAGTTAGTTATGACTTCCAATCTCATCCAACACATAGGTTTGATAACAAACTTTGTTAATAAACCTTTAAATAGCAGGCAATCTTAAATCCGCGCATTGTAAACTAGAGAAAGCTAAGGATGTCCTACTCAAGCTGCCAACTGGGACATCTTGCACCAGCACATTTGTACTGCACATGTTATTTTAACATAATGCAGCCAACCAAAATGGACAACAATTTTAAACACCCAAATTTTAAAATTCAGAGTAAGAAAATCTTAAATTCAATGTTATAAGCGATGTTCTAAACCAAAATTCGGAGGTGTAAAATTGATTTTTTTGACTAATCTGTATATTGGAAATCCTGATTTTCAATATTTTCCTAAAGGGATTCAAGAGATTATATGTAAAATTAATTAAAATAAAATCATTTGTCCTTTTGGTAGGCAAAATCCTTCTAGAGATTCAACCGTAATCGTGATTAGGAAAAAAATTCAACCAAATATAAGATTATAGAACAAAATGTTTGACTTAGAAATCAAATTTTAAGTTTTATAAATTTGAAATTATTCCTTTATGTATTGAACATTTATTAGTTAACGATATGAATTAAGTTTGTTTGGTTTAAAAAAAGTTTTTTTAATTTTTTTTTCATATATTCTAAATATATTTGAAAAATAATCATTGAAAAATAGTAAAATACACATTAATTTAACAGCTGATACTAAAACTGCATTTCTAATTTTTTTTAGAGAAATTTTATATAAAAACTAAAAAATAAAATTTGATAAATCTTTACGAATCAAAAACTTATTTAACCCATCTTATTTTAGATGAACGGTTAATATTGCACGGTGGTAATAATGCTCCAAAATTTGCAAAAAGTTGGCAATTCATCCTCTTAACTACTCCCTCCGTCCCAGTATATAAGACATTGTTGTAAAAGTTTGTTGTCCAATTTTATAAGACATTTTCCAAGGTACATTAATTAAATTTTCACAAAAATACCCATAATTAAATGAAGAAAGGTAAAAGATCACTATCTCTTCCTCTTAATAATTGAAGGGTAATTATGGAAGAGAAGATATATTATTGACAAATTTAATGCAAAAAAGTATTTTTCTTAATTCTTGTGCTTTTGTGAAACAAGTCTTATATTGGAACGAATGGAGTAGACTTCTACATCAATAATTCAATGCATTTTTATGTGGAGTTTCATTATTTTTTTGGATACATACACAAAATAGCAAGCAATTGGAAACCCACTCACACAAAGTAGAACAACTAGGGTTCGAACCTCAGTCATGGCGTCCAACCTAGCAATTTCGGCATTTCTGCCTATTTAGTTAGAATTTGTGGACGAGTTTCATTTTAAATGGTGTGAACATATGAAATTTGGGTAATTTTTTATTTTATTTTACTTTATATATTATTTAAACATAAAATTATATATTTAATAAATTAAAACAGTCGAATCCTAATTCGACCTATGAACCATAAACACGAATAAGGATCCTCTCTATTTTTTCTCTTATTATTATTACTATAATTTTAAAGAAATATTATGTGTATAAAATATAGGGTTAATAGGATTTTACCCCTCTGCAAAATGAGCGAGTTTTGGATTTACCCCTCTGCAAAAAAAAAAATTTGGATAACCCCTGCAATGTGAAGATTCCTTCAATTATCCCCTCTATTGACAACAGAGACATGAAATATTCATTTTTGCTTATGTGACATGTCTAGGTGGCTTTTATTTTATTTATGATTAATTTAATTATTGACATATTACCACATAATAATTGTATTTAAAAAAAATTAAATTGACATTTTTTTTTTAAAAAAAAGAAAAAAAAAATTAAATTTTTTTTTTGGGTTTCATTTTTTTTTTTTTTAAACCTATCAATTTAAATTCAATTATTTAAAACAAGATTGTTATTTAAAAAAAATCTGATTTTTTTTAAAAACTTCAATTACTTAAAAAAAATGTCAATTTTAAATTTTTTCGTGATGTTTTTGTTTAGAAAATGTCAATTTTAAATTTATTACTAATTTTTTTTAAAAAAATGTCAATTTTATGATTTTGTTTTACAAAAAATGGCAATATTATTTTTTAAAAAATTAAATTGACTATCCTTTTTTTAAATAATTGAATTTAAAAATATTAAATTGACATTTTTTAAAAAATAATCAGAAAAAATTGAATTAAATTGACATTTTTTATAAAAATCAGAAAAAAAAAAATTAAAATTGACATTTTTTTTAAAATAATTGAATTTTAAAATAAAATCAATTGACAAAAATGTCAATTTATTTAATCGATCAAAAAATTAAATTAACATTTTTTAGAAAAATTTTTAATTAAATTAACATTTTTTTAACTAAATCATAAAAAAATTTAAAATAAAATAAATTGACAAAAAATGTCATTTTATTTAATCGATAAAAAATGTCAATTTATTTTATTTTAAAATTCAATTATTTTTAAAAAAATTTCAATTTAAATTTCGTTTCTGATTTTTTTAAAAAAATGTCAATTTAATTCAATTTTTTTCTGATTATTTTAAAAAAAATGTCAATTTAAATTATTTTTATGAGTTTTTTTTGAAAAAATGTCAACTTAATTCAATTTTTTTTAAAAATAAATGTCAATTTAATTTTTTTTAAATTCAATTATTTAAAATAAGGATATTCAATTTAAAATTGACATTTCCTGAAGAAAAAAAACATCAGAAAAAAATTTAAATTTTTTTTTTTGACTTTTTGAAATTTAATTTTTTTTTTAAAATAAAAATGTCAATTTAATTTTTTTTAAATACAATTATTATGTAGCAATATGTCAATAATTAAATTAATCAAACATAAAATAAAAGCCACCTAGCCATGCCACATAAGCAAAAATGAATATTCCAGATCCTAGTTGTCAATGAGGGGGGTAATTAAAAGAATCTTCATATTGCAAGAGTGTTATCCAAAGTTTTTTTTTGCAGGGGGATAAACCAAAACTCGCATATTTTGCATGGGAGTAAAACCCTATTTACCCTAAAATATAATTTGAACCTCTAAATGTCAAATTATTATATTTATATTTCAAAATCTTTGATAATAGAAAAAATGAAAAAGACAAAAAATAGAAAGAATCTTAAATCCTTAAATAGTCCATTGGGTTGGTGGAGTAATTGTTTGCGGAACTTCTTCAAATAAACATCATTCCCTCTTTAATTAACTTCTTTGTTTGACCTTAAATTACTTCTCTCTCTGACTCGATTATAATGTATTGTCAATATATATTCATAACAATTAAATATTAAAAATTCTAGTTATGTGGCAATAATATATCATAATACACCTTATCAAATATATATATATATATATATATCATAATACAAAGTATCTACTCAGATTATCAAGTCCTTATAAATACACCTTAGATGGAAAAACAAAATATACAAAGCTTTAAAGAAAATTACAAAAAACTAAGAAATATAAAAACATTAAAACAAGTCAAATCTCATTTCACAAAAAAACCAAGAGAACTCACTTGCTTATATAGTAACTATAATTACAAAGTTTCATATCCCTTCTTAATTAATTATTTCACCTGCTGAGGAGAGGAAACCAACGTTCTTGAAAGGAAGATTGATAAGAAATCATGAAAAGAAGAACAACAAGAAACAAACCAACACCCCAAGGAGTTCCACCAGCTCTATGAAGTGATTCTTTTTCAGGCAAAGGAATCATAGAAGAGAAAAACCCTCCATCACCAAAGTTTGAAAGAAAGTGAACAACAAAAAGAAGTAAAAGTGGTGAAATCATTAGAAACATCTTCACTTGATCCATTATGCTCTCTATGATTGATTCATAGTTTGAGTACCATGAGAAACCAAGGAAGATTAGAAGGGTAAGTAGGAAGAAACAAAGGTGTAAAGGGAGAGTTGATTGAGAGTTTTGAGTTGTGGCCATTTTTTATTTTGGTTTGGATCCTTAAAACAATTATGGGATGAAATGGTTATTGGTTGTGGGAAATGATGCATAATAGGAGGTTTTATATAGTGGTCATAGTGTCGTGTAATGTGCTAACTTTTTTTGTTTAATGAAAGATAACCAATTGCTCATGGAACAAGTGTTTATTGTATTTGTCTGTACTATAAAATATTGAGCTTAATTGAATTATTGTCATGTGAATCCACTTTAATATTTTATAAAGAATTGTAATATATTTGTAAAAAAAATATTTTGTAGTTCTTTTTCTACGAATAAAGCTTGTTCACATACATTAAATGTGAGTTAAGTCTTATATTGGTTGAAAGAGTTGAGGTTGAACAAAATATAAGAAATTATTCATAAAAATAATGCCTTAAAATTTTAGGTGAACATATATAATATCAAAAAATACTTATATGGTGCTCAATACTCAATTTGTCGATCCAATTCATTCAAGCTCCTCTTATTACCCAACAAAGCTCAATGCACACCACTAAAAATTTTGGATAAACAGACCACTTATAACTCATAATTTCAAGATTTTAAGTTCAAATATCAATAATAGTGTTCAACATAACTATCCACATTATAAGTTGAGTGGACCCTACAAACTAATTTGATGAAATTCTATATAGACTTCTAAACACTATTCACAAATAATAGTTCATTTAGCCAAAATGTCAAAATTAAGTTGGATATATTTTGATTAGAGTTCAAACTTTAACTATTTTACTTGTTTTTGTAAATTTTTAATTACTATATTATCATTTCGTCTATTTACAAAAAAATAAAATTCCAAACACACTTTTTAGAATATAGAAGTTAATCTAACTCATCTTTATAAAATTAATTTGTAATTAATGTAAAGTGAAAATGACCGCCCTATTTATAACACATATTTTTCAAATTTATCTCATCCTATTAATGTAAAATTCTTAACATATCTCTTTTTATGTTCTATGAAGATTTGTAAGGTGAACCATGTGAGCCACTATCAATGTCATAAGGTATGATCAATTTGTTGGGCTTTATTGTAAGGTCCCACATCATCCACATCACCCAATTTGTTGGGGTTGATTGACAACCGCCGTGGTTTTTCTCCGGTTTTGGAATTTCCACGTTATATAATTGTGTTGTGATTGTGTTCTTTTATTTTTCTCTATGACTGTTATTTCCAAACAACTAGTATAAGAGCTTTTGGTTTAATTCAGGAGGGAGTTCCGTTGTGAAGTTTAGGCTAGAGAAAATTGATGGAAGAATCATGTTTGGCTTGTGAAAAATCAAGTCAAGGATGTGTTGATGCAATCTGGGTTACACAAGGTGTTGTTCAAGTGGCACACGGGCATTGGTCGACTTGGATGCATGGTGTGTGATGATAGCATGCTGGCATTGGTTGGTATTGATGCAAGGTATGCGGTTATCTCGATGACCGATGAACTTCCGGAGAAAGCCAACATGGAAGTTGCACCATATAAATTTTCAGCAAGGTTTTGGGATATTGAAATTCCTGGGATGGCTTGGTTCCAAGTGAAGAAATTCTTGGGATGATCTTAGTTCCAAGTGAAGAACATTCTTAGGATGGTTTAGTTCCAAGTGTAGTGTATTTTTTATGGTGGACTATGATAATTTAATTTGTTGGTATAGACAATGAGAATTATGATTGTCGGTGAAGACAATTATTGTCGGTATAGACAATGGAAGCGGAAGATGAAACTCTTGCAATCAAGGTGGAGATTGTTGGGGTTGATTGTGAAGTCACACATCGCCCAATTTCTTAAATAAAGAAGGAGGTTAAAAATTAGCTATTAGAGATGTCGCACATCGTTTAGTTTGGTGAAATAAGGGGGAGACCAAATCTATATATTGGACCTATGTTCTTTGTTTTTAGATACACTAGTCAGTAACACTTTAAGCTTATATCTGACTTCTTGTGTTTCTCTAGAGTGTTGTGAGATGTAGTTAGATATTTGCTTGGAGAGTGTGGCTGTACTGAAGGGCATGGGAAAATTGATGGTAGTCTATGTGTTGTAACAATTTTCACATAGTAATATTTTTTGGTTGTTGATTTAGACAACGACCGTGATTTTTTCTCTAGTTTTAGAGTTTCACGTTATATATTTGTGTTGTGATTGTGTTCTTTTATTTTTTGTATGCCTATTATATCAAGATAAAGAATGTCTCAATATATATATATATATATATTCAGCTATATGTCATTCAATAACAACACCAAAGGTAGCTCCAAAAGTTATGAAATTTATTTCGTGACTTTTTTAGCTTTGTTCATGGCCAAAGGTTTCACCTTTCTCAAAACCCAACACATGCTTTTGCATATAAATAATGTAAAAGTCGGTGAGGATTTTTTATGGTAGAGATTTATTGTAACAAATTAAGAAATAATATATAGCCACGTACTACCGACCAGAGTCCACTAACGTATGACAGGGCTATAACTTTCTTTTCTTAGTAAACATGATTCTTTTTTCTATAATATGAGAAAAATAAAAATGAAAAACAACAAAAGTCTGACTCAGACAAGATTTTACTACATAAGCAAACCTTCTTTGATAGTAATGGATTCCTAACAATGAAAAACAATATCCCTGCATATAATTAATTGATCCAAATAAATGCAAGTCTAAAATGTCATAAACAAGTAGTAGTTAGAAGTTTGATTCTAACTTTTCAGAATTAAGAAATTTAGTCAAAATTAAGAAAAAATTCAGCTAATGTGTCTAAATTTTTCTTTTACAGAAATTAGTTATCATGGTAAAATTTTTGTATTTATAACATATTGATTAAAAAAAATTAAAAAATCATTCCTGTTTATTAGAATTTTTAGTATTTTTTATGTATGATCTTTTGAACTCTTTTCAAAATATCAACATCATTTGGAATCATTTGGAGTCAGGAAGCCAAGAATGTCAAACGCAAATTGTATAAAAGTATATTGATTGTTAGAACATGTTTTCTTATGTTTGGTCACTTTACTTGAAGCAACTTTGAGGACTGCTTGTCTTAAAATTGGGAGTCGGGTCTAAATCAACCTTACAAATTCAACTTATGAGGTGATGATTGCTCTCACTTATAAACACATATTCAGGTCATCTCACAATTTATATGAGACTTCTTAACGGCTTGAAGTATCTTTGCATAACAATGTTGTCTCTCCTAGGTCTATTTATTATATGGGACTTTTTTACCGAGTTTTCAAAAAAATAAAATTATATGGGACTTTTGACTTTAGCAATTTTACTAGCAAGGACCCTCCCCCCCTAATGTCCAGCATGTTTAGGCGAGTGTTCTTTTTAGTAAAATTGTTCAACACATGGAAGTTGATTTTGAAATGACGACAAAAAATAGTTTTTGGGTGTTTGAAAGTGGCACATGCTCAAGACTTTCACCTCACTATTCCCATCGATGGGTTAGGCCAACACATATCCCCGATTAAGTATCATACAATCCTTAGGTATCGCCTCGTGATTCCGTTATTTCCTAAGGACGAGATTTGCCCTATTTGTCATAAATTGTGCCTCAACAGTTTTGGGGAGCATGCATCTCATTGTAGGGAGCTTTCCGGCTTCAAGCACAGACAAAACTTGGTCAGAGATGTTTTTTGATATTTTTAGGTGCGGATATTTCTGTCAAGAAAGATGCACCAGTGAACTTCTTGACTGACCCATAAGAAGCTAGATAGACACTTCGGTTATCGGATGTTCTGATGTTTGAATGGATAAGTGAGAAACATGCTTGTGTAGATTTGACTCGAGTTTCTCCACTTGTGGCACCTGGAGTCGGGGATTTTACGGTGGGACGGACAACCTTCAAAACTGCTTCAAGCAAAATAGTCAAACATGAAAAAACATGGGTTGACAATCAACATGTTTTTATACCTTTTGCATTTGAAATTTTTGGCTTTCTAATACTAGCTATGAAGCCCGAATACGTGACACGATACCGATACAGGAAAATTTTCAAAATCCCCGATACGATACTGCCGCGATATGTTATTTATAAATTAAATTTAAAATTAAATATATAAATGCACAATATATAAACATAAAAATCGATAATGATAAATTAACATTCAAATTACTCAAATTGAGCAAACAATTGACGATTACATACTAAGCAAACAAGTGACGATTACATATCTTAAGTTAAGTAAGTACTACACAAAAATAACATAACTAGTATTATAAAAAAAAACATCATAAGTACTACACAAATAATATCATCCCCTAACATTCACTATTTAGGAGGAAACACAGATTGTATAAGTATGATGTCCTCCAATTGTATCATCATAGAACATTAGTTGTCCGATACTTCTCTGATACGCGTATCGGAGAAGTATCCGACACGTATCCAGGGGCGGAGCCCTTTATGGGCTGGACAGGGCCATGGCCCGCCCCAGTTTTTTTTTGTTTTTTCATATATATACTATTTAGCGGCGGTTATAAACCCCCGCTAAATAGTCTGCATAGTTTGTTATTTTACGGTTTGCGGGCGTTTCAAACCCCATTTTGTTAGAAATCTTTAACAGTTTCCAGTTTGCGGGGGTTTTAAACCCCCTCTATTTTGACACCCAGTTTTAAAATTCAAATATCCTTCTTAATTTATTTTTTTGAAACATCCCTTCCAATGTTTTATTGTTTAATAAATAGGTGTTTTAAAATGTGTAATTTATTTTGTCAAAGTATTCAAGTATATTTTTTCGGAGAAAAAAGTACTCAAATTTTGATTTAAAAAGAGTTTGTGTATAAAAATTCATGTTTGATCAATCTTTTGTTAAAAAAATTTAAATTTTTGTTAGAGATATTCATATAATATTATAAACTTAATTACAAGAACTAATTAAAAAGTACGAAGTTTACAGATGAATTGACATAAAATATATTTTTAATATTTATTTATTAAAAATGGTAATAGTCTACCTTTTTCCTATTTTTTGAGATATCCAAGTTAAATATTTCTTCAATATGATATGTCTTTTTTGTAGCGGCCCGCCCCCATATTTTGGGCTAGCTCCGCCACTGCACGTATCGGTAATTTTTTCTTTAAAAAAATAATATTAATTGTCTGTATCGGACACGTATCAAACACGATACTTTACAATCTTTAGAGTATCGGGGCTTCATAGAATACTAGAGACAGTAAATCTTTTGAAAAGAGGTTAAAAGATCATATATATATATATATATATATATATATATATATATATATATAATAATTGTAGAGTCTAAACAATCTCTTTTTAAATAGAATTCTACGTAACCTATATATGTCGACAAAGGTTGTTTTATTTACAAGTGAGACATAATTGTTTATCTATCGAGTGAGAAGTTGATAGGGTTGTTAAAAATCGACCCTTGCTTTGGCTTTATATAACCTCAATTCAGCGCTGGTGAGGGAAGATATCGTTGTTTAAAACATGATAAGCACCACTTAATTAGTCTTTCTCACATGAAATAAAAATCTTGCCTATTTTAAGTTTTAACTACATTTACAAGACAAGTGAGTTTCTTCAAAAATAAACATGTGACATGTCAATGATCTTTTGGGCTACAGCGCAGCCCATTCATGACTTTTTGTTTTTTTATCAAAAATAAACTTAACTCATTTCCTTTGTTTTATTTTATAGTGAAATAATGAAAATCGAACTTAAAAACTAATGCATTTTATTCAAATTCTTTATTATTAAATTAAATCTAGTGATTTTTAACTTAACTTGATTTTATTTAACAAAATATTTTTTGTATAAGATGTGATAGAATAAAAAAATATGACAAATAGTAAAAGATAATTCTCGCCAATATGCATTTGATTGAAAATCATTTAATGTGTTCTTCTTTTTATAAGACGTGATATAATAAAAAATATGACGATTAGTAAAAGGTAATTGTCGTTGAATGTTTGACATAAATTGTAAAGGTTTTTTTTTTTTTTCATTGAAATTGTAAAGAATTTTTACAAGCTAGCATACAAGCTCCAAATTCTAATCTAAAATTGGAACTACGAGGGCTTCCATCAAATTGGGACTTGCATATTAAATTAGCTTGCTTCAAACAATCAAATCCCAACTTCTTTACTAAATCGTTTTTAGACTCTCATTCGTTTTTATATGCAAGTCTAGTTAACTGTAATTTTACAATTTTGTACGTGGCCTAATTTAATTATAATTCCTTTTATATATGATTAACCAAATTAATCACCAATGTTGAAAACTGTTTGTCAAGAAAAAATTATCATTAAGATATGTGTAATTTAATAAAATATTATGTTGAAAAATTCTTTTTATATAGAATAAATTTAGGATGAGCCCAAAATATATATTTTTTCATTAGACCAAATTTTTACGATTAAATAGAAAACCCTTTCACGATTTTAGATAGAAAAAACATATATTTTCTTTTGATCGTGTCACATAAAGACACACAATACAAGTCACTATGATGTGGGGTTTATGGGATCACTTTTATTAGAGGTACATATATATTCATGAGCTTTCGAGTTGGATTTATCTACCTTTTTGCTACACACACCGAAGGGTGATTCAATAATTCAACTAATAAAGCAAATATATACAAATTCTTGCAGAGTCTTAAGGTTTAAGTAATTAATCAATTCTTTTCATGCAAACATGGATAGATTTGTAAGGCTAGTATTATCTAATTTGTAATTTCTGAGCAAATAGAATATAATATTTGAATATGACCCCACTGAAACCAAAAGTTTCTTCACATATGGGAAAATTTTAACGGTATACATAATGAAACTAATATGAAATAGTTGATCAAGTGGTGTACAGTGTATCTCTTATTATTAATAGGATTGGTCCTGAATTTTTGGAGGTCATATATTAATATAAAGGATGACCCTTTAATAAATAGAAAGGTAAAAAAACAAAAAAAAAATTAAAAATTATCCTTGATTTTAAATTGTAAGTAGCATAAAAAAATAACCATCTAATTAACGTAAAACGATTCATAGTCTAATAAATAACAATAAAATATTTTGTAGCTATTTAAGACGAGTCATTTTTTGAAGCAATTCGTCAATTAAGTATTGTATTAAATTTTGCGCCCCCTAATTTATTAATACTACTACTCAGTAAAACATATCATGAGCCTAGGAGGCCTGATGCCACAAAACATGTTGTACTTTTGTCTGAGCCAGGCCTGATCATCAACCATATAACGAATACGAATTTTACAAAATTCACCATTGGATTGAAAGTTTATATATAAAAGTTTTAAAAAAAAAATTGAAAATCATTTGATGTGTTATTGAGACCCACCAAGATTAACCGTATTCAATAAAAGGAATCACATGTTATTCAAAAACTCAGAAATGCCCTTAACCCTGTTGTTGGACAAGGTCAAACTTTACTCCTACTGATTGTTGAAATCAAAAAATGTTAATTTACTATCAAACTATCATAGTTGGTGGTCGAGTCCGCTTACTTGTTTGTGCATCGACTAATTTTTTTTATCTTTATTACGACGCTCTTATATTTTTTATAGTCTTATTTGACACATCTTGTGTTTAGGAGGCTATATGGTTGATTAATATATATATATATATATATATATAGGATTTTTCTAACCCGTGCAAGAATGCACAGGATAACCTTGAGTAATTAATGCTTATTTTGTGGGTTTTTAAAACTCATTGATGAGTCAATTTTTTCTCTCCTAATTTTTTTTCCTCTCCTTTTCTCTGTCCTCTATTAACTATTACACGTTATGATAAAAAACATATAAGAAAAGAAAAAGGCATATTCTTCTTCAACCATCTATTAACTATTGAAAATTGTTTTGAACCTTAGTTACACTTTTGGTTTTATATCATGAAACTTGAAAATTGTTTTGAACGTTAGTTACACTTTGTGTGTTATATCATGAAACTATAACAAAATGGAATTAGATTTTTGTAATTTGTAAAGACAAAGTTAATGTTAAAGTATTGTTATTGTTGATGTATATGGAGTTTGCGGTGCTAGTGAATGAAATAGTTTGTTTTGCAATAACAGTAACAAAACACTAACAGATAGCAGAACACGCGAAGAAGAAGATAGTTCCAAATTGATGTTGAAGAGAGGAGAGATCTGAGAATATGTTTTTACAATAGATCTAAAAAATAGAGAGAGAAAATGCAAGAGTCACGAGGCAGAGAGAAGAGGGAATTAATGCAGAGATTGTTGAAATGGAAATTTACTATTATATTAATTCACTGTAGTTGTTATCAGTTCTTGAAAATAAGAAGGAATAAAAGTAACATAATTGTTATGTAGTAATGCAAAAGAGAGAGAGAATGAATAATGAATCATTGTTTATTATATCTTGTAAATTGACTATTACAATGCATATTTATATCACTTAAACAAAATTGAAGTAAGGATAACGCGTGAATTTATCATTACCGTTAATTGAATGTTAACCATGCATCTACTAGTAATAATTACTAATAATAACAAGTTTTAATAACCTCACAATACTCTTCCTTAATTCAAACTTGCAAGGCTTAGCATTCCTATCTTGCTTCTCATATCTTCAAACTTGCTAGTCTTCAAGCCCTTTGTTAACATATCTGCTAATTGGTCTTCTGTGCTGTAGTGTTCTATTGCAAGTTTCTCTTTGGCCACTTGATCTCTTAGGAAATGATACTTGATCTCTGTATGCTTGCTCCTTCCAAGAGCAATTGGATGTTTTGCTAAATTAATAGCTGACTTGTTATCCACTTGCAACCTCATAGTACTTTCACACTTCACTTTCAGTTCATGTATTTAAAGTTGTTACTTGTTGATGATGAATTTAAAGTTGGCTCTAATATTTTCTAACTCTTCGATCAGTGAGTATTGAAAAATATAAATAAGAGAGAATCCATATATATTCACTAATAGTTAACTTCCTTACTATCTTAATGGAACTAAAAATAGAGTGGAACACATGTATATAGAATAAGAGGTTGCTCTAATACATACTTGTCCTATATATATTTTTTTGTGTGTTTATAGCTATCTTACTACTTAGTCAAAATATATAAATATAAAACATTTAACGAATCATAAGATCAAATTATTTAATATTTCAACAATAATAAAATATTTTAGTACTTATTTAAATTAAAATATTTACTTAATATAGTAAAATTTTGGGATATTACAATAAGAGACAAGAAGACATCTATTAGACATCCAAGATTGCTTTAAGAATTGCTCTATCAATATGGATTTATTGATAGCCTAGCCAAAACCATCCCTTCCTTGGTACAAACAACCTATCCTCCAACGAAGTTATACTTAAAATTTCTTGAAAGATGCGGGTTTATCAAATGTTTCAACAGACCGGCATAATATTTGGTTCTTGCTAAAGAAAACCCGGAGACTCTTGAAGATTTCCCTCGGATGCCAGAAAATATAATGGAAGCCATCTTCTTAAAATTCAAAGAAATTCTGGATAACAAAAAGAAAGAATCAGCCTGAGTTTCAAAGAAGCGATCAAGTGAAGGAACATCTGGTGCACAACCAGATGAAAAGAAATTGAAGATATCACAGAACAAGGAAGAAATTTCTCAAGAAAATGATAAAGCTGTTATGGTTAGTATAACCAAATCTCAGGAAGAGGTCAAGTCTGCTGAGAGTCAAGAAGGAAGACGGCAAAAAGATAAGCAAAAGGTAATTCATAGTTCTGATAATTGTTCTAAATCAAATGTGCTTCATTCTCTGATTTCTCCAACCTCCTCCTCATCAAAATCCTTTGACCATAACACACCCAGTGCTGAGAACATTGCTCAAATGATGTTCTCAGAATCCAATGCCTCTAGGAACCTAAACTTTTTAGATGAAATCCCTACCCATCCACTCATCCAAAACTTATCTGTAAACCAACACCAAGACTCTCCTAACTCAGTTAATCCCTTAACAACTCAACACCAAGAACCTTCACTCCCAGAAAATACTTCAACCTCTCATCAACAAACATCTCGGACAACCTACCCAGAAGCCTCAACTTCTGAGATGTTACAAACTCAACTACCTCCCACTTCATCAAACCAATCTTTCCAATCAGATTCTAATAACACTCCTCCAATCATCACTGACTATTCAGAATCTGATAGTCAAATTCTTAACCTTTCTGAACTCAATCTACCTTTCCCTGTACCTCTTGATATTCTTACTGATGAATTCTTTAAACAAAAGTTTGAAACATCTTTTCAGAATTCATTAGAGTACTCTGAGGATCCTGAGTGCCTTGACCCTTCACAAGAAAAACCCATTCACCCCTTAACCAAATCAAATCTCTTTGAGCTTTTACAACATAGACACACCTACAAAGCAAAGAGAGCCAAATCAATCCCAACCTGCATTCAACCATACAACTTCATTCCAAAACCTGGCCCAAACCTCACCAAATTAGAGAATAAAATTCATTATGATTTTCAAAACTTTTTCAAAAGACATGAATATTTCATGGTCTTTCAATCTGATCTAGAAGCTGACGCTAGAGAGATCATGGCGAGATTCAGTCATGCTCTGGATTGTTATCTAGAACACATCAAGGAAGATGTTGTTAGAAAATCTAGGGAAGATTTTGAAGGTGCATGGAGAAAACACAAGAAAGGGGGTTGAATTGTGTTTTGGATATTTAAAAACTTTCCAAGATGTTTAAATCTTTTCAGAGTCTTTAAAGCACAGCGGATTGTTCACACAATTAACTTAAGGCGTTATAAATGATGAAGGAGTAAATGAGAGAGTGAGAGAGAGAAGAACACACAACAATTTTTATACTGGTTCCCCTCACAAATTGAGAGTACTCCAGTCCCCTTGTTTCCAAGAGAGTTCCACTATAATCACACGGATTACAATAGTTGCTCAAGCACAAAAGCTCAAGACTTCCTGCTCTTAGTCACACAAGATATATAGAGACTTCCTTGCTTAAGAACACAAGCTTAAGACTTCCTTGCTCAAGCACACAAGCTTGAGACTTCCTGCTCTAAGTCACACAAGACAGAGAGACTTCCTTGCTCTGATCACACAAGATCAGAGACTTCCTTGCTCAAGCACTCAGGCTCAAGACTTCACTGCTCTAATCACTGAGACTTACGTGCTTTTACACTAAGCAGAAGACTTTCTTGCTTCTACACTAAGCAGAAGACTTACTACTAACTTAAGAGCTTAAAACTTATTACAAAACATAATAACTTCAGAGACTCTAAGCTAGTTTCTATGCTCACTTCATTTGAGAGATATATCTATTACAATTCAAATGCTCACTTTCTTGAGAGATTTTTCTAATGTTGAGCGCTAGTCTTCAATTCTTTCTTTTGCATATTTATATGAGTTGAGAAAGACATTGAGACGTTGGAGAAATTCCTGTTGCAACTTGGACAGCTGTAGACATGAAGATCCGTTGAGTAAAGCCACGTCTTCCTTTGCAGAGAAGCTTCACCTTTGCTGTCTGTCCAATGGTACAGTTATAAGGTACAACTAGCTCCTAGAGAGAGGAATCACATCCTTTGTGACCGTTGCATTTTAGTTGACCTTAGAACAAGTCATCAGGCTTGATAAGTTGTAGTTGATGTAGCCCTCTGATGACTGGGAATTCCCTTTGCTTCTGATGAACCTTTGATAACTTGGAGTCTGATTGGTCTTTGAATAGTTAGCCTCTGATAGTCTTTAGTAATTCAGATTCTGAACGCCTTCATCCTCTGAATGACTTATGACTATCAGACAGCCTCTGAACTCTTTGTAGGCCTCTGAACATCCTTGAGCTTCTGAACTACTCTGAGTCCCTGAACAGCTTTCAGACGTTCTGATCTACTTTGAGCTTCTGAACTTTGTATAGCTTCTGACCACGTTGTAGCATCTGAACTCTTTCAGAGTCTTAAATATTCAGACTTCCATTGGTTTCATCAGAGTTTAAATTAAGTGTGCTCTTGATTAAACGTTGAATTCTCTTGCACTTAATTTAAACATTAGTACCATCAATTGTCCATTTAATACTTTGTTATCATCAAAACTCAAGGGTGTGTATTAACACATATTTTGTTCCAACAATCTCCCCCTTTTTGATGATGACAAACACAAGTATTAAATACAATTGTTGTTGATAAAAATCAGCTATGTTGACATTAGGCTTCTGAGTTTTGCAAGCTCCCCCTAAGTCTGATAACCCATAGGGTTAGGTTTGTAAGCTCCACTTATTTTGTATCCATAGTTAATTTTAATCAGTTTCAGAAATACTTTATTATATGACTTAAATTATTCATATTTCACTATGTAAAGAACAAGATTTGCAAGCTTCTTCAGTCCATAGTGTGATAATCTTTGAGTAAAGTTGCACCCTTACTCAAGAACTAACTATGAATAATAAACTTCAATTAATAAATGCATTCTCTTTGAAAATTAAGCCCTTAATGCAGATGCAAGATGAAGCAGTATTTAAATTGAAGCAATATTTAAATTGAATGACAAAATAGAATCAGAGGCGCTTAAAGACTTTTACATACACACTTGGTTCTGATGGTTATCATTAACAGCTTCAGAGTTCAAAATATTTTCAAACAGTTCAGAGCTTTAAAAAATCTTTTCAAAGAAAATAGCTCAGAGTCTGAACAAAAAAAAATTGAAAACAGTTCAGAGCTCTAAAAAAATCTTTTCAAACAAAAAATAACTCAGAGTCTAAACACTCAATTTTGAAAACAGTTCAGAGTTCTTTAGTACAATACTTTGAAATCCTCAAAGATCAGATTGTCATAACAAAGCATGTTCCTCATGCTACTATTTTGACCACTCTCCTACGTTCTCTCTCTGAAGCACTACAAGGCCCTAAAAAACCTAGTAATTTCGCTTCTTCCAACAATTGATTTACCAATATTCTTTCTCCCCCTTTTGTCATTATCAAAAAGGTAATATAAGCAATTAATAGAAATTCAACTTTCAATGCCGTCAAATCAGAAGTGGTTGAACACATTAATTATTCGGCCATTGAATTTTGCTTATAAAAGGAGAGAGATACCTAGTCATTTTACTCACATAAAGTAATCTTAGGTTATTGATAGATCTCTTGAGAGAAAAAATGAAACGCTCAGAGAAGAAGAAAGTAGTTTCACTGAGAGTCAATCAAGATAGGAGAAAACATAAGAAGAAAGCAATGGAAACAAAGCCAGTGTCTGTCACAGAAGAACTCAGTTCAGAGTCTGAAGAGAAATCTTTGGACTCTGACTGTTTTAAGTTCTGAAGACATATTTTCCTGAAGAAAATCAAACTGATATCCAAGGCTCTAGAGGGGCTAGAGTCTTTTCTTGAAGAAAACCAAACTGATGCTTCTGAATTGGTTTCTTCAAGAAGGACTCCGAGTTGGTCAGATGGCTTTAGCCAAAATCTCAACTTCTCCCCTCTGCAAAGGTCATATTTTTAGGTGTGCAACCTTCAAATATGGCCTTTGAAGCGACCAGAAGACAATCCTTGGGAAAACTTTATATGTAATCCAGAACTTATGTTCTTAATGAAACAAAGTTCATTACTTTGGCTTGTTTGTCTTTGATTTCTTATTAAGAGTTCTTCTCTTGTCATGTAATCTAATCTTTTAGGAACATCTTATATTGTACTTATTGAAAATCAAATTTTATAAATAAGAGCTCAAGAGTTTGAAGTATTTGAATGTCCAAGCTATGTTTGTTTAACAATCAATCAATTAAAGCAATATGCAATTGTTTGTTTAAACAAAAGATAAATTTTAGTTTCATTAAGTAAATAAAACAATCAATTGGATATTGTTAATCAAAACATTCATGTAATCATAGTGAATAATCAGAGTAAACTTAGCATAGAATCGAAACATTTATGATTATAAACACTCTATCCTATTAATGTGTTTTAAAAGCTTAGTCAGTTAAAGAAATCATAGAAGAAATCAAGATACTCCTAGTGTTTAGGGTTATTATGATAATTTTCAGATTAGCATCTACTGTTTCACCATTCTCATAAGCTTATTCACTTTGCCTTCAAACCTTCTAATAACACTTCCATAGACAGAATTCTTCAAGAGCTTGTTGATTGCCTTGATCGCCTTTCAGACTGTCTTAAGAGGTACATTCAGATCATTCATTATTGAGGCTAACCTTTTCCTAGGTTTTTGCCCAATATTTTATCTTGCAGTAGAGGATTCAGGATGATTCCTCACTGTGTCCTTTTGAATCTGAATGTCTTTCTTCATTTGCAGCTTCATCTGTCCTTTTTCTCTTTCTCTTCTCTTTTTCTTCTTCAACTTCAAACCCTTCTCCTAAGCTGTCTAGTAGTTGAATGTACTGATTGACAATGCTACTAGAGATAGTAGGTATATCAATGTTGTTTTTCTTCAGCAAGGAAGGTCCTAAGTGAGACTGAGGCACTAAGGGATCTGAGGGTTGAACCTCATGTCCTGACAGTAAGTTCATGTGAGAAACGGTATGAACAGATACTGTGGAGGCTCTGATTTCCCTTAACAGGCAGTCATGACCTGCAGCCTTGATTATGTCAATCACCCCACATTGATAGAAGATCTCACTAAGTATCCTAGGGTAGATGACATTCACAATAGGCTTGTCCTGAATCTGAGTGCTTAAGACTGCTTTGCAAAGATGTTTGAAGATATATTCAGCCCAATTTAAGTTATATCTCCTAGAGAGAAAATAAGCAAAATGCCTATGATCCCATGACAATTTGTCAGAGTCATTATCGCTAGGAAGTATAGAGCTTAGCATTATTTTGGCTAAAATTCTCTGAGTGGGCTTCAGATCGTCTAGCTTGTCGCTCTCACAGCTTTTTCCTTTGATGTAACTCTGTCTTGTTATGATCTTTAGAAACTCAGTCTTCCTTACTTTATTGTGACTGCTGGAGTAGTGAAATCCTTCATTTGGAATGGATAGCACTTTGGCTAAGTTTGAAGCAGTGAGAATTACTTCAAACCCACACACAACAGAATGCACTTCATCTTCCTCAATGATTCTTAAGCCTAACTCTTCAGGAGTTTTCTATCTATTTTCAACCCTTTCTTTTCTTCTTGCGGCCAGCTCCATAGCATAATCTTCAACTGTCTTCAGCTTGCTTCTGATCCAAAAGTCTTTTACCAGAGCAGGATAGATTGGACCATTTAAAAGATTCATGTATCTAAGGCTCCCTTTATGATGAGAGAAGAACTTTAGAACATCAAACTGATTCTTTTCTAAACTATCAAAGTCCACTGGTTGTTCCATAACCAGGTTCAAAGATTTTCCCTCCATCTTAAGAGACAAAACTGTAGAAAACATTTCTTTGCAGGCGATGGTGTTGATTGGAAAATCTTTAGGAAAAGTGAACGAAGATTCTGAAACTGATGTAGAAGTAGATGCCATTATAGAAAGTTAGGGTGAAGAGTTTGCTTAAAAACTAGAGAGAGTTTTGTTAAGGAGATGTTTGAAGACAACAGAATAGAATGAAAACAGAGTAAGTATGCAATTATTTAAATGATTTTGTTTAAAACATATTAAGGCACACAATACATTTAATCAAGAATATAAACCATCATTAGCTGTTTTAAACCAATCAGAACGTGTATGCGTGTTGTCTTTTTGGCGCCAAAATGTTTTAGTAAAAACACTAAAACGTTTCCAATTCATTTTGTATTCAGAGGCTTAACCGTCAGAGGTTGAAACGTTTCTCAGAGTCTGAGATTCTTCAGATGCTGAAACCTGAAGAACTTCAGAGGCTGAAAAACAAGTCTTTCAGGACACAAGAAAATATGTTCAGACATGATTTTTCTAAGGTTTTAGTACTGAACATTGTGCATCCTAAGAAGACATTTTTCAAACCTTTGAGAGTTATTCCTCTGAAATGTCATTCAGGAGTTAAGCATACTTACCTTGCATTGAAGCTTTCTTGATTAGGTGTAGTCAGAGTCATAGCCAGAGCAATCACTCCACCACACTGAGTTGTTATCATCTTCAAAGCAAGCTTCCAAATCTTCATATTCACTCCTGCTCCTTATGTACTCCTCTTCATCTTCTTCTCCATCTGACTCTTCAAGAATGTGCCTTCTATGCACAATTGCTCTTCTTCCATTCACAGTCACATGAATCCATGTGATTGGAAGGTTCAGAGTCTTAGTTTCTCCTGCAATCAAGTAAACAATCTTGTCTCTTGGTACCCACTTGCATGAGGGTCCTAGACTGTTAGTTGCCAAATCTTCATCCTTCATTTGTTTCATCTGAGAACTATCAGATACAAATGTAGTGTAAAGATTTGGAAGTGAGAAGCTTCCATCAATAACTGATGAGCTTGGTTCCTCTAGTGTTTTACTACTAGAGTATCCAATCCCATTAGTATTGTTGGTCTTAAGGTTGCAAAGCATGGAAACAATTTTATTTTGATCAGCATTTATGTTACAGTACTCTTTGAGAACTAGAGAGTGCTCAAGGGGTTTGTAACATATAGCAAAATCATTCTTAGGGTCTTTGGTTTTGATAAAATCTTTTTGGTTAAGACCTTCAGAGTGATTTGCTTTCTTACTTAAATTCTCATAGTCTGCTTTAAGCTTTTTAAACTTCTGCTGACTATTAGAGAGTTTAAGTAACGTCTTATTAAGATGCTTGATCAATTTAGCTTTGGAAAGACTAGAATATACCTGATTTGTTGTTCTCTGAATGCTTTCTTTGCTCTCAGGTTTTGACTTTTCATCAGAACCTGAGTCTTCAGAGTCTGAGCCATCTTCAGAACTTGATCCTTCAGCTCTTGGTGCTCTTTTAGACTCATCTTTAGAGAAGTTGTCTAGTACATCCCATGTTGTCATTCCTTTAGCTAATCTTCGTCCATTCTTCTTGAAGATGTACCATCTTTGAATTTTTCTTGAAAACATTTCAAGATACTCTTCATCAGGTTCTTCAACAAGATCTTCATGCTCCAATGCTTGCTTTCCTTTCCTTGCTGCTTCTGCTTCTTCACGGTTCAACTCTTGCATTTCCTTCAGAGCCAATTCATGGACTCTGAGTAAATCAATCAATGATTCAGGACTCATTGAATTGATGTCTTCAGTTTCCTCTATAGGATGTGGAATAACATTCCAATCCAGAGGCAAACTTCTCAGCAACTTGCTTAGAAGCTCTTTGTTGCTGAGTTTGTTGTTGTGCTCTTCAAGCTTGCTTGTGATAGCTTGAAACCTTATGTTCATTTTCTCAATGCTCTCATTTTCCTCCATCCTAAACTCCTCATATTGATCTAACAAGCCATTTACTGTTGCCCACTGAATGCTTTCATTATCATCACTAATGAGGCACATAGTAGTAGCTGTAGAACCAATACCAGAAGTTTGATTAGCCCCTGAAGTGGAAGGATTTTGATTGTTGCTCAGATCTTCATTTAAGCTCAGTTCATCTTCAAATTTCTTGCTAAGATTAGCAACTTGTTGATGTAGCTTCAGCTTCGACTTATCCATGTTTTGAGCCATGGAGGTTTTCTCCTTTGGATCTTGACTGTCTCACGGTTAAGTGATTTACCAACAGAACCGGAGCTCTGATACCAATTGAAGGTGCGTGGAGAAAACACAAGAAGGGGGGTTGAATTGTGTTTTGGATATTTAAAAACTTTCCAAGATGTTTAAATCTTTTCAGAGTCTTTAAAGCACAGCGGATTGTTCACACAATTAACTTATGGCGTTATAAATGATGAAGGAGTAAATGAGAGAGTGAGAGAGAGAAGAACAGACAACAATTTTTATACTGGTTCCCCTCACAAATTGAGAGTACTCCAGTCCCCTTGTTTCCAAGAGAGTTCCACTATAATCACACGGATTACAATAGTTGCTCAAGCACACAAGCTCAAGACTTCCTGCTCTTAGTCACACAAGACATATAGAGACTTCCTTGCTTAAGCACACAAGCTTAAGACTTCCTTGCTCAAGCACACAAGCTTGAGACTTCCTGCTCTAAGTCACACAAGACAGAGATACTTCCTTTCTCTGATCACACAAGATCAGAGACTTCCTTGCTCAAGCACTCAGGCTCAAGACTTCACTGCTCTAATCACTAAGACTGAGACTTACGTGCTTCTACACTAAGCAGAAGACTTTCTTGCTTCTACACTAAGCAGAAGACTTACTACTAACTTAAGAGCTTAAAACTTATTACAAAACATAATAACTTCAGAGGCTCTAAGCTAGTTTCTATGCTCACTTCATTTGAGAGATATATCTATTACAATTCAAATGCTCACTTTCTTGAGAGATTTTTCTAATGTTGAGCGCTAGTCTTCAATTCTTTCTTTTGCATATTTATATGAGTTGAGAAAGACATTGAGACGTTGGAGAAATTCCCGTTGCAACTTGGACAGCTGTAGACATGAAGATCCCTTGAGTAAAGCCACGTCTTCCTTTGCTGAGAAGCTTCACCTTTGCTGTCTGTCCAATGGTACAGTTATAAGGTACAACTAGCTCCTAGAGAGAGGGATCACATCCTTTATGACCGTTGCATTTTAGTTGACCTTAGAACAAGTCATCAGGCTTGATAAGTTGTAGTTGATGTAGTCCTCTGATGACTGGGAATTCCCTTTGCTTCTGATGAACCTTTGATAACTTGGAGTCTGATTGGTCTTTGAATAGTTAGCCTCTGATAGTCTTTAGTAATTCAGATTATGAACGCCTTCATCCTCTGAATGACTTATGACTATCTGACAGCCTCTGAACTCTTTGTAGGCCTCTGAACATCCTTGAGCTTCTGAACTACTCTGAGTCCCTGAACAACTTTCAGACGTTCTGATCTACTTTGAGCTTCTGAACTTTGTATAGCTTCTGACCACGTTGTAGCATCTGAACTCTTTCAGAGTCTTAAATATTCAGACTTCCATTGGTTTCATCAGAGTTTAAATTAAGTGTGCTCTTGATTAAACGTTGAATTCTCCTGCACTTAATTTAAACATTAGTACCATCAATTGTCCATTTAATACTTTGTTATCATCAAAACTCAAGGGTGTGTATTAACACATATTTTGTTCCAACAAATTTTACAGCTTTGATATAGTCAATTAAGAGAGCAAGCCTGTCAAGATTAACCTTTACTACTCCTACAACCATTGAAGAAGAAGTTGAAGCTATGGATATATCTGAAGATCATCAAATGGTGGTGACTTCAGACCAAGAGAAAGAAATGGAAGTTTCTGTTGAAGATGTTGTCATGGACGAGGAGGTATCTACAATGGAATTAGATCCTCGACCAGTATGTGTGGTAGAATCTACTAGAAATCAAGATATATTAAGAAGTATGGATGCTCAAAATGAGAGATTGAACAAAATGAATGCTAAGATTGAAAGTTTTGAAGCTTCTCAAAAACAGATCTTGGAAACGCTAGTCAAGCTTATCCAAAGTTCTGATTAACTTTCTTAGACTTTTTCTGTTGTGTTTATTTTGTTTATCCAGCTTTTGTTTAAACCCAGCTATGTGATATTAACATCTTTTGATTGATTTATTCTATCATGGTATTTTCTTTAATTTCTAAAGTTTGTTGTTTCATCATATGCACAAAATCTTTTCAATAGAAGATAAACTCTCAAATTCAAAGACACGCTAAGAAAGACAATTTTCTTATTAATGCAAATTCAAAAGAGTACACTACTGAAAACACTACAACAAATTAATCAGATTCTGTTTCAGAATCTGTTGAATCAGAGTCTTGATCTGACTCTGTTGATGTTGAATTTGGCTGTGAATCCGGTGTTTTGGAACTCTCAACCACCTCACAGGTAACCTGAGATTCCACTTCATCAGAATGTGTTTCTTCAGTATAAGTCTCTAGAAATGTTGCATAATCAGGGTCAGCCTTCTCTGAGTCAGAAGAGATTTCTATGATCTCTAGTTTAGCCTTTAGTTTCTTGGTTTTGGCTGCCTCTACTTGAGCTTTTCTTTGTGTCTCTGCCAATTTGCGAGCTGATCTTCTCATCTTTAAAACTCCTTCCTTGAAAACTCTATTCTTTAGATTACTTCTCTATGAGTAAAATGACAAAGAATATTGCCTTTTATAGATCTTCTCACCTGCTTGTTTTCTATCACGGGCGTTAATAACTTTTACTTTATTGACACATGGCATCTAACTGCTTTTGATTTGACTACCTTGGGCTACAACAATTTGGAAACGTAAAACTTCTCTTTCCCATATAACTCTTTTTGACTGATGAGAAAAGGGGGAGAAAGAAAAAGATTAATTGCGGAAGAAAGAGAGATTAAATATCTTGATTGAACAATAGAAGAGTATAATTCAAGTTGTTATGGAACAAGTAGTTAAAGATCACGTGTGTTAATTAATTTATCACATGGAATTTATTGACAAAAAGGGAAAAATTGTTTGAAACTTTGTCTATGGAATACAATGATTGAAACTGCATCCAAGGAAATAACTCTCTTTCATTGTTTTTATATGTTTCAGTACTTATTGCGCTTATATTGAAAAGGGGAAATAATTATAATCCCAAAGAACAAATTCTCATATGTAGATTATGAGACAACTTGCGAACTTGTCAAGTATGATATTTTGATCTCAAGATATAATGATTATTTCCTAAACTGTCTTAATTAATCATGGACAAACTTTAGGGGAGCATACAAACCTAACCCTATAGTGTGTCTTACTCAGGGGGAGCTTGCAAAACTCATAAACCTGAAAAAGGGGGAGATTGTTAGAACAAAAATGGTTCCTAGAACAAACCCCAAGAGCATGATAAAGTTTTGAGGTTAACAAAGTATTAATATGAAATTGAGAAAACTAATGATCTTAAATGAAAGTATGCAGTTAACAACGAAGATAGAATCTAAGAATCTCAAAAGCAAATTATATGCATCTGAAGCATTCAGAGGTTCTGAGAGAACCAAGTCTGAAGAAAACATCTTAGAAGCTACAAGAGTCTCAGAAGCAATGGAAAGTCTAAGAAGCACGAAGAGTCTGTCAGAAGCAATTGAAGTGTACTCTTAGAAGCTACACAAGAATGACAAAATATATTCATCTGATGGAATCAAGTATAGAGATATCTCCCTCAAGTTAAATTCTATACAAAGACGAAATGGATGTTGCTTTGTGTCAGTCCAACACGTCAAGAAAGGAGTATCAAGACAACGGTACTAAAGTTACCTCTTATGTGTAAATGAACTATCTTCGAGAAACAAAGAAGCAGAAGCAGCTTGCCATTTGTGGAATAAGTTAAAAATGGTCTAAGTGTCTTTCAAATGGGCAAACTGATCTTCCACAAAGGTCATACTCAAACGTCTTTATTTCTGAGCCTATAAATACAAGACATTTTTGAATTGATAAGTGTTGAACGGTTGAACACTTTCAAAGAGCTTAAACTTGAAAGAACTTCATACAATAGAACAAGAAGAAAGTGTTCGTTCAAATCAAAGAACTTAATAGCAAACATTTACACAAGACTTGAACTCAAAGATCTTCATTCCAATATCAAAGCTATCTGTTTTGATAACTATTGTAAAAGAGTTAGTCTTAGGTGTACATTTGTAAGAAATCTTATCGTATAAGATTCAAAGTCTCTTGCTTTTGTGCTTGAGCAACTTGTGAAGTCTCTTGCTTTTGTGCTTGAGCAAATTAGAGTAAGCCTCTTGCTTGTCTGCTTGAGCATCTATTGAAGTCTCTTGCTTGTGTGCTTGAGCAGTTGAAGTCTCTTGCTTGTGTGCTTGAGCAATTGGAAGTATCTTGCTTGTGTGCTTGAGCAAATAGTGTAAGTCTCTTGCTTGTCTTCTTGAGCGTCAGTTGAAGTCTCTTGCTTGTGTGCTTGAGCAAATTGTGTAATCTTTTGTGATTATAGTGAACTCTCTTGTTGAAGAACAAGGGGACTGGAGTACTATCAAGTTGTGTGGGGAACCAGTGTAAAATATTTGTGTTTTCTTTCTCTGTCTCACCTTATCAACCTTGCTTCTGATTACATTGATTGATTCCTTAATCTTGAAGAAAATTTTAAATCTCAAAACACAATTCAACCCCCCCTTCTTGTGTTTTCACACCTTCAAGAGTGGCAAGTAGATACATGGAAATTCCTAAGAGAACTCACATGGTGGATGCAAAGAGAATACTAAGATACCTCAAGGGCACAATTGATTGGAGAATTCTATTTCCTAGTACAGAGGGGCCTGCAACTACTGAGTTAATAGGATACACTGATGCTGATTGGAGTGGAAATACAGAAAACAGGAAGAGTACTTCTGGTTACATTTTCATGATGGGTAAGGCACCAATAGCATGGTGTTCAAAGAAGCAAAATGTTGTAGCATTGTCAAGCTGTGAATCTGAGTATATTGCGGCAACTTTTGGTGCTAGTCAGGCACAGTGGTTACAAATGTTGCTACATGAACTGAAAGTGAAGTGTGAAAGTACTATGAGGTTGCAAGTGGATAACAAGTCAGCTATTAATTTAGCAAAATTTTGGGATATTACAATAAGAGACAAGAAGACATCTATTAGACATCCAAGATTGCTTTCAGAATTGCTCTATTACAATATGGATTTATTGATAGCCTAGCCAAAACCATCCCTTCCTTGGTACAAACAACCTATCCTCCATAGAAGTTATACTCAAAATTTCTTGAAAGATGTGGGTTTATAGACGTGGGTTTTGGCTAGGCTATCAATAAATCCATATTGATAGAGCAATTCTGAAAGCAATCTTGGATGTCTAATAGATGTCTTCTTGTCTCTTATTGTAATATCCCAAAATTTTACGATATTAAGTAAATATTTTATTTTAAATAAGTACTAAAATAATTTATTATTGTTGAAATATTAAATAATTTGATCTTATGATTCGTTAAATGTTTTATATTTATATATTTTGACTAAGTAGTAAGATAGCTATAAACACAAAAAAAAAAATATATAGGATAAGTATGTATTAGAGCAACCTCTTATTCTATATATATGTGTTCCACTCTATTTTTAGTTCCATTAAGATAGTAAGGAAGTTAACTATTAGTGAATATATATGGATTCTCTCTTATTTATATTTTTCAATACTTACTGATCCAAGAGTTAGAAAATATTAGAGCCAACTTTAAATTCATCATCAACAAGTAAGAACTTTATTATTTACTTTTTACATATAAGTAGTTCATCATGATCACATTAACTTATTTTCGGTAACTGTAATTTAGGTGAATAATGGGTTAATTGGAATTATTAGTCGGTTTTGCTCAGTAAAACAAACAATCTGGATTTTCTATTTAAATACGTATGACTAAAATATGAGTTTTACTTTAAGAATATGAACTTTGGTTTGATTTAATTTAATTGATGATAAATTTATGAGTTGGGGTTTTTTTCTTTTAAAATGAATTGTTGGCCGAAGTATACTAGTGAAATAGGTGAGTTGGATGTTTTCATTTTATTGTTTTTTATTTGAAGGATTAATTTACATAATATGTTTTGGTTTCCATCTCTAAGACATTATTAAAAAGAAGTTTCCAATCACAGAATTAAAAATAATCCATAGGTTAGAAAATTATTTTGTAACGTGAACTATTAACTAAACTCCAAAACCTTGAATAGGACTAATGATAGTTGGCTTTGATACTGAGATTAGTGGTTAATTATTATGTGAAGGTTAGTGAAGCAAAGATCGATGTGTAAACTATGAGAGGTCTCTATTAAGGTAAGAGGGTCCTCCGTTGTTTGTTTATTTTATTTATAGCATGTACTTATATTTTATTTTTATGGCATGCGTAAATGATATATGAATTCTTTTGATACATGAGTTTATTTTCTTATTGATTAACCGTTGATTTATTCTGGATTTGGTGATTGTGGTTATCATTGGTGTACTTTGGTTGGTAACTGAGTTACTATCGGTGTGAGTAACTTCTGGTGTAAATAATTTAGTGGTGATAGGGCATTCATGCATTTAACGGTGTAGGTGAGGTTCGGAATAATACCCAACGGTGGGGTACCGAACCTCAATACCCAACGGTGGGGTATTTGTGTCCAATGGTGGGACATTTTACTCTGCGGAGCGGTGATATCCGGATCATGTAGGGTGCATTAGATTTTGTCATATAGACTAACCACTAGGATTTGATGATGCATTGGAGAGTGTATAACTATGATGTCATGTGGTAAGTGAGTGATATCAACTTGTTTTGTGGTTGGTAATTTATGAGCTTTCAATATGTATATATGCATGCTTAATTGATCATGTTTTCCTATGTTTTGGAGCGACCCTCATGAATATATTTGGCCAGGTTAATAATCCAGTAGATCAGAGTTGCGCAGCGGTAGTTGAGGCATCGAGATTATGGACATTGGTGTTTGTCTCGTAGAGGAAGATTCTCACAAGCGTCCAAAGTTATGACCAGCTATAGATTGAGTGATTGGGTAGAAAAAGGCCAAGAGTCTTAGTTTAGAAATTATTGAGTTAATGATAAGTGTGGCATTTTGTAATTACTATTACTCTAAACTATTATTTATGAGAGATCTATTATCACAATAATTAATATCCAATATTATTAGTGTATTTAATTCTTTAATAAGGAAAAAAAATAGTCTTTGGAATTAATGTCTCGAAAATCTGGGATGTTACACTTATCGTTTCAGTGACTTTCTTGCAGATATCCTGAAAGATGAATTCACCAAAATTTACCATGTGATTCTTCATGGCAAAGTAAAGATACATTTTATGTTCCGAAGACAGATTCTCTGAGATCTTCTAAGTGGGAACAATAGCAGCCCTGAAGATTTCTAAATGTGTTCTCCCAACAGCATTTAGTCTATCCCTATCCCTGTTAACCATCAGAATTCTAAAGCTTTTGATGTACTCACGATTTTCCTGAAACACACTCAGCTTCTTGCCATTTGGATTGAATCCACATAATTGCACAATGTGATTAACATTGAATGCAATATCTAGATCAACAATGTTTTACCTAATCTCAGTAGATGTAAAATCCTTTAGTCCCATTTCTCTTCGAGACTTCCCATTCAGATATGGATTCCTTTCTATTATCAACCTTTCTTCTTCTTCTGCAGCAGTTCTTTCATACACATATGCTCGCATCCAGAAAAATTTCACAAGATTGGGATAAGTTGGACCGTTTAGGTCGCCACCTCTCCCAGGATGTCGCCAGTCTTGTCCGTTACACGTGAGTTCTCTAAAGTCAACAACTTGTTCAACCAGAAGTCTCAACCTTTTCTCGCTGAAGTGAACAATGTTTTGAAATCCTCTAGAAATTCGTTCACCTACTGCAATAGATGGAATCATCCTCGGTTGACTTGATGAAGAAGATGCCATTTCTTATTGATGATCAAGATTGATAGATTCGAACAGGATTGTGATGTGAAGACTGAGTTTTGAAGGTTTTAAAGGTTTGCAAAAAGGAAAAGTGTGGGTAGTGAGAGTGAAAAATGTGTGATCGTGTATGATGTGACTATTTAAGTAAAACTATTAAAGGTTTAATAAAAAGAGAGGGAAAAACTATTTTAACCTTTGAAATTCTCATGTTTCTTCATAAACTGCATTTTTCATCCAATTAGCTTCAAAACACGTGATGAATAATAAACTTAGTAACTGACACGCAAGAGGTCAACTGTAAAAAGTAAAAATATCTTAAAACGTTTCCACTTTCGTGTTAAGACCTCTGATAGCTAGAATACAAGGCGTATTCAGAGTCTGAGTGTTTCAGAAGTAGTCTTGTCTTCAGAAGATCTAGGATATCTGCTTCTGATACTTATCAGATTCTGAGTTTCTCAAGATGTCTTTAGTTCAAAAAGTTTTGATGTTTACTAGCTTAATCTTCATCAATATGTTTTTTATTCTAATTGGTAAGGAAAAGATTTATACTTACCTTGATTATTTGTTTTGAGGACACTGAGGAAATTATGAGTTTAGTCCAATAATCGATAGCCTCTTTATCTTCTGCCATTCAGATTTCAATGAAGCTTTTAAGAGAGTTGAGGTTCTGAATGGTTGTGTCCTCCTTCCCGGGCATTCCTACCAGTCATGATCAAATTCGTCATACCACCGTAACGTGTCTTCAGTGTCTTCTAAATGGGGATAAGGCGTGTATTCATTATCTTCTAAGTTGCTTTCATCTGGGTTCTCATTAGAGTTTCTTTCCTCAAGTTCTGACTCATCATCAGATTCTTCATCGGAAATATATTTTCTTGATACAGCAATTTCAAGACCATTGCAAGTCACATTCACCCATGTGATTGGAGTATCAAGATCACTTCTCATTGTTCCTGTATTAATTTTTCCATACTAGCATCTGATTCTTCATGATCAGATTCTGAATCAGCTTCTGAGTCTGTGCATTCTTCATTTGCCATAAGTGCACAATCAGCTTCTTCCTCTTCTTCAGATTCTTTGTCAGAGAATATAACCAATTCTTCCCAAGTGGTCATCTGACTTTTCACCATTTATCCTTTAAGCTTTGTTCTTTTCCATTTTTCAAGCTTCTTGGTGAATCTTTCAAGATACTCATCTTCTGATTCTTCTTCTTTCTCTTTCAGAAAGAATTCTTCTTCATCACCAAGTTTTTCTTTTTGAGCTTGGGTTAAAAAGCCTAAGGATTGTGATGACACTGACTTTGAATTCTCCATTTTACTCTCTTCATTCATCTTGACCATTCTTGCAACAAGATCTATGACTTCATCCTTTGTTACATATCTTTCACCATAATATCTTTCTTCTTTGACATAATTGGCCTTTTTCTCTCCTTTAGCTTTTAGAACCACTTCATGGCTTCTAAGATAGCTTATTAAAGATAAAAGACACATTTTGTCAATATCTTCAGTTTCCTCAATTCTGGTAGTCACATATTCCCATTCAAGAGGTAGACTTCTTAGAATATTCAATATCAGATCAGTCTCGCTATAGTTTCTATCTATAGCTTTGAGTTCATCTATAAGATTTTTAAATCTTATGAACATAGTCTCAATGTCTTCATCTTCTTCCATGATGAGTAAGACGTATTGTTGAATCAAGGAGTCAGCTTTGAGTTGTTGATCATGTTGGTTGCTCTTATCATTTGTCCACAAGGAGTCATAGATTTCTTTGACTTGATTGATCATTCCATCAAGGAAGCTTTCATCTTTGTTAGCGCTGATTGTGATCTTTTCTTTCTCAGAAATTGTTTCCTTGTTTCTGCTTTCTTCTCCTTCTTCTGAATTACCAAAAATCTTTTGTTTCCACCAATTAAGGTTTACAAAATCTTCACTGGGAAGTGGTGCTTTTCCAGACATAGTGTTTTTCAGGATCTTAGCTGTTTCACTGTTAAGTGATTAGTAATCAGAACTGGAGCTCTGATACCAATTGAAGATGTGAAAAACACATGAAGGGGGGTTGATTTGTGTTTTGAGGATTTAAAAGTTTCTTCAAGATTAAGGAATATATCAGAGTCTATTTTGGCGGCGGATAACTCAAACACACAATGTAATCAGAAGCAAGGTTGAGAAGGTGAGAGAGAGAAAGAACACACAAATATTTTATACTGATTCGCCTCACAACTTGAGAGTACTCCAGTCCCCTTGTTCTTCAACAAGAGAGTTCACTATAATCACAAAAGATTACACAATTTGCTCAAGCACACAAGCAACAGACTTCAACTGTCGCTCAAGCACACAAGCAAGAGACTTACACTATTTGCTCAAGCACACAAGCAAGAGACTTCCAATTGCTCAAGCACACAAGCAAGAGACTTCAACAGATGCTCAAGCACACAAGCAAGAGACTTACTCTAATTTTCTCAAGCACAAAAGCAAGAGACTTCACAAGTTGCTCAAGCACAAAAGAAAGAGACTTTGAATCTTATACAATAAGATTTCTTACAAATGTACACCTAAGTCTAACTCTTTTACAATAGTTATCAAAACAGAAAACTTTGATATTGGAATGAAGATCTTTGAGTTCAAGTCTTGTGCATATTTTTGCTATTAAGTTCTTTGATTTGAACGAACACTTTCTTCTTGTTCTGTTGTATGCACTTCTTTCAAGTTTAAGCTATTTGAACGTTTTCAACCGTTACACACTTGTCAATTCAAAGAGGTCTTGTATTTATAGGCTCAGAAATAAAGACGTTTAAATATGACCGTTGTGGAAGATCAGTTTCCCCGTTTGAAAGATACTTAGACCATTTTTAACTTATTCCACAAATGGCAAACTGCTTCTGCTTCTTTGTTTCTCGAAGATAGTTCCTGCACAGAAGAGGTAACTTTAGTACCGTTGTCTTGATACTCCTTTCTTGACGTGTTGGACTGACACAAAGCAGCATCCATTTCGTCTTTGTATAAAATTTAACTTGAGGAAGATATCTCTAGACTTGATTCCATCAGATGAATATATTTTGTTATTCTTGTGTAGCTTCTGAGAGTACACTTCAATCGCTTCTGACAGACTCTTCGTGCTTCTTAGACTTTCCATTGCTTCTGAGACTCTTGTAGCATCTGACAGGCTTTCTTCTGACTTGGTTCTCTCAGAACCTCTGAATGCTTCAGATGCATATAATTTGCTTTTGAGCTTCTCAGATTCTATCTTTGTTGTTAACTGCATACTTTCATTTAAGATCATTAGTGTTCTCAATTGCATATTAATACTTTGTTCTAAAAAATCCAAAATTATAGACTATGTATGGCCTTGAGTGACAAACATATCTAAGTGAGTCAATCAACTGTCTAAACAATGTAGAATCAACACCTTCATCACTGGCATTTTTCTGCAATTTCACAGCAGTATCAACTGGTGTAGATACAGGCTTTCACTCAAGCATTTTAAACCTCTTGAGTACTTCGGTAATGTACTTCATCTGATGCAGAAAAATTCCCTTTTCACGACACAAATTCCATGCCAAGGAAATAAGACAATTTTCCTAGATCAGACATCTCACACTCGGTCATCATTTGCCTCTTGCGCTTTGCTATTTCTTTTTCATTGCTCACTATCATTAACAGGTCATCCACATACAGACAAATGATTATAAAGTCATCATTTGTGTTCAATCTTACATACACACCATGTTAAGTTGAACACTTAGTAAAATTTAGCTTCTGCAGTGAGGCATCAATCTTCTTATTCCAAGCACGTGGTGCTTGCTTGAGTCCATACAAAGCCTTCTTCAACTTCATTAATTTGTTTTCCATACCCTTCTTCTCAAAGCCTAGTGCCTGCTTCACATAAACCTCCTCTTCCAATGTCCCATTAAGAAATTCAGATTTGACATCAAGTTGATTCAACCTCCATTTTCTCAAACTAGCCAATGCTACTACATATCTCACAGTCTCAATCCTTGCAACTAGGGCATATATTTCATTAAAGTAAAGTCCAGGTTGTTGCAAAAAACCCTTTGCAACCAACCTAGATTTATATTTTCAATCTCACAATTTGGCTTCATCTTAGTCGTGTAGACCCATTTCACATCAATGACTCTCTTATTACTTAGTAGATTCACCATCTGCCAAGTTTCATTCTTTTCAATTAACCTTAATTCATCCAACATTGCTTCCTTCCAGTTTGGATTTGAAAGTTCTTGATCAAGTGTTATAGGTTCTGACTCTGCCATGAGAACCAAGTGCATTATATCAGTAACATCTTCACACAAGCCTGTGGGGTACAAGGCATAACCTTGTAGTCTCATTGATGGGAATCTTACTCTGCTAGATCTTCTCAATTATTCGACATTGTCATCATCATCATTCTCAACATTTTTTTCATTGACATTGTTCACATTGTCATCATTAGGAACAATTGGTTTAAGCACATTCACTTCTTCCTCATTATCAACTTGGTCATTGTCAAGTTGAATGATAGTTGTTCTACTGGTAGCTTGCTCAGTTGATTCCTTCCAATTCCATTCTCTAGTTTCATCTACAATCACATCATTACTCACTCCTATCTTGTGAATTGGATCATATAGTTTGTATGCACCAATGTTATGATAGCCTATCAACATCATTGTTTGTGCTCTAGAATCAAGTTTTCTTCTATTTTGTTCAGGCACATGCCTGTAACACAGTGAGTCAAACATTCTAAAATGATTTACACTTGGTTTCACACCACTCCATGCTTCTTCAGGCGTGATGCCTTCTAGTCTCTTGATTGGACACATGTTCAGTATATGAGTAGCTGTATATACTACTTCTGCCCAGAACTTATGTGGAAGATTTTTTTCTCTTAGCATACATCTCACCATATTAAGCAGAGTTCTATTTCATCTCTCTTCTGTACCATTGTGTTGAGGAGTATATGGAGCCATTACTTCATGAAATATACCCTCATCTTTATAGAAATTTTCAAACTCATGTGATGTATATTCACCACCACCATCAGTTCTAAGCAATTTAATTGTACTATCACACTGTTTTTCCACTAACAGTTTAAATTGCTTAAAAATGTTGACCACTTCACTCTTTTTCTGTATAAGATAAATCCACATCTTCTTAGTATAGTCATCTATAAAGGATACAAAATAGGAATTACCTCCAATGGAATTGACTTCAAAGAGTCCACACACATCTAAATGAATGATAGCAAGCTTCTTTGTTTCTCTAGTTGGTATTGCAGACTTATATGACTTCCTTGGTTGTTTTCCCTCACAACATTGTCCACATATCTCCTTTGGTTCTTCAATTTGAGGTAAACCAACCACCATATTCTTCTTCTGCAACATCTTCAAGATATTGAAGTTCAAATGTCCCATCCTCTTCTACCATTTCCACACTATATCATCTTCTTGTGTAATTAGACATATTCCATCAATAGAGTTCACACCAACCTTAAAATGTTCTGTTTCTTGACATAGACACTTTCAATACTACCTTCTTTCACTACAAGAAAACAAGAATATACTGGCCGCCTAAATCCGTCAAAAAGTGAGAAAAACGGCCACAAAATGAAAAAACTGTCCAATTTACCGGCGGTCATGATCGGCCGCAAAAAAGGTCGCTGGTAACACTTAGCGGCGGCCCAGGCGGCCGCAAAGTAAGGCTACAGGTGCTAACACGTTTTGACCAAATTAGAGGCGGCCCAGGCGGCCGCAAAGTAAAGCGACAGGCTGACAACTTTGACTAAGTTAGCGGAGGTCCAGGCGGCCGCAAAAAAAATATTTATCAATATTCATCTTTCTTCATCATCTTCATCTCTAACCTAAAAAAAACTCATACTCAATAAAATTCCAAAATCCTAATTCCATTATCAGGAACACACAATTAGGTATTCATCTTTCTTATAACACCCCGTAATACATTGTCTAGAATATATTATAAAGTCCATAATTAAATACCGAGTACATCAAGTTTACAAATACATAGAGTTGATTAAGGCACATGCAGGTTCTAAAGTACAATAAAGTACAACACAGCGGAAAGGAAATAGACTGAAACATAAAAACTAAATGTTCTAAACACGAACATCACAGTCACAAGCAATGCTACTACTTCGCAGCTTGCTTGCCACGGTCACCCTGAGTACCTGAAACATGAACGGGGGGGGTAAGACTACTAAGTCTCGTGGATTCTACTACCCACCTATTGGTGACTACACCAGGGGAATCAACCTATAATCAGTCCTCATGCAATCTCAGCGCAATACATGTATTCATATGTAAACAGTTTATATGGTGTAACACAAAGAATTATCTGAATTCATTTTAGCTATGCAAGAACAATCTGAGGTGAGCCGGTCTCAGAAAGCCTTACGCTTTTCCGTACCAATCTTCGTGAACTAAGCACATATGGTACGAAATAACTATGGCATCACAATCATTATTATAGATATATTATCGCTTTGGATTCCTCGAATCCCTTTGGTGGTGTCAAACAACCACACATAACTATGGATTCCTCGAATCCCTTTGGTGATGCCCAAGCAGCCACACATAACTATGGACTGATACTACACATAATTCTAATGTGTTAACATACTACCAATATATCCCAATCCCGGGAACTACCCTAGGTACTAGCCTAGGTCATAATCAATCCTATACGTACAACGACATCATAATTATAAGGTATTCGTAATGTTAATGGAAAACAAGACTTAAAAGATGACAATCCAAAATGCGTATGGGTTTTCAAAAGCAGGAAACAGAGGACAAAAATTTGGAAATGTTGGTGACTTGCGCCCCGGCGTGAACCTTCTGCGCCCTGGCGCGAGCCTGCACCCAGATTCTGCCTCTGCGTCTTTTTTACCTGCGCCTCGGCGCGAAGACCTGCAGAATCATTGCAAAACAGAGTTTTCTACACTACAATTGCCACTCTTTCAAGCCATTAACATCATGAACTTCCTAATAATTTTAAAGGAGAAGAGTTTTGGGAATTAAACCCTTCTCATGCACATTTCAATCCCTAAATCCTATGTTATCATGCAAAGTTGAATTTTGGGGAATAATTCTAACTATTCTATCCTAAGAACCCACCTTAATATGGAGCTTGATTCTTGGTTATCAACTGGTTCACAGGCTTAGATTGTCAAATTCAATTCTCTTGTGGTTGATAGCCTTGAGTTCCACTTCCTAAAACATCAAGAAAGCCAAGATGAGCATGTTTCCAACACATGCATTGTGAAAACAGAATTTGAGTTTTGGACAAGAGGATTAAGGAGCACGAATTTGAAAAGATTGAGAAGAGTTTTGGAAGAATGAAACTTACCACAATTCTTTTTACAATCAACTAGACCAAAACTTCCATATGCATGCTTGAGTTAGGGTGATTTTGTGAGAAATTTAAGAAATTGAAATGAGGTTTGTTTGTTTGTTCTCACGAGAGAGAAGAGAGCTTCAAGGAGGGTTCTTTTTGTTTTGTGTTTCTTCAGCAATTCACAAGTGTGATTGTGTTTGGTCCAAGTGAGTCATGGTTTGGCTAGGTCAATGGGACACATGTCCTTAGTTGGCCATGATCCTCTCACAACAAGACACACCATAATGGGATTGTAGTGTTCAAAGACTACACTTTGATTGATTCCTACTACTAGTGCTAGATCTAACATGTGATATGTTTAGAAAATACCCTTAGTAGTATATAACACTAGTAAATGAAATTGAGAATGTTACAATCTACCCCCCTTAAAGAAATTTCGTCCGCGAAATTGAAAACATACCTGAGAAAAGATATGGATAGTTTTTCATCATCTCGGATTCCAATTCCCACGTGAACTCGCCATCTGGTGATTGAGACCATTCCACTTTCACTATCGGAATTTTCTTGTTCCGAAGAGCCTTAACATTACGATCCACAATTCGGATGGGATCAGGCTGATAAGTTAAATCTGGTTGCAAATCGATGTTTTCCAATTCCACCGGCACGAACGGATCAGGAATGAACTTTCTAAGTTGAGACACATGGAACACGTCATGCATCCTGGACATAGATGGGGGCAAAGCTAACTGATAAGCCACCGGACCAACTCGTTTAAGGATCTGATATGGCCCAATGTACCTAGGAGCAAGCTTCTTTGTTTTGAACACACCGCGCAAACCCAGCTTAGGCGTTACGCGTAAGAATACGTGATCACCTTCATCAAACTCTATTGTCTCCTTCTATGATCGACATAACTCTTTTGTCTACTCTGTGCAACTCTCATATGCTCTTTAACTGACTTAATCTTCAGAGTAGTCTCTTGGATAATATAAGGTCCTAACACTCCTTTATTACCTACTTCAGTCCAACACAAAGGTGTTCTACACTTTCTCCCATACAGTGCTTCATAAGGTGCCATACCGATACTAGCATGGTAACTGTTGTTATAGGCGAATTCAATTAGATGCAAGTGTTTGCTCCAATTACCACCATCCTCTAAAACACAAGCTCGAAGCATATCTTCAAGGGTTTGAATGGTTCGCTCAGATTGTCCATCTGTTTGGGGATGATTTAAAGTACTCATTCTAAGTCGTGTTCCCATTGCCTTTTGGAAAGCACGCCAAAAATGAGAGGTAAAGGTTGGATCTCTATCTGACACTATACTCAACGGAACTCCATGTAACTTAACAATCTCTTCTAAGAATATTTCAGCATACCGCGAAGCCTTATAAGTAGACTTCACTGCAATGAAATGGGCTGACTTTGTTAACCGATCAACGATAACCCAAATGGTATCTTCTCCTTTCTGATTACGGGGTAAACCCGTCACAAAGTCCATGGTTATATGCTCCCACTTCCATTCGGATATTTCTAAGGGTTGCAAAGGACCAGCTGGTTTCTGGTGTTCAATCTTAACCTGCTGACATACAATACACCTTGACACAAATTCTGCGATCTCAGTTTTCATATTCGGCCACCAATAGTTCTTCTTCAGATCATGATACATCTTGGTGGAACCAGGGTGTATTGAAAACCCGCTCTTATGTGCTTCTTCTAAAATCGATCTTTTCAAATCCGCATCATTCGGCACACATATTCTACTTCCAAACTGAATTACACCGTCATCTGCTACAGTGAACTCAGGTTTTCCGATCCTTCTTTGTAAATCCATGTCCTTCTCTTGCGCACTACCTATTGTGGAACGCAAGTCACAGGTCAATTCTATTCTATTTAACTTGACTCCACCCTTCCGGTAAGTGACACTCAAATTCATATCTCTGAATTTTTCATACAACCCACACTGATGCATTAAAATCTCTGATGCATACAACGCCTTTCTACTCAACGCATCAGCTACTACATTTGCCTTCCCTGGGTGGTAATTCAATTCAAAGTCAAAATCTTTTAAATACTCCATCCACCTCCGTTGTCTCATGTTCAACTCCTTCTGATCAAACAAGTATCTCACACTTTTGTGATCACTGTATAATGCAAAATGTACACCATACAAGTGATGTCTCCAGATTTTCAAAGCAAAAATAATGGCTGCTAGTTCAAGATCATGGGTAGGATAATTCTCTTCATGTGGTTTCAACTGTCGCGATGCGTATGCGACTACGGCGCCCTCTTGCATAAGTACGCATCCGAGTCCTTTATTAGAAGCATCACAATACACTACATACTTCTTATCAGGGTCAGGAATTACTAACACCGGAGCACTAGTCAACTTTTGTTTTAACAAGTTAAAACTATTTTCGCAGTATTCATCCCAGACAAATGCAGCTCCTTTTCTAGTCAACCGGGTTAATGGTAGTGCTATCTCCGAAAATCCCAAAATGAACCTCCGGTAATAGCCTGCTAAACCAAGGAAACTTCTTATTTCTGATACAGTCCTAGGCCTTTCCCAATTAAGCACCGCTTCAACTTTGGATGGATCAACAAATACACCGCCTTGGGATATTACATGGCCCAGAAACTTAACTTCGGAAAGCCAAAACTCACACTTACTGAATTTGGCATAAAGTTGCTTCTCTCTCAGAATATTAAGAACAATCCTCAGATGCTCTACATGCTCCGGAGGATCTTTAGAGTAGATCAGAATATCATCAATGAAGATTACTACGAATTTATCAAGATAAGGCTGAAAAATTCTATTCATATAATCCATGAATACTGCTGGAGCATTGGTCAGACCAAACGGCATAACCAAAAATTCATAATGACCATAACGAGTCCTGAAAGCAGTTTTGGACACGTCAGAAGTCCTGATACGAATCTGATGATACCCGGATCTAAGATCAATCTTGGAAAAGATAGTAGCTCCTCTGAGTTGATCTAACAGATCGTCAATACGAGGTAACGGATACTTATTCTTGATGGTAACTTTATTGAGCTGACGATAATCAATACACAACCGCATTGTACCGTCCTTCTTTTTCACTAACAGAACCGGAGCACCCCAAGGTGAGACACTCGGACGAATGAAATGCTTTTGCAATAACTCTTTAAGTTGAGATTTCAATTCTCGGAGTTCAAGAGGGGACATTCTATATGGTGCAACAGAGATAGGCTGAGATCCTGGGACAAGATCAATTGAGAACTCAATTTCTCTTTCTGGTGGTAAACTATTTATCTCTTCTGGAAACACATCCAGATACTCTCTGACAATTGGAATGTCACTGGGGCTTTGACTAGACTCTGAACTCATGGTGAACATAATACTGAAACACTTGTTCTCTGCACCGAGATACTGGATTAACTGATGAGTATTCTGCAGCAGAGCAGTCAGGGCTCTACTCTCTGCGTTAAGATCAATAGGAACATAGAGATTCTTTTCAGCACAGCCTATATACACAGTGTTGGCAGAGATCAATAGGAACATAGAGATTCTTTTCAACATAGAGATTCTGACGCGTCCCATTATTTATTTTTTTAATTTTGTGGCCGTTTATTTTAATTTTGTGGCGGCCTAGGCGGCCACTAAATTAATATTCAATCCGTCACAAAATTGATGTATTCTTGTAGTGTTTTTGCTATCAAATACTTCCATGTAATTTCCATTCATATTCATTTAATAGCCCTTCTCTAGTAATTGCCCCAAACTAAGCAAATTACTCTTAATTTGTGGAACATAAAGTACATCACTCACTATTAATTTTGTTCCATCTTCCCTTCTAATGGCTACCTTTCCAATACCTTCTGCAATGACATAGCTACCATCATCAAATCTAATCTTCTTTCTCACGGATTTGTCAATTTCACAAACCATTCTAAATGGCTTGTCATGTGATTAGAGCACCCTCTATCCAAGTACCACCATTCTATTCCACCACCTTTAGTAATTTTCATCAACATCATCACCTCTTCATCAATTGTTGCAATGCAACAACTTCTTCATCGGAGTCGCGAGCTAACTGTGCCTTTTCATTTCTCTTCCTAGGCACCTTAGGATTCACACATTCATCTGCAAAGTGACCCCATTTTTGACAGTTATAGCATTGAATGTGTTTCATGGATTTCTTCTTTCCTTTGCCATTACCACCCTCATTCTTGTTACTCTTCCACTTACTGTTACCTTTCTTCTTCCAAGATTCATAACTATCACTTTCTTTACCTTTATTTCTCATCTTTCTTGAAACCATCTCTATTCTTCAATTTCAATTCACGAGATTCTAAAGAACCTATCAATTGTTCCAATTTCAACGTGTCTAGGTCCTTAGATTGTTCAATTGCAGCAACTAAATTATCAAATGTGGGTGTTAAACCCGTGATAACCTTTTCAACCTTCAATGAATCAGTAACTGCTTCACCGCAACACTTCATCTGGTTGGTTAATACAGTTAATCTGTTCACGAATTGTCCTAATTGACGCCTTAAAGCCATCAATTTCACCTTCTTGGTTTGTTTATCGCTGGCGTAAGTGGTTGCAAGAACATCCCAAGCTTCTTTGGCCGTCTCATATTCAATTATCTTTTCCAAGACATTTGAATTTACACATTGATGGAGGAAGTATATCGCCTTGTCGTTTTTCATCATTTATTCACGGTGAGTTGCCCTCGCCGTCTCCGTTGGTGCTTCGTTAAGCAGTGTCACTCCACTAGGGGTGCTCGCGGTTCGGTTTGGAGCGGTTTTGAGGCAAAAACTCATCCGATCCAAAATTAATTTTATTTGCGGTTTGGTTCGGTTTTGGATGACAAATAAAAAAAATCCGATCCGATCCAATCCAATTTTATGGGGTTTAATTTGGATCGGTTTTTGGATATCCAAATTATAAATTGTAATTTTTTTATTAAATATTAATATTATAAAAAACACCATAAAGCAACAGTTTGAATTTTTTGACGAAATAAATATTAAGTTTGATGTAAAATATATCATGACATATCTTAGCATTATTCTCGCATCTTGCATCAATCATGCATGCGTCAGACCATGCATCTCATTGCATCCATCATGACATATTTTAACATCACTCATGCATCTGCCAGCATACTCGTATTTCATGATCTTAAAATCTTCTAATATGAGTGGAAATTGCTTTCACCTAAAGCCCAATATCCATTGACATCCCATAAAGTCTGATGATATCCATCGATTTTCCCTAAGCCTAATTGGCATGGTCATCCAAAACTCATTCCCATCCACTCAATGCTCAAAATGTAAGTCCAATTTTTATTGGCACAACCAAAAGCCCAATTTTCATTGGCATCATCCTTGAAACCCATTATCCATTGGCACCGCAATCATTTACCTCAGCAAGCTATCCCGGTGTTCCCCAGCAAACCTCAGTCAAACACTTCATTAGTTCCACCAGTGAACTTCAATGCAAAAATCCCCAAGCAAGCATCAAGCCATGTTCCCCAATGAACCGCATTCAAAACTTCCTCTTTAAGTTTTCTCGAAAAAATCCCCAGTGGATCCCTTCTCAAAACACCCCAATCTCTAGTTAAGCCATTAAGTCTTCCACTTAGGATTCCCCAGCAAGACTACCCAGTATCATATTATCATTTAACCAGCGTCAGACTGGCTACGATCATTTCATTGATTGTCATCGTTTAACCAGCGTCATACTGGGTACGATCTTTTTATCATTTCATTGTTATTGTTTAACCAGCATCAAACTTGCTACGATCATTTCATTAATTGTCATCGTTTAACCAGCGTCAGACTGACTACAATCTTTTTATCATTCAATGTTATCGTTTAACCAACGTTAGACTAGCTACGATCATTTATTTTTCCGTCGGTCTAAGTACCAGCGTACCGCCTGGCGACGATCACTCTAAGTACCAGCGTACCGCCTGGTGACGATCATTTACCTTTCTTGTCGGTCTAAGTACCAGCGTACCGCCTGGCGACGATCATTCTAAGTACCAGCGTATCGCCTGGTAACGATCATTTACCTTTCTTGTCGGTCTAAGTACCAGCGTACCGCCTGGCGAAGATCATTCTAAGTACCAGCGTACCGCCCGGTGACGATCATTTACTTTCTCTGTCGGTCTAAGTACCAGCGTACCGCCTGGTGACGATCATTTACCTTTCTTGTCGGTCTAAGCACCAGCGTACCACCTGGCGACGATCACTCTAAGTACCAGCGTACCGCCTGGTGACGATCATTTACCTTTCTTGTCGGTTTAAGTACCAGCGTACCGCCTGGCGAAGATCATTCTAAGTACCAGCGTATCGCCTGGTGACGATCATTTACCTTTCTTGTCGGTCTAAGTACTAGCGTACCACCTGGCGATGATCATTCTAAGGACCAGGGTACCGCCTGGTGACGATCATTTACTTTTTCTGTCGGTCTAAGTGTCACATCCCGTTTTTATTTAATTATTTATTTAATTTGATTTATTTATTTAATTTCATATTTTGTGTGATTTATTTAAATATGTGGCTTTTAGTGTGGTGGTGTATTTAGAATAGTAGTGTTTTTAGGAGGTGTAGATAGAAAATTAGAAGTGGGTTTTATGAGGAAGGGCAACTTAGTAAATTGAGAAGGAATTAACCTAGGTATAAGTTTGAAACTTAGTGAGAGAAAATCATTTGTCATCATTTTGTGAAGAAATAGAAAGAGAAAAATCTAGAGAAGAAGAAGATGAGAAGAACATAGAAGAGGAGGCTAAGAGAAAGATTTGGGGGAGCTAATTCTTGAAGAATTAGATGTAAGAGAGTAGTTTCATATAATTTGTGGGTGATAAAGAGGGAGGAGAAATCATGTTCTCTTTGGCCAAACCCTCTCACCCTTTGCTATGCTTAAAGTTAACATTTTTATGTTTTTATATGAATCAAAATGCTTCCTTTTGTAATGATTTCGTGATTTCTATGTTATGTGATGCTAAAAGTACATGTTGATGGTTTCAATTTTGAGAATCAAAGTATGTTAATATGAAATTATAGGTTTTTGAGTTTTGAATGAAAAATATGCATAATCTTTGATTGGTGATGATTTTGATGTTTGTAAGAGATGAAACTTGTACTTCTATGTATGATAACATGCTTATAACTTAAAGGAAACATCTTTTTAAAACTGGAACACGTTTTGAATGATTTGGTGGTGGAATCCGAATGGTCACGAAAACAGAGCAGCAATTCTGGGCGCTCGTCGCTAAGCGAGAGCTAGCGAGGGAACTCGTTGGGCTCGCCAGTGCTCGCCAGCCAGCCCTGTGCTGTCTGACTTGCTTCGCTACAGCGAGAGCTAGCGAGAAGATGGCGAAGGTTGCCAGACTTACTCGCTAGGACTCGCCAGAGCTCGCCTAGCGAGAGGTGGCGAAGACAGCCAGTCTTAGTTGATTTTTAATTGATGATGATGATAGTTTGGTGTATAGGTTGCTAGTCTTATAGAGATACATGAATAATGATAATATTTCTATATGAGTGTTGTGTGATGGATGATGATGAATTGAATTGATCTCAAATATGTGTACCTATAAATGTGTTGGTATGTATATGAAATGATAAGATGAATGATGATGTTTTTCACATACTTATACGTGTATGAAATATTTGATGGTGAGTTGGTGATATCATGTGTTAATACATGAAGTGTTGGTGAACATATATAAATTGATTTATATTGATGAAATGTCGTGACACATCATTCATGCATAAGTTGTGTCAATTGATGGTGATAATAGATGGTGAAGGGATTCTTGTATCTTATATAGATGGTGATATGGTACCACATGTAGATATGTCTAGGACATACATGAAGGTGACATTAGATGCATTAGGAAGGTGAATCTTAATTGTGTGAATGTGATAATGATGTGATATTTGAATGATTGTGTACGAATTGAATGTGCATATATCTTGTTGATTGTTGACGGTGTGGATGAGATTTATGGATATAGATTGATTGTATGTATATGCCTTGTTGATGGAGATGAATTGGTATTATATGTATGTTAGCTATGTGGATTGTGAATGAATGTGTATATATATGCATTGTATATGTTGGGTTGGACATAATGTCAGTATTTTACTTTCATTTATTTAAATGCCGAATTATATGTACTAACTATCTATTTTCTTTTATGTAATGGATCGTTGGGCGATTCAGATTCTCAGGCGTGAGGATTTGCTTTGCTTGCTTAGGAGGAGTACCCGGCATTGTTGCCAAGTATTCGGGGTGAGGAGATGTGTCATTACTATTAGTATAGTACCCTTGTCCGTTGCTCTGAAGGATTGTAATACCATGTTGGGGTTTTATCTTTATTGTTGGGTTTTACCTAGTGTCATTTTTGGACTTTGTTTATTTATGATGGTGTAAGGCTTATGCCAAGTACTTAATTGTCTATTACTTGATGACGAGATATTTGTAGGTGATTTATGTGAATGTTGAATCATTATGATCGTTGAACTTAATGGTTATTAGTTCTTGACTTATTTATGATTTTATTATTTGAATTCATGATTTGTATGAGAAGGTCTTATTATTTTCGCTGGAATGTATGTGATAAGCATGATATATATTTGGATTATATGCTATGGTTGATTTTTGGTTTTTCAAATGTAACGCTCTACTTGTGTCTACTTGTGTTTTATTTATTTATTTGGTCGAAATTTTTGGGTAGATTTAAGTAGGGTGTTACAATTGGTATCAGAGCAAGGTCGATTCATTGGAATCAATTAGGCTTAGTAACCCGTTGTACAACATGTGTAGGGTGCACTGTTTGTACTTTTGTTGTGACGTTTGTTTGTTGATTGGAATTGACTGTTCAGGACCATGACGTCGGCACGTGCTAATGCTCAAATCGTGGAGTCACTTGCTACCTTGAATCATCTTTTGGCAAGAGGTGATGATCCGGCTAGGGATGGAGAGAAGCGCTTGGATAGGTTCTTGAAGCACAAGCCATCTTTCTTTGTTGGAGGTTTTAACCCGGATGGAGCGGTTAAGTGGGTTGAAGAAGTTGAGATTATCTTTGATGCTATGGAGTGTTCTAATGAGAACAAGCTTGCATTGGGAACCTATGTGCTTAGGGAAGAGGCAAACCAATGGTGGAAGAATGCCAAGTTGAGACTCCTGCTAGTGGTTCGGTTATTACTCGTCTTGTATGTCGTAATTGTCCTGTATCTGTGTTTGGTAGACATTTTGGTATGGATTTGGTGTGTATTCCACTTAGTGGTACTGATGTTATCTTTGGGATGAACTGGTTAGTCTTTAACCAAGTTCATATTAACTGTTGTGAGAAGACTGTGATTTTCCCGAAGTCAGAAGGAAGTTTGTCCTTGATGAATAGAGAAGAGGTGAAGGAATCTTACGGAGAGTTGTTCATGGTGTTTGGATCATTGAAGCTTGAAGGTGGAGTTAAGTTGGAAGAGATACCAATTGTTAGTGAATTTTCGGATGTATTTCCGGAAGATATATCTGATTTACCACCTGAAAGAGAAGTTGAGTTCAGTATTGATTTAGTACCTGGTACTAGCCCGATATCAATGGCACCGTATCGTATGTCGGCATCGGAATTGAATGAATTGAAGAAGCAACTTGAAGAGTTATTGGAAAAGAAGTTCATACGTCCAAGTGTGTCACCTTGGGGTGCACCAGTGTTGTTGGTTAAGAAGAAGGAAGGGAGTATGAGGTTGTGCATCGATTATCGTCAGTTGAATAAGGCAACGATCAAGAATAAGTATCCGAATATTTTAATATGAAGGTGAAACTGGATACTCACTAGGAGCGATTCAGTTAGATGTGGCTGTAGGATGTACAGTGAGATTAATGTAATATCCGAATATTTTAATATATTGTTAAATTTCATATTCATGTCTTTTAGCTATTTTATAGACTTTTTATTTATTACTTATTGAACCACTTATTTTTTTTATGAGTAAAGAATTTAAGGAGAATGTTATATATGATAGCTATCTTATGGAACCGAGAAAGAAACAAATAGTGATGTTTTTATTAAACTAGAACTTCGACCCGTACGGTGCACGGGTCTAATCAGTTGTAATATATAACAATAAAATATAAAAATTGCAATATTGAAAGTTATATTGCAAAATTGATACAAAGGAAAATATAAAAACTACATTGGAAGTGTTATTCATATCTTCACCATCATTGTCAACGATCAATTTTTAATCCTTCTCTAAAAGTAACTCTTGAAATCACAACATACAATTGACCATGTGAAAACACTGGCGACGGAAGATATATCCCAACATGCTTTGGAGATTGTCCCTAACTCTTATTAATAGTCATCACAAAAGAACTTATTAAAGGAAATTGTCTCCGTTGAAATTTAAAAGGAATTCTTACGTCAGATGACTTACACCTTGTGATAAGACAACAGATGCAGATTTCATCCTTGTAGCAATGGGTAATATTAAAATGTATAATTTTTTTTGGTTCCTAGACAATAACAGATATATAAAATATTATACATAAATAATTTAATTAAACATATTTAGATCTTACTTTGTCTTATAATCTTCAAATTCAGGTAAATTTCCATTCAATATCACTTTGGCTCCAAAAAACGAATTGGTCACACCTATAGAACCTGTGACATACCAATTAAAGATATTATATTCGTTTTTTACTTTTTAAAGGGACCAATATGACATGAGTCAAATTTATACTTACCTAAAAAATTTCTAGTTTCGCAAAATTGCACAACCAATATGACAGGAGTCAAATTGTCATAGTTTGCAAACACGTTATCAAGCTTATCAGCATAATCACCCCAAATAGAACAATGAATACGGCTACATCTAAAAAAAAGGAAGATTAATAAATATAGATATAAAGAACTTTCGAATACTATATATATTAAAACATGTACAACACAAAAATGACATGGTTACTTACTCCAAATCTTCCAAAGTAAGATCAAGCACTCTGCTATTCTTACCATTGCTTTCTATTTCCTTTACGTTATCCTTTTCAACATGTCCAATGACATCTACATATAGATAATTGTACTAAGTAGGTGGTATGCTGTTTAAATTAACTATCCTTTGAAAAAACAAAATCAGGAAAAAATAAATTTCATTACCTATTAACTTGTCTTCATCCGTTGATTTTGGTAAACTTTGTATGCAAAGTGGCATTTAGCTTATACTTATGTGATGTGATCTTAAAATCACATTCGTTAAACCCAAGCATAACCTTTTCTAGAAGGTGAGTATTTTCTTCCTCAATCATGCCTCAAATTTTTTGCACCAGGGTCTTCCTTACGGAAAATTGTATTTTGTCACCCTTAACAACAATATAAAAAAAACATCAATGTTATCCTTAATATATATGTATAAATATGAAAATAAGTTAAAAAATTGATATTTTTTTTTAATATTACCTGATCATCAACCAAAAGAAAATTCATGAAAGTTATTACATTTGGACGGTGTTTATCAGGAACGATCCACATGTTTGCCGCGAATTTTGACTTTTAAATCTCTTTTTCAGGAGAAAGAGCGGCCAATGAAGTATAAATATTAGCCATGAGATAGTGGTAAATTTTCAATTTGAATATTTCTTCTATATATATCACAATCAATCGGATTTTCAATTGAAAGGCAGTAGCACTTAGAGTGGAGTGTGTGTGCCTAAATTTTGGAGAGTTGGTTATGTTGTGAATGTATATCAAATATGTGTATGTATATCAAATAAGTGATCATAAATTTTCGAGAGTTTGTTAGGTTGTATATATAATAATATAATAATATGAGATATATTTCAAAAGAGTTGGTTATGTTGTGTATGTATATCAAATAAGTATCGTAAATTTTCGAGAGTTTGTTAGGATGTGTATATAATATTATAATAATAATAATAATAATATGGGATATATTTCAAAAGTTTTTTTTTTCCCTAGACATATTACCTGTATTTTCTGTAAACATGCTTATTTTGTTATTTTGTTTTCATTATTTTTATTATCGATTCTTATATAATAATAATAATAATAATAATAATAATATAATAATAATATAATATAAAATAAAAATATAATATAATAATAATAATACCAATATATAATAAAATAATAATAAAATGCTAATAATTATAATAATAATAATAATAATATGGGATATATTTCAAAAGTTTTTTTTTCCCTAGACATATTACCCGTATTTTCTGTAAACATGCTTATTTTGTTATTTTGTTTTCATTATTTTTATTATCGATTCTTATATAATGATAATAATAATAATAATAATATAATATAAAATAAAAATATAATATAATAATAATAATAGCAATATATAATAAAATAATAATAGAAAGCTAATAATAATAATAATAATAATAATAATAATAAATAAATAAATATTTAACATGGTGAGAGATATATATAGAATTTCATATTTATTAGATGTTGATTGCAAAATAATATTAAATTGATTGATATAGTGTAGTGGCAAAAAACACAAAATAGATCTTAAAGGTTGCGGGTTCAATTCTTGGTGATGTATTCTATTAACATTTTATTTTAATTATTTTAGGGTAAAATAAGAAGGAAAATGAGCGGGAAAAAAATTAGGGTTAAGAATAGCACAACGGAACAAACTTATAATATAAGAGATAACCATTTATATTAAATAAAAATAAATAGTTATTAATTCCCTTAATTAACATGCAAGATTTTAGGAGTTGGAACATGTACTGCCTGAGTATAAAATCGGCCAACCCTAGCTACTTCTAAATTGATCATATTTGTTGCCTCTCAGCCGCCTCCTATACTCATATCACGTTACAAAAGTATACCATGCTAAAGCAATATTCATCACAAGCACCTCTCTTATTTGCACCCACATCAATTCCTAGTGTAATTTTTAGTCTCGAGGTATCAATCTTCCATTCACCTTCTTTATTGTTAATGGTTCATACTCTTTCTAATCTTTAAAATAATGATTCTTTTAGAAACGTTAATCACCGATCATGCGGTTAATCGTAGAAAAATCTAGAGTCGGAATCGTTGGAAGGAAAGCATCTAAGGTAAGGGCTTCCCCATACACTCATGCTACATAGGGCTATGTTGTGAGATGATAGTAGAGCCTTTGTCACTTAAAATCAACCAAAGGAGTCAACTTTATACAAAATCAACAATCAAATTCATGCTCGTTTGTGTATATGTTTCTTGTAATTGAAATCATTATATATATTATAAATATATGCCTTGTGTTTGCTTATGTTTGTGGAATTACTATAGATGCCTTGTGTTTGCTTATATATGTCATGGGTATATGTATATGGTTGTTAAATTTCTTGTTTGTTTCATATGATTAAAGATTTTTATCTCCTTCTTTTCCTTGTGGCGTGTGATTATTATAGTTTGTGGATGTGACCTAACAAATATAAATAAAAGATAGTATTGTGATTTTCTTGTTTCGGTCGATAAACACCGTGTTTGGTCTTTGAAAGGAAAAGAGGGGTACACTATTAATAAATGTTTGGTTTTGTTCATACATGGTATATTTTCTATGCTTCAATGTTTTTACTCTTGACCGACCGATATCCGATTTGTGGAATCTGTGTCTAATATGATGGTTTGGTATCCTGAGTGCTTGTTTTCAATTCTGTCACATAGAACTGCCAATCATGTGTTGAGTGCTATGTTCCGTTCTTATCACAGTGAAAGCAAATAAAATTTGACCATTAAATATTTACACATATTTTCATGTTAGTCTAAGCCGTGAGGATGAACCAGGGTATATAAGTAAGAGTACCGAGAGTGTCAGTGCCTGCGTGGCAAGTCGATTTAATAAGGTGATTAATTTTCTTGTAACATTGCGACATGCATCATGTAGATTTGTAGAGAAGAGTTGTCTAGTGCCTGTGTGGCAAGATTAATATTATAGAGCCTGTGTGGCATGTTTTAGGGCCTGTGTGGCAGGTTTTCCATTGGTATGAAATTTATTATCCGTATCATTAGTGCCTGTGTGGCAGGAGTTTCATATAGAGTTGTCTCAGTCGCATTGCGTTTCATATAAAAGGAGATAATACCAATAATAAGTAATTATTTTAGTCATAAAAGAACCAATGTAAAAGAAAGAAAGAATGAAAAAGAAAAATATATAAAGACAGTTGGTCTGTATTGAATTTGCTATTGTTAGTTCCTACGTTTCATTTGGCTTGACTGTTTAATTTGTGATGTGTGTTGAATTATGAACCTGGTCACCTGTGTTGTGTTGAAATATGACATCTTGTTGCTTTGTTTATTTTCTGCCTTATCAATGTTACTTCTTAAGTTTGTACTCTGATCACCCAAGTGTTTTTAAAATAAATTAATAATTATATTTTTCATTGATAGAGTGTTTTGTTATTGTTTTATGACATTTTCTTGTGGTGAGTATGATTCAATATTGATATGGAAATGACCCCTTACAACCAACATTTTAGGTACTCAAGGAGAAAGTTGTGATTGAATGTGATGCTTGAAGCGCATATGCACGGGGGAGAAAAGGGTTTTGTAAATTGAGGATTTTATGTATTAAATAGATTGTTGCGATATTTTCTTCCGCTAGGATTTTCGAACTACCACTATCTTTGATTGAAATAAGTTATGTTTCCGTTGAATTCAATTTCAATTATAATCATACTATTTTTATAAAAAGAAAAAAATACAGCCGCATTTTTAAATAAAGAAATACTTTTTAGATAATATCTTGGACAAAAATCTGGGATGTTACAATTAACCCTATTCATTTTAATTGCTTCAAAGGAAAATTACAATTTGCTGTTAGGTAGGGAATGGATACATGGCGTTGGTGCCGTTCCTTCGACTTTGCATCAGAGGGTAAGTATCTGGAGAGATGATGGAATTGTGGAAAACATAAAAGCAGATCAAAGCTACTATAGATTTGATTCACACCACATATCCAGGTATACCTTCGAGAAGAAACTGGCGAACATTTCGCCATGTACTGAGCGAGACTTTGCATTTGCAACTGCCAACAATGTCTATCACTCTGTTAAACTGGATCCAACACATGGGTTCATTTGGGAACGAGAAGAGATAAATGATTATCCCTATGAGGAAGATGGCAAAATCTACCCAACTGGGTGGAGTGTTGATGAAAGTTACAATGTCTGAGTCCAAAGCATGGGCTAAGATTTCGGCTTATGTGGCCGAAAATAGAATAAACATGGCTTTGGAAGCCATTTCATTTCAAAAAAATATGGTTGTCGAAGCGAATGATCCAAATCATGGTAAAATATTGCCAGAAACACAAAAGTTAGACTGCATCTATGATGATGAGCCTTTAGGATTTGAGAAAAATCCTTTGAGTTCTAGTCCAAAAATGCAAGCACAAGATCCATTACAAGAAATTGATATTGGAGATGGCCTAACAAAGAGGCCAACATATATAAGTGATAATTTATCAGATGAGTCGAAACTAAAATTGGTCGAACTCCTTAAAAAATTTAAGGATTGTTTTGCTTGGGATTACAACGAAATGCAAGGTTTAAATAGAGAATTGGTGGAACATAGACTACCAATTCGACCAGATAAAAGGCCAGTCAAACAATTGCCTAGAATATTTGCACCAGAAATCATGTCCAAATCAAGGAAGAAATCGAAAGGTTGCTGAGGAGTAAATTCATCAGAACAACCAGGTATGTTGAATGGTTAGCAAATATAGTCCCTGTTATTAAGAAAAATGGTTCTTTAAGAATATGCATAGATTTTAGGGATTTAAATAATGCTACTCCTAAAGATGAATATCCAATGCCTGTGGCAGAAATGCTAATTGATTCAGCAGCAGGTTTCGAATATTTAAGTATGTTAGATGGCTATTCTGGCTATAATCAAATTTTTATTGCTGAAAATGATGTGCCTAAAACTGCTTTTAGATGCCCTGGTGCTCTAGGTACATATGAATGGGTTGTGATGCCTTTTGGTTTAAAAAACGCTGGCGCAACATACCAAAGAGCCATGAATTCCATTTTTCATGATTTTATAGATGATTTTATGCAAGTATATATTGATGACATAATTGTAAAATCTTCATCGCAAGATAATCACTTAGATTATCTAAGGAAATCTTTCGAAAGAATGAGAAAATATGGTTTGAAAATGAATCCATTAAAATGTGCTTTCTGTGTTAATGCAGGAGATTTACTTGGTTTTGTGGTGCATAAGAAAGTCATCGAAATAAACCAAAATAAGACGAAGGCAATATTGGAGACTAAATCTCCATCAAACAAAAAGCAACTTCAGTCATTACTTGGAAAGATTAATTTCTTGAGAAGATTTATTTCAAATTTAAGTGGTAAAGTCCAACCTTTCTCACCACTGCTTTGACTCAAGAAAGAAGATATTTTCACTTGGGGGCAAGATCAACAAAAGGCATTTGACGAAATAAAAGACTATTTGTCGAATCCACCAACTTTGATGCCTCCAATAAGAAACAAGTTTATGAAGTTGTATATTTCAGCATCAGAATCAACTCTTGGTAGTATGCTTGCACAAGAGGATGAAAATGGGGATCAAAAATCCATTTATTATTTAAGTAGATACACTAGTATAGAAAAACTTTGTCTTTGTTTGTATTTTTCATGTATGAAACTGAAGCATTATATAAAGCCTATTGAAGTTTGTGTTTATTCTCGTTTTGATGTTATTAAACATATGCTATCGAAACCAATTCTACATAGTCGAATTGGAAAATGGGTTTTGGCTCTTACTGAATACTCATTAACTTATAAACCTTTGAAAGCAGTCAAAGGTCAAATTGTGGCTGATTTTATAGTTGATCATTCTGTGATCGAAACACCACAGCAATATGTGGAAACTCAGCCTTGGATTTTATATTTTCATGGTTCCAAACATAAACTTGGAACTGGAATTGGATTATTAATAATTTCTCCATTAAAAATTCCAACTAAGTTCAAATATAAAATCAAAGGTCTTTGCTCGAATAATGAAGCTGAATATGAGGCTTTAATAGCAGGTCTACAAATTTTAATAGACTTGGGGGCAAAGAATGTAAAAATAAAAGGAGATTCATAATTGGTATTGAAACAATTAACACAAGAATATAAATGCGTGAAAGAACATCTTGTTAAGTATTTCGAAACTACAAGTCAACTTTTACGTTGTTTCGATACTGTTGATTTCGAACATGTTCCTCGATTGCAAAATCAAGAAGCAAATGACTTAGCTCAAATTGCTTCAGGATACAAAGTGTCAAAGGAACAATTGTCTGAATTAATCGAAATCAAAGAAAAATTGGTATCTAATGATTTATTATTGCCAAACTTGTCAATGCCAAAACATGTGGGGGAAAATATACCACAGGAAATCATTGATAGTGAATGTCATGAAGAAGAAAAATTTCAAATTTTGGCAATTGACAATTTATTAGACACTGATTGGAGAAAACCAATTGTAGAGTATCTACAGAATCCAACAAGTAATACTGCTCGAAAGATCAAGTATAGAGCTTTAAGCTATGTTATTATTGGAGATAATTTGTTCAAAAAGACTTTTGAAGGAGTTTTGCTTAAATGTTTAAATGAATCAGAAGCTCATATAGCAATCTCTGAAACACATAGTGGAGCTTGTGGATCTCATCAAGCAGGTCATAAAATGAAATGGTTACTCTTTCGACAAGGGTTGTATCGGCCTTCTATGTTAAAAGATTGCATAGAATTTGCCAAGGGTTGCCAAGATTGTCAAAAACATGCAGGAATACAACATGTGCCTGCAAGTGAATTACATTCCATTATTAAACCATGGTCATTCAGAGGATGGGCTTTAGATTTAATTGGTGAAATAAAACCTGCTTCATCAAAAAATCAAAGATATATCATAGTTGGAGTAGATTATTTTACAAAATGGATTGAGGCAATACCCATGCAAAATGTAGATCAGGAAGCAGTGATTAATTTTATCCAAAAACATATTATCTATAGATTTGGAATTCCTGAAACTATCACTACTGATCAAGGTTCAGATTTTACTGGTCGAAAAATGCAAGAGTTTGCAAAGCAAACGGGTTTTCGTTTGCTAACTTCGAATCCATATTATGCACAAGTAAATGGTCAGGTCGAAGCAGCCAATACAATCATTATTGGTTTAATTGAAAAACACATTGCCCAAAAACCTAGAAATTGGAATAATACTTTAGATCAAGTACTATGGGCATGTAGAAATTCTCCAAAAGAATCAACTAATACTACGCCTTTTCGTTTGACATATGGTCATGATGCTGTTTTGCCAGTCGAAATACACTTGCAGTCAATTCGAATTCAGAGGCAAATGGAAATACCAAATGACCATTATTGGAATATGATGTTAGACGAATTAGTTGATTTAGATGAAGAAAGAATAAGAGCTTTGGAGATGTTAACTCAGCAAAAAGAGAAAGTAGCCAAAGCCTACAATAAAAAGGTTAGGTCAAAAACCTTTAGAATTGAGGATTTAGTATGGAAAACCATTCTGCCTATGGATCGAAAAGATAGGCTCTTAGGAAACAGCCTGGGCAATCTTTTGATGGCTTATGCGTCCAATGGTATATTGCCTCTTTTGAACAGCTTTAGCAAGATTCTCAATAATTGACTCGAGCTGAATGACATTTCCTAAGGTGGCTTCATCAGTATGGGGATTGTGAAATTTACTTAGAAAGTTCTTGTGAGCAAAAGCTTCGCTAGGATTTTCTTCGATCGAACGCAAAACATCACCATTAATGTATTCCCGGTGCAGTTTCAAAAGCATCGAATCTTGGCGAACTGATTGTTTGATTCCAACGTCACTTTGAGAGGAGCTACCTCCAGTCTCATTGCTTGAGCTTCGAACTGGTTCCCATTTTTTAGCCATCGGCAGTTGCAAGACGAGATCAGGTTGTTTAACCTTCATATTTTCGAAATCCTCTTCAGACATTCCAAGACTTGCTGACAATTTCGAAGTGGAAGTTTTTGGAAGAATTGACGAACCTCCAATTTCAGCCTCTGGCATATCTTCATCAGAATTGGAGACTTCAAAATCTAAATGTTCATTGGAAGTGTCTGGATTTGCCTGAGAAGCAGGGTTGGTTTCCACAAATTCTTCTTTCTTGCTATTTTCAACAGGATCAGGTTGTGTTGTTTCTTTCGAAACTTGTTCTTCCCGTTCTTTGGGATCATCATTCGAAGCATCATTTTTTTTAGGAGTATCATCCTTTTGAGCTTCATCAGCTTGGTCTTTGACCACATCCTGAGAAAAGAAAATGCATATGGGAAAGAGATTCGAAAACGAAGTATAAAAAGTATTCGAAATATGGACCAATAAAACTTACATTATTGTTGCCATCATTAGTACTTGGTTGTTTTTCACTTTCAACCGCTTCTTCTATCACCACCTCTTCGATCATAGTTTCCTCAAACAAGTTTTCATGAATTGGTGTTGGTGGTCCTTCTGGATTCTTGACTGGAATTGAATCACTGGGATTCGATTAAACTCCCTCATCAGAAGATTTATACTTTGTTTTCTTCTTCTTCTTCTTGTGAGTTTTCTCATCAGAAGATTTGGATTTCTTTTTCTTCTTCTTCTTTTTCTCTCCAGCATCAGAGCTGTGTCCTTTCACATTGGCGTCTTCGACAAGTACGTCATCATTAGCTTTCTCTGATGGCTTGGTAGTAGAAGGACCCACAACCTCAGCATCAGGTTTTTCCACTGATGTAGTGATTTCTTTAGTTGGTTTCCTTTGGAGAGGAATTTCAACTTCTTCTTCCTGTTGTCATTTAAGACCCAATATAAGGGAATATAATGTGGAAATTAAAGGATGAAGGAAAAGCATTGAAAATACTTACAGAGTCATCGCTCGAAATAGTAACAGTCTCTTTGGTTTTCTTAGTCTTGGTGGTATCAGTGGAACTAGCAGTTCTTTTCACACCCTACAAAAGAGGTAACAAATTAGATTATAGGATTATATTTATTTCGATTCGTACAAGATTCGAACTAAAGAAAACGTACTCTCTTTGTTTCACCAGTTTTTGTTGAAGTACTGGTTGTTTGTTTAATAGCATCTAGTGCCTCATGTCACATCAGGTTTTTATTTAATTAATTATTTGATTTAAATTATTTATTTAAATTCCATGTTGTGTGATTTATATAAATTCCATGTTTGTGAAGAAATAGAGAGAGAGAGAGAGAGCTAGAGAAGAAGAAGAAGGACATAGAAGAGGGAGCTAAGAGCGGAAGATTGGGGAGCTAATTCTTGAAGAATTAGAGGTAAGAGAGTAGTTATTTATGATTGTGGGTGACCAAGAGGGGGGAGAAATTACATTTCTCTTTGCCCAAACCCTCTCACCTTTTTTTACTCTAAAGTTCATAACTTTATGAGTTCTATGAATCAAAATGTTATCTTTCTTGTTGATTTAGTGTTATTCATGTATTATAATGCTAGAAATGTGTGTTGATGATTTCAATTTCAAAAATCTATGGTTGTTGGTTTGAAATTGCATGTTCATGAACTTTTGATGAAAAATATGATAAATCTCATGTTGATGATGATTTTTATGGTTTTAAGTTATGAAACTTGTACTTCTATGTATGATAACATGTTTATGATCTAAAGGAAACATCTTTTTAAAACTGGAACATGTTATGGGTGATTTGGGGGTGGAATCCGAACAGCCACGAAAACAGAGCAGCTATTTCTGGGTTTCGTCGCTGAGCGGAGCTAGCGAGGGAACTCGTTGGGCTCGCCAGTGCTCGCCAGCCAACCCTGTTCTATCTGACTTGCTTCGCTAACGGCGAGAACTAGCGAGAGATGGCGAAGGGTTGCCAGACTTGCTCGCTAGGACTCGCTATGTGGCGAGTAAGCTTCTGACTTGCTTCGCCAGAGCTCGCCTAGCGAGAGCTAGCGAAGGCATAGTTTGGTGTATAGGTTGCTAGTCTTATAGTAATGCATAAATGATTGATGTTGGAATTATAATGAATATGATTGATGATGATGTTTCTATATGATTGTTGAATATAGATACACATAATAATATTGATGATGAATGTATATGAGTATGTTATGTATTGACGAATGATTGATGGTGGAATTATGTATACATGAGGTTGCATAATGGTGGTGAATAACATACGTTATATATATGTTCATGCATCATGATTGAGTCTATTGATGAAGCTTGGGCGTTTGACCCATAACGAATTGATGAAGCTTGGGCGTTTGACCCATAACGAATTGATGAAGCTTGGACGTTTGATCCATAACGCATAGGATTCTTGTATCCTTATTTTGGTGAATGGTACCGCATGCATGTAGTCGTGTCTAGGGGACATGGCATGAAAGTGAAATTAGATGCATTTAGGAAGGTGAACCTTAAATGTGCTATATGTGATAATGATGTGATATTTGTCTAATTATGTGCTAAGTGTTTCCTTGCATATAAGTTGTTGATCATTGATGGTGTGAATTTGGACACGTATATTAGATGATTAAATATACATGTCTTATTGATGTCGTTAGATTGCTATTATATACATGCCAATATATGTACAATAGATTAATATATGCATTGTATATGTTGGATTAAATGTTAGTATTTATTACATTTGTTATATGTTGATTATAAGTAATTAACTCTCTATTTTTGTATGTAATGGATCGTTGGGCGATTCAGATTCTCAGGCGTGAGGATTTGCTTTGCTTGCTTAGGAGGAGTACCCGGCATTTGTTGCTAGTATTTAGGGTAAGGGGATGCTTTGCTATCCTAGTGTCTTGTCCATTTGCTCTGGTGGTTGTAACACCGTGTTGGGGTTTAGTCTTATCGAACTTATGTCTAGCGTTGCCTTTAGACCTTGTTTTGTATGATGTTGTAAGGCTTTATGCCAAGCACTTAATGACCTATTTGTGGATGACACGATATGTGTGGGTGATTTATGTGGATGTGGATTATTATGTTGATGGATTATTTAGCCATGACTAGTGTTTATAATTTGAACTATATTCGTGATGATATATCTATGATGATATGCTATGTTGTTCCGCTGCGATGATCTCTTAATCATGTTTTGTATGATACGACATGCTATTTTGGTTTTAAATTTATACATGTAACGCTCTACTTGATTTACTTGATTTCATTTGCTGTTTAGTCGCGAATTTTTGGGTAGAATTAAGTGGGGTGTTACAATTGGTATCAGAGCAAGGTCGATTCATTGGAATCAATTAGGCTTAGAAACCCGTTGTACAACATGTGTAGGGTGCACTGTTTGTACTTTTGTTGTAATGTTTGTTTGTTGATTGGAATTGATTGTTCAGGACCATGACGTCGGCACGCGCTAATGCTCAGATCGCAGAGTCACTTGCTACCTTGACTCATCTTTTGGCAAGAGGTGATGATCCAGCTAGGGATGGAGAGAAGCGCTTGGATAGGTTCTTGAAGCACAAGCCATCTTTCTTTGTTGGAGGTTTTAACCCGGATGGAGCGGTTAAATGGGTTGAAGAAGTTGAGATTATCTTTGATGCCATGGAGTGTGCTAATGAGAACAAGCTTGCATTGGGAACCTATATGCTTAGGGAGGAAGCAAACCAATGGTGGAAGAATCCTAAGTTGAGGATAGGTAATGGAGGTGTTGTCACCACTTGGGAAATGTTCAAGCGGGAATTCTTTAACAAGTATTTTCCGGCGGATGTGAAGAATAAGAAGGTGGTAGAGTTCATGAAGTTAGAACAAGGGGACATGTCGGTAGCGGAGTATGCGGCTAAGTTTGAGTCCTTGTGTGCTTTTAGTCCTCACTACAATACCCCGGAGGCGGAGAACGACAAATGTGTTAAGTTTGAGAGTGGTCTACGCCCCGACATCAAGCATATCATTGGATTTGCGGAGATTAGGAACTTCACTACTTTGGTGGCAAAGGCTAGAATTTGTGATGAAGATGGGAAAGCTAAGAATAACTACTTCAAGGCGGTTAGAGGAAAGAATCAAGACCGTGCCAAGCCTTATGAAGTTAAGGGTAGAGGAAGTGCTAGAAGTGGAAAGGGAAAAGAGAAGGTGGATGGTGACAAGTGCTATAGGTGTGGCAAGATTGGACACCGTTCTTTTGAGTGTAAGAAGGATAAAGATGTGTGCTATAGTTGTGGAAAAGAGGGACATAAGTCTAAGGAGTGCAAGGCAACTACTCCTACTTGCTTTAATTGTGGTGAAGAAGGTCACAAGAGTCCGGAATGTAAGAAGCCGAAGAAGGTTACCGGGAAAGTGTTTGCTTTGAATGGAGAAGGAGCTAATCAAGTTGATAATCTTATTAGGGGTACGTGTTTCATACATGACACTCCTTTAATTGCGATTATTGATACCGGAGCTACACATTCTTTTATTTCTATGGATTGTATGAAGCGTTTGAATATTCCTGTTTATGAAATGTCTAGTTGCATGAATATTGAGACTCCTGCAAGTGGTTCGGTCATTACTCGTCTTGTATGTCGTAATTGTCCTGTCTCTGTGTTTGGTAGACATTTTGGTATGGATTTGGTATGTATTCCACTTAGTGGCATTGATGTTATCTTTGGGATGAACTGGTTAGTCTTTAACCAAGTTCATATTAACTATTGTGAGAAGACGGTGATTTTCCCGAAGTCAGAAGGAAGTTTGTCCTTGATGAATGGAGAAGAGGTGAAGGAATCTTTGAATGATCACGGAGAGTTGTTCATGGTGTTTGAATCATTGAAGCTTGAAGGTGGAATCAAGTTGGAAGAGTTACCAGTTGTTAGTGAATTTTCGGATGTATTTCCGGAAGATATATCTGATTTACCACTTGAAAGAGAAGTTGAGTTTGGTATCGATTTAGTACCTGGTACTAGCCCGATATCAATGGCACCGTATCGTATGTCGGCATCGGAATTGAACGAATTAAAGAAGCAACTCGAAGAGTTATTGGAAAAGAAGTTCATACGTCCAAGTGTGTCACCTTGGGGTGCACCAGTGTTGTTAGTTAAGAAGAAGGAAGGGAGTATGAGGTTGTGCATTGATTACCGTCAGTTGAATAAGGTAACAATCAAGAATAAGTATCCACTTCCGAGGATAGATGATTTGATGGATCAACTAGTTGGAGCTTGTGTGTTTAGCAAGATAGATTTGAGGTCCGGATACCATCAGATAAGGGTGAAGACGGAGGATATTCCTAAGACTGCTTTCAGAACAAGGTATGGTCATTATGAGTATACAGTGATGCCTTTTGGAGTTACGAATGCCCCTGGTGTTTTCATGGAGTACATGAATAGGATCTTTCATTCGTTTTTGGATAAGTTTGTGGTAGTGTTCATTGATGATATTTTGGTTTATTCTAAGTCGGAGGAAGAGCACAAAGAACATTTGAGAATTGTATTACAAGTCTTGAAGGAGAAGAAGTTGTATGCCAAGTTGTCTAAGTGCGAATTTTGGTTGAAGGAAGTAAGCTTTCAGGGTCATGTAATTTCTAGTGGAGGTATAGCGGTGGATCCTGCAAAGGTTGATGCTGTGATAAAATGGGGGACGCCTGAGTCTGTTTCAAAGATAAGAAGTTTTCTTGGGTTAGCTGGTTACTATAGAAGGTTCATTGAAGGATTTTCAAAAATGGCGTTACCATTGACTTTGTTGACTCGGAAGGATCAAGCATTTGTTTGGGATGAGAAGTGCGAGAAAAGTTTTCAAGAGCTGAAAGAGAAATTGACTACCGCGCCTGTGTTGATTTTGCCCGATGCCAAGGAATCGTTTGTGGTGTATTGTGACGCATCAAAGTTGGGACTTGGTGGTGTGCTCATGCAAAAAGGAAAAGTTGTAGCTTATGCATCTCGTCAGTTGAAGGTTCATGAGAGGAACTACCCCACCCATGATTTGGAATTAGCGGCCGTAGTATTTGCTTTGAAGGTGTGGAGGCACTACTTGTATGGGTCAAGATTTGAAGTGTTTAGTGATCACAAGAGTTTGAAGTATTTGTTTGATCAGAAAGAATTGAATATGAGGCAACGAAGATGGTTGGAATTCTTGAAGGACTATGATTTTGAGTTGAGTTATCATCCTGGGAAGATTAATGTGGTAGCGGATGCTTTGAGTCGGAAGTCATTGCACATGTCATCGCTTATGGCAAAGGAGTTGAAGTTGATTGAAGAATTTAGAGACTTGAGTTTGGTGTGTGAAGTCACCTCCAATAGTGTAAAGTTGGGAATGTTGAAGTTGACCAATGAGAAATTGATGAAGAGAATGGCACTAGTAATTGAAGGACAAGAGAATGATTTTAAAGTCGATGAGAATAGAGTAGTGAGATTCCGAGGAAGAGTTTGTGTACCTGATGTGCCCAAGTTAAAGAAAATGATTTTTGATGAAGGTCATAAAAGTGGATTAAGTATTCATCCTGGATTAGTTAAGATGTACCAAGACTTGAAGAAGTTATTTTGGTGGCCTAGAATGAAGAAGGAAATTGCGGAATATGTGTATGCTTGTTTGGTTTGTCAGAAATCGAAGATTGAGCATCAGAAATCGTCTGGTTTGTTACAACCGTTGTTCATACCGGAATGGAAATGGATAGTATTGCCATGGATTTCGTTGGAGGGTTACCAAAGACAGTAAAAGGGAATGAAGTGATTTGGGTTGTGGTCGATCGTTTGACGAAGTCGGCTCATTTTATTGCTATCAAGATTGGAACGTTGGTACCTAAGTTGGCAGAGATTTATGTTGAGCAGATTATAAGATTACATGGTATTCCATCTAGTATTGTGTCAGATAGAGATACGAAGTTCACTTCTAGATTTTGGGAGAGCTTGCAAGAAGCGTTGGGAACTAAGTTGAGGTTGAGTTCTGCTTATCACCCTCAAATGGATGGTCAATCCGAAAGAACCATTCAATCTTTGGAAGATTTGTTGAGAGCGTGTGTTTTGGAACAAGGAGAAAGTTGGGATTCATGTTTACCTTTGATCGAGTTTACCTACAATAATAGTTTTCACTCAAGTATCGGAATGGCTCCTTTTGAATCTTTGTATGGGAGAAGATGTCGTACGCCCCTTTGTTGGTATGAATCCGGTGAGACTGTAGTTTTGGGTCCCGATATTGTACAAGAGACTACGGAGAAGATTAGAATGATCCGAGAGAAGATGAAAGCATCCCAGAGTCGGCAGAAAAGTTACCATGATAAGAAGAGGAATGATGTGGAATTCCAAGAGGGAGATCATGTGTTCTTAAGGGTGACTTCTACTACCGGTGTGGGGAGAGCATTGAAGTCTAAGAAGTTGACGTCGAAGTTCATTGGACCGTATCAAATTTCAGAGAGGATTGGGAAAGTAGCTTATCGGATTGCATTGCCGATAACGCTATCTAATTTGCATGATGTGTTCCATGTGTCACAATTGAGGAAATACGTTTCGGATCCATCTCATGTACTTGAATCGGATGATATCCAAGTGAAGGATAATTTGACTATTGAGACTATTCCTTTGAGAATTGAAGGGAGAGAAGTAAAGAAGTTGAGGAACAAAGAGATTGCATCGGTGAAGGTTATTTGGGGAGGTCCCGCAGGAGAGAATGCAACTTGGGAATTGGAGAGTAAGATGAAGAGTTCGTATCCCGATTTGTTTTCAGGTAAACTTTCGAGGGCGAAAATTCTTTAAGGGGGGTAGAGTTGTCACATCACGTTTTTATTTAATTAATTATTTGATTTAAATTATTTATTTAAATTCCATGTTGTGTGATTTATTTAAATATGTGGCTTTTAGTGTAGTGGTGTGAATAGAATAGTAGTGTTTTTAGGAGGTGTGAATAGAGGATTTGAGTGGGCTTATGAGGAAGGGCAATTTGGTAAATTGGAAGGGAATTAACCTAGGTATAAGTTTTGAAAACTTAGAGAGAGAAATCATTTATCATAAGTTTGTGAAGAAATAGAGAGAGAGAGAGAGCTAGAGAAGAAGAAGAAGGACATAGAAGAGGGAGCTAAGAGGGGAAGATTGGGGAGCTAATTCTTGAAGAATTAGAGGTAAGAGAGTAGTTATTTATGATTGTGGGTGACCAAGAGGGGGGAGAAATTACATTTCTCTTTGCCCAAACCCTCTCACCTTTTTTTACTCTAAAGTTCATAACTTTATGAGTTCTATGAATCAAAATGTTATCTTTCTTGTTGATTTAGTGTTATTCATGTATTATAATGCTAGAAATGTGTGTTGATGATTTCAATTTCAAAAATCTATGGTTGTTGGTTTGAAATTGCATGTTCATGAGCTTTTGATGAAAAATATGATAAATCTCATGTTGATGATGATTTTTATGGTTTTAAGTTATGAAACTTGTACTTCTATGTATGATAACATGTTTATGATCTAAAGGAAACATCTTTTTAAAACTGGAACATGTTATGGGTGATTTGGGGGTGGAATCCGAACAGCCACGAAAACAGAGCAGCTATTTCTGGGTTTCGTCGCTGAGCGGGAGCTAGCGAGGGAACTCGTTGGGCTCGCCAGTGCTCGCCAGCCAACCCTGTTCTATCTGACTTGCTTCGCTAACGGCGAGAACTAGCGAGAGATGGCGAAGGGTTGCCAGACTTGCTCGCTAGGACTCGCTATGTGGCGAGTAAGCTTCTGACTTGCTTCGCCAGAGCTCGCCTAGCGAGAGCTAGCGAAGGCATAGTTTGGTGTATAGGTTGCTAGTCTTATAGTAATACATAAATGATTGATGTTGGAATTATAATGAATATGATTGATGATGATGTTTCTATATGATTGTTGAATATAGATACACATAATAATATTGATGATGAATGTATATGAGTATGTTATGTATTGACGAATGATTGATGGTGGAATTATGTATACATGAGGTTTCATAATGGTGGTGAATAACATACGTTATATATATGTCCATGCATCATGATTGAGTCTATTGATGAAGCTTGGACGTTTGATCCATAACGCATAGGATTCTTGTATCCTTATTTTGGTGAATGGTACCGCATGCATGTAGTCGTGTCTAGGGGACATGGCATGAAGGTGACATTAGATGCATTTAGGAAGGTGAACCTTAAATGTGCTATATGTGATAATGATGTGATATTTGTCTAATTATGTGCTAAGTGTTTCCTTGCATATAAGTTGTTGATCATTGATGGTGTGAATTTGGACACGTATATTAGATGATTAAATATACATGTCTTATTGATGTCGTTGGATTGCTATTATATACATGCCAATATATGTACAATAGATTAATATATGCATTGTATATGTTGGATTAAATGTTAGTATTTACTACATTTGTTATATGTTGATTATAAGTAATTAACTCTCTATTTTTGTATGTAATGGATCGTTGGGCGATTCAGATTCTCAGGCGTGAGGATTTGCTTTGCTTGCTTAGGAGGAGTACCCGGCATTTGTTGCTAGTATTTAGGGTAAGGGGATGCTTTGCTATCCTAGTGTCTTGTCCATTTGCTCTGGTGGTTGTAACACCGTGTTGGGGTTTAGTCTTATCGAACTTATGTCTAGCGTTGCCTTTAGACCTTGTTTTGTATGATGTTGTAAGGCTTTATACCAAGCACTTAATGACCTATTTTTGGATGACACGATATGTGTGGGTGATTTATGTGGATGTGGATTATTATGTTGATGGATTATTTAGCCATGACTAGTGTTTATGATTTGAACTATATTCGTGATGATATATCTATGATGATATGCTATGTTGTTCCGCTGCGATGATCTCTTAATCATGTTTTGTATGATACGACATGCTATTTTGGTTTTAAATTTATACATGTAACGCTCTACTTGATTTACTTGATTTCATTTGCTGTTTAGTCGCGAATTTTTGGGTAGAATTAAGTGGGGTGTTACACCTCACTTAGCATTTTCTTTGAAACTAAAGATCAAAGACAAAGAGAATGTTAACTTAACGAAATTAGTGGATAAAGTGGAAAGAAGAAATGATAGATGGTAAAAGAAATTACCTCCTGGCTTCGACCTTTTAGGCTTTTCCACAATAGGTCTATCAAATCCTTCCTCGAGCCTGGTGATCACTGCATCCTTGTTGGGCAATCGAGTCAGGAAATAAGCTTCCCACCAGCTATCAAAGTCAGTGGTGCAATAAAAAGAGTTATTGAAATGGAAAGTGGTGAGAGCACAGGTATGTCCTTCAGCAAGTTTGAGATATTTTCTGAAAGAGTTTTCAGAAATACCAGAGCCCATAAACATGTCTTTCTGTGTTTCGAAAAGACTTTTTGGTTGAATTTGGCTAAAGCCAAATTGTCTTGAGACCAAATTTGGTTGGTACCCAACCAAACCATAATTCTTAGCCATGGAGCCAATCCTACATGAGAGCAATGTTGGATCGAGATATGTGGACCAAAGTTCATTTACTTCATCATCCATATCAGGATCAGTGAATTCATCAGTGTACCAATTCGGTCCTATTTCTCTTGTGGAAAATGGAGCATGTTGAGGTTTAAAGTTATCAAGGTTCAAAAAGGCTTTGACATATTTCATGAAGAGCGTTTTTGGATTATTCTCAATAAAGTTTGGTGTTAGCCAAACTATCCTCATTCCTTCAAATTTCCTCTCTTGGACTTCTGTTAGTCTGCTCTAAGGAATAGTGAAGCCTATCTCTTGTTCGAAAGTCGCACACAGCCACATTTGAAGTAACCACATAGGTCCAGCTACCAGAAAGGTCGAACCACCTTGTGACCTCGTAATTTCATCACAAGCTGCCCCTATAGATTCATAAAGGACAGCGAGGATTAATTTACCAAGGCTAAAATGCCTGCCTTCGTGGATTTGAATAGCCATGGGTACAAACATTTTGGCTATTTGAAGGGATCGAGAGCAAAAAACATAATAGGATAACCATAATGTTAAAAAGGCTACATGTTCAGTATTCGAAACTTCTCCTTCGTTTTTGTGGTGTTTGCCTATGTATTTAGTAAAAGAAAGGTCATCATAATCAAACTCAATATTTTCACTAGTGTTGGCTGGATCGAAAGTTTCTCCCACTAGTCGAAGACCAGTTAATGCAGAAACATCTAAAAGAGTTGGGGTCATCATCCCACAAGAGAATTGAAATGTATTGGTGGATTTTTTATAAAAGTGCATGGCAGCTATCAATAATTCAGGTTGATATTGAGGGCCATATCGATAGAGTTGGATTAAATCATAAATCCCATAACTCTGCCAGTATTCTTTATATTCTTTCTCGACTCGATCTAACCAAGGGAGATAATGTTTATTAGGAATCGAAGGTGCTGGCCTAAATAATTTATTCCTAATATTCAGATAACCTAAATTAAAGGGTTTTTCATCAAAAATTGGTGGTTCACAAGATTTGTAACAGGGGAATAATTCACTTACTTGCAAAGATAGAGATTTTTCATCTGGCAATGGACCTCCAAATGCGAAAACATTCCTCTCGACAGCGAAAGGAATCATAAGCTCGGAATGCCAAATCTGTGATGTCTCTTTATCACCATGAGGTTGTGTCGTACCCCAAATTTTGACTTTCATTTTAGTGCTATACTATTTGTGATACAATCTCCTTGCAAGTATGTTTGTTAGCTCGTATGGCAATATTGAGAGTGTACAAGTCCTCATGAGGACAAGGTTACACGTTCGAGTCCCACTTTTTGCTTTCTATCTTTTATTTCCTTTTTCACTTTATTTTTTTTATTAGTATCTCATTCAAAAAATCACAAATTTATAGTTTTTATTTTAATTTTCGTTTTTTAGTTTAGGCTTTTTTTTCAGAAAATTTTATTCATTGCTTTATGCACTTTTATTGAAAGAAAACCCAAAAAATCATTAAAAAAAATAATAATAAAAAAGTCAAACAAGAATAGAAAAGGAAAGGAATCATGAAGTCATGGCAAATCAACACAAAAGAAGAAAATCATCATTTGTCCATAAAGCTCCATAAAACTCATTCAACTCACATAACTCCATTCCAAATTGAATGCAATTAAGTTTGTAAACCTAAATCTATTTTCATATAAAAAGCTGAAGCAAAATTCAGAGAGGGGGGGGGAGGTTTTGTGAGAGGCCGTAGAACAGAGGCAGAAAACACAAAAAAATCTCATGTAGTAACACATTGTTATTATAACCATAGCCATTGTTATTATAACGACGAAGCACTATAACATCACCGCCATTGCCACCTCCATACACCATATCAAATCAAAACCACTATAAACAACACTTCCATCACAAAATCATCACCACAAATCACCATAACCAGTACCCATCATCTTCATCCATCTAATAACAACAAATCATCACCACCTTCAGTTAATAACCATCAAATAGTCTTTTATCAAATCATCAAACATAAAACAGCAATAGAAAGCCACAAAGGATTAACATAGACAGAAACAGAAATAATAAGAAAGGAAGGAGATCTACGTAGCTACTTTGCCGCCGTTTACAGACTCGTCGCGGCGAATCCGAATCTGAGCGTCCCGCCATAACAACGCAATTCTGCTGCACCTTGAGGACATCGGCAATTGCGACTGATCCACCGGCGACGCCGTGAGTCACAAACCGACCACCGCCGCGGTATTTTCTTTTCTTCTTTTTTTCTACTTTTCACCGTTTTCTTTTTATCTGTGTTATGTGTTGTTGATTGTTCAAGACAGAGGAGAGATTATGTGGTGTTTGCGCCGCGGATGAGTATGAGAGTGAGTGAGAGAGAAAGGGAGAGAGAAGGCCAAGGTTGAGGGAGAGATGAGTGAAAACGAGAGAGAACAGGAGAGGTGAAAGAGGGACGTGCATGCTCCCTGTAATGCAATTCCTCATATTTTTGTTTTGTTTTTTTATGTATATTGGTTTGTTTTTTTTTTATTTATATTTTTTTTATTTTGTTATTTAGGTGGTTGTTTATATTAGCTTTTAAGTTTTTTATTTTACACCCATTCTAATATACTCTTGCAATAACAATATAGCGTGTACAGTAAAAACAGTTGACTCAAAATTGTCCCTTTTATTTTATTTTATTTTTGTGCAAAAAAAACTATTTAAAATCATAATAAAACAATAAAAGTATCAATTCTAATTTTTTCTCTTAAAAAAGCACTTAAACATCAAATAATTTTTTTATAATAAATTTGGATTAAAAAGAGATTGGCGAATGTACATTCGTTGGTCTCTCGAATAATCGGGGGCTTAGCGTCACGCTTTGTCGACAGGTTGTTCGTCTTCCGCTCAAACACATTCTAATAAAAAATCTTGGATTAAAGAGGAGATTGAAGAATGTACATTCGTTGATCTCTCGAACGATCGGGGGCTTCGCATTACGCTTTGTCGACAAGTTGTTCGTCTTCCACATCTAAAAATAACTCCAACGCATCAAATATTTTTAGCACAATCAAAACGAAAATCTTTTCATAAATAAAACCAACCAACACACAAATATTTTCTACCAGAACTGCGTGTAGCTTTGAATTTCCCATTGCACCCGGGAATACGTAGGAGCGAGATTCGTACATCTCGTCAAGCACACTAATAAAAAACTAACTTTTTCCCCTGTCACATATAATAAATAATTAAAAGCATGCAAGAAAATTAAACACCCTTTTAACCCTAAAATTAACGAGAAGGTTCCCGTTGAGTACAACGGATGTGAGAGGTGCTAACACCTTCCCCTCACATAATCGACTCCCGAACCTGGAAATGGTTGTGATGACCATCTTTCCAATATTTTAAGGTTTTATCGATATTTTCCTTTTCTTCCGGGAATAAATAAAGTTCGGTGGCGACTTTACTGTCTAGCGAGCGACTTTCCGCTCGCGCATTTTTCCACCCGCTTCAGCTGGCGACTTCACTGGGGACTTTAGAGAGTCAAACCTATCCTTGTTAGTTTTAGGGTTGAGTGTATTTGTCTGCTTGCATGCTTTCCTGTGTTCTTAAAATGTCTTATCTTATCATTGTCTTCTTGCTCTTGTATTTATTTTATATTTTGGTTATTTTTATGAATATATATCAATTGTGGGTTGGATTTATTATTTGAGAGAAGCTCTATACCCGAGCTTGAGTAAAACCCTAAGTTTAAGTAAGGAGTCAGTAGTATGGGCCTATGGGATGTACATCCCAATGGGTGATTTACAAAAACTCCGCCTAGAGTAGATCGGTTCAAAAGTTTTGTCAGGAATTGGCTAGCCCATCCGCTTGGCGAAATTTTGAATTTGGTCCGTGACTCTAGGGACCTTGTTTAGAACCCATTAAACTCTACCTAAGGGAGACCCTTTGAGGTTTTTCCACAAATTGGCTAGTTCAATTTCGTGGGGAAATTTCGAATGAGGGCCATGACCTTGATTGTCGCCTTTGAACAAACAAAAACCCAAGAACCCACATGTGAAGGGATTGGGTAGTAAATACTTAGAACTAGCCTCTCATAGGGAGCCCTCCATTTAGGTTATGTTTTGTCAACTTCCAATGACCCTACAAATACATCCTTGGGGTTACACCCTGACCTTATTCAATCTCGTCACATCATAGCATGTCATAAAAACTTTTTAACATACCGTCTAACTAAAAAAAAAATTCTTTTTGCATATCCATGCATTTTCATACATCTGCATACATACATCCCATACTCAAAAAACTCATATCATTTCCCTTCCTTTCCCTTTGAAGCTCATAAAACAGTCGGCCCGCAAACCTAAACCGCTATCCTACCGGCCTACTCTCCGACACTCTCGCGGAACACGTGCTAATTGTAAGAGGATCATGGAAAATTTAGAACAGAATCATAAGACACTAAGGGAAGATGTTGACTCGGTAAAAGGAAAGATGGACAAGCTCCTTGAGATCTTCCAAGCTATGGCAAGTAAGGAGAACATTCCTCAAGTTGGAAATAGTTCACCCAATCACACTACTGAAGTTGTGGGATGTTCTATGCCACACCAAGCTACGCCCGTCAATGCTCACCAAGGTGTTGAATCTGCTCAAGTGTATCAAGTCTTGGAAGAAAGGTTGAAAGCTATAGAGGGTTTTGGCGCTTACGGATCCGACGCTTTGGACATGTGTTTAGTACCGGACGTAGTCGTCCCCCCAAAGTTCAAAGTGCCTGACTTCGAAAAGTACAAAGGGATTCACTGTCCAAGGAATCATTTGAAGATGTTTTGTAGGAAGATGGCTGCTTATGCTACCGATGAGAAGCTCATGATTCATGTCTTTCAAGACAGTTTGAGTGGGGCATCTTTGGATTGGTATATGCAACTAGAGAGAGCCCAAATCCAGACATGGAAGGACCTCGCTGATGCCTTCATGAAACAATACAAGTATAATCTGGACATGGCTCCCAACCGCATGCAATTGCAAAAGCTTGCTCAAAAGAGTGGTGAATCATTCAGAGATTACGCTCAAAGGTGGAGGGAATTGGCTGCTCGAGTGCAACCACCATTGTTGGAAAGAGAATTGGTTGACACATTTATGAGCACTTTACAAGGGCCGTACTATGAGAAGATGATCGGGAGCATATCGTCGGGTTTTGCTGACATAGTTCTGATCGGTGAACGAATAGAAGAGGGATTAAAGAGCGGAAAAATACAAGGTGACTCCAATAATCATGTGGCGGCAAAGAAGTCCTTTAACAATGACCCAAAGAAGAAAGATGGCGAGGCTAATGCTGTTGTGATAGGATCATCACAACCACCCTTCGCTCCTATGCCACACTATCAATATCCTCATGTGGTAGTCATAGCCCAAGGACAACGTCCACAACAGTTGCATTATACACCTTTGCCTCAACAGCCACTGGCGATACCTCAGCAGCAAATGAATCAACCTGGACCCAGGAATGACCGTAAGAGGAGAAACATACGATATGATCACATACCCATGCCATATGGTCAAATTCTACCATACTTGTTGCAAAAAGGGATGGTTGAACTAAAACCTCTTCCCCCCGTGGAACCACCATACCCACCAACCTTTGATGTGAATACTAGCTGTGATTACCACGCCGGGGCACTCGGGCATAACATCGAAAACTGTCGGGGCTTCAAGCATAAGGTTCAGGAACTCATTGATCAAAAGTTGTTGTCTTTCAAGGAGTGATATTCTTCTCAAATGGTCACCCATTACAAGTCAAAGAACGCCAAGGGGCATCTTCAAAGTCAATGGTCCAACGAGGAAACTCATTTATAGGATTACTAGGTTTCTCATTCTCAGTTGTAATTTCATTCCTGCTAAGTTTTGTTTGCTTTCTTAAAATTGTTATCTTTTGATCAAGTGTTTTAATGAAATTCGCATGCATGTTTTCAATCTATCCATTCATATTCACTCTCTTCTTATGTCATCTCTCTTTTTTTATTTCACTTCTCACATGTTAACAAACTTGGTGGGGAGGATGATGTAAACAAATGATGGAATTTGCTGATATATGCTTTTATAAGTAAAACACGGCTGATGATGTAAGGCATTGTTTCAATTCCCAAACACTGGAGATATAAGGAGATAATCCGTAGTCAACCCCTTTGAACCCGAAGTCGGTGTTCTTTCTATTTTGCTAAAAAACCTTAATCTTAACCAGGGGCAGGGTAGTTTTACAATTAACTCAATGATGCATTCCGATGCAAGAGAATCAATCCAGTTAATCACTTCAATAAGAGGTTTAAGCATATTATCTCCCTCGTGTACATCATCCAACATGGAGGGAATAACGAGAGGATAGAACACATAATCGTTGATGTGGCAGTCATAACTTGCTGAGCTAAAAGCAAAAACCTCATGAGAGCTGTTAAAAAAAAGGGGGAGAGAGCCCGCTAAGTAAAAACTTAGGCAAAAAAATGGGGCATCCCGATGGGCCGCACATTCAAAAGAATCGGTCCATGCAACAAAAAAAAAAAAGATATGAAAACAAGCATGTCAACTAAAATAATTGACTGCCACTTCAAGAGTCTCATCAATACTTCGACCATTGTATTTACCTCCATCACAATAACTAATTAAATTCTCTTGCCGACCAAAGACATATTTTGAGTTAATTGAACTTAGGAATGAAGAACATCAATGTAGATTGGGAGGGTTAAAATAATATTTTGAGCCTTATATCCTTTGTTTCTTAAAACCGTGAACCAGGCCACGTTATAACCCTCAAAAGACCTAATTGAAGCTAGGTTAGCTATACAAGCATATTCAACAAAATTGTTAAACTGACTCCTCACGTTTGTAACAATTTTTCTCCCATTTCTATCACTTTCAATTGTGCCGATCTTCTGGCCAAATATCATCCATTGTACATAGCTAAAAAAAAATTCAAATTCAAAACTTACATGTGCATTGCGTCGAAATTACTTTTCAAGAGAAACAACTTCACTCGCGAATCAAAACTTGGCATCGAGGGAACTTCAACAACGGTCTGATCAAAAGGTGAATAATTGCACGACATTCCTAACAAAGGGCAAATCACCCAGGGGTCCTACTAATCAAGAGCAAATCCCTACAATCGAGGGGCACATCATTTGGAGTACTTATTGATCGGGGTCAAGATATTTCAAGAATGGATCAAACTTTTAAAGCGCCAATCAACCAGGTGCATGCATTTCAAAATTCAAGTGTCGGGGCACACCTATCAAAGATTCAAATATTGGAGCAGCCTGTATTTATCACCTCATGGATGGAGAGGAGTTCCAATTCTTAGTTTGATGCAGCCAAAGATATAATGCCTAAGAAAAAAGAAATATAAAAGAAAACCAAAGCTCGCTAAGTCGAAAACCCGAAAGGGCGGCTTAGGCAATAGAGAGCGTCCCGGTGGATAGAAAACCTGAAAAGGCGATCTAGGCAAAAATTAGGGGCACAAAAAAGGAAATACACTCCCGGTGGACCGAAAACTCGAAAGAGCGGTCTAGGCAAAAGTTAGGGATTTTCGAAAAAAATAAATAAAAAGAAAAATGGGAAAAATTGGCTAAAGCAAGGGGCAAGCCCTCTCCATCCTTTCGAGTTGGTCAAGTAAATGTTGTCATACCTCAGCGACCGTTGAGTCCAACTAGGGTGTCGGGGAATCATGCTAGCAAAAAAAAAAAAAAACAAAAAAAAACCTTCTCACCCTTTCCATTGCCCATCACGAAGGACCTTTTGAGGAACATTCCAAATCATAGCCATGCATCCTGCATCAATTATATCTACGACACTCTAGCATCAAACCATGCATCGCATTGCATTCATCATAACATATCATTCATGTATCTTGCATTTTACTTGTGCTTTAAGATCCCCAAATCTTCCAATGAAATTGAAATTACTTTCACCGAAAAGCTTTCAAACCAAAAAAAGGCCAATATCCATTGACATTCCCTTAAGGCCCAATATCATTGGTGTCCGCAAAGCCCAACCTTTACCAGTATTTCATGCATCCATCATGCATCAATGCATCAAAAATTGTCATGCATAAACAAACATATAAAGCAAACATACATAGCATATGCAAAGATCTTGTGACTGTTCATAAAGGTTTAAATCAATTCCTGCTCCCCAGTAAACCCTTTTTCCATGTAACCCTTTTCTTGGAACAACCCCAGTTGACGTTCATTTTATACGTGGATGGGTGTCAACCTCTGATATCGCCTGCAAGTCTTCTTTGATCTTAGCAATGACGCTTGAGTCTACTTATCTTTCCAATATAAGCATGATGCTCGAATCTGCTTACCTTTTCAATTTAAGCAATGATACTCGAATCTGCTTGTCTGCCTTTTCAATCTAAGCAAGGATGCTCGAATCTGCTGATCTATCTTTTCAATCCAAGCAAGGATGCTCGAATCTGCTTGTCTGCCTTTTCAATCTAAGCAAGGATGCTTGAATCTGCTGATCTATCTTTTCAATCCAAGCAAGGATACTCGAATCTGCTTGTCTGCCTTTTCAATCTAAGCAAGGATGCTCGAATCTCTTTTTCAATCCAAGCAAGGATGCTAGAACCTGCTCGTCTGTCCTTTCAATCCAAGCAACGATGCTCGAATCTGCTTGTCTTTCCAATATAAGCAAGATGCTTGAGTCTGCTTATCCTTTCAATGTAAGTAATGATGCCCGAATCTGTTTACCTTTTCAATCTTAGCAATGATGCTCGAGTCTGCAAAGATCTACTCATCTTTCCCATGTAGACAATGATTCCCGAATTTGTTTACCCTTTCGATCTAAGCAATGACGCCCGAGTCTGCAAAGGTCTACCTATTTGTTCAGAGTCCCATTCTTATTTGGTATTTTCGGAGTCCCATCTATATTGTAAGAGTCCTATCTTATTTAGTAAATTAGAGCACCACCCTTGTTTGGCTAGCAATTTAGAGTCTCATTCGCGCTGGCAGTTTAGAATTCCATCTTTGTTTGACTAGCAATTTAGAGTCCCATTCGCGCTGGCAGTTAGAGTTCTACCTTATTTGGAAGTTTAGAGTTTCATTTTTGTTTGGCTGGCAATTTAGAGTCCCATTTGCGCTGGCATTTTAGAGTTCCATCTTTGTTTGGCTGGCAATTTAGAGTCCCATTCGCGCTGGCAGTTTAGAGTTACATCTTTGTTTTGGCTGGAAATTTAGAGTCTCATTCGCGCTGACAGTCTAGAGTCATATCCCTCTTTGGCTAGCAATCTAGAGTCTCATTCCAGCTGGCAGTTTAGAGTCTCATCTACTCGAACAAAATTTTGGGTCCTTTCGTATTTTATTATCTTCCACCACGAGTACATGAAGACAGCCGTCAATCATGTTCTCGAGTGAAAAAATAATTAAATAGGGGCAGCTGTCGTACCCCAAATTTTGACTTTCATTTTAGTGCTATACTATTTGTGATACAATCTCCTTGCAAGTATGTTTGTTAGCTCGTATGGCAATATTGAGAGTGTACAAGTCCTCATGAGGACAAGGTTACACGTTCGAGTCCCACTTTTTGCTTTCTATCTTTTATTTCCTTTTTCACTTTATTTTTTTTATTAGTATCTCATTCAAAAAATCACAAATTTATAGTTTTTATTTTAATTTTCGTTTTTTAGTTTAGGCTTTTTTTTCAGAAAATTTTATTCATTGCTTTATGCACTTTTATTGAAAGAAAACCCAAAAAATCATTAAAAAAAATAATAATAAAAAAGTCAAACAAGAATAGAAAAGGAAAGGAATCATGAAGTCATGGCAAATCAACACAAAAGAAGAAAATCATCATTTGTCCATAAAGCTCCATAAAACTCATTCAACTCACATAACTCCATTCCAAATTGAATGCAATTAAGTTTGTAAACCTAAATCTATTTTCATATAAAAAGCTGAAGCAAAATTCAGAGAGGGGGGGGGAGGTTTTGTGAGAGGCCGTAGAACAGAGGCAGAATACACAAAAAAATCTCATGTAGTAACACATTGTTATTATAACCATAGCCATTGTTATTATAACGACGAAGCACTATAACATCACCGCCATTGCCACCTCCATACACCATATCAAATCAAAACCACTATAAACAACACTTCCATCACAAAATCATCACCACAAATCACCATAACCAGTACCCATCATCTTCATCCATCTAATAACAACAAATCATCACCACCTTCAGTTAATAACCATCAAATAGTCTTTTATCAAATCATCAAACATAAAACAGCAATAGAAAGCCACAAAGGATTAACATAGACAGAAACAGAAATAATAAGAAAGGAAGGAGATCTACGTAGCTACTTTGCCGCCGTTTACAGACTCGTCGCGGCGAATCCGAATCTGAGCGTCCCGCCATAACAACGCAATTCTGCTGCACCTTGAGGACATCGGCAATTGCGACTGATCCACCGGCGACGCCGTGAGTCACAAACCGACCACCGCCGCGGTATTTTCTTTTCTTCTTTTTTTCTACTTTTCACCGTTTTCTTTTTATCTGTGTTATGTGTTGTTGATTGTTCAAGACAGAGGAGAGATTATGTGGTGTTTGCGCCGCGGATGAGTATGAGAGTGAGTGAGAGAGAAAGGGAGAGAGAAGGCCAAGGTTGAGGGAGAGATGAGTGAAAACGAGAGAGAACAGGAGAGGTGAAAGAGGGACGTGCATGCTCCCTGTAATGCAATTCCTCATATTTTTGTTTTGTTTTTTTATGTATATTGGTTTGTTTTTTTTTTATTTATATTTTTTTTATTTTGTTATTTAGGTGGTTGTTTATATTAGCTTTTAAGTTTTTTATTTTACACCCATTCTAATATACTCTTGCAATAACAATATAGCGTGTACAGTAAAAACAGTTGACTCAAAATTGTCCCTTTTATTTTATTTTATTTTTGTGCAAAAAAAACTATTTAAAATCATAATAAAACAATAAAAGTATCAATTCTAATTTTTTCTCTTAAAAAAGCACTTAAACATCAAATAATTTTTTTATAATAAATTTGGATTAAAAAGAGATTGGCGAATGTACATTCGTTTGTCTCTCGAACAATCGGGGGCTTAGCGTCACGCTTTGTCGACAGGTTGTTCGTCTTCCACTCAAATATACTTTAATAAAAATCTTGGACTAAAGAGGAGATTGGCGAATGTACATTCGTTGGTCTCTCGAATAATCGGGGGCTTAGCGTCACGCTTTGTCGACAGGTTGTTCGTCTTCCGCTCAAACACATTCTAATAAAAAATCTTGGATTAAAGAGGAGATTGAAGAATGTACATTCGTTGATCTCTCGAACGATCGGGGGCTTCGCATTACGCTTTGTCGACAAGTTGTTCGTCTTCCACATCTAAAAATAACTCCAACGCATCAAATATTTTTAGCACAATCAAAATATAAAAACGAAAATCTTTTCATAAATAAAACCAACCAACACACAAATATTTTCTACCAGAACTGCGTGTAGCTTTGAATTTCCCATTGCACCCGGGAATACGTAGGAGCGAGATTCGTACATCTCGTCAAGCACACTAATAAAAAACTAACTTTTTCCCCTGTCACATATAATAAATAATTAAAAGCATGCAAGAAAATTAAACACCCTTTTAACCCTAAAATTAACGAGAAGGTTCCCGTTGAGTACAACGGATGTGAGAGGTGCTAACACCTTCCCCTCACATAATCGACTCCCGAACCTGGAAATGGTTGTGATGACCATCTTTCCAATATTTTAAGGTTTTATCGATATTTTCCTTTTCTTCCGGGAATAAATAAAGTTCGGTGGCGACTTTACTGTCTAGCGAGCGACTTTCCGCTCGCGCATTTTTCCACCCGCTTCAGGTTGAGGCACCATTGGTTCTTTTCCATCGAATCGAATGAAGTTTCTCCATTTACCAGCAAAAGGAACTTCTCGTTGTTGTTCTTCAGCCATGATGGAAGAAGAAGGGTTTTTAAATTCTAAGAATGTGGAGATTTGGAGTTTAAATCCTTGAAATTTAAACCGGTAGAAGTTCAAATTAAAACTATTAGAAGGTTTTAAACGGTTTGGATTTATAAAAGCGAGTACTGGAATTCAGTAAGTTGAAGAAAAGCTTGAGAAGTATTGAAAATGGTGGAAAGTTCAGAAACCTTCAAATGAAGAAGGTGAAAGCTATTTATAATAATCGGATTTAGCTCCGATTTAAATAAATAAAAAATAAAAAGATGCCTTTTGCATTTTTCTTTCAACTTCCGGACTTGCCACGTGTCCCACTAAAAGCGAAAAAGTGGAAGCATTTATGGTAGTGGACAAGCGTGACAGTTGAAAAGACTAATGATGACTATGACGTCATCACTGTCTTTGGAAAACGTGAAGAAAGTTGTTTTTAAAGACTAAACGTTTCAGTACTTAAAATGCCAACATCGTTTTCTTCGATTGAAGTTTCTCGAAATCGAAACTGGCATTTTGGGGGCTGTCACGATGATTTTTGGATATCGAGTTATTAATTAACTTCGAATCGCAATTTAATATTTCACCACCGATCTTTAATTTATCCGAGGGAAAGGGAAAAAGTTCGAAAAAACCCTATTTTTAGGAGATCAAGGTTCGGGGGTTGGTTATACGAAAGGAAGGTATTAGCACCCTAAGTATCTATAGTACTCTATAGGAACCTCTTGTTTTTATTCTAACTTTGCGCTTTATTTTTAATTGCTTGTAAAAAATGTAGGAATTAAAGTAGTGATCGAGAAAAGTTTAAAGTGACGGAAAAGAAAGAAAAAGAATGTTTTTTTTTGTTGATTTTATTAATTGGAGAGACAAGTCTCATGCCTACGTACCCGAGGGATCAAACCACCGTAGTTCGGGGTAAAAGTTACGAGTAAATTTGTTTGTTTGATTTTAAAGTTTTGAAAATGGTTTTAAAGACCAAAAGCCAAAAGTGGCAAAATGTGAGTTTGATTGATGTTAATTGGTGAAGAAAGTCTATATGGTTAAATTGATTGAAGTTTGATTATGAAATAAGACGCGGACACTTGGTTTAAAATCCAAGATTTATTGAGAAAAGATTTGAGTGATAAAAGACACTTGGTTTAAAATCCAAGGTTTTCGCACGATTAAAGATGTATGAATGAGGAAAATGCACTTGGTTTAAAATCCAAGGTTTAAGGCGAGAAAAAGGGACACTTGGGTTAAAGTCCAAGGTTTTAGCGAAAAAAGAAGCTATTGGTTTAAAGTCCAAGGTGTCATACCCCATTTTTTGACCTAAGATCCCCTCATTTTTTATTTATTTATTTATTTATTTATTTTGTATCATTGCATAACATCAATAAAGTCAAGAAAAGGTTCAAAAAATTCAAATATTAGAGTTTTGGAATATATTCTAAGTACAAATTATTATGATCATCTATCCAACTTCACAAGACAATTTTGAGCAATTTACAAATTCATTTAAGATGCTTGATGGCTTCTCTTAAAGATAGCATTTGATACTACAAGTTGATGAAACATTTGAGGCCAAAAGGTTTCTTGAAGTGAAACAAATCAAAGTGGAAATTCAAGGTCTCATTATTTTTAAAATTCTCAAACACAGATTTTTTCCCAAGGGTTTTGAGCTTTCCAAGTGCATGACTTTATGGATAATTTGCGATCGATTCGAGCAATAAATTTTCATGCTGGAGGTATGTATTTGAAGGTGACATTGCACACTTCATTATTAGGTAAGTATTAAACCAAAATCTCATGGTAATTGGAAGATACAAAGTTCCAAAGTTGAGGATTCAGAGTTGTGAAAATGGCCAGAAACTTAGAAAATATTTCTAAGTGTTTTTCAGTGACAACTTTGAATATTGTTGGCACTTTTTCTACATGACCCAAGTTGATTCAGCTCAAGTGTTCAACATGAAAGTTGTAGTGTGTCATGTCTTCTTTCCATTGATACCACGATCATGAATTTCCTTTACTTGAGCACTGAGTTTCGAAGAGGCAAAGTAGCCATGACAGAGTTGATTTAAAAGTCCAATTCCATGTCAAGTCTCATGTCAAACTCATGCCAAACCATGAGATCCCACTTTGCAGACCTATGTTGCTTCTAAATCTCAGCAAAACCTGTGTTTTACACAAATCCTTGATGATATTACACAAGCCTTTGATGCATTACACAAAGACTTAAAGCATTGTCCAATTGACCTTGATAAAGCATGCTTTTTCTTCCAACAACTTTTGCATTGAGCTTCCCATTTGTTTTCTCTGATCACACTCCATCTAAAAGCACAGAAACAACTTCCTAAAACTCAGAAAAAGAATCCCTATTGTCCATGAATCAAGCTACCTTCACCTTGGAACCACAAAAGCTTTTTCAACCACTTTTGAAACTTGATGGAAAAACCAGCATTGGAACTCAACCAACACCAATCTTGTTAACCACTGAAGACACATTCCAACCTCTATAAAAGTCCCTCAAGCCTCATAACTCAATCATCCAAAAAATTCACCCAAAAACTCCATTATTACACTTTCAAAAACCATAATTTCGAAACTTGCATTTACTCCAAGTTTATTCTACTTTTTCTATCAAAACACCATCCATAGATCATAAAAAAGCTTCTGTATTCATTTATCATCAACTGTAACACCTCCATTACCATCTACCAATTCCCATTTTTTGTCACTTTCAACTCGAATTGGGTAGAACATTTCAGAAGGTTTCAAGGAAAATTAACTATACCATTAAACTCCTGGAGACTCAAGGAAGCTAAAGGGATCTTTATTTCTCATCTGTAACTACAAAGAAGAGGCATTGGACCTTGCTCCAATTGGTAAATTTTCGTGACTTTGAACTCCATCATAAATGCATCATTTTTGAACAATTTGTGAAGAAAAAATGTAGTCCATAACATGAGGAGTGAAGTCCCTATGCTTGTGAGTTCTATTTGTGTTTAAATGATATGAAATTTGTGTTTGAATTTTTGGGGCTCTTACTTTAATCTGCAAAATTAGAATGTTTGAGTAAAAGTTAATAAAAGGTAAATACATATTCATAATCTTCATGAAATTCTGAGTAAAATGGTATATTTACTTGTCCAATTTGGTACATGAAAGGAAATCACGAAATTTTGAATTTTTTGGTGTCTAGAGGTTGAAGATGATGAACAGTAGTTTAAATGATTTGTTTAATATATATATTTGGGTATGCTGATTTAATCAAATGCGCGTGCTGGCACAGTTGGCTTTGTCTTTGGTTATTCATGAAAGTGTCTTGGGTTCAAGTCCCATCTCCTGCAGTTTGTTTTAAACCTTTTGTTTTATGATTTTATTTTATTTTATTTGTTTATATATATTATTAAAAATATCTAAAAATCTCAAAAAATATATTTCTTTGTTTTCTTTATTAAAGATACAATAAAATCAAAAACATGTTTATTTATTTTTATGATGTTTATGTCTAATTCCGAGGGAAAAGTTTGATTAAAATATCATTGCGAATTGTCTTCGCGTTTAATTTACTCGTTATGACGTTTTAAGTCAGTATCTTTTTCGCGCGCAACCGCTACCCGATTCTTTTGTCAAAAATGAAGTCAAAACCTCTTTCAAAAATACATAAATATTTTCTTTTCAAAATATCGTGGAAATACAATCAAATTTCAATCAAACATTTTTAATCAAGCAAAAACCTTGGAATTCAAACCAAGTGTTCTTTTTCTTGCAAAACCTTGGAATTCAAACCAAGTGTGCTTTTATCGCAAAAACCTTGGAATTCAAACCAAGTGTGCTTTTATCGCAAAAACCTTGGAATTCAAACCAAGTGTCTTTTTATCACTCAAATCATTTTTATCAATAAACCTTGGATTTTAAACCAAGTGTCCGCGTCTTATTTCTTAACCAAACTTCAATCAATTTAACCATATAGACCTTCTTCACAAATTAACATCAATCAAACTCACATTTTGCCACCTTTGGCTTTTGGTTTTTTTAAAAACCATTTTCAAAACCTTAAAAACAAACAAACAAATTTACTCGCAATTTTTACCCCGAACTACGGTGGTTTGATCCCTCGGGTACGTAGGCATGAGACTTGTCTCTCCAATCAATAAAATCACCAAAAACATTTTTCCTTCTTTTTCATCACTTTAAGCATTTTTTATCATCACTTTAATTTCCCACTTATACATTTTTTACAAGCAATTAAAATTAAGCGCAAAGTTAGAAATAAAAACAAGAGGTTCCTATAGAGTACTATAGATACTTAGGGTGCTAGTACCTTCCCTTCGTATAACCAACCCCCGAACCTTGTTCTCTAAAAAATAGGGTTTTTTCGAACTTTTTCCCTTTCCCTCGGATAAATTAAAGATCGGTGGTGGAACATTAAATTGCGATTCGAAGTTAATTAATAACTCGACATCCAAAAATCACCGCAACACAAGGCACTTGGTTTAAAATCCAAGTTTTGCGATAAAAAAGGACACTTGGGTTAAAATCCAAGGTTTTCACGATAAAAGACGCCGTTGGTTTAAAGTCCAAGGCACTTGGTTTAAAATCCAGGTTTTGCGATAAAAAAGACTCTTGAGTTAAAATCCAAGGTTTTCACGATAAAAGAAATGTTTGGTTTAAAGTCCAAAGTTTTGAAAAAATGTTTGATGACAAAATATTTTTGATGCTTGATGATGTTGAAAAGAAATTGTGTTGATATTTTTGAAAGAGGTTTTGACCTCATTTTTTGAGAATAAAGTGACTAACTATTTTTGAAGAGGTGTTGACCTCATTTTTGAGAATAAAGTGACTATTTATTTAAAATGGAATGTTGGGTTCCAAATTAATAAAAAGGTAGCGCTAAAAATAATACTAACGTCGCAATAAGCAAATTAAGCGCGAAGACAATCCGTAATGATATTTTGATCAAAACGGTGTCTTTTCCCTCGGAATTAATATTCTAACGTTTTTGCGGAAAGCAATAAATAAATATACATGAGATGCAAGTTTTTCATTTATAGTATACACTTGTTCCTAATTACATTCTAAGGTATTTGCAAGAAAAAATAAATATGAAATGAATGCAAGATGATGCTATGTAATTTTTATTTAAATTTACATTAAATCCTAAAAATACAATCTAATGTCCTTGCAATAAAATAAATGGTTAATTAATTAGGCAATAAATTAAATGTTAGATTAACAAGCAATAATAATGAAGTATGTTAGTGACAATAATAGTGATAAGTTAGTAAGTTAGTAATAATAAAGAATAAAGCATGAATAATAAAAGTTAAGTTAGTGAGCAAGATTAATCACAAATAATCACGAAATAAATAGTAAAAAAAAAAAAAGAACCTCAAATAAGTGCTTATTTTGGATTTAATAGCTTATTGAAGCACATTTCATAAGCACTTTTATCATCGGCAAAAATAAAATAAAAAAACAGAAGGGGGTGCAAATATCATCAAAAACAGCAAGGGGGTGCAAAAAGCAACTCTGGGCCCAGGCCCAGCTGGGGGGCGTGGCCCAGAGGGGGGTGTGTGAAGCAAAATGAAAAATCAGATCAGAGCCGTCTGATTGATCAGACGGTTCTGATTTAATCAAAGAGGTAAAAGATCAGGGATGTTTGATTGAAAATAGATGGACAATGGCGCGCAGGATCAGAGTGGGTTATATATACAAAAAACCCTAGAAAAAACACATAAAATTCAATCTTCTCTCTTCTCTCTTCTTCTTCGGCCGCCGGCCATTCTTTCTTTCTCTCAACCTCTCTGTTATGTTTCAATCCTCCCTCAAAACTCCGAATTTTCAAAAGTTTTAAACATCAAACTTACACAAAATATCTCCTAGATCCAAAACCAAGCTTGAAATAAACAAACAAACAAACTATAGTCCAGATCGAGCCAAAAGAAAAATAGAACGGAAAAGGAAAAAACAACCTTCTGATATGTTTTTGTTCTTATTCTTCTCCTTCGTTTCGTTTTGATTTATGTTTCATTCGAATCCATGGTTTTTGGTTCGGATTTGGTGTTTTGAATTCGGATTGGATTTCGATTTGTTTGATTGAATCGGTTTTGTTTTGATGGTTCTGAGATTTTGATTTGGTTTTGGACCGGTGATGATGATTGATTATGGTTCGGTTTTGAAAGTTTTTTGATGGATTTGATGATAATGTTGGTTCTGTGATGATGAGTTTTGGATTTGTTTTTTATTTCGGAATTGATTCGAAGATGAAGGTTTGAAGAAGATTTTTGGTTCTGGGTTTGATTTTGATTCTGAGTTGATGATGAACGATGGTGGTTCCGTGATGTTTTGATTTTTTTGATTTTTTGTAATTTTGATTTTTTTGATTGGAAGAAGCTGCGGCTGATGAATCTCCCCTCTGACTTGGAAACTGTGCACAGTATAAATACTGTGTCAGACCTAGGGTTTTGCAGATGAAAAATTTCTCCATTTGGACAAAATTGCCCCTTTGGCTTGATGAGGACAAAAATACAGATGTGGACCTTTGGCAAACTTGACAAAAACACCCAAAATAATAAAAACGAAAATATAAATAAAAAATAAGAAATAAAATAAAATAATAATATATATATATAATAATAATAATAAATAAAAAACGAAAATAAATAATAATAATAAAATAAAAATCAAGAAATAATAAATAATAATAATAAAAGGAAAATAAAATGTAACCAAATAAATGAGGTATTTTAAAATACCTCTCTGCCGAAATTTCGTCAGAAACGAACAAAGAAAAATCCGTCTTAAAAAGACGTATAAAAGCGATCGGTCAAAAAATGGGGTATGACAGGGGCAATTTGTTATCCCATATTTTGATGGAGCCAAAATATGCAATAAATGCTCATTTGGAATTTTCAAATATCCTTAAACCAAAAATGGAAAAGAAATTGTTACCTTGAAATCTCGTATTTATTCCATTTTTTAAAGTCTGATGTTTAAGGAAACATATCATGTTTGAAAAGACACATTTAAAATGGCATTAAAGTCTTTAAAAGTCAAAAGCTCTTTTGTTTCGATTTCTTTGTATCGAAATCGAAAGCTTATTCAAAATCGAAAGGAAGGAAGCGTTTTGGGACTTAGAGTTTCTTTCATTTTTGATTCACAGTTCGACTTCGAATACGTCAATGGTTGCATTGGTTCAAACTGAAGATAACTCATCAGAGAGCGTGACCACGTGTCATGTACGTGTTTGTAACCGCCATTTAGCAGTTAAGGTTTATAGGTTATAAATACTAGTTTAGAAGCCGAATTCAGGGTCACAAATTCACATACGAAATCCTAAACACTCACAATGCTCACGTTATCGAGAAAGATGAGTATCCAAAGGAAAAAGTATGATTCTGTGAACCTTTTACTGTAAATCATTTAACAAGTTTATGCAAATTTACTTTTATTTAAGTCTTTTGCCTTTAAAGTTTCTGCACTTTACTCATTTCTACAAAATTTGTTGTTTATGTGTCTTTCGTAAACATCAAGTTTGTTCATATTGTATTTAATTGTGAAAATATATGAAAACTATAAAAATGTTCATTTCTTCAATGATTCACGCACAGAATTATAGTCTCAGGATTTACTAGTTGATCCTTCAAGTAATTAAAATTAAACTAGCGATTGTTTACCAAAAATCAGTGTAAACAACAGCAAAAAAGAAAGTTGCAAGGACGTGTCTCTCTCTTTGTCTTTCCAAACTCTTTCATAAGCCTCTCCAAAGATCTTTCATGTCTATAAATACAAGGAGCTCTCTATGGCAAGAGAGGAGTTTTAACAAAGAAATTTACACACAAATTGTTGAAACAAAACACAACAAAACCATAAGCTCTTCCAAAAACTAAAAGGTGTTCATCATACCCACCATCAAACACAAAACCAACTTCATCACATTCAAGGTAAGTTCTCTAACTCTTTCATCTTTATCATTTTTTAGTTATCTATTTCCAGAGTTCTCTGGTCCTTAACCTTTATTAATTCAGCTATATTTATGCTCCATTTATCTGGTCCATTTATTTATTTTTATTTTTATTGCTTACTTTGTTTATATAATTATATTTTCAAACTCAAAAAATATAAAAATACAAAAAAAAACATAAAACTCCAAAAATATCTTTTTTACAAACATTAAAATCAATCTCGACCAATCCAAGCTTTATTTTTCGCGTCCATGTGTGCTTAATCATCTTTTGCAAACGGATACCATCGCCCAAGTGCGAGTCTGTCTTTTAAATTCAGCAAACTTTTTCGCCCAAGTGCGAGTTCATCTGTTTAAAACTTTTTCGCCCAAGCGCGAGTGCATCTTTTAAATTACGCAACTTTTTCGCCCAAGAGCGAGTCTTTTTTAATCAAGCAAGTTTTTCGCCCAAGCGCGACCAAATCATTTTCATAAATAAAATCTACAAACACACAAGCATTTTCTACCAGAACTACGTGAGCTTTGATTTCTCCATCGCACCTGGAGATACGTAGGCACGAGATTCAACATCTTGTCGAGCTCAATAATAAAAAACTAATATTTTCCCCCTTTTGAATATACTTTAATAAAGCAACACAAGGATAAAAGCAGGTCATTAATAAAAAGCACGCAAACAAATTGACAGAACATTTTTAAACCCTAAGCTAAAAAAGGAGGTTCCCGTTGAGTACAACGGATGTGAGGGGTGTTAATACCTTCCCCTTGCATAATCGACTCCCGAACCCGAAAATGGTTGCGACGACCATCTTTCCGTTGTTTTCAAGATTTTATCGATATTTTCCTTTTCCTATGGGAATGAATAAAGTTCGGTGGCGACTCTGTGTCATTTCGAGCATTCATTAGGCTCGGACGTTTTTCCGGCCGCTTCAGCTACAGCCATGAAAATTCCTCCCTCTAGCTCCTACTTGAAAACCCCAAATTGAGTTCTTGAAGCTTGACGAAGAAAGAATGGATTTCTGAGTGTTGTTTGTGTTTTGAGTGAGTGATTCAGATAAGCTGAAGTAGTGGGTATTTATAAGAATTTCTGATGGAGAAAGAATAGTTATGAACTTGTCTTGTTTTGCTTTGCATGCAAAATAGTTGGGTGAGCCTATGGTGGTAGAATAGAGGTGGTCAGAGCATGGAAAGAAGAGAGACAGGTAGTGAAGTTTGATTATGATTCCAATCTTCTGATTTTGATTCCAAGTGCATGTAAGTGGGTTGGCTAAGAGAAAGGCAAGTGAGTGTTTGGACTTTGGAGGTTCTTTTGTTCATTTTTATATAAGGGTAATTATGTCATTTACTAATTACATCTTTTTCTTTCTTCTCACTTTCTTTTTGTATCTGATGTCTCAATCTAGAAGAAACACAAATAACCAAAGTGATATAACATGATATTTCTCTGATAGACCCTATATTTCCTTCCATTTGACCAAAGATAAACCAATTATGACTAAACCAAATACATGTTTGTCAGAAATTTGTTATCAGGAAGGTGAACTTCAAGTCTTATATCAACACATTACAAAGTGATCATGATTCATGATCCCTTTTGGAGTTTTATGAATTCTTTTTTTGGTATGTTTGTCTCTTTCATTTCTTATCTTTTACACATTAATCTCTCTTTTCTTTGTCTTAAACTCATCTTCATTTTGACTGAAAATCAATCATGCTTAGCACGCATTCCTCGCGAGCTTAGAGTCGATTGCTATGCTAAATCTTGTCCTCAGTTAGAACAGCTTGTTGGTTCAATCACCTCTAAACAATTCAAACACTCACCTATTTCTGGATCTGCCGCCATTCGCCTCCTCTTCCATGATTGCTTTGTAGAGAAGTAAGCAAATTCCACACGCAAAACATATTATTCCCAACACTAACAAAAGAGCTAACATGACAGACAATGTGCAAGGCATTGTTACAGGCTGGTCTTGATTCTATATTAACCAAAATCCCTGTTATCTCTAGAGTCTAGAGGTTAGAGACAGACAAATTAGTGTTGGTTTAAGAGTATTTTCCAACATTAAATATACAAATTTGCCTCCCAATAATATTAATTGAAGTTTTGGCAGTTAGCAGAGTCACTGTTTCATACGAGGGTTCTGCATAAAATCAAACTGAATGTGTTTTCATGTTGTCATGTTCTGTTTGGTATGTTATGCTCAATAGCAGCTGAATTTTTGTACTTTACATGTGAATTTTATTTAGGCACTAATTACAGCACTCACTTCTTAATCTTATAGCTTCAATTTTCATTTATTGTCCTTTTCTATGCCAAGTTATATCATACAAGATGGAAGGATAGATACATGTAGCAGCCTAGTGCTATTAAAATAATACTACAAGTTAAATTAAACAAACCAAATAAAAACTAAAGAGAAAACACTATTACTTCTGTTTAAGAAATGGCTAATTATCCAGAGTTATATTATGTTCTGTTAAAGAATAGCTAATTATGCTGAGTTTATTTTAGTGTGTCATGTGACACAGGCAGGGGGGGCCCTTTTATCAAGTATAGAAAGGAAGATGGGATGGAAAGATATCAATGGCATCAACCGTCGATGAGCGTATCAAACTATTCAGCTCAAACAGCCTAACCATATGGCATTGGATTTGCTCATTGCAAGAACTTTGTGACCCGCCTCTACAATTACCAAGGCAAGGGTCAACCCGATCCTGACATGAACCCTAAACTTATTGCAAGCTCTTAAAATGTACTGTCCAAACTTTGGTGGAAACTCAGATATTGTTGCACCATTTGATCCCACTACTTTCATATTTGACCATGCATATTATGGTAACTTGCAGAGCAAGATGTGTTTGTTAGCATCTGACCATGCTTAGGACCCGCGAACCAAGTCACTGGTTCAAGATCTTGCAAAGGAATAAGCAGAAGTTTTGTCAAGCTTTTGCAGCTGCTATAGACAAAATGAGTTTAGTGAAAGTTGTGAGAGGGAAAAGGCATGGGGAGACAAGAGATTGTAGCATGCATATGTGAGAAGTGAGAGAGATACGGTTTGCACAATTCTTGCATTTATAACTAGATTCATTGACTTAACTACAAGTTTTCTTTTACTGGAGTTCATCTTGAAACACAGATTTTGTTTAGTGCAGTTATAAATGCAATAGTTTTTCACATCTATTCACTGAGGATAATCATTTATCTCTTTTTTTTCCACATAATGGCTTTTCATGAAACAACCATGTTATTCACATTAAAGTTAGTACACTTTCATATTAATAATCAATGTATATGTAAATGATAATTTGATCATACATCATGTGGGATGAAAACTTTACCCAGTTACCAATATTAGTATCAAATGATAAAATCTAAAACAAATTTCAATGGTAATATCCCCATCATGTAACTTACTCTTATAATGTTTTGGGATATTGCCATTCAAAATCATTCAGTAAGGCAAGATACAAAATTTCCCTATGGAAAAGTATTTCATGCATTTAATCTAAGCTACAAAACCTCAGACTCCAAATAAAGAATGAGTTGATCTAAGTCAACGTCTTTATTTAAAGAAGTGCGAGTAATAAAGCTAACAAAGTCAATGCTGTTATTTACACTCCTATGACTTCGTGGATATAGCAGTTGCTGCAGTAAATAGTGCCTCTTTTCCGATCGACAGTATCTCCATATCACTACATTATGAGAGAATAAATTTGAAAATTGTCAATAAACTAAACAAAACGATTCTACTGGTTATATATGAAAATTACGGATTTTCAGAATCTGTTCAAACTTCAGTCTTAACACACATTGTTTAAGTCGCAATTTTAATCATTCTTTGTATGGATATATCATCAGTAGCCGTAATATCCAAAGTCTAGTAAAGATATATGCAAAACCACGCAAGCAATGAAAAAGTTAAAATGCTGAGAAATGGTTTTCTTGCCTATCTGTGCTTCTCAAACTATCAAAAGCAGATATAAACGTCTGGCACAAATCTACAAGAGCATTGGCCCCTTCTTCTTTGTCTCCACCAATGTTGTCATTTGCATTTCTTTCCGACAATATTGACAATTGAGCCTGAAAAACCAGTAAAATTCGATTCAAATTTTAAAAGCTCCTCATACAGTTTATGATGACAAGTAGCAACAGAAAAATAACAGGATAGAAATGGAAATTCGTTACAATAATTTTAGATCGCAGACCTATATCAAGGTGATTGCTGATTACAGTGTCTGAATGTAGAAAAAGTGGAAATAAAGGAATACAGAGCAAGAGAAAATATCCTCGGCAGTTATTGAGTTTCTAGTCACTCCCATAAGTTTATGTATGTCGTTCAAATCAATATATATTGCGCATTGATTTGTTGAATACAGACAGTTACCTGAAAACCATGAGCCAAAAGCAGCTGGACTACATCTGCACCAATTTTTTTTATTATGCTCTTAGTGCCGGTGTTATTTGAAAAACATTTCAAAGCCCCTTCAAATGTTGTATCTTCGGTGAAACCATTTGATCGACGAGTGCGAGTAGAAGGCTACAATTTTGCATTGAAAAAAAGGTCAAGAGGTTAGTAAAAGCTACTTGCCTAGTACCAAGAGAGTCTTCCTATTCAAACAGTCAAGTTGAAAAGCTACTTTACCTTAGTTATGTATTTCCAAAGATACTGCACAACTATTTCCAGCTTCGATTTAGGCTCACTGAAAATCTACATCAGTTCTCATGAAATGCAGAAGAAACTGTTAGCAACAAGATAACTTCCTCAAAATATGACTTAGGGCCCGTTTGGATTAGCTTATTTTTGAGCTTATGCAAACAGCTTATGCAATTTTTATGTATTATTATAAGTTTGTCAAGATAGTTTATGATAAAATAGCTTATAAAAATACAATTTTCACTAGTGTGAACTTATAAAATAGCATAAAACCTAATTTATATTGAATAAGCTGTTTGCATAAGCTCAAAAATAAGCTAATCCAAACGGGCCCTAAATATTGAAATTTGGAAAGTTTACTAGTAACAACATAGGTAAAATGTATGACATCATCCAATATTATAAACCGTGCAAATAATGGTAAACCATCATATCATTAAGGAGAGATTTGTTTGTTTCATATCATGATCAGAAAGAAAGGGTTTTAAAGAAAAAACATATGACAACTTTACACTAAGAAATTTGCCAGATGAAGGGTGGGAAGGAGAAACAGTTTTCAGGACTAACCTTAAGAAAATGAGGGACACTATCTTTGTTGTAAGCCAGATCATCCAGAATTATGTCCACCAAAGGTGTTCTGTACCAAATGCACCAAAATACAAGATTGCCTACTTCAATCAGAAAACATTGCATATAAAGGAAAATTAAACTGAAAAAGGAACAATAATGAAACTTAAGATTTAAAAAAACAAACTACCTTGGACCATCTGCTCTTGAAGTATGGCCTTCAATATCTGCTTTCTTCCTAGATGTATCAAGGGCCATAATCTAAAATCATCCACAACGTAAGCAGGCAGAGAAGAGTTTATTGAAGTTTGCTTAAATATAGCAAATACAATTATTCAGGAACTTACCATCACCAAAAGTTTCTCCACAGATACACGCGTGTTCTTTAATACTTCAAGTAAAGCAAAAGATAGTGCGGTATGGCAATTTTTGGATAACTGAGATTCAGAGTTCTTTTCAACCTCTAGATTTTTTATAAGATCATTTTCAAGAAGTTGGCATAATAGACAGGTAACTTCGATGCAATCTTTCATCAAACTTTTGTAGTTTATTTTCCTAGAACCCTGTAAAAACTAGATCAGATATGTATTTCTGAAACAACAAAAGGTGGAATCAAAATGCACAAGATCTCACCATAACATGTAGAAAGACGAGTATTAGCATTCACATATAACTGATGAACATGGTTAATTGTTGATTAGTTAATCACACAAAATCTTATAGTGATTAGTGAACCAATTACCAGTAACATGTTGAGCAAAGACTCCCTCTGCAAGCTCCAGTTCATAGTGACTGCAACAGAACAGTTACTTAGAATTCACAAGGGGTTCAACGAATGGCAACGGCAGAAATTTCATTCAACTTTATACACACCATTACGAGGTAGAAAATCGCTTTCAAGCACAATGACAAGATATTGAAAGAGTAACAAGTTCTGCAGAGGCTGCAAAAAAATTACACAGAAATCAGCCATATAGACTGTTAAAAAACTGCACTTATTTTGTAACTTTATGAACCAAAGCTTAACATTGTTAGAAATAATATAAAACCATTGCTATAGCCTTTCCTAACCGCTAAGCTTTTGGGACAATCGGTTATTTGACATGGTATCAGAGCCTCTATGACTAAGTGGTCTAGAGTTCGATCCCCGTTCCCCTCACTTTCTAATTAAAAAGTGGAATTTAAGCATATGGTAGGTGGACCTATGCATTATCCACGCTTCAAGCCCAAGTGGGCACTTGCGTGAGGGGGCGTGTTATAAATAATATAAAACCATTGATATAGCCTTTCCTAACAGCTTAAGCTTTTGGGACAATCGGTTATTTGACATGGAATCAGAGCCTATCCACGATTCGCTGGGCCACTTTGTCGGGCCGCCTGCAATCAGGTTTCTGATCGGGCCCTCCACCATTTATATCCGCGCAACAAGCCCAACAGTGCTGAGCGCGAGGGGGTGTGTTAAAGAAGTCCCACATCGCTTGCGATATGGCCTTGACAAGTGTTTATAAGCAAGTGGCAATCCTCACCTTACAAGCCGGTTTTGTGAGGATGAATTAGGTCCAAAACTCAATTCTAAGAAACATAAATACAGTCACATGGGAAAGTTGAAGCTTGGAATCTAAAACATGTAATTGGAGAATATAGCTAAAAGTATGCGGAATTAATATACTATGGACTTCAGTCAGAATTTTATTCCTTATCCGTTGCGAAATCACTAGTATCTCAATGCTCACAGACTCGTGTGGAACAAGTATCCACAAATAGTCACAAAATAAAGTATCCACAAAATGCTAGAAAAGAATGTACAAAATGGTTGATTGGCGGACTAACCTTCATGCTTGTTGCTTGAATGTTGGACTCAGTTAAAGTTTCAGCAAGCTCTTCAATCAGGAGATGAAAGCTCTAAGGTAGGTGGAGAAAATAATGAGTGAAAATGAGTTCAAAAAACCCAAAATCGAAATGCAATTTGAGAGAAAGACAGTTAAAAGAACCTTGCAGAAGTGAAAATATTATAAGATTTTTTCTAGTCACACACCAAAAATATCCAGTTAAACCCAAATTTAATTATAATACCGAAATCACCCTTGTTCATATAATTTTTTCAAAAACTCTTTTCATCTCTCGTTCTAAATATTCATATCCTCCTCATTTCTCTTTCAAAAATATCCATGGATATGTGACCAAGCACACAATGAAAGATTAAAAATTGAATCACAAGGTCACATTAATACTCTATTTCATAGGTAATTATTTCTGAATATTTAGGGATTATTTCCTTGATTTTCTGGTTTTGTTTCTGCGTCTATGCGTCAGCGAATCTATGTGAATTCAGTTCACATAAGAATATGTAAATTAAGTTTACTTAAGTTAAGGAAATCAATGTTACAGTAACAACATTATATTAAATCAATGTTAAGTTAACGCATTCCTTATTTTACAAAATATATAGGTGAACTAAAATCACGTATCCTACCTACGTGAAGTAAGTTGACATGCACATAGGGACAAGGTTTTATGATTTGATTTCTTATTGAGCTGTTTTATGCTATCTTGTTACAACTTTTTTGGCTTAATGATGCTAAGGATTAATGATGTATTCCTCATTCCATATTCTCATTCATCTTGTTCCAATATATTGCTGCTTCCAAATCTTATAGAGAAAGGAGCAATATTATTGTGAAACGTGGAAGAGGAACAATTTCTGAAGAGGACAGAATGAAAAGAATAGGTTTCTGGGTGTGTGAGAGATAGAGAGGGGGGGGGGGCGATTTTGGGTGAAATTAGAAATTAAATTTCATTTAAAGTGTATTTTAGTCATTCTGTGGTGTAACCAGATTTAAAATGGGTATGACTAGAAAAAATGATAGTATAAACAAGCCAATAATTTAAAACATATAAATGAGTTATTTGAGCTGCAGTGCTTTACTTAGTCATGAACAATCCTAATACGATTACAGGAACTGACTAAGCCCACTTCTTCATATTGTGCAACACAATAAAAAATGGATTCTTCATATTATTCAAAACTAGTGTGAAATAAAACATGTGAAAAAAGGGCATATGCAATTTGATGTATCACTGGTACATGAATTTCACCATCTGCAATATCATAGAACTGATATTTTGAAAAATAATTTGGAGCAATCATATGAGCACATTCAGAAGATTTTCATTGATTTAGTGGTAAAACGGAATATGAAGGTAGTATGATCAGGCCAAAAAAAGAGAGAAAGAGAGAGAGAGAGAGAAAAAATGTTAAGGAAAAATAACCAGTAGTTTTGAATTGAATTTTGATATCAATAAGAGCAACTAATTTGCCAAAAAATAGTTACGAAATAACTCATTCTTTTGGCTCAGCTAAGAATAGGTAAAAAGTGAACATGACCGCAAATGTCGTTTCAATCAAATAAATTAAAACTATAAACAGTATAGACTAACAAATTTGAGTGTGAAGAAACTCACAGAAGGGTCTAGAGGTCCACCGGACTGTTTGTCACCAGCTTCACTGACAGCAGTGGCATTATCCAAGCCGACAATAAGGGGAGACCATGCCTATACCAAGTTCAATCAGTGTCTCATATTTACCAATTGATATACCGAATGCAGAACAGGAAGAAAAAAAAAAGGTTGAGATGAGTCATTCATTCATACCTCTTCAGCCACAACCAATTCTGGTGGGGAGTTAGACGACAATAGGGAATCATCTACACCAGATAGATATGCACGAGGGAAATGCTAAATCCAAAAGGAAATAACACATTTGAAGGTATTAGTTACATTTAGAACCTTGAATATAAAGAGTGAAAGTAAAGCCTTGAACATCATAATCACTGTCACATACCTTTTCTAAATCAACCAGAAGCATATAACTTGCCACAATCAATTGTATAGAATTCCCAGTCCTCAGCATATGGAATACTGCCCCAAATATTTTTCTACACAATTTAACATATATATGTATCCTCAACTCAGAACACAAAAATAAAAACAAAATTCAATTTTCCTAACAAATACTATACAACCTGCTTTTATATTTTATATTAACCGGAAAATTCACCTCTAAAAGTGGTCCATCATGTACCACTACTTAAAAATACTTAAAATTTTAACACAAGTGCGTTGTAATTTGGAAGTATAAGTTAATGTTCATCTTTTTTTTACCATTGAAATAATGACTTAATTGATACCAATTTGATTAAGGCTCTATTTGGCAAGCACAATAGGCTAGCTTATAGCTTATAAGCTAAAAGCTCTGTTTGGTAACAGTTTTTAAAAAAGAGCTTATAGCTTATTTTAGCTTATTTTTCAAAAGCTATTCCAAGTAGCTTATGAGATTATGGCTTATAACTTATCATTATTTCTTCCAACTTTACCCCTGCCATCTTACTTGAAAAAATTAAACATTAATTAAACATATCTTTTTTATGTCATTTCATACCTAGTTCAACCGCTAATTTTACCAAACACTACAAATTCAATCAGCTAGCTTATTCGTTATAAGTTAAAAGCTAGCTTATCAGTTATTCGCTACAAGCTCATCTGCTATAAGTTAGCTTATCACCTATCCGCTATTTTTTACCAAACAAAACCTAAAACAACAAAAAAATAAAGATATAACTTGTATTAAACTGACATCAATCATGTCATTATTTTAGCCGTAGAGACAAGGAGTTGTGATGTTTTACTTAAAGACTAGTATCATTAGTCGTTAGAATTTCAGATGATCTTACGAAGTAAACAACTTATGAAGTTAGCAGTCGCCTAAATTAACCACGTAGATTCAAAAATGAAATGGGGCATCAAAGTTGAAAGAGAGACATACGAAGTTGGTGGTTTTCCATTTTGAAGCCCAATTGAAGAACCACGAACAGCATCCAAAAAACCAATACCTGCAAACATGAATTCATAAATAAAGTTTGAATTTTTCCAATTACCCACAATTCAAAAAAAAAAGAAAAAGGAAAGGAGTAAGAAGTGTACGTTCGTCGAGGGCATCTTGATTAGTAATGTTAGAATCGGAAGAAGAATCAAACATGGTGAGAAGCATGTTGTCTTCGATCGCTGCTTTGTTGCATTGTTCATTGTTGCTGCTGCTAGGGTTTTTCATTTTGGTTCACACTTTTTCTTTTCTTCAGGTGTTGCTGGTGCTGCCGCTGAGAAATATAATAAATAAATAAATAAATAAAATTAACCGAAACAAATGAGGAGTTTACATATTCTTCCCGCCAAAAGTTGGGAAACATAAAGAGTGGAATTATGGGATTTTAGGGGTAAATTGACTTTAGTTGGGAAACAAATTTTCTTTTTCTTGTACTAAATTGACTTGTGAATAAGTGATTAAGTCAAATATACGATCTTACCACGATGTTTAAATTGGTCAGGCAATGATCGGTGTTGGACTTGATAGTGAGAATCATGGTTTGATTTTCGCAACTGTAATTGGAAGGGAATTGAAACCACTTAATGTCAGAATTGATCCCCAAGCTAGATTAGACGGTCCAGGCTGGTGGTGTAACGTTCTCCAAACGTTTTTGAAATGGTTTGTTCAAATGTTTCATGAACTTTGATGATATTTTGCATTTTTCTAATTAAATCACTTAAGAGTGCACTTATTAGATAATAACAAAATAATCAAAATCATTTAAAATATAATTAAAGATATTTGTTATCTTTAAAACATTAAATTGAAATTTTGACTCAACAATCGTTGTGTTAAGAAATAGTAGTTGTCATATATTATAAGAAGATTAATGTTTGGAATATGTGATATTTATATCTATATTATTAAAAAATTGTACATCCTTTCTTTCTATGCACTCCTTAGATAGTGATAGCGAGTATCAATATGCTTGCTACGATATGGAATACTGGATTCTTTGCAAGAGATATGGCTAACTTGTTGTCCACAAAAATCTTGGTCGGCTCCTCCTGTGACATTCTCAATTCCTTCAACATATTCCTTAGCCAGACTACATGACAAACGCATGATATAGCTACTATGTATTCAGTTTCACAAGTTGAAAGTGTGACAATTGGCGGCTTCTTCGACATCCAAGTGAAAGTTGTTTTTCCCATGAAGAACACAAGACCGCTAGTACTCTTTTGATCATCTCCATCTTTAGCCCAATCATTGTCACTATAACCAACTAACTTATAGTTCTTATTTGATGAGAACCATAAGCCAAAATCAATTGTACCCTTGATATAACGAAGAGTTCTCTTTGCAACATTAAGGTGAGTAAAAGATGGGTTTTCCATGTGTCGACTGATGAGTCCAGTAGCATATAGAATGTAAGGTCTTGTGCACGTCAGATACCGCAAACTCCCAACTAAAATCTTAGAATTTGTAGCATCCACCTTTTCTTACTCTATGAAACTTTGGTAACTTCAACCCACATTCCATTGGTGTATTAATTGGCTTACAACCATCCATCTTGAACTATTGGAGCATCTCCTTTGTGTATTTTTGTTGGGAAATGAAGATTCCATCTTCCTTTTGTTTTACCTATATGCCACGACCCACGATAATATGACATTAGCCCGATATCGATCATTTTGAACTCCTTGATCATAGTTTTCTTGAATTCTTCAAACATCTTTGGATAACTTCATGTGAAGATCAAGTCATCCACATATATGCACACGATCAAGCTCGTGTGGGCACTTCGTGAATTTTTTTGCTTAGAAGTAGTTATCAATTTGACTATATCAAGCACGTGGTGTTCGCTTCAACCCAAAGAGTGCTTTATTTAACTTGAGAACTTTATCTTCTTACCCTTTCACTTTGTATCCCAAAGGTTGTTTGATGTATGTAACACCCTACTTAAATCTACCCAAAATTTTCGACCAATAATTAAATAAAACACAAGTAGAGCGTTACATGTGAAAATCATCAATAATCACCCTAGCATATAATCCAAATATATATCATGCTTATCAAATACATTGCAGCGGAAATAATAAGACCTTCTCATATATATCATGATTCAAATATTAAAGATCATAAACAAGTCACCGACTAATAACCATTAAGTTCAACAATCATAACAATTCAACCTTCACATAAATCACCTACAAATATCTCGTCATCAAGTAAATAGGCAATTAAGTACTTGACATAAGCCTTACACCATCATAAATAAACAAAGTCTAAAAGCGACACTAGGCAAAACCCAACAATAAAGATAAACCCAACATGGTGTTACAATCCTTCAGAGCAACGGACAAGGGTACTATACTAATAGTAATGACACATCTCCTCACCCCGAATACTTGGCAACAATGCCGGGTACTCCTCCTAAGCAAGCAAAGCAAATCCTCACGCCTGAGAATCTGAATCGTCCAACGATCCATTACATAAAAGAAATAGAGAGTTAGTACATATAATCGGCATTTAAAATAAATGAAAGTAAATTACTAACATTAAATTCAACCCAACATATACAATGCATACATATACACATTCATTCACTATCCACATAACTAACATACATATAATACCAATTCATCTTCATCAACAAGGCATATACATATAATCAATCTATATCCATAAATCTTATCTGCACAGTCAACAATCAATAAGATATATGCACATTCCATTAGTACACAATTATTCGAATATCACATCATTATCACATTAACACAATTAAGGTTCACCTTCCTAATGCATCTAATGTCACCTTCATGTATGTCCTAGACATGTCTACATGTGGTACCATATCACCATTTATATAGGATACAAGAATCCCTTCACCATCTATTATCACCATCAATTGACACAACTTATGCATGAATGATGTGTCACGACATTTCATCAATATAAATCAATTTATATATATTCACCAACACTTGATGTATTAACAGATGATATCACCAACTCACCATCTTATCATTTCATATACATTCCAACACATTTATACATACACATATTTGAGATCAATTCAATTCATCACCATCCATCACGCAACACTCATATAGAAATATTATCATTATTCATGTATCTCTATAAGACTAGCAACCTATACACCAAACTATCATCATCATCGATTAAAATCAACTAAGTCTGGCTGCCTTCGCCATCTCTCGCTATAGCGAGCTCTGGCGAAGCAAGTCAGAAGCTTACTCGCCCTCTGGCGAGTCCTAGCGAGTAATCTGGCAACCTTCGCCATCTCTCGCTAGCTCTCGCCGTAGCGAAACAAGTCAGAGAGCACAGGGCTGGCTGGCGAGCACTGGCGAGCACTGGCGAGCCCAACGAGTTCCCTCGCTAGCTCTCGCTTAGCGACGAACGCCCAGAATTTCTGCTCTGTTTTCGTGATTGTTCGGATTCCACCACCAAATCATCCAAAACGTGTTCCAGTTTAAAAAAGATGTTTCCTTTAGGTTATAAGCATGTTATCATACATAGAAGTACAAGTTTCATCTCTTTCAAACATCAAAATCATCACCAATCAAAGATTATGCATATTTTTCATTCAAAACTCAAAAACCTATAATTTCATATGAACATACTTTGATTCTCAAAATTGAAATCATCAACGTGTACTTTTAGCATTACATAACATAGATATCACGAAATCATTACAAAAGGAAGCATTTTGATTCATATAAAAACATAAAAATGCTAACTTTAAGCATAGCAAAGGGTGAGAGGGTTTGGGCAAAGAGAAACATGATTTCTCCTCCCTCTTTATCACCCACAAATTATATGAAACTACTCTCTTACCTCTAATTCTTCAAGAATTAGCTCCCCCAAATCTTTCTCTTAGCCTCCTCTTCTATGTTCTTCTCCTCTTCTTCTTCTCTAGATTTTTCTCTTTCTATTTCTTCACAAAATGATGACAAATGATTTTCTCTCACTAAGTTTCAAACTTATACCTAGGTTAATTCCTTCTCAATTTACTAAATTGCCCTTCCTCATAAAACCCACTTCTAATTTCTATCTACACCTCTTAAAAACACTACTATTCTAAATACACCACTACACCAAAAGCCACATATTCAAATAAATCACACAATATGAAAATTAAATAAATAAATCAAATTAAATAAAAACGGGATGTGACAACTCTACCCCCCTTAAAGAATTTTCGCCCTCGAAAATTTACCTGAAAACAAATCGGGATACGAACTCTTCATCTTGCTCTCCAACTCCCAAGTTGCATTCTCCCCCGCGGGACCTCCCCAAATAACTTTCACCGATGCAATCTCTTTATTCCTTAACTTCTTCACTTCTCTTCCTTCGATTCTCAACGGAATAGTCTCAATAGTCAAATTATCCTTCACTTGGATGTCATCCGATTCAATTACATGAGATGGATCCGAAACATATTTCCTTAATTGTGACACATGGAACACATCATGCAAATTAGATAGTGTTACCGGCAATGCAATCCGATAAGCTACCTTTCCAATCCTCTCCGAAATCTGATACGGTCCAATGAACTTCGATGTCAACTTCTTAGACTTCAATGCTCTCCCTACACCGGTAGTAGAAGTCACTCTCAAGAACACATGATCTCCTTCTTGGAATTCCACGTCCTTCCTCTTCTTGTCGTGGTAACTCTTCTGCCGACTCTGAGATGCTTTCATCTTCTCTTGAATAATTCTAATCTTCTCTGTAGTCTCTTGTACAATATCGGGACCCAAAACTACAGTCTCACCGGATTCATACCAAGAAAGGGGCGTACGACATCTTCTCCCATACAAAGCTTCAAAAGGAGCCATTCCGATACTTGAGTGAAAACTATTATTGTAGGTAAACTCGATCAAAGGCAAACATGAATCCCAACTCTCTCCTTGTTCCAAAACACACGCTCTCAACAAATCTTCCAAAGATTGAATCGTCCTTTCGGATTGACCATCCGTTTGAGGGTGATAAGCAGAACTCAACCTCAACTTAGTTCCCAACGCTTCTTGCAAGCTTTCCCAAAATCTAGAAGTGAACTTCGGATCTCTATCTGACACAATACTAGATGGAATACCATGTAATCTTATAATCTGCTCAACATAAATCTCTGCCAACTTAGGTACCAATGTTCCAATCTTGATAGCAATAAAATGAGCCGACTTCGTCAAACGATCTACTACAACCCAAATCACTTCATTCCCTTTCGCCGTCTTTGGTAACCCTCCAACAAAATCCATAGCAATACTATCCCATTTCCATTCCGGTATGAACAACGGTTGCAACAAACCAGACGGTTTCTGATGCTCAATCTTCGATTTCTGACAAACCAAACAAGCATACACATATTCCGCGATTTCCTTCTTCATTCTAGGCCACCAAAATAACTTCTTCAAGTCATGGTACATCTTAATCAATCTAGGATGAATACTTAATCCACTTTTATGACCTTCATCAAAAATCATTTTCTTTAACTCGGGTACATCGGTTACACAAACTCTTCCTCGGAATTTCACTACTCCATTCTCATCAATCTTAAAATCATTCTCTTGTCCTTCAATTACTAGTGCCACTCTCTTCATCAATTTCTCATCTTCTTTTTGACATTCTCTAATCTTCTCAAGAAAAGGGTTGGTTAACTTCAACATTCCCAACTTCACACTATTGGAGGTGACTTCACATACCAAACTCAAGTCTCTAAATTCTTCAATTAACTCCAACTCTTTTGCCATAAGCGACGACATGTGCAATGACTTCCGACTCAGAGCATCTGACACCACATTAGCTTTTTCGGGATGATAACTCAACTCAAAATCATAGTCCTTCAAGAATTCTAACCATCTTCGTTGCCTCATATTCAATTCTTTCTGATCAAACAAATACTTCAAACTCTTGTGATCGCTAAACACTTCAAATCTTGACCCATACAAGTAGTGCCTCCATACCTTCAAAGCAAATACTACGGCCGCTAACTCCAAATCATGGGTGGGGTAGTTCCTCTCATGAACCTTCAACTGACGAGATGCATAAGCTACAACTTTTCCTTTTTGCATGAGTACACCACCAAGTCCCAATTTTGATGCGTCACAGTACACTACAAATGATTCCTTGGCATCGGGCAAAATCAACACAGGCGCGGTAGTCAATTTCTTCTTAAGCTCTTGAAAACTTTTCTCACACTTCTCATCCCAAACAAACGCTTGATCCTTCTGAGTCAACAAAGTCAACGGTAGCGCCATCTTCGAGAATCCCTCAATGAACCTTCTATAGTAACCAGCTAGTCCAAGAAAACTTCTTATCTCTGAAACAGACTCAGGTGTTCCCCATTTCATTACAGCATCAACCTTTGCAGGATCCACCGCTATACCTCCACTAGAAATTACATGACCAAGAAAACTTACTTCTTTCAACCAAAATTCACATTTAGACAGTTTGGCATACAACTTCTTCTCCTTCAAAACTTGTAATACAATTCTCAAATGCTCTTTGTGCTCTTCCTCCGACTTAGAATAAACCAAAATATCATCAATGAACACTACCACAAACTTATCCAAAAATGAATGAAAGATCATATTCATGTACTCCATGAAAACACCAGGGGCATTCGTAACTCTGAAAGGCATCACCGTATACTCATAATGACCATACCTTGTTCTAAAAGCAGTCTTAGGAACATCCTTCGTCTTAACTCTTATCTGATGGTATCCAGACCTCAAGTCAATCTTGCTAAACACACAAGCTCCAACTAGTTGATCCATCAAATCATCTATCCTCGGAAGTGGATACTTATTCTTGATTGTTGCCTTATTCAACTGACGACAATCAATGCACAACCTCATACTCCCTTCCTTCTTCTTAACCAACAACACTGGTGCACCCCAAGGTGACACACTTGGACGTATGAACTTCTTTTCCAATAACTCTTCAAGTTGCTTCTTCAATTCATTCAATTCTGATGCCGACATACGATACGGTGCCATTGATATCGGGCTAGTACCAGGTACTAAATCGATACTGAATTCAACTTCTCTTTCAGGTGGTAAATCAGATATATCTTCTGGAAATACATCCGAAAATTCACTAACAACTGGTATCTCTTCCAACTTAACTCCACCTTCAAGCTTCAATGATCCAAACACCATGAATAACTCTCCGTGATCATTCAAAGATTCCTTCACCTCTTCTCCATTCATCAAGGACAAACTTTCTTCTGACTTCGGGAAAATCACAGTCTTCTCACAACAGTTAATATGAACTTGGTTAAAGACTAACCAGTTCATCCCAAAGATAACATCAATACCACTAAGTGGAATACACACCAAATTCATACCAAAATGTCTACCGAACACAGATACAGGACAATTACGACATACAAGACGAGTAATAACCGAACCACTAGCAAAAGTCTCAATATTCATACAACCAGACATTTCATAAACATGAATATTCAAACGCTTCATACAATCCATAGAAATAAAAGAATGTGTTGCTCCGGTATCAATAATCGTAATTAAAGGAGTGTCATGAATGAAACACGTACCTCTAATGAGATTATCAACTTGATCATCTCCCTCTCCATTCAAAGCAAACACTTTCCCGGTAACCTTCTTTGGCTTCTTACATTCTGGACTCTTGTGACCTTCTTCACCACAGTTGAAACAAGTAGGAGTAGTCGCCTTGCACTCTTTAGATCTATGTCCTTCCTTCCCACAATTATAGCACACATCCTTATCCTTCTTACACTCAAAAGAACGGTGTCCAATCTTGCCACACCTATAGCACTTGTCATTATCCACCTTCTCATTTCCCTTTCCACTTCTAGCACTTCCTTTTCCCTTAACCTCATAAGGCTTGGCACGGTCTTGACTCTTTCTTCTAACCGCCTTGAAGTAGTTACTCTTAGATTTCCCATCTTCATCACAAACTCTAGCCTTTGCCACCAAAGTAGTGAAGTTTCTAATCTCCGCAAACCCAATGATATGTTTGATGTCGGGGCGTAGACCACTCTCAAACTTAACACATTTGTCGTTCTCCGCCTCCGGGGTATTGTAGTGAGGACTAAAAGCACACAAGGACTCAAACTTAGCCGCATATTCCGCTATTGACATGTTCCCTTGTTCCAACTTCATGTACTCTACCACCTTCTTATTCTTCACATCCACCAGAAAATACTTGTTAAAGAATTCCCGTTTGAACATCTCCCAAGTGATGACAACACCTCTATCTCCTAGTCTCAACTTTTTATGACCCCCAAAACGTAGATGAGTTGGTTTTATTGGAGGATGATATGAGTGTAAATAGAATGAGAAACATAGCTAAAATGGATGAAAGAGTCCATATGTATCTTATGCATCCAATGGCTGAGCCCGATATAATTGAAGTTGGGCTTATTGAGGGATTAAATGATAATGGGCCTAATGAGGTAGTAAATGACAATGGGCCTACTGAGGTAGTAAATGAAAATGGGCCTAATGTGGATGATGTGGGAGTAACTGAATATGGCTCTACTGATGATGTGGGATTAAATGATAATGGGCCTAATGAGGTAGTAAATGATAATGGGCCTACTGAGGGAGATAAAGTTGGGCCTACTGCTGAAGTGATTAATGACAAAGAGGGAGAACAACAAACTGATAAAGGGAAAGGTGTGAGTATTGATGAAGTTGATTATGATGAATATAGTGATGATGAAGACAGTGATGATAGCGCTCTAGGAATACATTTTGATGATGAGGAGGATGATTGTATGCTTGAAGATAACTTTGAGAATGAAGGTGGTGATGCTGTTGTGGATCAAACTGTGGTGGATGAAAATGTTGTTGATGAAACTGTGACCAAGGACAAGGGTAAGAAAGTCACAAAAGAAGGTAGTGTTAGCCAAACAACAAGCAAGAAGGGAAGACCAAAACAGAAGACTAAGAACCCCAATATAGTGTTAACCCCTGTTGTTGAAGGTGAACAAGGTGATGAGTTATTTGAACAACAAGATGTTGGGAAAATTAACAAAGGGAAAGGTAAAGCCATAGCTGGAGGATTGAGTGATATTGATGATTATAATAGTGATGAGTTGGATAGTGGAACTGACAGCAGTAGTGAGACTGAAGATGATGAACAAAGTAATGTCAAAAAGTCCAAACTTCCAACCTTTAAGATGCCAACATCAATGAGAGATTACAAGTGGGAGTCTGGAATGTACTTTGCTTGTAAGCAAGAGTTTTAGGAAGCAATAAGATGTTATGCAATCCATTCTAATAGAGGAGGTATTAAATATAAGAAGAATGACAAACAAAGGATAAGGTTGATTTGTAAAAGTGGTTGTCCATGGTCTGCTTATTGTTCATATATTCCAGGGCAAGTAACTTGGCAATTGAGGAATGTTAAAGATGAGCATTTGTGCAATAGGGATCCTAAGGTGAAGTTACTTAGTTCTAATTGGTTAGGGAAAAAATTACACAAGAAGGTTAAAGAGAATCCCAATTTGAAATTGGTTGATATTATTGAGAGAACACAACAAAAATGGAATTTAAAGATTGGCAAGACCAAAGCAGCTAGAGCTAGGAGTCTGGCTTTTGATATAGTGGATGGGTCATTTAGAGAACAATACACTAGGTTTTATGACTATGCCCATGAATTAATAAGAACTAATCGTGGTTCAACAGTTATAGTCACCACGACACCATTCCAGGGTGATGAGGATGATATAGAACATCCTGAAAGGCCTTTGTGTCCACATTTCCAAAGGGCTTACATTTGTTTTAAGGGATGCAAGGAAAGTTTTTTAAAGTGTAGGCCAATAATTGGCTTAGATGAGGCATTTCTTAAAGGATATTATGGTGGTCAGATACTAGCTGCAATTGGAAGAGACCCTAATGATCAAATGTTGCCCATTGCATTTGCTGTGGTAGAGGGTGAAACAAAAGAGACTTGGAAATGGTTTTTGGAGCTGTTAACCAATGATTTAGGAGGCACAAGATCTTGTTCTTTAATCACTTTCATAAGTGACCAACAAAAGGTGAGTACATAAACACTTTCATATTGATTGTCTTGGTGTTATTTAATTTTTTATTATTTGAAACAATTGCTTCTGTCTATGTTGTGTTGTAGGGACTACTTCCAGCAATGGATGAGTTACTTCCAGGTGTTGCTCACAGATTTTGTGTCAGACATTTGTACAACAATTTCAGAAAGAAATTCCCTGGAAAAAAATTAAAGGACTTGATGTGGAAGGCTGCAAATGCAACTTATGTTAATGCATGGCATAGGCATATGCAAGAGATCAAAACTATAAATGGTGAGGCTTTCAAACATTTAATCAAAATACCACCAAGACATTGGAGCAAATCATATTTCACACCTGAGCCAAAATGTGACACCTTAGTTAACAACATGTCTGAGGCATTCAACTCAGTCATAGTTGGTGCTAGAGCCAAGCCCATAGTGACAATGATTGAAGAGATTAGAGTGTATCTGATGGAGAGATGGGAGAAAAGTAGACAAAAAATTGGGAGATATGCTGAAAGCATTCTACCAAACATAAAAAAGAAGCTTGAAAGAGAGGCATCATTCAGCAACCAATGGATGGTTAGGTATAATTTTTTATACATGTTACTTATAATTTACTAGGTTACTTATCTGTTTGCCATTTATAGTTTACTAGGTTACTTATTTGTTTGTCATTTATAGTTTACTATGTTACTTATAGTTTACATGTTACTTATAATTGTTGATGACTTATAGTTAATTATAATGTTTGGTTAGGCCTGCTGGTTATGAATTATTTGAAGTTAGAAACATTTCAGCTACTGGTGACCATTTGTCTGTTAGTCTTGGAACAAGGGAATGCTCTTGTAGAAAATGGATGTTGACAGGCTTACCTTGTAGACATGCAATAGCTTGTATGAGAGAAATTGAAACTGATCCAGGTCAATATGTACCTAACTATTTCAGAAAAGAGACATATGAAGCTTGTTATCAGTCCATTATCTACCCAACAAATGGTCAAAATTTATGGGACAAAACTGAATTCACTAACCTTCAACCACCACCCATAAAAAGGCAACCTGGAAGACCAAAAAAGAAAAGAAACAAGGAAGCTCATGAATTGAAAAAGGATGATGGAAATATGAAGAGAGCTTATCATGGAATTGTTTGTGGTAGGTGTAAACAACCTGGTCACAACAAGCAAACTTGTAAACAACCACCTCCTGCTACAACACAAGCTGGTGCATCACAAGCACCTCCTGCTACAACACAACCACCTCCTGCTACAACACAACTTGGTGCATCAGCTGCAACTGCTACTACAACACAAGTTGCTGCATCACAAGCACCTCCTGCAACACAATCTTCTCATGCACCACAAGTATCAACACAAGCCCATGCATCAAGCCAAGGTAAGACTGCTTCAAAAAAAAGTAAGAACAAAGATCAAACCAAGCCTGCAACTGCTGCAACTGCTGCTTCAACACAACCAAATGCAGCAGGCCAAGCCAATATTGCTTCAAAAAGAAGTAAGAACAAAGATCAAGCCAAGCCTGCAACTGCTGCTTCAACACAACCAATTGCAGCAGGCCAAGCCAATACTGATTCAAAAAAAAGGAAGAAGAAAGAACAACCAAAGCCTGCAGCATCCCAGCCACTATTCACCACCAACAAAAGACAGAAATTGCCATTCAAGAAAGGAGGTAAAGCTTCAACACAACCAACACCAAAAAATTGAAGTTTTATGTATTGCAGAACCTACTTTATAATGGTCTGAATATTTTGCAAGGTTATTGAGAACCTATGGTCTGAATATGTTATAATGTATTTGCAGAACCTACTTTAAGTTTTATATTGTTAGCTAAAATGATGTAATTGAGAACCTATGGTCTCAATCTTTTGCAAGGTTATAATGTATTTGAGAACCTATTATATATGGTCTCGATCTTTTGATTAAGATTTATGATGTATCTGAATGTATATGAATGTATATGAGAACCTTAGTATATATGGTCTCGATCTTTAGATTAAGATTTATGATGTATTTGAGAACCAAATTAATATAATTGAAAAGCTTTGGTCTCAATATTTTGTTCCTTAATCTTTTGTGCAAAAGTCATAACTAAACCATGTAATTGGCATATAATGTTGCCAAAGTAAAAGCATGTCATAAATATGCCAAATTAGGCTTGTTGCACACATTTACTAACAATAATTAGGCCTGCTGCATAAATTAACAAGACAGCAATTAGCTCTACTGCATAAATTATGCCAAACCAGAAATTAGGCCTGCTGCATGAACCAGAAATAACATTGACAATATTAACTAACAACAATTTCATTCATTGAGTCAATAAAATTGACAAATTACATTACATTATGCATCAACCAAAATGACATAAACTACTAATGATAGTTTGGACATAACTCCATTACAACATGACATAAATTACTTCATAAACTACCTCAAATACATAGATGGGTTGGAAATAAATCTACCACTATACAATATAATGGTCACTAAGACCAAGTTAATTCCAAAACAAATACACCCAAAACCAGTAGAAATCTTTAGCCATTTTTGAGTTATGACCAATTCATTTTTTAGCATACAAACTTCATTCTTCATTCTTCAACTTTCCATTTTTCTTCTTTTGCCTTGCAATCTTCAAATCACGTTCATCAACGATATCATCATCAAGCCACTTAAAGAATCCACAACCTGCATCACCGTTTGGTCTCCAATTTCTACATCCCCAAAAAATTTTCCCAAAATTAACACTTGACCTGTCACCCACAGTTCGTAATATCACAAGTTCATCACATTTGCAGTGTTGTGGTCGTCTCCTAATGGCTGAACTTATAGATCCAGAGTTCCCAATCGAACTTCTTCCACTTGATTCTATGTTTCTGCGATTTTCAAACCCAGACGAGCTATCACCGGTGCTTGCCATTTTTGTTGTTTGTTGTTTTCGATTTGTGAATAGATGAGAGAAGAAGTATAAGAAGATGAAGAAGAAGCAGGCGAATAAGATGAAGGGTTTGATGTTTTCAATTTGTTCATTCGTGCAAACCCTAACCCATATATTTACCTCCTCTGTTTTTTAATTTTTTTTTATTTTAATTAAAATTTTAACTTCAGTGTTTTTATTTTAAAAAAAAAATTTAAATGAATTGTCATGTAATGGATGCCACAGTGCCACGTGTGCAGTTTTTAACAGAATCTGGAAAAAATGGACGGAAAGGACTAACATGTGTAACGGAGATATCAATAAGGGACAAATTCGGACCTTTTTTTCTTTAAGGGACCAAAGTGGAACTTTAAATGTCTTTAAGGGACCTGTAGACCAATTAAGCCTTTCTTTTATTCTTATCTCTACTATCTCTACTATAATTTTACCCACACGCCCCTCTATGCTCTCAACCAAGGTTGTCAGAACCGGACCGGTCACTGAACCGGTGAACTTACCGGTTCAAGGTTCAACTGGTCGGACCGGGGTTCAACCGGGTCGGACCGTTTTTAATTAAAATTATATATATATATATATATATATATATATAATATAAAATAATAATAAACAAAATTTATATTTTCACACTTTAAAAACATAAAATGACATTGCAATAAAAAAAATTAGTATATTACACGTAAAAGTTGAATCCAAAATATATTTTGCATACTCAATAAAATTTAAAGATATAATAATTATTTATAAATAAAAAAGTGAGAGCAGGCTTTTGGTTTCAACATGTGGGTCTTATAGTACCTAGGCCCAATACTTTTTATTTTAAAATATGTTATCAAGACAACAACCCTAGCTAATTCAATGTAATGTACCTCATGAACTTTTCTTATTCCTCTCATTGCACAGTGCCGCCCCATACACCTCTTCATGTTCTCTGTTTGTGTTTTCTATTTCATCTTATTTTCTTTGAAATCAAACCCATCTTCATTCATAGTTCAATAAATAAATAGAGAATGATGAAGGACAAGGGTTGAGTTTATACAAATTGTAAATGGAGTAACCTCTACCAGAAAATAAACAAACAAGGAAAAAGGAAATTTGAAGGTTTCTAATTTCTAATAGGTAAAGGAACTGAGAATGATGAAATCAGTAACTTATTTATTCAGATCTACTTCTTCTCTTCATTTTTTTCTTCTGTTTTCCAATAAAAAGTGTAAAACACCGCATAACTTGCCATACTGAACACTATAAAAGGAGGAAGAAGAAGGGTTTTTGATTTATTTATTTTTTTTTAAAAAAAAAAGTGAAAAGAACTAGACCGGCCGGTTTACCGGTTTTTACCGGTTCTGGTCCGGTTTACGCGGTTTTATTCCGGTTCGCTTGCAGATCGGTTTTATGCACTACCCGGACCGGATGCAGGTCCGGTTCCCGGTCCGACCGGCCGGTCCGGTTTTGAATACCTTGCTCTCAACATCTCATTATCTAATTTTATTTTATTTTTAATTTCTTTTTCTAATTAGCAACGTCGGTATATATATATATATATATATATATTTAATTATTTAATTATTCATCACACAAAATAATTAAGCACACATCGTCAATCAACACCACAACACTTGAATAATTAAAATACGACAAAATTCTAATTTTTGGGGCGTTACATCTCCCCTGTTGCAAAACTGACAACAATGAGACTTCTACTTGTTGTTGCCTCTATTAAGGGTTGGTTTCTCCATCAATTGGATGTAAACAATGCCTTCTTGCATGGAGAGTTGCAAGAAGATGTTCACATGTCAGTCCCTGAGGGTGTTATTACACACAAGCAGAATCAGGTATGCAAACTCCTCAAGAGTTTATATGGATTGAAACAAGCAAGTAGAAAGTGGTATGAGAAGTTGACTTCATTACTCATCACAGAAGGGTATATCAAATCTACAGCTGATTATTCTCTATTCACACTTCAAAATGCATCTCATTTCACAGCCTTATTAGTGTATGTTGACGACATCATTCTTACTGGGAATGATTTGAATGAAATAAATAGAATCATGGAAATTCTAGATACACATTTTAAGATCAAAGATCTTGGTGCTCTAAAATATTTTTTGGGCTTAGAGGTGGCACATCACTATCTCCCAAAGAAAATATTGTCTAGATCTCTTACAAGACTCTGGTTTACTAGGATTCAAACAAGCTCCAACACCTTTGGATCTTGCTGTTAAGCTTTACATTGATGATAACAAGCCTTATAAAGATGTGCCATTATATAGAAGACTCATAGGAAAGATGCTATATCTATGTAACACAAGGCCAGACATCAGCTTTGCCACTCAGCAACTCAGCCAATTCTTACACAAACCAAGTGTTAACCACTATAATGCTGCTTGTAGGGTGATCAGATATCTCAAGCACAATCCAGGCTGAGGTATATTTCTTTCTAGAAAATATGATATGCAATTACTTGGTTTTTCTGATAGTAATTGTGTTGGTTGTCTTGATACAAGAAAGTCTACTAGTGGATATTGTTTTTTTCTTGGATCATCCCTTATATCATGGAAAGCAAAGAAACAAACCACTGTATCAAGATCCTCTTCAGAAGCAGAATATAGGGCTTTATCAAGTGCAACATGTGAACTCATTTGGTTAACTTTCCTAATGAATGATTTGAAGATCCAATGTAGCGAGTTACCAATGATCTACTGTGACAGTCAAAGTGCACTACACATAGCCTCTAATCATGTTTTCCATGAGAGAAAAAAGCATCTAGAGATAGATTGTCATCTTGTAAGGGAAAAGGTTCAACAAGGGTTGCTCAGGTTACTCCATATACCAACAGAAGATCAACTAGCTGATTGTTTAACAAAGTCCTTGGCAGCTCCAAAGTTCAATGAATTAATATCCAAACTAAGCTTAATTGACATATTCAAGCCATAGTTTGAGAGGGGATATTAAGATTCAAGACTGATTGGGTTCACTTAGTGCTTATGTGTTTACAGCACATGGAAAAATAAAGCTTCGATTGTTAGAAGCTTTTGTTAGTTTACAGTAGAAACAACTCCTATATATAGTTGTTTTCCCATTTTACTTCTTCTCTCATATTCTTAACCTTAATCTCCAATCTGATTTTTAAACATTTGAAATTTATTGGATTTCGAATTTACAAACAAATTGATTCATTTTTTACACCTAAACGTAGATTCATACAACATAAGTAAAGTATAGTTACAATTCGATTTCTAATTGGAAATAATTATTGGATAGACTTTACTTATCTCGCGGTCAAACTCTGAATTATCGGGGTCTTTTCCCTAAATATCAGAGGGTTAATACTAAAAAAAAAAAAAATCAAACTCGGGTTGTATAAATTTTGTTTAAAAAGAGATCATTAACCAATTTAAGTTCAATTTAAAAACCTTTTTTATGAGTCATCTATAATAATATTATTTGAGAGTCTTTTTTCAAATGAAGTTATGCACATAACATGAGGAAAAGCATGCTATGCTATGTTTGTTTTGACATTAATTTCTCATAAGCAAATTAATTAAAATGTTCACCAACACAATATATATATATATATATATATATATATATATATATATATATATATATATATATAAAGCAATTTTTCATTTGACTACTATAATAACTTTCATGATTAAGTCAATATATATAAGGTAATATGTATGGCTTAAGGAATAAAATATTCTTAATAAAAGTGTGGATCAAGTCTACAAACATCATGATAATAGTAAGTTTTTTTAAAAAAAATAATATAATGTGATTTTTTTTTTCCTTCAATTTAAATGACTAAGAAATATATGATTTTTTTTGTTTCAATTACTTCCTCAAATTAAGAGAATAATTGATATGATTAATTAATATTTTCCTATAAATATTGCTTCGAGTATCACAATTTTACATCATTGCGAAATACATTATGAAATTCTTCAAAATCTCTTTACTTTTTTCTTCTTCATTGAAACAATGAAACAATTTTCTTATTTATTGTCATATTTTTTTTTTCACGTGTCCAATTTCAGGAATAACTCCTTCAAAAGAATCGTGAATGCGTTGGTTAGAGTTGTTGGGGTAGAATTATGAAATTTCTTAAACGTTTATTAAGTAAATGAGATGCAATTTGTGTTTCTCTTTTATTATTGGCTAAATTGCACATTTGGCCCCCTAAGTTTTAGAAAGTTGCAATTTTGGCCCCCTATGTTTTAAAATAGCACTTTTGGCCCCCTAAGTTTAAGAAAGTTGCGATTTTGGCCCCCTTTGTTTCAAAATAGCACTTTTGGCCCCTTAAGAAAGTTGTATTATTTTTTGCGGTTGTGTATTAAGTGAATGAGATGCAATCCGCGTTAATTGTTGTATTTTATGTATATATTTGTTGTTAGATCAAAAGTGCATATAAATAAGGAATAAGAGTAAATTTATATATTTTTTCCTTCTATTTTTTAATTTTTAAGATCTAAAGCTTATTAGCATTTTGGGTTATTTCTTCTTGCATATGTTAGGGGTGAGTTTTTATACATTGTTTCATTTGGTCATTCTCTTCTCTATTGGTAAGTGCAATGCATTTGTTCATGAATCAATCCTTTATTCTTTTTTATTTAGGTAGTTAATGTTTGTTGTTAATTTCTTTCAAAACCTGAATGTGATTTTTCTGATCCAAGTTTTTTTTTCTTGAGAAGATTCAAGGATTCTCTTTGATACTTTCAAGATTATGTTGGGAGTTTCAAGACTCATAAACTATTGATTTTATTGTAATATATATGTAGTGTATATAGTGTATATTAATTGTGTTAAAAATAATATAAGACGATTGATGTAGCCTTTCCTAACAGCTTAAGTTTTTGGGATAATCGGTTATTTGACATGGTATCAGAGTCTCTATGACTAAGTGGTCTAGAGTTCGATCCACGCTCTCCCCACTTTCTAATTAAAAAGTGGAATTTAAGCACATGGTAGGTGAGCCTATGCATTATCCACGCTTCAAGCCCAAGTGGGCTCTTGCGTGAGGGGGCGTGTTAAAAATAATATAAGACCATTGATGTAGCCTTTTCTAACAGCTTAAGCTTTTGGGATAATCGGTTATTTGACAAATTGTGAACAATTTTTCAAAGAATGTGTAAATGTATTACTCCCACATTGATTTTCCTCTCATATTGTTTTAGCATTGAATGCTTTTTGCATTTGAAAAAAACATTCAAAACTTATGGTGTAATAATTTTATAAGGCATGGTTGACCTTCAAAAAGAAAGTAAAATAAATGAATTTTTTATGGTGATTTTATTTGCATTAATACGTATGAATGAAGCAAATTTATGAAGCTAAATTTAATTTTCTAATAATCAATAATCTCAAAAGCTGCAGGTAGCAACAAAAGAAAACCTGACACTAATATAGTAATATCTCAACTTAATTACAAAAGAATAAAATATCACTATCAGCATGTAAAGAAGACGCTTGGAGGTGTGTCTAATTTTGTCAGCAACGATGTCATGGAAGGTGAAGTAAAGGTGTAGTGGTCTTGCACATACAAGGGGATATGAATGATGAATCTCTTGGCAATACCTCCAAGCTATGTGATGTGAGTTTGTAAGGGATGTGTGCTTGGATCCCCATATGTGATTGTAAGTGAATTGGAGTCTACAGAGTGGTGTTAAAAGATTTGTGTATATTAAAGAGGTTAAGATTAAAATAAAATGGAAATGGAAATTTCTAATTAAGATGAGGAGGGAACCAAGAGGAAGAAGCGATGAGTAAAAACAAAATTAACAAAAAGGAAAAGATGCGTCAAATAAATAAAAAAAAAAGAAATAGATCACTTGTCATGTAATTCGCGATCATTTCATGAAATCTCTCACGCGATAATAAGCATTTTCCAAATAAAAATAACATAAAAAATGTGCATACATTTCTATTTATATATTAATACGGATGCTTATTAGTACATATATTTATACTCACATATTAATACGAAGGATTATCTTTTTAATGTAATTTCTATGAGAACTTATACTTCTATTAATATATATTAATATGAAGACCCATTTTTTTTATTTTGTAAATTTTAAGAAATCTATATATTTTTACTCATATTAATACGGGGGCTATTTTTTTACTACATAAATTTATATTTCTTTTCGTATATTAATATGGGATCTATTTTATACTGTATATTCCTATAGTTCATATTTCTATTTATTTTAAATTTCTACGTGGCCTATATTTCAACTCATATATCAATATGATGACCTATTTTTTAATGTAATTTCTACGGAAACACATGTTTCAACTTACGCATTTATTTATTTTATAAATCCTACTTAGATTTATATTTTTACTCATATAACCTATTTATTTTATAATTTTTATGGAATCTATATTTTTAGTCAAGTTTGAGCACTGTAATATTATTTTACTCATATACCTATTTATTTTAATAATTAAAATCATATCCTTAAAACACTATAATTTTAATTTTTCAATTTAAAATAAAATATATTAAAATATATTATTTACAAGTCAATAAATTTACAAACGCATTTTACCCGTGCTTGGCACGGGTCAGGATACTAGTGCTAACTAATGTCGCAATAAGTTAAGGAAAAAAAAAAGATAAATTTTGCACGCCTAGGATAAAAGTTTTTTTTAGTAGCCAGTGACTAGAAAATTAACGTAGATAAGTGGGATTACTGGAGTTCCAACTCAAACGTAATAGAATAATACTAGTAGTTAGTACTCCCTCCATTTTTTTTTTAATTGTCCAGTTTCGCCAGATTTCGAGTTTCTAATTAACTGTCCATTTAGTGTTTTGAGGATACGATTTGTCAATTGTATCATTTGTCAATTACTCTTATCTTTTTCAATAAAACTAATTAATGCTATATATTTGAAATACTAAATTATTCTTTTAAATTATTTTTTTTGGTGTATAACATATTAAATTTATTTGAAATTCAAAGTGTGTGCAAAAAAATATGAATTTGTTGGTGAACTAAAATTAAGATATACTACGAAGATAAGGTGCAAAAATACATTTTTTTTATAAAAAACGGAGTAAGTATTACTTCCTCTAGTCTCATATATAAGAAACATTTTCACTTTTTAGATTCATTGTAGAATTAATGTATTTAGACTATATTATTGTCTAGATACATCAATTCTATAATGAATCTAAAAAGTCAATTTTTTCTTATATATGAGACTAGAGAAAAGTATTTTCCTTTTTTATTACCGATAGAAAGTCAAAATAATTCAAACAAGAAAATGAAAAAGTCAATGAATTTACAAAATAAAGTACAAAAAATAAATAATTTCCTTTTTTATTACCGATAGAAAGTCAAAATAATTCAAACGAGAAAAAGAAAAAGTCAAAGAATTTACAAAAAATAAAAATTCATGAATGCATTGACAACTAGCTCCCGAATCCAGGCACATGTCATGATAATCACAACGTGTCTATTGAATGACAAATGAATGAATGAAGCATGACAATATATATAGGACATTATTGTCATTCCACAATTTTAGGAATCCCACCAAATTGGTCACAGTCAAACAAAGTTAACAAAACAAACACATATTGAGTATATATATACATTGCACCCTTCAACTGCACACAACCGCTTGCAATAGCCTATGGAAATTGTGAAGAAGACAAACTCTTGAATCTATCTATAATAATATTATTATTTTATATTTTATATTATTACCTTTTTTTCCTAAGTTATACGGTATGTAATAACCGAATAAGTTATATTATTTTATTTTTTGTTTTTGTTTTATCTTGTTTTTGAATATTGTGTCAATTGATTTTCAAAAGTCATATTCTATGCTCCTTTTTTATGTTGGACCCTTTTTGAATGCGTTTCATTTTCAACATGGAATGAAATGATGTATTTGATGAGATATTTTCTTTGAGTAACTTTCACGCTTTGTATGTGATCAAAATACCCTTTTCATGAAATTTCCTGTTTTGGAGTTTTGTATTTTTTTTTTGCTTTTTTTGGTTTGCATGTGTTTAATTCTGAGTGTTTAATGATGTTTTTGATTCTGGGTGTTGAAAAAGTTTTGATTTTTATGTTTTTTTTTGCTGCAGTTTGTTGGTAGTGATTACAAGTTCAGTTTTTTATGCTGGAATCATGGTGCTGTGGTTGGATTTTTTGATGTTTTTCAATGGTTATGTAATGTGTTTGTGTAGTGTAGTGCAACTTTTTTCTCTCCTATTTATTAGGATGTTTTTCAATTGTTGTTGAGTGTAGGGTTCTGAATTGTGGCTGCATTTGCTGTTATGTTTAGTGATGTTTGATATTGCAATTCAATCACCCCTAATTGCAGTTGCAGAAGCCTTAAACCTAGAAATTTCGGTTACCGACCTCAATTTAGAACTATGTTTGTGTGATTTGGTTAACTGTCTATGGATATAAAATGTTGCTTTAATATGTGATATGATTCTTCATATGATCTGTGATACTTTCCTTATGTATGGTGACATTTAATTTTATTGATTGAGTGAATTTAGGGGAAATTGTGGTATGTTGGACTATGATTTGATTCTGTTGCTTTATAATTTTACTTTTTTCCTATTTGTTTGACCAATATGACTTCAAGAATTTTTTTTTTTGGTATTAACCCTCTGATTCCTAGGGGAAGGGGACCCCGGTAATCTAGAGTTCGGTTGTTCCCACCAGGAATTGAACTCGGGTTCTCCCAAATGATTCGTCCTAGGGGGAACTCATTAACCACTTGAGCCCAATGACTTGATTTGGCTTCAAGAATTTTAGTTCCAATGAATAACTTAATTGCAAACTACAAAGTTAATTGATACAATTCGGCTTTAATGCCAATGTTGGTACCCTTAACACTTGCTAATCCCAATCATTCCTTGTTTTTTTCTTGGTGTGAGTCAGATTTCCCTATCCAATTTTGATATATCTTGGTGAAATCTATACTGTACTGTTTGCCACAAAATCAGTGTACATTGTTGATATGTTTGACGCTCTTCGATTGATTCCTTGTAGGTTTGTTTTTGCCTTCATCTAAAGGGTACTGATGGGTACTATTGTCGAAGAAGATGTCGCATTCACCAAAGCCTTAGGAAGAGGGCCTATCTTTTATTATGGCATGGGACATATGCTCAATGACATAACTGCTGCTTGTTGGTTCACTTATCTATTATTGTTCTTGACCGATATCGGCTTTTCACCAAGGTGTACTTTCTAATCAACTTGTTTCTATTTATAATTTTACATTTGTTGTAAACTAGTGTTGTTAACTTTTGTGCAATTGCTTGTTAGTTGATGTAACGAAATATTGAAACAGAAGATTTGAGAAAAAGTTTCCTGCTGTTTGTTGCTTCGAAATAGAAATTTTACATTTCTTTCTTCAATTTCCCCGTTTCACAGGAATGCAGCTATTGTGATGCTTTCAGGTCAAGTGGCTGATGGATTTGCAACCGTATTTGTCGGAGAACTGGTATTTAAACTATTTTTTTTATCCTTTTCACACCATAGAAAAATACTACTTCATATACTTCTGTCACTAAGAACACTCATCTGTCTGTTCCTAATATATTCGTCTTTTATAACATAGCTATATGATATCATCGTATAAAACCTTAATTATTGCATGAATTTTAGGCTTAAATATGTTTTCAGTCCCTAACATTATAGAGATTTTTGTCTTTAGGATCGTGCAAAAAATTTCATCCTTATTGATCCTTAATATTTCTAGAATTACTGATTTTAGTCGATGCAATAAAAAATCAGTTATATGTAGTTGATATAGGTATATACAAGTCGTAGTTGCGTAAGACTAACAATGCCATGTGTATATAAATCTCCTTATTTGAATTTTGTGAATTTCCACATTTAGTTTGCATGTAACACGATCTGAAAATCATTTAATTGACCTCATGCTAATCTAGTTGTTTCTTATGATTTTATGAAACTGTAATCTTTCGTTACCTTATCTATTTATGGTGCTGCTCTTTTCCTGTGTATTATTGTGTTTCAGACTTTATTTGGATAGAAATGCTTATTTATGTTATCTCGCTTGATAGATAGACCGATTTGGACATTTCAAGATATGGCATGGTGCCGGATCTATATTGGTGGCTATTTCATTTTCTTCTGTTTTTGGTGGTTGTCTACCATGCACAATTTTTACTTCCGATTCAGTTACTTTCGAAACCGTGAGTTACAGCGTGTTTGCAGCAATTTTCAACGTGGGCTGGGCTGCTACTCAGGTCTCACACATGTAATAACTTTGTCGAATTTATCTTTTTCTTTTGTAAGTTCAAATTAAAAATTTCAATATCAGTTAAAGGAATACTCATTCTTAGGGATGTCTTATTTGAAAGTTCATCTCAAAGTGTCAATGGTAAACATTGCTTTAGTAACTAAAAGTCTTACAATGATACAAAGTGGTGGTCATTTTTAAACTGTGTTAGCTCTTGTGAACTCTCTAATTCTATAATTTATGTGGTTAAGAAACGAATTAAATGAAAAGCATAGTTCATTAGCGTCTTCTTTGAATTGTTTCATGAAGGTCCATGGTGAGTTGCATCACGCTGAACACAACAAGCAGAGTTGCATTGACTAGCTGTCGCAATGCTTTTACGATGGTAAGATTTAGATTCTTTCTAGTTAAACTTCTTTACAGAAAAAGCTGATAGCATATTCATATAATAAATTACTAATGCATATAATTTATATTTTCAAAGGTTGCAAACCTGAGTTTATATGCAGTTGCTTTGATAGTATTCAGCGTTGTCAATGGAAAAACATTTGCTAATGTTGAGAATCAGGTACATATATGGTAGTAATTTTATGGATCTATCAAATGACCGGACATTTTCGAGCATACTAACTTTGCTCCTCTTTCAAATGAGCAGTACCGCTGGATTGCGTATGTGTCAATTTTTATAGGATGTTGCTTTGTGGGCATATTTCATCTTGGAACTAAAGAGCCCAGGTGTGCTTGTAGGCTTACTGCTATAAAGTTTTTTGCTTCGGCACTTTTAGCTATTGTTGTTGAAACTGATTACTTTTTTTGTTTTCTTCTTAGATTGCAGATGGATGTACACGGAAAGGCCCGTGGAAGAATTTCATGGGCTTACTGGTTCAACAGAGTTTTATATTACCAAGTTGCTCTTATTTATCTCCTCACAAGATTAATTCTCAACGTTTCACAGGTTAGCATATTTCTTCGTTTCTTTCTTATACGTGTTTTGCAAGATGAAAGGCTTAATACGTTTCACAAGTTGGATATAGTATTTGAGGAAGACACTTTTAGGAACATAATTTTTTTTTTACATTCAAGCGGACAACAAGCTGCACCGCTAACCCTTTCTAGATGGTAAAACCAATCCTCTTAAAAACTACACTCGAACCTATGAGACACAACATTGCTATACATGACCCTTAGAACTTTTACTAGAAGATCCACAGCCTCTGGTGCTAGAAAGCCAAAAGTGTCAAACACAAATGGTATAAAGCTTTAGAAACCAAAACTAAATTTCCAACCAAATTAGGAAACCGAAACGTCATGCTTGCATTAAATTTCGAATCAAATTTAACAATAGTATACCTTGTGATGTATGGACACTTGATGCGAAAATGGGTTAATTTTCAGGCTTATCTTGCTTTCTATGTGATCAATGACCTACAAATGGATCAATCAGCCAAAGCTTTGGTACACAGATAAATTTTTGTCCATTTTAATATCAGTTCAGTTTTTTAATTATTAAATTGTCTGAAGTTTGAACTATGATGAGACTAATAACACTGTTTAATGATTGAATAGGTTCCTGCTATCATATATATCAGCTGTTTCATTGTATCTATTGCATTACAGGTTCGCTTGTTAAATATATGTCCTTAATGGATTAATATATGCTTTTCTCCACTTTTAAATTTGTTTAATCTTTGTAGGAGATTTCATGGAATAGCAAACTTCTCAAGGCTTATTTCTCTACTGGATGCGTTCTTTGGATTTTTTGTGGTGCAGTGGTCATGCTTTTAACTAAGCATATGAGTTACGCCATGTACATAGTTTCAGTATTTATTGGCATAGCAAATGCCCTCATGATGGTATGATGAGATTCTTAAGGAAAAAAATCTTTCATCTTTCTTATTTTAAGGTTGTTTTGAAGTCCATTTCTTTATATACAGTTGTAACAATTATTTTACTTGGTCGTCAAACATGAGAACGTTAGTCAATAAGAGGATACTTCGAGTGCTCAAACTTGATGTTGAAATCGTCTTATAAGTTTTAACGTATACTTTTTTTAATTGTATTGATTTTTATAATAGGTAACTGGAGTAAGCATGCAAAATTTTCTCATCGGAGAGAATCTTAATGGATGTGCTTTTGTTGTTGGATCATTGAGCTTTCTGGACAAAATGTCGTGCGGGATTGCTTTATATATTCTTCAGTCGTATCAAAGTAAGTTTCTTAAATTCCTATATTTGATGCTAATGTTGAATTGCTTAGAGTTATCATTGTCTGCATTGGCATGAATGAATTGTATTGTTTAACAACTTTTTTCGGCCCTTAACTTTTTCATTCTTACCTAGAATTTCACACTTGTTTCTTGCGCAGTTTTGTTATATATCTAAAGCTTTCTTATCCTCTTTGTAGTATTGACATGCATCAAAACGATTTCTTAATGTCCTATTATGAATTTGGGTTTAGTTCCTGTAAAATGAAGAACTTACTTTGGATTGTGAAGTAATATCATTATCAACCATTGATGAATAAATCAATGGTTAATAATACATTCATATGCATAACAAATCACGAATGTGTTGAAATATGAACCCTTGATTTTCTCATTAATGGTTGAGATGGCCTTAAAGTTTACTCATTTTAGAGGAGCCTTATCACATGAATTTAGCTTTATATGTAATTGTGTCTACTGTAAGTATGTGAAATAATTGTGTCGAAAATGTATACAATGTTCATAAATATATCCTAGTCAATAGTTGTCGTAGAGATGCATTCCATTTTTTAGTGATAGCTGTATCTTCTGCTATAGTGAAGCTCCATATAGCAAACACTGACGCTCTTGAGTTTAGGCATGTCTACGCATCCAAAATTTTGTTGGATACTAACACTAGACTGTCCGATTTCAAATCAGCGGCCAAGATTGTTTTATTGTGTGAAACCATGTTTGTAATCTGAACTGTCCGATCTCAATGTCATATATGAAACACCGACACTCTTGAGTTTGTTAGGCATGTCTATGCATCCAACATTTGTTGGATACCGACACTAGACCATCCAATTTCAAATCGGCGGTCAAGATTATTTTATTGTGTGAAACCATGTTTGTAATCTGAACCGTCTGATCAAATAAACGGCTGGGATTTGCTACAGTGAGAAACTGTGTCAAATTTCTACGGCAGGGAATATGGATCTTCTAGTTTGCATTATTTGATTGTTATGCAAGTAATGACATTAAAAATTATAATAATCTTGTAAATAATCTCATACAATTTCAAATTATGAATGCAGATCTCTCTCCACAACTACTGGTAAATCATAATCAGTTCCCACCTTCAATTACAAGGGTAGGGTTGGGTCTAGTTCCTGCAATTTGTGCATTACTTGGTGTGATAGTAACTTTCACAATGGATTTCCACCATCCTTCAAACTCTTTAACAGCACCACTATTGGTATAGTTCTTTAGATAGATGATCAAGAAAATCATATTTCTCTTCTCCAACATAGAAAATTTTCAGATGTTTTGACCCATCAAAAATTTAATTATACTAGTAATGAAAAGTATTCCACGTTTTATTGCCAATTTTTGTATTTTTTATTTATTTTTTTGGTTTACTCAATTTGTGTGTATTAATTATTCAATTGTCGTTGATTATTAATAACATGTAGTCAAATGTATATAAAGTACTAACTCTATATTTTGATTGAAATCAAATGTATAGCACCACCAAACAATAAAATGCAACAATACTGAATTATGTATCAGTTCAATTCTTAATTATAGTTCTGAATCACTCGCTGATCACATACTATCTTCGGTCCTAACTATAAGAAAAGATTCCAACTTAAAACCGGACGAAGTAGGATATAAAAGAAAATAAAAAATGAAGAGAGATTTTTTTGTGAAGTTTTACATTATATTTTCATTTTGGCACAAATTAAAAAGATGTGGTTTATGTAATTATAGCCAAATCAGAACCTTATTATCTAATATAAAAAGACATGAACTTGCTTTAAAAAGACATCATGTGACCTCTTTAGTGAAATTATATGAGCCATTAGATTAACAAAATTTAAGGTATGATTTAGTGTCAAATTCATTGAACCAAGACATTGAATTCACACGGCAAGAAAAACAGAATAACTCTCAAAAATTGCTCAAAACCACCAAAAAGTGAACATTTATTGGCGGCCAACTGCATCAAAGTGTGAAAAAATAGCTCGTGAGGGGCAAATCTAGTGGCGGCCTAAACCGCCAGAAACAAAAGAAGACCATTTACTTGCGGCCTAAGCTGCTACGATGCGTAAAAAGGATTCTCCAGCTTAAAGGCGACTTAGACTGCCAAAAAGTTGTATGTCTGCAGCTTTTCCATTACCAGTAGCCTAGACGGCCACTAAATTATGTTGTGTTGACTGAGTTTGCGAAGGCCGAAGCCTCCACAAACTTATATATTTATTTTTAAAAATTTTGAAATTTTTTTTTTGTTTTCACCACCAGTTTAATCTGGTTCGGGGGTCAGTTCTGGCATCAAGTGGTTCCAAAATTTTGAAATTATTTTATTTATTAAATAGAATTATTTATATTTATTAATTTTAAAAAAATATATTTAAATAAAAAGATAAAATTGCCACATTGGTGCCAATTGATCATATCCATACATATAGTTTTTCTTTTCTTTATGAAGTAAGTGACAACATAGACTATTTACACAATTAACCACATAAACTAATGAACCGAAATAAAATGCATACTATTTTGCTTAAATTATTTTAGAGATTTGTTAAGATCACCTACCTAGCTATGGTAAATCCTTTTAGCTAACGTCACTTTCGCATTTGCTGCGTGACTTACTGATGCATTATTAAACTTTCTGATGGTAGTTCAAATGGCCATTTAATCCCTTATTGGTGGTTGAAACTACTAATCAAAATTTCTTAGTTTCTAATTTTTTAGTTAAGTAAACTGCCAAATTGGTTATGTCTTTGTAACTCGCTCTCAAATAATTTTTTGATTTTTTCAATATTTTAAATTAATCTCTGTCAAATGTTCCACTGATTGTAAAATAAGTGTTTGCTTTCATCTACTTTCTATTAAAATAGTCTCTGACATTTTCAACTTACCGTCAAATTACCTCTAACATGTATGACTCTGTATTCTCATCATCATATCATCCCAATACCCATTTTTTATACCATAGATTTTATAGGGCCGCAACTGTGTGTGATTAATTTTCATTGAAAAATTTGTAGAGTACACATGATGATTTCTTCATTATTAACGGATTTTTTTTATAGGTAAGAATAAGAGATCTAATCTCTTACCTCTTATTTAAAAAGCTTAAATTTCTTGCCACTAATTTATTATTCACTTTAAACTAACCCAATAACATTAAGCTTAAATATCTTGAAATAATGTAAACAAAAAATTCAATCCAATTAGATAAACAAATTGAAATCTTTAGAAAAATTAGCACCTCAAGAACTTGTATGGAAAACTCTAGGAAAAAGACATCTCTAAAAAAAACAATTTTGTATAACTTAAAAATGTTTTTCTTTGCCTCGAAAAACATATCCAAAACAAATTATATTCTAAAAATTCTCTAACATCAAAACTATTTTGATACAAAATCTTCTATTGACATATAGATTGGGGTAATATAAAACCATAACATAAATGCCTAAACTACTTACATTGTGTAAATGAAATCCCTAAAAAAGGATAAACTAAATATTCTATTTTATGGACGTTATAAAAAAGGAAAGATTATGCTTGTTTAATCACAAACAAACTAGATGAAGAGGAATAAAATTGTTAATATGAAGCTATTAGTATTAGAAGAAGTTATCACATTAAGAACATATTTGAGTGATACAATTACAATTGCAAATACATAAACATAATGTCACATATATGCATAATGCATGAATAAGTAGTATACACAAATGATAAAAACAAGGAAAAAAAAATTATAGATCAACCGAATCATAAGCTGGAAAAATAATCAAAATTATTTATTTTTCCTAAGCTGATAACTTGAAAACAGGTTTTTTTCCAGCATCACCTAAATGAGGATCACGTTTAGCCTTCATTAAATGCCCCAAAACTTTAGCATAACGACGAACCAATTTCTTAAATTTCAAACCTTGAAGATTGTCTTTTTGTTGCATAGTAACAACTTGAAGTTGTTTTTCTTCCTCAGTAAAATGTTCACCAAGTGAGTTTCTTCCTTTGCTTTCACCTTCATCATTACTACACTTTTTTGTTGGTTCTTTTTCTTCTCCTCCAATCAATTGCTTCAAACTCGTGTGATCATTATTATTCTCACCATTACCTTCTTTCAACTCTTTTAGAGTAGTTTCAAGAGACACAACATCTTTTGTTGTTGAGACATCCTTTGTTGAGGTTGGTTTTTCATTTTGCTTCCTTGTTCTTCTTGACATGGTTATGTCATAGCCGCGTTTCGCCGCGGAAGATTGAACCTCCATTTGTTATGTGTGAATGAAATTTGTTCTTTTTTTGCTTTGTTTTGTGTGAATATCAAAGTGAAGTCGTGATTGTACCTATTAGAGAGTAAGAAAAATGATCACTAGCTTTCTTAAAGAGCAAAGCAAAGGAAGTTAGTTTAGAGGGTTTTCAAAAAGGTGAAATGTCTGTTTTGTGATTGTGAAAATTGTGATAATTGAAAGATTAACCCTCCAATGGCAATGAAGTTGAAGGAAATGAATTGGAGGGAAGTGGCACCAAACTCTAGGCAATTTCATAATAATGGGCTTGTGGTAGACTCATGTTGTAATAGACTATGTATGGTCCATTTTGGGCCCAAGGCCAACCTCTATGTTTGATTACCCTCTTTTACCTATAGTTGATTTATTTGCCTTGTTTCTAGATTTGGATATTTTTGCTATAAAAATTTTCTTTTGTCAGATCAATTAGTCTATTTAACTCAAAAGGCTTGGTTTAGTGGTAAAATGACAAGTCTTGAATCCGAGAGGTCTCTGGGACACCATCTTCTCACCCTAAATTTTTATTATAAAAAAAAAAGAGCAATTAGTCTATTTGAAACAATGTTTCTGAAAAATCAAACCGAACCTGACGGCTCAATAGGTTGAACCGAGACTCGACTAGTTGGCTAGTTGACTTGATTTCGATTACTTTTCATTTTAGTTGAAGCATATTGAACTAGAGTTGAACGAGTTCATCTGCAATTGGTCCAATTAGTTTGACTAGTTTGAATCAGTTGAACAATGATCTATGTGATTCGGAGGTCTCGCCAGTTCGATTTCTATTCAAATTTTTAAAACATTGATTTAAACTATTTGATAGAAATTAAACGGCGCAGATTGTAAATTTGACAAATTTATAGTCTGATATTTCAATAGTTCCATCATGATAAACGGTTAAGATAATTGAATTAATGTAGTAACTTAGAAACTCCATTTTCATCCATCAAGAGAGGATAAAAAAATATAACATATTAGGTAAATACTTTTTTTTTCTTGTCCAACTGATAATAACCTTTCATTGAAAAACTAGAGGGGACTAAGATCTAAACTCATGCTGAGTAGGTGGTTGTATTGCTTTTAGAAGAAGTGGGAGCTAAGGACCATTCAATCTGCATCTATTAATTTTTTTTTTTCACCCAATGTTTTTCTATTTTCCCCAAGCATATGGTAAGTGTGATAGGGAGTAAAAAAACTAAAATTGGAATATGGTCCAATAATAATGCATAATGTATTAAATGAACATTTCTTAATGTATGTCTATGGTTATGATTTTGGGGATTATAATTTTTGTGGTAGGTTAGTAAGAAGTCAACATTTTTCTAATTTTGAGTAGGTTTGTTACCTTTTAGCTAGATAGGTGACACACCTCTTTGTATGAAAAAAATATAGTTATGTTTCTTTCATTCCCATGTGTCATTGAAAGAAAAGGTACTTTTCTTTATAAGGGAAGGGTAATTCCCAATTTGAAATTCTTGATAATCTCCTCTCCATAATAATATTATGGTAATATCTTGTTGTCATGAGAAGAGGAAGAAATTATGAATTTTCATAGAAATTTACAAGTCTTGCACAAGAGTGACTTGGAGTGTTCTACCTCGATATTTATCATCACATTTCCTTCTTTTCTTTTTTTATCAAAGATGAAATACATTGTGCCCGTTTGTTTTGGATTTTTTTGAAAATAGATTTTGTAGTGTTAGAAAATTTTGTATAAAAAAAATTTACAAAGAAATTTTTATAAAAGTTTCAAATGAAAATTTTGTTTGAATAGTTATTCTTAAAATGTTATTTTAGATATTTCGTCATTTTATTGAAAATAAATTTGGATATCAAAATTTCAAAAAAATCACTGATAGAATAGATTATTATTGTCATTAAGAATAATTATATTTGTAATTATTTGTAATTAATTTTATTTATGGGTGTCATTATTCATAGGTTTGACCAACACATTATCATTGTATATATAAACCATTGATCAGATGAATAAGACAACACATTGCATTCCTTCACATTACATTACACATTGCATCACGAGTAAACAGAGAAACAAGCTAACTCTGTTTCTTTCTGTTTCTTTCCAGCGTGACCATCAAATCTTCCGCCGCTGCTTGTTCTTCCTTCAGACAAGGCCGCCGCCGCCGTCAAGCTTAATTAGCGCCGCCCATCTCCGCGCTTTCCTGTTGCCGCACCCACTCTGTTATCTGTTTCAACTACACACTATGTTCCTCCGCCGCCGGCCATTTCCGTTTAGTTGCTCCCCATTCTGTTAAAATTCAATTGACGTATCTATCAATTGCAGTCGTTGTCGCTGTGATTTATTGTTCAATTGCAGTCGATGTGATAGTTGCAATTAAAACACCGTCCCGCCGTCTGTTTTGACTGTGATTCTGTTGTGATTTTTTTGTTGTTGCGATTCAATCACCGTCTCTGTGACAGTTGTGATTCAATCTCTGTTTTTGCGCCGTCTCTATTTCAGGTTCCGATTTGATTCAGTTGCCACGTCGTTGCTGTACTGTAGCCTTGCTGTTGTGAAACATGTCTTCTGTCGCTGCCATATCATCCTCCTCTGCCGCCGCCTCATCAACAACTACAATGTCAAAATATGATTTTCATCCGGCGCTTGCCGTCACCAATATCAAAAATAGCATCCCATTTGTGCTAGAGTTGGAAAATGATCACTATAACATGTGGGCCGAATTGTTCGAGGTTCATGCTCGTGCCCATAAGGTTATCAACCACATCATTCCTCAACCCGGAAAAGAGAAGCCGGCTCCCACAGATGCTAATTTTGAAATGTGGACAGTTCTTGATTCCACGGTTCTTCAGTGGATTTATTCCACCATCTCCTTTGATCTTCTAACCACAATTATGGAAAAAGGATCCACGGCTATGGCTGCCTGGAACCGTTTAGCAGGTCTCTTTGAGGATAATCAAAACTCTCGTGTTGTTGCCCTTGAAGAGGATTTTTCATCCACTCGCATGGAAGATTTTCCTAATGTTTCTGCCTATTGTCAACGTCTCAAGCAACTCTCTGACCAATTGAAGAATGTTGGAGCACCCGTCAGCGAACAACGTTTGGTCCTTCAACTATTTTCCGGATTGACTGAGCCATATCGTGGGGTTGCCACCTTGATTCGCCAAAGCAAGCCTTTACCTTTGTTTCTTGAGGCTCGCTCCATGCTCACCTTGGAGGAATCTGATTTGGCCAAAATGCACAGCACCAGCTCCCCCACTGCCTTGGATACTACCGCTCCACGAGACATAGATGATTCCTCCAAGCAGCGCTCCAACCGACGACAAAATAACCGTTATGGTTCAGGCCGCCACCACAACAATCAAAGTCGCAGGGAGGACGTGGTCAACGCGGTGTTTCTAGGTCTAATGGTCCCTCTTGGTCATCTCAGCCATGGCAACAGCCTCAGTATCCCTCCCGGTCTCCTTGGGGTTGGACCCCACCTCCTTGGAGTGTGCCTCCTTGCCCTTATCCTACATCTCAGTGGACTCGCCCTATAGGTCCATCGAGGCAACCGGGCATCTTAGGCCAGTGCCCTCAAGCTCACACTGCCACGGTTTCACCAGTTCCCACTGACATTGCAGCTGCTATGCACACCATGTCCCTCACTCCTCCAGATAACATGTGGTACATGGACACCGGAGCATCATCCCATACAGCGGCATCTCAGGGTAATCTCTCGTCTTATTCTAATTTGAGTCATTTAAATCAGAAACTGATTGTTGGTAGTGGACAAGGTATTCTAATTAAAGGTTCTGGTAATACAACTCTACCTACATCTCACAAACACAAACCCTTAAACCTTAATCATGTTCTACACACACCACAAATAAGTTCATTAGTAGTGAACATTTGAATTCTAAGACTATTTGTAATTCTTGTGTGTTTGGCAAACATGTTAAGTTGCCTTTTGATTCATCACAAAATATTACTTTAATGCCCTTCGATATTTTACACAGTGATTTATGGGATCACCAATTTTAAGTTCATCTGGTCATCGGTATTATGTTTTATTTTTAGATGATTATTCTGATTTTTTGTGGACGTTTCCTATAAGTAACAAATCTCAAGTTTTGAAACATTCACTTCACTTTCTAATCAAATCAGCACACAATTTTCCCAAACTGTCAAAAGTTTTCAATGTGATAATGGACGTGAATATAACAATACATTGTTTCATAAATATTGTACTAATAATGGTCTTATTTTCCGTTTCTCTTGCCCTCACACTTCATCTCAAAATGGAAAAGTGGAACGTAAAATACGCACCATTAACAACATGATTCGCACTCTTCCCGCCCATTCATTCGTTCATCCCTCTTTTTGGCATCATGCTCTTCAAATGGCCACATATCTTCTGAATATTCTTCCCCAAAACAAATTGTCCAACCACTCTCCTACTCAACTTTTGTATCATCGTGATCCGTCGTACACACATCTTCGCGTTTTTGGCTGTCTTTGTTATCCTCTGTTTCCATCCACCACCATTAACAAATTGCAACCACGCTCGACCCCGTGTGTCTTCTTAGGCTATCCCATTAATCATAGAGGTGTTACTCCATATTTTTGTTTGAAACAAAATATGAAATAAAGATGAATTAATTGTTTAAATATATATTGACAATATATTTAGAAATTAATAAAATCTTGTCAAAGGTTTTTCTTTCGATTCGATTTTAATACAAATCGAAATTATTTGGTATATCGAAAGAGATTTCGATTTCATGGGAAAAACTTAGTATTTTCAAGTGTTTCCAAAAGGTTCATCTTTACTTCGATTTCGACTACTAGCAACGGATGCAACGTTTCAAAAACTGAAGACAGCGCATAAGACAAAGACACGCGTCTGTTGGAACAAAATATGTGTTAATACACACCCTTAAGTTTTGATGATAACAAAGTATTAAATGGACAATTGATGGTACTAATGTTTAAATTAAGTGCAGGAGAATTCAACGTTTAATCAAGAGCACACTTAATTTAAACTCCGATGAAACCAATGGAAGTCTGAATATTTAAGACTCTGAAAGAGTTCAGATGCTACAACGTGGTCAGAAGCTATACAAAGTTCAGAAGCTCAAAGTAGATCAGAACGTCTGAAAGTTGTTCAGGGACTCAGAGGAGTTCAGAAGCTCAAGGATGTTCAGAGGCCTACAAGAGTTCAGAGGCTGTCTGATAGTCATAAGTCATTCAGAGGATGAAGGCGTTCAGAATCTGAATTACTAAAGACTATCAGAGGCTAACCATTCAAAGACCAATCAGACTCCAAGTTATCAAAGGTTCATCAGAAGCAAAGAGAATTCCCAGTCATCAGAGGCTACATCAACTACAACTTATCAAGCCTGATGACTTGTTGTAAGGTCAACTAAAATGCAACGGTCACAAAGGATGTGATCCCTCTCTCTAGGAGCTAGTTGTACCTTATAACTGTACCATTGGACAGACAGCAAAGGTGAAGCTTCTCTGCAAAGGAAGACGTGGCTTTACTCAACGGATCTTCAATGTCTACAGCTGTCCAAGTTGCAACGGGAATATCTCCAACGTCTCAATGTCTTTCTCAACTCATATAAATATGCCAAAGAAAGAATTGAAGACTAGCGCTCAACATTAGATAAAATCTCTCAGAAGAAAGTGAGCATTTGAATTGTAATAGAAAATATCTCTCAAATGAAGTGAGCATAGAAACTAGCTTAGAGCCTCTGAAGTTATTATGTTTGTAATAAGTTTTAAGCTCTTAAGTTAGTAGTAAGTCTTCTGCTTAGTGTAGAAGCAAGTAAGTCTTCTGCTTAGTGTAGAAGCAAGAAAGTCTTCTGCTTAGTGTAGAAGCACGTAAGTCTCAGTCTTAGTGATTAGAGCAGTGAAGTCTTGAGCCTGAGTGCTTGAGCAAGGAAGTCTCTGATCTTGTGTGATCAGAGCAAGGAAGTTTCTATGTCCTGTGTGACTTAGAGCAGGAAGTCTCAAGCTTGTGTGCTTGAGCAAGGAAGTCTTTGATCTTGTGTGATCAAAGCAAGGAAGTCTCTATGTCTTGTGTGACTAAGAGCAGGAAGTCTTGAGCTTGTGTGCTTGAGCAACTATTGTAATCCGTGTGATTATAGTGGAACTCTCTTGGAAATAAGGGGACTGGAGTACTCTCAATTTGTGAGGGGAACCAGTATAAATTGTTGTGTGTTCTTCTCTCTCTCACTCTCTCATTTACTCCTTCATCATTCATAACGCCATAAGTTAATTGTGTGAATAATCCGCTGTGCTTTAAAGACTCTGAAAAGATTTTAAATATCTTGGAAAGTTTTTAAAATATCCAAAACACAATTCAACCCCCCTTCTTGTGTTTTCTCCACGCACCTTCAGCGTAAACTGGTCAAATTGCAACCGTTACATAGCAGTTGAGATAGGAAGTCTATATATATGTATTTTGTAGTCAAAATCAGGGTCACAAATTCACATACTAAATCCTTATAAAAAACTCAGAGTACCCAAGCGTTCGAGCGAAATGAGCGAAACAAAGGAAATGTATGATTCTGTGTACCATTCTTATTCCTTGTAAACATTTACATTTGAATGCAATTCATTTTTAAGAATCTTTACTTTATCGTTATTTTACGTAATTCATTCATTCGAATGAATTTTGCATGTATCTTTTAAATTCATTTTTAAGTTTTCTGCAAAGTTCTTTTCTGCAAACCTTTTTTATTCGAAATACTTTATTTCGTTTCTTATTTACATGTACTTGTCTTTAAATTCAAATTTCTTTAATAGAATTTCTAAATCATGAACATTAATTGTTTTCTCATCCTAAAATGCACAAACATGTCCCAAGATTTACTAGTTGATCTTACCAGTAAATAAACTAGCGGTTGTTTACCAAAAATCAGTGTAAACAAGAGGCTACAAATGTTTTGATTTGTCGCACAGAAAGATAATAATTTCCCGACATGTCATATTTGATGAAACACAATTTCCCTTTGCCCGCATGCCTTCCCTACCTTCCACCGCATATGACTGTTTTACTGATGACCTGCATCCATCTCTTGTCCATCATTGGACCAATCCCAACCCACAATCTCTTCCCGATGACCTTCCTAGTCCACCACCTCTTATCCCCGACCCTCCGTCTATCTCATCCGCCGGACCACATAATCTTATCCTACCTCCACCCAAACCACGACATCTTCTTCCCCTTCTACAGACACACCGGATACCTCCCCATCATCTTCACCATTGGCCCAGCCTGCACCTCCCACTTGAACTATGGCCACCCGTAGCATGCAGGGCATCTACAAACCCAGAAAACTCTTTAACCTTTCTGTTAATATTGTTGATCCGACCATCTCACCTCTTCCCAAAAACCCCAAACTAGCCCTATCCGACCCTAATTGGAAAGCCGCAATGCAGTCTGAATTTAATGCTCTTATTAGAAATAATACGTGGGATCTGGTTCCACGACCTTGTGATGTTAATATTATTCGTTGTATGTGGATTTTTCGTCATAAAAAGAAATCTAATGGTTTATTTAAGCGTTACAAAGCTCGTCTTGTAGGTGATGGCAGGTCACAGATTGCAGGTGTGGATTGTGATGAGACATTCAGTCCTGTAGTAAAGTCAGCGACCATTCGCACTGTTCTCACCATTGCTCTGTCCAAATCTTGGCCTATTCATCAGCTTGATGTCCAGAATGCATTTCTACATGGCGACCTTCATGAGACAGTTTACATGCATCAGCCACTTGGTTTCCGTGATCCTCATCGCCCAGATTATGTGTGTCGCTTGCGAAAATCACTCTATGGTCTAAAACAAGCACCTCATGCTTGGTACCAGCGTTTTGCTGACTTTGTCGCCACTATTGGATTTCAGCATAGCACTTCAGATCACTCCCTCTTCATCTACCGACGGGGCTCTAATTTGGCTTACATTTTGCTCTACGTTGATGACATCATCCTCATCATCTCTCATGATCTTCGAAAATCCATCACGGCACTCCTTGCCTCTGAGTTTGCTATGAAGGATCTCGGTCCACTGAGTTACTTCTTGGGCATTGCCGTGACTAGACACGCTGGTGGGCTCTTCCTTAGTCAGAGTACTTATGCTGGTGAAATTATTGCTCGAGCAGGCATGACCTCGTGCAAACCTTCTGCTACTTGCATCAGCCACTTGGTTTCCGTGATCCTCATCGCCCAGATTATGTGTGTCGCTTGCGAAAATCACTCTATGGTCTAAAACAAGCACCTCATGCTTGGTACCAGCGTTTTGCTGACTATGTCGCCACTATTGGATTTCAGCATAGCACTTCAGATCACTCCATCTTCATCTACCGACGGGGCTCTGATTTGGCTTACATTTTGCTCTACGTTGATGACATCATCCTCATCACCTCCTCTCATGATCTTCGAAAATCCATCACGGCACTCCTTGCCTCTGAGTTTGCTATGAAGGATCTCGGTCCACTGAGTTACTTCTTGGGCATTGTCGTGACTAGACACGCTGGTGGGCTCTTCCTTAGTCAGAGTACTTATGCTGGTGAAATTATTGCTCGAGCAGGCATGACCTCGTGCAAACCTTCTACTACTCCAGTTGACACAAAACAGAAGCTCAGTACCACCGCCGACACTCCGTATCACGATCCTACCTTATATCGGAGTCTTGCAGGAGCCTTGCAGTATCTTACTTTCACCCGTCCAGATATCTCTTATGTTGTTCAGCAAGTGTGTCTTCACATGCATTCCCCTTGCACCGTCCACATGCTTGCCCTCAAACGCATCCTACGTTATGTTCAGGGCACCCTACACTACGGCTTACATCTCTATCCATCCCCTATTGATAAACTTATCTCTTATACTGATGCAGATTGGGGTGGATGTCCTGACACCCGTCGTTTTACCTCCGGCTATTGTGTGTTTCTTGGCGATACCCTCATTTCCTTGTCTTCCAAGAGACAACCTACACTTTCTCGCTCTAGTGCAGAAGCTGAGTACAGGGGCGTTGCTAATGTGGTTTCTGAATCTTGTTGGCTTCGCAACCTTCTCTTGGAACTTCACTTCCCACTCTCTCAGGCTACTTTGGTGTATTGTGATAATGTTAGTGCCATCTACCTTTCTGGTAATCCAGTTCAACATCAGCGCACTAAACATATTGAAATGGACATTCACTTTGTTCGGGAAAAGGTCGCTCGTGGCCAGGCACGCGTTCTTCATGTCCCTTCTCGTCACCAGATTGCTGACATATTCACCAAAGGCCTCCCTCGTGTCCTTTATGATGACTTTCGGACCAGTCTAAGCGTTCGTGAACCTCCCGCTTCGACTGCGGGGGTGTGATAGAATAGATTATTATTGTCATTAAGAATAATTATATTTGTAATTATTTGTAATTAATTTTATTTATGGGTGTCATTATTCATAGGTTTGACCAACACATTATCATTGTATATATAAACCATTGATCAGATGAATAAGACAACAAATTGCATATCCTTCACATTACATTCTTATCATTATATTTCCTTTTATTATATTATTATATTTCTAATATTATATCCTTCTAATAATCACTTTTTTTTAAGCTATTTCAAATAGATTTTCATAAAAATCATTTTTGAAATACAATTTTTTATAAAAATTGAGATTTTGACTATTTTTTGTTCTTCAATAATGTACGTCTATGTTATATGATGTCAAAATTAGTGTTTGAATTTAGAAAAAACGAATATAAAAAAACTTGTAATATTTTGGAAAACGATTTTACAAAATCCATTTTCAAAAATACAAAGAAAAAATCTATTTTTTAAAGCTGAAACAAACGGACCTATTATCATCATTTTTTCTGTAAACAAAGAAAATCATTTTGATATCTAAAGCCCCATTTAGAGCAAAGAGAAAGGTAGGAAAAATTCTCATTAGAACCTCTCATATGCTCTAAGGTCCCCCAAATTTTTAAAGCATGTTGAGGGGTCTTAGAGTATATTAAGGAGCCTAAAGAGAATTTTTCAAAAGATAGTTACACGAGAGAAAGTGGAGCCTATTATATAATGAAAATCACTCGTTAGACCTATATTGCTTATAGACCCTAAAAAATTCCAAAAATGCTCTTTTAGTATTTCACAGAAGATATGCTTCGATAAGTTTAGAAGTTACTTTCTGCTCGGTGAGTTGCAGAAAATATCTTATAATCCATGTCAACACAACCCCATAACATACACAATCATATTAATGTGTTTTATTAGATTTCAAACACCAAAAACTTGAGTTCTTGACATCTAAATCTTATTCTAACTTAATCCATTTATTTTTATCAAACCGAAGTTAGACGTTATATCATTTCTTCTTAAACCCAACAAATAAGTGTTAACTTCTCCTGAAGATACATTATCTTTTCTTTGATACCAAATGAGTGTAGAAAGTCTTTAGAAATGAAGGAATGGTGAGAATGAGAGCTTGGGTGTTGAAGAAGTGATAGTATAAAAGCTGCAATTTGACATATTAGAATGGATCAAAACGTATCTCCCAAAAGGTGGTATCAAACAAACAACATTTTTAAAATTGACTGAAACGTAACTTCCAATAAATACATAAAAGGAAAATGGGTCCGTTTTTAGCGACTGTGTAACATCCCCAATTCCTTCTACTAGCACTATATATTATTAAGGGTATTTCTCCAAAATTCATCACATGTTTATAGCTAGCACTAGAGTGTAATACATAAGAGATGTAATAGTTAATTACTAGAATGTTTGAGTGGTGTCTTTGCTAGAGAAAGGGCTTGTCTTTGGTTGGACATGTGCCCCACTAATACCACCCAAAAACCATGACTCACCAATGCCTACACCATCACACTTTCATTTTGCTGATAAACACAAGGAAACAAAAAGCTTCCTCCTTCTTTGTTCTCTCTCCATCGCCCAACAACAAACAACCACACCTCTTATTCATCATACTCACATTCTTTCATAAATCACTCAATATCTAAGCTTGCATATGGATGATCATGATTCCTTAGATAGTAGTAATCTCTAGTGGTAAGTAATTCCTTGAATCCTTTCTCAAATTCCTTTCAAATTCATGTTCAATATTCCCTCTCAAAGAACTCAACATTCTGTTATTGGAATTGCATGTGTTGGAAAACATCTCATTCTGATTTTGGGTGATTTAGGGAGTGGAATTGGAGGCTGCAGCTCAAGGAGGAATTGAGGCTAACAATACAAACCTACATTCAAGTTTTAGCTAAGGATTCAAGTTCAATCAAAGGTGGGTTCTTAGGATAAAGTAGTTAGAAATTTCCCAAAACTCAAACTATGCATGATAACATAGGTTTTAGGAAACTAGATTATGTGTATGAGTGAAGTTTAATTCCCCAAAACTCTCTCCCTTTTGATTGTTATTGTGATTATAATGTTAATGGCTGGACTGAATGTTGATTGTGATTGGAATTTTCTGGTTTTTATTCGAATTCTGCAGAACAGAGCAGAAAAATCGTGTTGCTCGCTAAGCGAGCAGCTGGCGAACGGCAACTGGGCTTTTTGCAGGTTTTGGTCGCTAGCGTTCGCTGGCTGGCCAGAACCTTCTGACTTGGTTCGCTAGCAGTCGCCAGGTCCTCGCTGGGCGACCATGACAGGATTTTTGGTTTTGTTCTGTTTTTCAAAACTTAATTACTACTTTTAAATGGTCATCAATCCTGGTCTAATATCCGTTGACATTATGAGATTTTAATAATCGAAATGTTAATTGCACGGAGTAGGATTATCACACAGGATAACTTAGGTTATGTGATAGGTTAATTCCCCAGGATTGGGATATATTGGTAGTTGTTGAAAACTATAGCTATACATGTCAGTCGGAGATTAGTGGGTTGTCTTCTGTACACCACTACAGGGATTCGAGGAATCCGGAGTAAAATGTTTAATAATAATTGTGATGCCGGAGGCTCCGTACCATAGTGCTTTGTCCACGAGAATTGGTGCGGAGGAGTGTGAGGCTCTCTGAGATAGGCTCACCTCAGAGTGTCCTTGCGGAGTTTAAAATGAATTCAGATAATTCTTGTGTGTTACACCATATTATTTGTTGTATAGAGATATATATTTGTATATATGAGATGCGCTGTTATTGCGTGAGGACTGACATGCAGGTTACCCCGGTGTAGTCACCGCTAGGTGGGTAGTAGAATCCACGAGACTTAGTAGTCTTACCCCCACCCCCCCCCCCCCCCCCCCCCCCCCCCCCCGTTCATGTTTCAGGTACTCAGGGTGATCGAGGCAAGCAAGCTGCGGAGTAGTAGCATGCTTGTAGCTGTGTTATCCATGTTTAGGATGTTTTAGTTGTCGTGTCTCAATCTATTTCTTTCCGCTGTTTTGTATTATGTTGTACTTTAGCACCTGTGTGTGCTTAATCAACACTCCATGTATTTGTAAACTTAATGTACTCGGTACTTAATTATGGACTTTATAATATATTCTAGACAATGTATTATGGGGTGTTATAGACTGACTTGCCCTAGAAAATTTAGAGACTAATTTAGCCACCGAATTCATAGACCATTACAGTGATTGTTTTGTAGCGACTAGTTTACCCACCAAATTTTGAGACTAAAGTAGTGAATGATCTTATCAAATTTTAAATAGGAAAATGCTAAATATTGTCCCCGAGACACTCTTTAAACCTTTAAATAGTAAGTTTTTTATACAATTTTTATGAAAATGTGTAAAGTCAACGCATTGAAAATTAAAATGGTTCACTTTTTGAATAAATTATTTCTTAAAATTAAAGGCTTAAAGAGTGCTCAGAGGCACTGTTTAGCCAGACCCTTTTAAATAATATAGTTATTTATGTAATCGATGTGTCCAATTTTATAAATAATACCCTTTTTTCATTTGATAAAAAGTTGGTGACTTATTATAATTTACAAAATATCATATAATTACCAATCAAGTCTCCAAATTCAGTATAATTTCTTCGACTTGTGCACAGGTAACAGGTGGTTAAACAGAAATCACATTGATATTAATTATTAATATTAAAAATTCACATTGATTTGAGTCGAACGGAACTTACATTGTTACAACTATTTTGACAGGTTTTGCTTAAATTAACCAGTTAGTAAAATTGCTGTTTGGATAAACATATTTACAAATATTTGTATTGTTCTAAAGATAATTACACAATCAAGAGCAAATCATTTCTGCTTTAATCAACTAAGGATGGTGGTTCCAACACTTCACACTCTTAATAATAAGACCATGACTTTGCATACAAGTTACAACCCCTTTGCTGGTGTGGATTCACATATGAGCATATGGACTAACCGAATTTGGCATTAAACCTGCAAATTAAATTGTAACAACCAGATCCTGCAGCTTCACCCACCCAAAGGCACAACGGTCCCTGATCTTTTGTATTGTTGATGCAGCAAGACTAACTATTGGCCTAATTTTGATCAACTCCTTCTCTATCGGTATCCTAGACTTTGCCTCCATCTGGATTAACAAAAACAGGAACCATAATCAGTTTATCATTATTCATTTATTTGACTTAAATAACATGATTAACAGATTCTCTTTAAAAAGCTTTTTCTTAAAAGTCTGTCCTCACATCTAGTGACATACCTTTTCTATACAACAAACAGTATCAAACACATGACAAAAATATGAGAGCTGCTTGTACAAGTCGGCTTCAGTGTACTGAAAAATAAAGGAAATATTTTGTTAGTTCAAAAAACCCAAAGCATTAAAACTTGGTTGTATATGAAAAAGCTGTTCATATTCAACAGGTGCATGGGTGAAACCTTTCTATTAAGATGCCCGTTGCAGCGAGGATAATTTGGACAAACAGTTCCCCGCTCAGAATCACCAACCAAACGAAAGCTGACACTTCGCGTTGTATGCTTACACATTTCATCATCACACTGGATACAAAATCGGATGAGCACAGACATCTTAATTTTGCAGGCTATTAATATTCACAATATACTTTAGAGTGGTGACTTACCATTAGTGAACCGCTATAATACATTAAAACAAACTTCTCTGCTTGCCGTTTGACCTAACATGAAGCAATAAGCAGATGCTCAGGAAAAATATTTATATGCCAAATCAAAACAATCATGTTAAATATCACTGTGATATCCATGATCTGAAATCAACATAAAATCTTCCTAGCTGAAATGACAGCTGAATAATACATTTTTAGAGAAGACTTAATCTTATATTAATGATACCTGATTAGCTATCATTGCAGGAGAAATTCTACCAACACCGTTTTCAAAGCATTTGGGACAGCACAGCTTGCGCCAGAAATTGAAGTCAGATTCCTCCGCACCTAAGCTGGTTGGCTTTTCATTTGCCAGCATACAAATAGACTTGAACACAGGTGGGCAATCAAATGTACCAGAGCAGCTGGGGCATGACAAGACCAACGACTCACATCCCCGATACCTGCATTTAATTTTATCACATCCAATCCATTATTCTAGAGAAACCTGTATTTAAAAGGAATCTGGAAAACAATAGATAAAGAGGCTCAAAAACTTCAAAGCAGAATTTATAACTACTGTAACTTTTGTATGTCTCCAAAAACATGTTAAACAGAAACAGTTAAGTGTTGACAAAAAGAAAGCTGTCCCATCTCCAAATTAACATCATAACAATTAACTTATACTTTAGAAACAAGTTATACCTCTCCTCATCATCACCAGCAAACAAGAGTGAGCTTGTAGGATCGTCACTTACAGCTTCACTTGATTTATGTTGAAACTGTAAACGTCGATGCAAAAGAACAGTTGATATCAAAAATAATTAAAATAAATCACCTGCCTCCGAATGCTGAGACAAACCAAAAAGTTTTACCTTTGATGTGTCAAGCCCTAAACAATCAGCCAGTCTTTCGGGGCTTGTGCCCTGAATTGATGCACAAAGACGTGATACGACAGGATGAATCTGCACGGAGAAAGAAAATACTGAACCAGATCAGTTCAGAACTGAGTAACCATTGTTATTTATAAAATCAGGTACTAAACTACAAGACACCTGTTGTGACAAATAGTAATCAATATCAATTAGCCATGTCCCCTGTTCTTGTTTTAGTTCATCAGGATGTCTGGCACGTTGAGCAATTCCCGTCGCACTGCCTGAACTACCACCCTACTCAAAAAAGAAAATAATAATAATAAAATACAAAGAAGCAAAACTGTGCATGGCAAAACTTCAAATACCCAATGTAAACATATTTTGAGGTTATTCCAGTTGGCCTTTGATTGAGAGCATCAAAATAACAAACCTGTTCACAGCAAATTATATAAGGGATTGTATCACCAACAGAGCAACCAGAGGTGTAACCTTGTTGCTTCAATCTTTGTGCCACCTGTATGTTGATCAAGGAAGTTATCCTCGGAATTGAGCAGATCAAACACAGACTGGATCATTTTAAGTAAAGGAAATTTAAAAAATAGTTTGTACTCACAAGAACATGTGGCTGGTTTTTGGCATCAGGATATGCTTCGGGTGGTTTAGTCAATGTCTTTGTGATGACATATTTTTCCAGTGCTACTTGTCCATTCCTCATTTCTTCTTGTACCTGTATAAATACTAACATTCAATGGTTGGCTGGAAAATAAACCTCATACTTCAATTTTTATCAAAAGTTCAAAGGTACGGAAAAATCTACTAGAACAAAATCTCCAATATATTCCAATGGCTTCTCCTATGACTAATAATTAATTAGACCAATAAAAAGAAGTGTCATCCACTAATGATAAATCCAATCAAATTTGGATGTGTATCAAGGCATCTGGGCGACAAACCACCATGCGATAGCATTTGATTCTTCAGCAAAGGTGTAGACTGTAGAGACCCCAATGACCCAAAAAGCGTCTTCCTTTTAAATTCTCCAATCACGTGATTGGTTAATGGTTATTAAAAGCAAATGTTTGATACTACAAAACATCACAGTTTACCTTCACGAGAGAGTTGTGAATTGATTCGACGACATCTTCGCATGACCTGTAAGCATGGAAGCCACAATATTAAGTTGCCAGATAAATGAGTAAATATTGCATCTGGAATAGCCGGATTGTGCAATAGTATCATACCCTCCCGACAAAATTTGAGTCAGGCAAAAATCTCCTAAATCTTTCGCTAATAAGCTCCAGTCACGGCGGACAATATCAAGACCTTTGCGTTCAATAACCTGCACCATGCATTAATCCCACTGGCACCATGTTCTTCTAAGATGTTCGATAATGCAAAATAATAAGATAAGCATACCTCATATGGGGTGCCATCTTTAAACTGCACCTTAACTGCTGCATATTTCTTTTTCTTGAGAAGTAGCATCCTCTTATACAAACCATCAAGATCAATTTCTAGGCACCTATATTTCTTATTTACCTAATGACAAATTAAAGGAGAAATCACAGATCAGAGGATCATATTAGATCAAAATTGAAAAATATGAAGGAAAAACACCATATATTCTTGAAACATGCCGACGTGCCAAAATCATCTGTAATAGCAAATAGTGCAAAACAATAAGGTAAGACCTCATTGCAGCAGTTTGAAGTTTACATAGCAAACTCGCCGATGGCAAGAAACAAGAAATACAAACATTTTAAACTTCAAATGCCCTTTAAAATTTCAAGTCTAGATAGAATAAATCACTAAATATATTCCATTTCATGGGTGAATAAAAGGCTATAAAACTTTGCCGCTAACATACCATGTTGCAAAAGTTAAGCAGAAAGGTGAGGTAAAATCAACCCAATTACCTCTTGAATGACTTTCTTAGATATTGAAGTTGCTTTTGCAATATCATCTAGCCCACTGTAAACCATTATTGAATCAGTATCACCATAGATCACCTATAAGACAGTACAGTAATTAAGAGCTAATACCACAACCAATCAAACCAAATGGTTCATATACATAATAAAATCAAACAATACTTCAAGAAGCAGTGCAGTAGAAATAACCTCTAAATTCAAGTTATTTTGAACAAGATCAACAGTACTTTGTAGAATCTCCCTTCCCTGCATGACATCAAACATGTAAATGAAAATGCACGTGTCTGGGACTATATTTGAGTGTATGGTAATCACTGGTTTTGCAGAACAAACCAACATATTCTTCTTACTTGTAGGGTTATGAGCTCAGCCAACGGCTTTGCATAAAATCTTGAATTGGAAAATCCCAGGCATCCGTACATACTGCATAAAAAAAAATTATTGCAGAAGGAAGAACAAAACATCAATTTTGGGCACTCGGAACTAGATGCTAAGAAAAACCAAGATAAAAACCTGTTTGCAGTAAGCTTCAGTGCTTGCTGCTGAATGTCCAGTTGCTGACGTTTAAGACCAGATGCAGTTTTCATCCATGTCTTTACATCTCTCCTCCACTTAACAAGCTTTTTCAGCAACTAGCACAACAAATAAAAAAGCATAAACACATGCATCTAATCTCCGCAGTCTCCATGAAAGGAGAGGGGGGGTCAAATTTCTAATGCATTGATAAACCGAGTGAAAAACAGACATGCTAATTTGACCAATATAAATCCTTGCAAATAAATATTCAAGGACCATGATTATGCCATTATTCGTCAATGTAATCAACACTGCAGAGGTGCATTCTGACAGAATTCTAAAACAGCATTTTTTAGAGAATTTAAATTGTTTATCATAAATAGCTTTGTTTGAGAAGTGAAAAGAACAATTTTTAAACTTTGGGGTTCTTTGTTGTCTCTCTTGGCTCAAAATCATGAATTTGAAATTACAGCTCTGTATCTGTAGGTGAAATTTCTAAAACCTGTCACCCATTTCTCCAACTCCAACTAACCATGACATCCATGGCATTACGTTACTTATATGCTATACCCAGAAGTGACTTTATTTCCATCTGGTTCAATCACATTCCCCATTTGGAATAGTGAGGTAATAATCATATAAAAGATAGTCACATCCTATTTTGATGCTAAACAACATCCACCATGGTACTAGAAAATAGTAAAATAGAGATGTCGTTGTAAATATTGTTTTTCTCTGGGGAATGTTTCACCACCTTCCACGGCATATTTCATTGTAACAATCATGGCAACTAGGTTGCGAGTCCTTTTCAAATTTGATGGTATTTCAAACACTGAAAATTTTGCAAACCCTCACTAAAAAGCTGGAAACAAACAAGATGGGGACAACTCAATAAAATCTAATTTCACACGCAAATATCCAAACAACAAAATTGTAAATCTCAATATCATCTCCATTTTCCAAACAAGAAACGGAAGATATTTTAGCACAAATGCAACATTAACTCAAATGAAATTGGACCTCGTTAACAAATACAACTTCCAGCACCAAGAAAAAGACAACTGAGTTGTGAAAGCTGCAATATAGTAAAATATGATAGCATTGTACACACATCAAACCCGAGGTTCAAAAGAATCTAACAAGTCCTATAATCCTAGAAAAGTTATTTTAAAGATAATCTGTTTGTATCAGTGCATTTTTACCTCTGGCAAGACTCCCGTTGTTTTACTGGATGGCAGACGAGGAAAAGATTCATCTGTAGATCTTTCAACAGTTGTGAAGCAGATATTATATTCCTGCAATGCAGTTCAGTAAGTTGCAAAGAGAAGAAACTGCCATAAATTATACCATTAGAGACAAAGCAGACAAGTAAATAAAATAGACAAAATGCCAATGGAGAGTGAAAGTGTTGTCAAAACCAGAAGCATATTTTGAAGAGAATATTATCAACCTGAATGATAGAAGGGTATAGACTGTTGAAGTCCAGAAGTAATATATATTTGTCGTATAGACCCTTCTTAGGCTCTAAGACCAGTCCTCCAGCATATGAAGCAGCCTTTTTGCTTTTCTTGTAATCACTTTCAGAAGCATCATTATGATAGTTTGCATCGGTAATATCAGCATCATCAAGGTTGCCACTGTCGACGCCATGAGTTACTCTGCGTTTTGTCAACTTTGTTTCTTTTGCGTTATTGGAAAACTTGTCTGGGACAATATATTTCTTTTTATGGAACTCGTGCAGCAAAAGATACTCCACCCTCTGTGCCCGGGCACCCTGAAATAGAAAACAATAGACGTGGGTTCTGACTGCTACATCAAGTACAATAGCAAATTAAGCCAGCAAATAAATGCGACAAGGGCTCACCTGAAGAGTTTTCCCCCACAGATTGCCACTTATATTAGTCAACTGGCGTGTGAGCGGAAGGACACTCAAATAAAACATGAGTTCCATGGACAACCATGCATCCGTTTCACCATATTCAATCTGACCAAATCAAGAATACTATGACAACCAGGATAGAAGTATGTAATATAATTATCATGTTTGATTGATCAACATGCCAGATGGAAGTAGTAAGTTGCTCGACCCACGCCAATTTCTCAAGACAATTAGTTATGATATCTTAACTTAATCAACATAGATTCAGCATTATTCATTATGGTCATTAGATACTCTGCAGTACGACTACAAACTACTTCCAACACTTATCATTTTGACGTTTCAACAACTCAAATAGTCGGCCAGAAGCATTATCAAGTTCAAGCTACTGCTAATATCAACAATAGTACAATGCAAAGCAAGAGAAAATAAAGGTCTAACATCAACAACCATGACAACTACCATATGTCATTATCTATGAGTGCAGCCAATCGCATGATGTATCTAGATTTTTTGTGATGCAGAAAATCAGAAATAAAAAAAATATCAGTAACTATGAAATGCTAATCATTGAAAAAGCAACTCATGTTTAACCGGCACAATGAGTGCCTCAAAAGTAGCTTGTCACCACTTTTTTTATAAAAAAAGGAAAGAAAGAACTGTTCAGGGACAGTGGCACCTACTAGCTCCATCAGGGATTTTGCAGTTTGAAACATTTTTGGAACGTCATGTGGAGCAACTTCCTTCCGAGACTGGTTCAGCTGTGTTTTTGCAAGGTGGGTTAAAGAATAGCTAACCTGGAAGAACCAATGAAAGTAGTTAGTAAGAAATAAAAAGCATAACAAAAATTCCTGCTTGGCAAGATTTCTCGACAAATACTTTACCTCCTTTAATAGATCACGGGAGCACAAATAAGTATCACAAAGAAGCCGACCGGCAACACAAGACATGATAGCAGGATCAGCTCCAAAACCAAATGTTTTGCCTCTTCTATCCAGCCTAGGCATCGTAGAACGGTTAAGACGACCCAGTTTAGACCACATGCTGCTCGGTACTCTGCAAGCCTGCACAAGTTTCTCTTTGTGTTTAAGGTGCCGCATCTTCTTTGTAGTGTAAAATGCAAGTTGATATATGATGAAAAGAAAATGAGCAATTGTATTGGTAATAGGCAATTCAAAATAAAGCTTGAAGTTGCGGTGCTTAGAAAGTCAGACACAAATTCAGTCCTCCATATGAATTGCAATACTTCATTTAATTTAATAATTATCCAAAGTTGCATCATAATCAACTCTGAAAACAAAAATTCTCATACTACTTTCCGCCTAGTCCAAACAATTTGAATCAATTCTTTATCATCAAAGATATCATACATTTGAAACCAAAGAATAATGAAAAAGGCTATAAACTGAAAGAAACAATTCAGTTAATTTCTATTCAATGTGAAAATGTTATGAAAAAGGCTATAAACTGAAAGAAACAATTCAGTTAATTTCTATTCAATGTGAAAATGTTTCAGAGAAGCAGCCAAATTCATACCTGAGATCTGTGGAGAAGAACATCCAGATCGAAGCCAGAAATATTATGTCCAACCAGAACATCACTATCCATCTTGTGTAATTGTAACATTAGACGATTTAACAAAGCTCTTTCACTGAAAACAAATTAAATAAATGTCAGACCTGGAAGGATTCATATAATATTCAAGCAAAATCTTGCTATTCTCATTAGCATAATATTTGAACTCTAAGGACGACATTTGGTCGTGCATATAAGTAAAATGCTCAAACTATTAACAAGTCTTTTAAAGCTTCCACCTGCTTTCAACACAAAGAACATTTGACCCCGCTTTTGTGTTTCTGTCTGTGACCTCCGTATTGAATCCCATTGGAAATATATTCCCATCAAGTTTGCGAATAACAGTAAAATGGGTCAGCATTCCAGGTCTTTTCCACTCTGAAGCCAGCATAGGAGTGTCGATCTAAAAAGTCAAACACAAAAGGTTGCTGTTGATCATATATCTTAACTACAACTTATATAGTATAGAAAAACTAGTACATATCTTTAAAGCTGATAATAATATTCAAGCAGTCAATGAGGAAATGCACGGATATATTTAAGCTTCATGGAATAAAAAGAAAATTCAGCCTAATGATTATTGTATTAGCTCAGATGATTATCCACAAGCACAGTAAAACAAATTATTTGACTTTGTAAACAGAAGTATGCTAGATTATTAAGAATTTAGTATATATTAAATCATCATAAGTTCCAACATGTTGTGAAAGGTTCAAAAGAAATCATTAATTTTTTTTTAGAAACACTTTATTTACTATAAAGACAGAAAATATAAAAAATGGAAAATTACAGGATAACTACACATGAATGAAAGGCAAACAGACAACAAGTCCATGTTACAACAAGAGAACATGAGATTAAATTGAGTCGAAGTTACCCATTCTGAACACCCATATGAACCAATAACCACATTAACTGAATAAAAGATTGTGGGTTTTAATAAAGTAAATCCATTTGTAAAAGTTGCCAGTGAACACAGGTTTAGTAGTTCGTTCACCACGTGCATCATTACCATGCAAAATATACAAAATATATTAAAATCTGAGTTTGAAATGTATGTATGTATGTAGCTATCAGTATTCTTATCAGGTGAAAAGAAATATCTAACATATTGACAGTAAATCAAGCCTTCCTGGAAAATAATAGATTGGCATATAAAAATATGTATTCACAAGTGCTGCTACGCATACATATATCAATGCACTTTCAGCTCATGAGAAAAGATAACCTGTGGCAAGAAATCTAAACACCATTGAAAGAACTGAAAACAACCTTAACCATATTGCAACTGACAACAGATGCAGATACAACTTCATTTATGTTCTGTTTTTCATTTATCGTGGTTTTCAAGTTTATCGCCGTGACAACCACGGGAGGAATCACAAGTGTGATTTTTGAGGAAGATGAAGAAGAAACCCTGATGTCTTTAGGAGAGTCAACAGTCACTTCAAATTTGCACCAGCTGACCTGTAAGCACAAACAAGCTGCTAAGAATTAAAAAAGAAAAGGAGGCATGTGTATGGGGGGCGGGGGGGGGGGGGACATATCATATATGTTACTAATGAGAGTCCATAACAAAATCTCACCCTTTGGGAAGCTGAGCAGGTAGTAAAGTTTGAAACTTGTAGCCATGAAGGCCCCTTAATCTTTCTTTTAATCAGAAATAGCTCAAGTGCACTGCAAGTTCAGGAATTTTAGCACTGAGAAATCATTTTGGAAAGCTTGGAATTACTGAACAAAAATGTATCAGTGGAACAGATTTTTTAAGTACCATGACAGACAAAATAAACACATCCAAAAATAATGAGTTCCCAAGTTTCAGAAAGGCTAATTCAATAAAATCCCTTCGAGATTGCATACTTAAATTATAACCAAAACATCACAGCATGACAATACCTGCTTCGAGCTCCAAGAAGAGCACAGAAACTTTCTCCTTTGAGGTCTACTGGAAGTGCTTTATCCTGCAAGGATTAAAATATTGTAGTAAAAACATTGAAACGAATTACACACATGTAACAAGCTCGTGAGGAAATAATGAAGATGTACTTTGACATTATCAAATTTAAATTGAGAATGTAAATAGATTTAACAGTGTACCTTGAATGGATAATTTATTTTCACAACATAATTTTCACCTGCAGGAATGTCAGATCGTTCAAATGCATATTTCCTCTGCAAAAATGAGCATGGAGTCAAAATAGAAAGACAGGAAAAAATAATGTATATAAAGGCATCACGTAACTCATTTAAGCATTCGAGGCATCCGAAATTTATTAATCAGCAAACCTTAACAGGTGCCATGCTAAAGGTAGAAACGCCCAAATCCACCAGATGTTTTGCTACCTCATTCTTTGTATCAGATACTGCATCCTACAATTTTAAAGAGGAGTGGAACAAAACAGACGTTATCAACTGTGGCCAACAGATATTAGGTAAGAAATTCAAACTTGCATAAAATAAGAACAAAAATTATATGCATTTATGCAAAATGTTGACAAAGTAAAAACTTACTTGAAGCTTTTTATGGAAATCTGCAGGAGAAATTCGAGACTCTTGGACATCTTTCTCAAGCTTTATCATCTCATCAATGGAATGCAAAGGGTGACTTGGAATTGCATACACACATCTTTGCATGTTCTTCACAACAACACAGCAACTCTGATACAAATTCCCTGCTTTGACCTAATTATCAACAAGAATACTAATAGTCAAAATCATTTTCCTTATTCAAGTTAGAGCCATTGGCAAAAATGAGTTACTGACTGTTTCATGCAACCCGGCTTTCTGTTGGCCATGTCCCAAAAACAAAGCTAAAAAACTCAACTTCACAATGACTCGACAACTAGCCATGTTGGTAGACCTTGGCACCAGAAACCTAACATCTTATATGTGAATAAAAACATGTACAGTGTCATGCATCATTTTATTTTTTTATGACTCAGTAACCGCCCAAGGACCGACTAATTTGAGGGACACCAAAAAGGTGCTTCAGTTATATTTGTTCTCATCTCACTAAGGATGAGTATTAGACCGTGATAGTTGAAAGCATGTGAAAGGAAAACAATAAAATCTTGTACACTTTAGAGCAAACAACTGATAACTAACTATCAATGGCTTCGACAAGTAGTCAAGGCACAAGAACACGGCTACAAATAGTAAGGGAAGTCATAAAATGTCACAATCTTCTCAAAGGAATCAGCAAAAACTATAATGATATAAGAACTTAAAAAGCGAAAGTGCTAGTTAAAAAATCAACAGAACGCTTAAATGGAAACAAGTCAATTCAAAACCACAAAATTACCTTCCCAAATAAATAAAGAGTACCCATATTGGCTCCATAATACTCCTCATAAGCATCAAGTATGTAGAAAGGCAGTGATCCCTCCGGCTCCAAATTGAACTCGGAATGTTGTTGATTATTCGAATCGGCAATGTTTGTCTCCCCACCTCCACCAGCACCGCTCCTCGCTGCCTGCCAACCAACAGTAGCACACAACTTTGGATCCACCACCTCTTGATTAACTTTCGCATTCAAAGTGAAACCCTCCTTTTTAATAACAGGTTTTGCTTCCATTTCATCCTCTTTCGCCTTCACCACTTTCTCTTCAACCAAATCCCCATTACTTAAAGAAGGGAAATCATTAGGTTGTTCCACCACCATTTTTTCCTCATCATTTTCTAAACATCGATTCACTTCTACTTCACACTTTTGCTCTAACCCTAACCTAGATCCATTCTCCTTATCCTTATTAACATTAACAGATTCAGTGTCAACATTTGCAATTACAGAATTTCGTTGAAAAGAAGAACCTCTTACAGCTTCAGCAGAGGGATTAACCCGAATAGCATCATTGCCAATAGAAGACGAATTGGATTGAACTTTTCTCCGGCTAAGTTTATCAGTCTCGTCCGGCGCAAACTCCTTGAGAACCTCGTCTACGAGGCTCTCGCAAGCCTTATCGTCTCTATCTCTACTCTTCTTGAAAACAGCGGAAGTGAACATAGACGAAACTCTCTGTCCGCCCATCATAGCAGCAGCGGCAGAGAGTTTAGCAGCAGAAGAAGACGAAGAAGAGCGTTTAGTTTGAGAAGCTTCTTTCTTCCGTTTAGGTTTCTCCGATTCGCCTTCAGATTCATCATCGGTGAGGGAGAAACCAGCTTTAGACCAATCCTCTTCTTCACCTTCATCGCCGTAACCGATTCCTTGATCGTCAACGATGAAGGAGCGAGCTTGATCGCGGCGACTAGCGACTAGAGCATTGTATTCATCCTCGGGGATTGTGTCGTAGATAGGGTTTTCTAACCTGATTTGAGGGAGGGCGGCGTCAGATCGGGGCCCGCCGGATCGGCGGGATCTGAGAAGCTCTAATGCTTGGCTCCGAGCGGTGGCGTCGGGTCCTCTTGCTGGCCTTCGTTTCCTGCTTGATGAGCCATCTTCGTCCGCCATATCTCTCTCTCTCTCACTCTCTCTCTCTAAACTCGGTGAAGTGTGGTGTGTGGTTTCAGAAATGAATGAGCAATTTACTGTTTAAGCTCAACGCGGGAAATTGTATCGTTTTTGGCGCTCTTTTAAAACAAAAATATTTGTGCTTTTGTCTTTAATAATTAATAATAAAATAAAATAGAAAATGTTGAATTGCATTTTTGGCCTATAAATATTGCAATGATTTTTCTATCATGTGCAAATTTGTACATGTTAAGAAGTTTTAAATAGTAAGTTTGTATTGGAACTTGTACATTTTATATTAAATATATAATTTTTTAATAAATAATTGTTGTTTTTCATTAAATAGTTACTATTTTTTGTTAATTTAACATGTGCAATGTTGCACATGTTAGACAAACCCATATTGCAATCGTGTGATTTTGACCTTTTTTTTACCACTTTTTTTATTACAAATTGTTGGGATATTTAGGGTTATCACAAATTTAAAATTTATAAATGTAAAAATTTATTCTTTGATCGTTCATTTTCTACATTGCCACTACTATTATTAGAGGACTTGTCTCACCTTCTTCAATCTACAAACCCTATAAATTCTTCATTTTCTCATAAAATATTTAATCTAAAGATCCTCATTTTAATTTTAAAATGTATTTCATCTTAATTTCTAAATTTCGTCTAGTTTTCGTTACATATTCAGCATTGAAAAACAAAATTCTCTCTTTTTCGTCTAGGTTACAACACAGTGATTAATGATTATATTATGATAAATTTCCAGCGTAAACAAATACCTTAATTTCTTACATTATTCCAAAACAAAAATACTCATATTTATGATAAAAATTGAAAAGAGAAATCAAATTTATCACAAAGCAAAAATTGTTGAAGAGATTGTAAGATTTTTCAAAAATGATACTATAAGTTTTTTTCTCTCAAAAATTGTGCGGATTTTCATTTTTGTCCCTATAATTTGTGCCAATTTTGATTTATGGCCCTGTAATTTGCCAAGTCAGTGTCCTATGGACACGTGGCAGCGGTCCAGTTAGCAGATTTTAGCCACATCATCGTTTTTTTGTGACACAGTCACATTAAGGACTAAAACCAAAGTAATTTAAAATTATAGGGGCAAAATGGAAGGATTTTTTTTACAGAATTAAAATCCAAATTTGCTAATTTTACAAATACTAAAAACACATTTTATCCTTAATTAAATAGGGGTGGGAGGTGGTGGTCGGCCACCGTAGCGCCGTGGACCGCCGAAAAATCCACTAAACATTGTCGTGGACCGTCATGCCGGAGTCGGAGCTCTGACATTGACCATGTTGTTGACCGACTAGTATCACCTTGTTTTTAATATTTATTAAATAAATTATTTATTAAATTTTATTATTAAAATTAGAGTTTTAAGTAAAAATGAATCTGGGAGGTGTGGAAAGAATGTTTTGGGCTCACTGAAATAATGTTTGGGCTTTGTCAAAAAATAAATTTGGGCTTTTTATACACCATTTCATAAGGAAAATTGCTTTTTTCGCCCCTACTATTGCTCCCAGACCCCCCCAAAAATCCCAAAATACCCTCAGTTTTAGCCCAGGGTACTTCGGTACCTTTTTACCATAATACTATTATTTCGGTACGTATTTACCGAAGTTATGTTCAGTGGCTACAAATACGCTGTCAGACAGGAAGTTCTATGAAAAAATTTAAAAAATATATAGGTTCGGTAGCTTCGTACCAAATACGCGTAGTTTCGGTAGAAACGTGCCGAAACTATGTTATATACCAGTAACATACGAAGAAGTCCATCAGTTTCAGAAGCATAACTATTTTTCAAACAAGAGCGGGGATATAGGGCGATTTTGGACGATTTTGTTGCGATTTTGTCAAAGTTCATCAATCTCTTCCATTCTTCTCACCAACACAAGCTTAACAAGTAAGATTTCATATATCTCATTATTGTTTTTTATTATGTTGTTTCAAAGTTGTTCTTAGGTAACAATTGATTCTCGAACGATATTTTAATCTGATTCCAAACCCTTCTTTTTCGTGATTATGCTGTTGTTGATTAGGTTTTGAATTTCATTAACTTGGATTGTTAATTTAATGTAGGGTTTATTGTTTGTATGTTTAACATAGTTTATGTGCACCAAGTGTTTAATTAAATGTCTGAATGAGCAAAATATTTATTGGAAATATTTATTGATATGCAAGATAGATGTTTAATTTGATTAGTAAAATGCTTGATTGAAATACATAACTATGTTTGTTGGAACAAAGTTCACATTGGTGTGTGAATTGAAAATAAAATTTTGTGTCCCGCATCGAATACTAGAGCATACTAGTGTGTTGTAGCATACTAGTGTGTATTTTGAGGAAATAAATAATTATGTCGGTTACATTACATAATTCCTTTGTATTGCTTATTCATTACTTTATAACCGTTACTCTTTTAATAAAGTAGAAGCCTAGGTTTTAATAAGGTAGAAGCCTATGTGTAGACGGACACACAACCCAACTCATGATAATTAAGGTGCAAACAATGTTCCTTTGAGAGGTGCTTGCTGTAACACCCAAACCCATTATTTAAGTATTTCTACCTTTATTAAAATCTTTTCAAAACACGCAACGGAAAAATCACAATTATTTATAAAAATGTTTGGTTAAGGTATTACAAACTTCAACATACTTAACTAATTGATTGATTAATTAGCCTAAAACGTCGTCTACAAAATCATTCTTATAAAATATACATTTTTCAAATTAAATACATTAAGTCATAAAGGACCCTATATCCTAAGTACAACCATTTCCCCGTGTCATACTCAGAGCGGAGCTTCACCAAACACTTGGGCATCAAATAAGCACATAACCTGTAAACCTGGACCACCCAACGGTCCAGAAGTACACAAAACAGAGAGTTAGTAAATCATAACCAACAAAATACAAGTGTAAGAAATATCCTTAACACTTTATCATATTATCATGCATAAACTAACTCTCATAAACATAATCATATATATTCTCTCAATCTTAAATCATACATAAGATTATCAATATATCACATTGAAATAACTATTATAATCTTGCTTAAACCACATAACTCACTCATATAATCCACGTCACGCACACAATGTCACATAACAATTACCACGTAATGTGCACATAATCCTAATGCAATCTAATGCCACAACTCATGCTATGTCACCCTAGACATATCTAATGCATGTGGTACCATCGTCTTTATTAGAGTATCTCACCTCTAATATCCGTCTTTATCGAATAAATATAATTTGATATCCGTCTTTATTAGAATCATAGATTCTAATATCCCTACTCAATACATGAATGCATGAATGATTCATGTATAACCACAAACACTTAATATAACACAATATTAAGTTTTACTCTATGATATGAAACACTATCCATATCCGTCTTTATCAAATAAAATTTGATATCCGTCTTTATTAAGATAACACAATACCTTAATATACTTCTTTATTAGAATAAAACAATTATAATATTCTTCATTCATATATATACAAATCATACATTCATTAACGTCAACAAATCATTATTAATTAAAACATTCTTAACATTTGTTATTAATTAATAAAACTCAACTTCAATCATCGTTAATCAAACATCATCAACAATTCTTAAACATACAATTAATCCATGTTATAAACAAGTAATTGCACTTTAAACATTAGTAAACATTGTTTAAACATCATTAAACATTGTTTACACATTACTCTGATCTGGCATGGTCGCCCAGCGACCAGTAGCGACCAACTGGCGAGCTGAAACAGTCAAAAAAGGGTCAAATGGCGACCATCAGCGAGCCAGCTCGCCCAGCGAAGGTATTGGTCGCCCGGCGACCTCAAGAACATGCACGGTCGCTAGAACTCGCTACAAGGCTCGCCCAGCGACCTTACACGGACTTGGGTGCTCTGCTATCGGGTTTAAACATAAAATCCACCCAAAAACCCCATTTTACATGTTCCATATCCCAAAAGATGATATTTTCAAGCATATAACATGTATACAAACATTAAAGGACGATTTGTTTCTCAGATCTACAACAAACACATACAAATCTTGAGATTTATATACTTTTAATCAAAACTCATAAAACTCAAAGTTTCTTAACAAACATCTACAAATTCCCTCTTTAAAACCCACAAATTTGTTCATACTATTAGTTAAGAGTTTAATAAACATGTTATGAACATTAGATTTCACTTTTGTTATGAAAAATCATTCCAAAAAGCCCACGAAAATGAGTGGAGAAAGTTTGGGTTCGGAGAAATCGACATTCTCCCCTTTCTCGAGTCACTCGCGATTATGAAAACTAACTCTCGTACCTTAGATCGACGTTTCCACGCGATTGCTCTTCAAATCTCCTCAAGAGCTCCTTGCCCTAGCTCTCCTCTTCCTTCTCTCTTCTTTCTCTCTCAAAAAGAACACAAATGTGTCTTTTTCCCTTTCTCTCACTATTTATAGCTCTTCCCATTCTATGAGTCACTTAGGCCCAATGCCCTAAAGCCCAATAGCCCAATAAGCCCACACTCATGTAATTCTCACAAACTCGCTCAATTAACTAATACTCTCGCTAATTAATTAACCGCTACAAACTAAAATAATAATTAATAAGCCACATCAATATATAAATATAAACATGTATACAAATAACGAATAAATGAAAATCGGGTCGTTACACTTGCAATGGGACCAAATTATCCTAATGAATATCTCATACTGCAATGATATCAAGCTACCTACTTTCATATCAGGTATCCTACAATTTATTTTACTTGATATGTAAATGTTCAAGTGGCCATATGAAAAAAATAAAACCAAAATACAATTTGGAAGCAAATATTTTAGTTGTAAATTAGAATATGCATGTGCTGAAATTTGTATGATTGGTAGAATGCTCTATTAGACCATTGAATATTTCTTATAATATTGAATTAACTTTGTTTCATGTTATTAGAAATGTGTCTGCTACACCTAATTATATTTGTGATTGATGTAAAATTAACTTTCATAAACGTAAATAAAAACCAAAAAAAAAAAGGATTTTTCATGGATGTTGACCGTGTGTTTAAGTTTTGACACTTTCGTTAAATGGTTTGGTTATCAAATGGCTACTTTTAATTTTTGAAGAATTTATATTTTAGAATTTGATATCAATTTTGATCTTTTTTGATGTCTAAGTAAGCTAATTTTTGTATTCTTCATAAGTTGAAACTTTGAATAAAGAAAAACCTTATTATTACTAATTTGGTTTAAGAGTGATTTCAATATCACTAGTTCCTTCAAATTAAGAATGGTTGTAGTACCATAATCCCTTTGAATTTAGATTGGTCTAAGTATCATATTAGAATGACTTCAGCGTCATTATATTGATTGATATTGTAGTATCAATATGGTGGTATTGTAGTACCACTGATTCATAGATTGATATCGTAGTATCAATTTGAGTGGTATCGTAGTACCATTCAAGAAGGTGTATTCTTTGACCGATTTCTACCGTGCAGTAGTAAATCGGTATACAGTTGTAACTGGACTGTTTTATCCTGGGGACTTCGTGGTTGATAGTCTGCTTGCACAATTTTGGACAGTGCCGCGAAACGTCTTAAAGAGAGCGACCTAGTCCGCGACTCAACCCAGTAATATCTTCGGTGGCTGAAAATTATTTTTAATGATTTTTTAACTTCGGTAACAACAATTTTAAGACGTTTCTTTCTGCCATGACTACCGAAAACATTACTGGCTCATATTATAATGTCACTGATTTTGACAAACAATTTCGGTTTGAACGGAATCACTTCAAACATTAGCAACGAAACAAATTATATTTTTTAGAACAATAAAAGAGTTGCTAATGTGTTGAAGGATTATATTTCAATTGTATTTGAAATAATTGAACAATTTTAACATGATAAAAAGTCTAAAGAATATACACCGAACGTCTGATAACTTGTCTTCTTTTGAAAGAAATGGTTGTAAAGCAAGATCAGAAAAATAGCGAAGTGCTTGTTGTCTTGAACAACAACACTAGAAACAGAAAAAGATACTTCATCAATTTTGTTGATGAATGTTGAGATTATTTTTCGTAAATCTTATGAAAAATAAAAGTGACAAGTGATGTTCTTGACATGTTTCAGTTCTTTGGAATTGAAATAGAAAAGTAATTCAATAAAAAAATCAAGTAAATTTTTGATAAGACACAAAATATGATTCCCACATTTTTTCTTAATGAGAATGAAATTATTCATGAGTTGAACGGTAAAGCAAAAAAAAAAAAAAAATTTACCGAGCTAGTTTTTACAGTCATATTTAATTCCGACATTGTATCTAACTAGTGGGGGGAAATTAATTAACCGTTTGTTTTGTGCTAAATAGAGTGCCTAAGTGCAAGAACAAATTTACTTGTGAAATTTTGAAGAAAATAAAATTTAACTTGTCTTGTGTTTTTGAACTTAGAGTAATTTGGCGTGTGTTCAAATTTCTGACTCCAAGAGAGTTAAACTCATTAGTAGAGACTATGAATGTGTATTTGTTGATACACAATTAACAACAAAGCTTATAGGTTGTTGCCTAAATGCTAAAATGATTATAGAATCAAAAGATGTTGATTTCTACGAAATTGAATTTCTCTTTAAAATTGAGAAATAGTGGGGGCATTGTAACTGGTCACATTCCAGTGATCAAAAGCAGTAATGAGAACATCGAACAAGATGTAATAGAACCTCAAAGAGGTAAGATACCAAGAATTGCTAAAAAATATGAACCTGATCACATGGTTTATAGATTAGAAGATGATCCAACGAACCTCCAAGAAACTGTCGTTCTTGGATGTTGATTTATGGTGGTAGCCGTAAATGATGAGATGAATTATCTATACTGATTTATGGTGGTGGCCGTAAATTATGAGATTGATTCTCTAGAGTCTAATAAGACTTGATATTTGGTGGACTTGTCTTATGACTACAAACGGAATGGTTGTAAATATATTTTTTTGAAAAAGAAAAAATATAGATCTTTTCAACATTTTTCCTCCAATCACAAGTTTTTATAAATAGTGAATTGGAAGAAGAAATTTTTACGGAACACCCTAAATTTTTAACTCATGGGCAAGAAAATTAAAGTCGATAAGTTAGATAAGACTTTGTAGAGTCTTAAACAAGCCATATGAAATGGCATGAAAAGTTTGATAATTTGATGATTGTCAAATGATTTTCGAAGTAAACGTAATCTTGGATATTGAGATTACTGATTCATGAATGCGAATTTCCTTAAATCAATCTCATTATGATGAGAAAGTTTTAAGAAATATATTTTACTGAATGCAAACTTGTTTGCATACGTTATGATCATAGTGTAAAAACTATGGAAAAACACTGTTGAAAGTGTAAGACAATCAGAATATGAAAGCATATATATGTTGCCGCATTCGATATGTCACAGATTGTATTAGACCCGACATTGCATATGTAGTAGCATTGCATATGTCGTGGTACTGTTGTGTGCAGGTTTGTTAATAAACCGAATAACAAACATTGGTGTGCTATTGAGAGATTCATGAGATAAAAATGACCGTGAATCTCATATTACATTATTAGAGATTTTCTGATGTTCCTGAAGATACAGTGATGTAGATTGGAATACATTATTATATGATTCCAAAACAATTAGTGACTATATATTTGGTATATATAGTAGATAAACTGTATCTTGGAAATCAGAGAAATAAACTATGTTGACTTAGTCAATATGAAGTCTAAAATAATAGCACTAGCCATAGCTAGTGAAGAATGCAAGTTGGCTGCTTGCTATTTGAGATTCCTCAATGGAATAATCTATGACAGATGTGTTGATCCAGTGTGATAGTACCGCGGCTATTGCATAAATTGAGAACCGTTATTATAACGGTAAAAGACGTCGAATAAAAAGAAAGCACAACACAGTGAGATTATTAGTCTCTAAAAGGTGTTGTAAGAATGGGTCATGTACACACTGATGAAATTTTAGCAGATCCTTTGACGAAAGGAATAGCTAAAGAGGAAGTCATTAATACATCAAAGAAGATGGGACTAATGCCTATATGAATTTCTCATGATGGAAACCGAATCTAAATGACTGGAGATCCCAAGTAATAGGTTCAATGGGTAATAACAAGTTGTGAGGACTTGAAGATGATCATGCAAATATAAATAAGAGAAGCATGAATCCTGAAAGCGAAAGGATGAGATAATAAAACTCTTAATGAGATCTATACTCTGTATGACTGGAGTACCGAGCTTCAGGAGTACTCTTGATAGACTCACCTATATTAATGTGGAACTTAGGCCGGTTCCTATGGAATTTAGAGGCGAATTCCTAGAGCGTTCATGAAACTGGGATACACGTGCAGGGCCTGCAATTTATCGAGCTACCTACTTTCAAATCAGGTATCCTACAATTTATTTTACTTGATATGTAAATGTTCAAGTGGTCATATGAAAAAAATAAAACCAAAATACAATTTGGAAGAAAATATTTTAGTTGTAAATTAGAATATGCATGTGCTGAAATTTGTATGATTGGTAGAATGCTCTATTAGACCATTGAATATTTCTTATAATATTGAATTAACATGTCCACAAATCCTAGCTCAAATGGTAGAAATACCGAAATTGCTAGTGTCGAACGCCATGACCGGGGTTCGATCCCTGGTCACTCCACTTTGTGTGTGTGAGTTTTCAATGGCTTTACCATTTCGTCTACCAACCAAAAAAAATAATATTGAATTAACATTGTTTCATGTTATTAGAAATGTGTCTGCTACACCTAATTATATTTGTGATTGATGTAAAATTAACTTTCATAAACGTAAATAAAAACCAAAAAAAAAAAAAGGATTTTTCATGGATGTTGACCGTGTGTTTAAGTTTTGACACTTTTGTTAAATGTTTTGGTTATCAAATGGCTACTTTTAATTTTTGAAGAATTTATATTTTAGAATTTGATATCAATTTTGAACCTTTTTGATGTCTAAGTAAGCTAATTTTTGTATTCTTCATAAGTTGAAACTTTGAATAAAGAAAAACCTTATTATTACTAATTTGGCTTAAGAGTGATTTCAATATCACTAATTCCTTCAAATTAAGAATGGTTGTAGAACCATAATCCCTTTGAATTTAGATTGGTCTAAGTATCATATTAGAATGACTTCAGCGTCATTATATTGATTGATATTGTAGTATCAATACAGTAGTATCGTAGTACCAATGAATCATAGATTGATATTGTAGTATCAATATGGTGGTATTGTAGTACCACTGATTCATAGATTGATACCGTAGTATCAATTTGAGTGGTATCGTAGTACCATTCAAGAAGGTGTATTCTTTGACCGATTTCTACCGTACAGTAGTAAATCGGTATACAGTTGTAACTGAGCTGTTTTATCCTGGAGACTTTGTGGTTGATAGTCTGCTTGCACAATTTTGGGCAGTGCCGTGAAACGTCTTAAAGAGAGCGACCTAGTCCGCGACTCAACCCAGTAATATCTTCGGTGGCTGAAAATTATTTTTAATGATTTTTTAACTCCGGTAACAACAATGTTTGATAAAATGCTTGAGTTGAACGTTGACACAATGTTGTAAATGTTGTGTATTTTGTTATAGGAATGACGGATGAAGTTGGACGAACCAGAAGTGGCAGGGAAAGCAGAGCACATGGCTCTGCACGTAGAGAACTTGTGAATGTCGATAAAATTCGAAGTCGGGCTAAGGGGAAACAAGTTGTAGTTGTTGGATCGGCTCAAGCTCAAGAGGAGGATCCTCAAGTTGAAGAAGTAATGGAAGAACAAATGGAAGGCGAAACCGAAGCGGGATTGGAAGAGCAACAATATGAAGACGATTTGAGTGACTTCTTTGACTTTGGAGATGAAGATGAAGAGGAAGAGCAAGAGAAAGAAGCACAAGCAGAACCACAACCAAAAACAACGGAAAAAAAATACGAGAACAACACAAAGAAGAAATCCACCACGTGCCGGTGAAGCACGAGTTACAAGTTACCCTGGTGGTCCAACGGACTTGTCGTTGTTGCCGGGTTTTGGAAAGCACGTTGATGCGTCGTTGTGGAGAATCTATTTAATAAAACATTGGAAAGCGCGTTGTGTGAATAAAAATTTGTTTTTCAAATAAATCTATTTAATTAGTCAATTAATAAATATACTTTTTAAATAAAAAATATATATTTCTTGAAATGAATGAATACCAATTGGATAATCAAACATGTATTTTTTTGGGTAACGGTTTTTATGGTTTATTTACGTATCGGCCACCAATTTATTTTTTGAGAATTTTTTTTGTCATCTTATTGTCTTCTCGTGTGCCCTACGCCTTTTCTTATTTACTCCTTCGCTACTTTAAGTAACGAATGTTATAAGAATGATAAAGTTTTGAGAAATTTTGTAAAATGCCGCCCGCTACTTAAGTAGCGGACTAGTCAGTGGTCATGTCTTCTGCATCGGTCAAAGGTCTACAAAGTGAAAAAATTTAATTGACTACCTATGCAGCAAACCAATCAAGATCAATTATCTTAGTCAGTCTTCTGATTCTTGTGCAAACCATCTCCTCCTCCTCCGCGTATGAATTCAGAAAACACTCATCCACCACCAGAACCCAATGTTGAGCTGCTACTACCTCCCACATTCATATTGATACATGCTTCACTTTGCATAACACCTGAAGTTCCACTGCCGCTGAGTTGGTGCTGCTGAAGTGCTGAGTAAGGTTGTTGCTCCGTATATAGCAGGGCGTGCATTCATATTGTCAATGGCGATGCCAGGAATTTTAGAGAGCCTAGGAAAAGTTCTAACCGCAAGCGGAAAATTCACATGTGACATAGTATATAAATAAACTTGTCATTTTGTCAACAAAATTACAATTTGCAATAAGAGGGTTGAAATATAACATACCAATAGTGTGCTAAATAAAACAGCGAGGCAAATTTCCTTTCCGAGTCTTCGCTGAGGTGAATGTTCGTATAATATCAACATCATCAAGTGACTTGAATATCTCCCGCTCGGTGTAACATATCATCAAGTCATTGAACCACTTATTGTTGATTTTGTTGTGCAATTTAGTCTTAATAATCTTCATTGCTGAAAAAACTCTTTCAACGGATGCTGTCGACACCGGTAATATCAAAGCCAACTCAATAAGTTTGTACACCAATGGAAATACGAAATGTTTATCAGTTTGAACCATCTTCATAGCCAAACTTTGAACATCCTCACAAGTAGAAAATGAAACATGTCTTTTCACGTGTACTACAAAAGTCTCAAGTTGCTCCTTTATTGTTCCACGATCATAATCAGAAAAGTCTTCATGATAAATATCAGCAAGACGAGCAAGCTTATCAACATCAAACTTGGAGAAAGAATTCTTGGGGTCAAGGCATGAGAAACAATTAAGCACAATGTTACTTCCTTCACTAAAGCGGTGATCCATCTCCACACATATTTTGTCAATAGCAACATAAAAAATCTCTGCACGGTAATGATGAAGATTAGTGATAGTCCTCCCTTCTAGCCTTGAACGACCCCGAACCGGTATTTCTTCATCCATATTTGGCATCGGAATACCTTTAGCAATACAAAATTCTTGGACATTAACAAAGAAAGTATCCCAACCATTCTCTCTCAATGTGGCCAACCGAGCTTTGACATCATCAATTAAATCCATGGCAAGCACAATATTAAGATCTTGAACAATCTAAGGAACAAGTCAAACGGACCTTATACAATTCTTCCGATTCTCTAGTTGCTCTAAGAAACTTAGTTGCTATACTTTGTCTTTGATTATTATAATCAACGTAGTGCTTCACACATGAGTTGTGCATACTACCATGACCACCAACATGATCTTTGAAGCCCGTAGATGAATGCTTCCAATCTTTATATCCATCTTTAGTGAAGACTTCATAACAAAAGTGTTCGGGCCTCCCGGGTTGCTTAAAGAGAAAGCAATAGAAACAATAAGCTGCATCCTTGAACTCACTGTATTCTATCCATGTATACTTTCCATACCATGATTTACAAAATGCTCTTGTACTTCGATCACTTGCAAATTGAGTACGAGGGAATTTTTCCAAAATTGGTTGCGTTGGACCCTTCAATATGTATGCCCTCCTCACGTGGTCTTGAATATCTGGAGCATACTCGTGAATTTGTTTCCTAAGACTCGGATCACGCACAATCTCATTTGAATTAAACTCATTGGCCACATTAGGTTGTGGTTCTTCTACTTCGGCTTCCGATTGCACAACATTTACATTCTCAATCCTTGCTCTAGGAACAAAAAATTTCTCCATCTCTGAAATTAAATTATGCAAAATTAGAAGGTCAATAGCAAACTATTGTATCAATAAAATCAGCTGCTACAAAGGAAATAATACAGTGAGGACATTCTCCAATTCAAATAGTGTCATAGAAATTAAGGTAAGCTTAGATAAATTATGCGCAACATAATTTTCTATTCTTTTGACATGAACAACTAAACAGTTAGAAAAGAAATTGGTAAGGTTACTACAGAACAGTAATGATTGAACCAAATTAAGAATTATCAACAAAATTAGTAAGCATAATCACCAAAAAATTTCTCCATCTCTGAAATTAAATTATGCAAAATTAGAATCTTATTAAAGTTAACCAATAAAGCAATAGCCACTAACCAAGGAACTAAAACAATTGAAAAGCAAAGGGGATGATTGAGGTTTGAGACCCTATTCTACTATAAGCCTGCAAAATAGAACAGTATCTACACTAGAGAAAAAATTGCAGATTATAATTGAGAGCAGATTATAATTACAGATTATAATTAAAATTGCAAGATGAAACAACACAATCAATTTGACGTTTATAACTCCAAATTCATGGGAAAAACAACAGAATCAACAAGAAGCTAAACAACAACAAAAAATTGAATGATTGAGGTTTATAACTCACCAATCTGATTGAGTGGCTGAGAGATTGAGAGAGAGATTGAGCGGCGGAGAGAGAGAGAGAGATTCAACGGCGAGAGGATAGACAGATTGAGCGGTTGAGAGAGAGAGATTGAGCGGCGTAAAGAGGGAGATGAAGCAGCTGAGAGACAGATCGAGAGACATATCGCGAGGGAGAGATGAGAGACGAGCGAGTTCTGAGAGAGAGAGAGATATCATCGTACAATCAATTGTGTTTTCTATTTTGTTTTTACGTTTCTTTTTGTTTTGTTATTAAAAAAATAAAATATATATATGGGCTGGGCCAGCCTGTGCACATGCCAAGGCAGGCATGCACAGGGCTTGGCATCGCCACTGCATATTGATATATATATATATATATATATATATATATATATATCGAAAATAATGCCTAAATATTTTTCTCAAACAATTTATTTTCTCCAAAATAAATTGTTTGAGAAAAGTCAAAACTAAAATTGCTTTCGCCGAATTCAAACATGTTGGTTAAAATAGAACTTAAGACTTAAGATGCGATAGGGTTTGCATCTTCATCAACTTCCTCACCATCTGCGATAGGGTTTGCTCTGCGATTAACAACAGAGCTGCGATAGGGTTTGCTCTGTTTCACCGTCTGACCTTGCTTCTTCGCCGAATTCAAACCTTCCTCACCGATTAACCATGATTCTTCACTAATTAACCACTGTTCCTCGATCAATTGAGTCTTTTTCTCGCTGATTCTGAGATTACTTCTCTGCTTAAGGGTTGCGTTCGTCTTAGTTCTACCGCCATTTTTCTGTCAATTACAGGTTTAGGGTGGTGACTTACAGTTCGTACTGTTTCTGTCTCGCATCATCCATGGCTTAAACTTGTTTTTGCAATTTCGTTCACTAGATTACGTTTTTGTTGCCGCCACTTTATTTTGTTTCTGTCTCTGGTTGCTGCTTTGTCTGGTTTATATAGCTGACTTGGTTATTCGAAATTTAGCGAGCTTCCCGGTGCTCTGCTAAGGATTGGGTGTCTCTTCACTTTGTGAGAGTTTTTGTGAGATCTTTGTATCGTTGACATTCTGTTGCCCTTCGTTTTCTTGTATCCGGCCTGTATACTAATAACATGGATGCAATTAATTTGGATAACCTTCATATTGATGAAGATGAGGCTTTGAACTTCGACCTAGAGGAGAATTCATGAGACCAATATAATGTAAACCTCTGCTTGGTGGGCCGCTTCATTCATGATAGGCCTATTAAATTCAATAGTATGAAGGCACGCTTGGCTGATGTTTGGAGGCCAGTGAAGGGTATGGTTGTAAAGGAAGCTACTCAGGGGTTATATTTATTCAAATTTTTTCATCCCCTTGATGTGGAGGAGGTTATGAAGGGAGGGCCGTGGCTTTTTGATAATTACACTTTGGTTATTGATAGGATGAAGGTAGGTGTGGCGCTACATGATATTCCACTTTATCACGTCAATTTTTGGGTGCAAATTCATAACGTTCCTGTTGGCATGATGATTGAGAAGGTGGGAAAAGGTCTTGCAAATTACATAGGGGAATTTGTGGAGTATGACAAGAACAATTCTACGAGCTTCTGGTGGCAGAATATGAGGGTAAAGGTGAGGGTGGATGTTAGGAGACCGTTGAAGATTGAGAAAAAAATCATGCTGAATGGTGGACTGGGGGGTGTTGTGAAATTTAAGTATGAGAGATTGGGTCTGTTTTGTTTTGTCTGTGGAATTATTGATCATTCCGACACAAGTGTGAGGTCAAATACGCCATGGAACGGGATGATGGCAGTAGGGGTTGGTCAAATGAAATTAGAGCGGAGGTACGTCGTCCTGGAGGTAGAGTTGAATCTTGTTGGTTACGTGAGGAACAGAGTAGTATGGATGGTGTGCATACTGATTGTCATGCTAGCCAGAGGGAGCCGCAGAGTTCGGGATCCCCACAGTTTAATGAGACGCAACCACGTCGGCGTGATAATGGTAGTGATAGTTATCAGGGTGGTAACGAGGTAGTGGTCACAGGGAGGAATAACAATCAGTCCATGCCAACAACTATGGGGAGTCAACGCCCTAATCATGAGTTAACCATTATTCCATCAGTTGCCACTAATTCATTGTCCCGACGTCCTATATTGACTTTGAGCAATTGCAGGAATATCAGGCAGGTTGGGAATGCGATGGCCGAAAGGGGTAATACACAGATCAGTGCGATTGTGAATGACGTATCGCAAACAGATGGTGGAAGCCATTTACATGACAATGATATGGAGGTCCAGGTGAAGAGGAAGAGAAGACGGGCTGATGGTACAAGTTCGGAGGAAACAAATAATACTGTTCAACAGCATTTTTTATCCGCAGGTCCTGGCAGTCTCCAGGGCTGCCGGGACTCATGATTATTCTTAGCTGGAATTGCCGAGGATTGGGCGGCCCAAATGCAATTCCTAACCTACGTAAGCTTGCCCGAGTGCATAAGCCAGATGTTTTATTTCTTAATGAAACTTTAGCTTATGATAGACATCTTGAAACTATTCGTGTTTTGTTGGGTTTTGACTCTTGTTTAGCTGTTGATGTGGAGGGCCGGAGTGGGGGCTTGGCAGTGTTATGGAAGGTAAGTAGTAATTGTAGCATTCTAAATTATACGAGAAATTTTATTAATCTGTTAGTGGAGGATGAGCAACGGGGGGGAGTGGCGGCTAACCTGTTACTATGGTTATCCCGAGCGTAGTCGGCGAAGTAGTGCATGGGATCTGTTGAGGGAGTTGGGTAATATGTCATCTCTTCCTTGGTGTATCATCGGTGATTTTAACGACCTTCTTGCTCAGGAGGATAAGCGGGGCAATCTTCCCCACCCGAATTGGTTGTGTATGGGATTTCGCCAAGCGATTAGTGACTGTGATCTATCTGATATTCCACTAGAAGGTTATCCGTTCACTTGGATAAAAAGTCGCGGTACTCCTCATGTGATTGAAGAACGGTTAGACAGAGCAATGGCTAGTACAAGTTGGCTCAATCTTTTTCCTAATGTGCGGTTATCTAATCTTTTAGCCTCACATTCAGATCATAGTCCGATATTGCTACATTGTACTCCTTCGTCGCGATCTCGTTTCAATGGGTCTTTTCGTTTTGAGAACAGTTGGTTGAGAGAACCAGACCTAGAGGAAGTGGTGCTTGAGGGATGGGGTGCTCATGAGAATATTGAGGTGGTAGATCGTGTAGCAAGATGCGCTAACAGACTACAAAGTTGGGGAAGGAAGAAAAAGGTGAAATTTAAAGAGGAAATAGATGAATGTGTGAGAGAGATGGAGGTGTTAAGGGGGAATCAGGGGGAGGAGGAAGGTAGAAGGTATCAAGAGATCCATGACCGCCATGTTGTTCTAATGGTTTAAGAAGAGGACTATTGGAAACAACGAGCAAAGATGCATTGGCTTAAAGAAGGTGATATGAATACTAGTTTTTTCCACAAGTCGGCAACTGCTCGTCGCAAGAAAAAGAATATCAGTAAACTTGTTGATGAAGGTGGCATAGAAGTTCATACTCAAGAGGAGCTTTGTGAGGTAGCAAAACAATATTTTGATACTCTATTCAAGCCTAAAAATGGTGAACAGGAACTAGTCCTTAATCTTATCCAGAGGAGAGTGACGGAGGAGGATAACATGTACCTTGCAGCGCCTATTACAAAGGTTGAAATTCAACAAGCTTTGTTTCAGATGCATCCGGATAAATCTCCAGGGCCAGATGGATTTAATCCAGCATTTTATCAGAGGTTCTGGGAGCAATGTGGTGATGATATTTTTGTGGCAGCATCTACCTGGTTAGATAGAGGGTACTTTCCCACAAGTCTTAACGAAACAAATATTTGTCTCATTCCTAAATGTGACAATCCCATTTCTATGAAAGACCTACGTCCTATATCTCTTTGTAACGTTCTCTATAAGATGATATCTAAAGTGCTTGCTAATAGGTTGAAACTTTGTCTAGATAAGTGTGTTTCCTAGGAACAGTCAGCATTTGTGGAAGGAAGATCAATTCTTGATAATGCTCTTATTGCCATTGAAGTGCTTCATTCCTTAAAGAGGAAGACTAAAGGGCGTAGAGGTGAGCTAGCATTGAAGATTGATATTAGTAAAGCTTATGATAAAGTGGACTGGGGCTTTCTCCGTGGCGTTTTGACTAGCATGGGATTTGGTGACAGCTGGAAACGTTGGATAATGATGTGTGTAAGCTCTGTCAATTACTCAGTACTCATGAACTATGACAAAGTTGGACTGATTATCCCGGGTCGTGGGTTACGACAAGGAGACCCTCTTTCTCCTTACTTGTTTATTCTGGTCGCTGAGGGTTTGACTTCTCTTATTCACCAGGCGGTTGATAGGGGTGATGTTCATGGAGCGAGAATTTGTCGTGGCGCCCCAGAGGTGTCTCACCTTCTATTTGCAGATGATTGTTTCTTGTTTTGCAGGGCAAGTGTCGTCGAGGTAAATCATCTTATGAATATTCTACATACTTATGAACTAGCCTCTGGTCAGGAAATAAATTTGGTCAAGTCCGAAGTATTTTTTAGTCGCAATTTGTCTCATGCAGCTAAAGAAGATCTGGCTAGTATTCTTGGAGCCCGCCATGTTTTAGGAACAGGAATATATCTTGGTCTGCCGTCTATGATAGGAAGGAGTAAGAAAGCGATATTTTCTTACATTAAGGACCGTATTTGGAAGAAAATGAATTCATGGAGAGGGCGAGCGTTGTCTAAGGCTGGTAAGGAGGTTATGATAAAATCTGTGCTTCAAGCCATCCCGTCATATGTGATGAGTTTGTTTATCCTTCCCTCCTCACTCATTGATGATATTGAAAAAATGTTAAATGCATTTTGGTGGGGAGGCGGAAGTCATAATAATAAAGGGATCCACTGGTTAGCTTGGGATAGACTGGCATGCCCTAAAGCGAAGGGTGGTTTGGGGTTTCGTAAGTTTGAAGCGTTCAATATGGCTATGGTGGCGAAACAAGCTTGGAACATCATTCAAAATCCAGAGTCATTGGCGGCTAAACTAATTAAAGCAAGATATTTTCCACGTTCTTCGTTACTTGAAGCATCTTTAGGGTGCAATCCTAGCTATGCTTGGCGTAGCATTTGGAAGGCTAAACAAATTCTCTTACATGGGTGTAGGTGGCGGATTGGTAGTGGTGACAGGATCCGTGTCATGTATGATCCATGGCTGAGAAGGAATGGTGATCGTTGGGTGACCTCACCTCAAGTGGAATGTGTATATGATTTATTTGTTAAAGACTTGCTCCTTGAGAATTATAAAGCTTGGGATATAGCTAAGATTCGTAATTTGTTTTTAGGACCGGTGGTGGAAGAGATCATTGCAACTCCTCTTATTAGTTCGGTTAAAGAGGACAAAGTGGTTTGAGAGGAGGAAAGAAACGGGTGCTATTCTGTTAAATCCGGTTACAACCTAGCCATGAGATGTATTTTTTGCAGTGATAGACACCATGTGGAGGGTAATTGGAATGATATTTGGAAAGCTCAATCTCCTCACAAAACGCGTCACTTACTCTGGAGGTTGTGTAGGGGGTGTCTCCCGACACGCGTTCGATTGACACAACATTATGTAGATTGTGAACTAAGTTGTCCCGTGTGCGATGATGAGGTAGAGGATGATATTCATGTGTTTTTTGGATGTGTCGCAGCCCGTGAGTGTTGGATGGCTGCAGGGCTGTCACAGTTACTAGAGAATCCGGCGTACCAGAATGGGACAGTCACAGGCAGAGTATTTGGAATGTGTAGAAATGAGGACAATGCAATGCTAGGAAGGGTATCATCGTTATTTTGGTGCATTTGGCATAACCGAAACAACAAGATCTGGAATGACAATGTTCAGTCACCAAGCCAGGTTGGAAGAATGGCCTTCGCTGTCTGGAATGAGTGGTTTACCGTCCATCAACTGCGACGTCATAATATTGCTCCTGTTGCGGATCCTAGGCCAGTTCGGTGGGACAAACCATGTGTGGGATGGATAAAATGTAATGTTGATGCTGCGTTTGTATCTAGGTCCAGTATTACTTCTATGGGTCTTTGTTTTCGCAACACCAATGGTCAACTTGTGGCTGGCTTGACTCAATGGCAGCAATCTGTTTATTCCATAGTAGAAGGCGAAGCATGGGCACTATTACATGCTATGAAAGAGGCTATACATCGTGGATTTGGGCGAGTTCAATTTGAAAGTGACTCAAAATTGTTGGTTGACGCTATCCATTCGAGAAGATCGGGCAACTCAGAATTTAATTTAATTGTTAATGAAATTATTCTGTTTATGTCATCTTATGTAAACTTTGAGGTTAAGTTTATTAGGAGGCAAGCGAATTCGGTTGCTCATACTCTTGCTAGGGCGGCCAATTCTTGGGCTAGTTTCCATAGATTTGAGATTATTCCCCTATGTATTGAACAGTTAATAGTTAATGAAATGCAGTAAGTTTGTTTGTTTCAAAAAAATATAGTTAGATTTATATTTGAAATAAAATAATATTAGGGTTCATGATTTATATTTCTGTTTATAATTTTAAGGATTCATTTAAAATTTATAGGTTTTGTTTGTCATTTTAAAGATATGATTTGTTTTTATATAGCTCTATATATAGAGTTATATGGTTATGAATAATATAACTAAAAAGAAAAATAAAACTTGAGAGTATTCTCCATGTAACAATTTATTTTCTTATCCATTTTCTCCATAAAATATATCCCACCAACTTCCGCAATACAAAAAACACAAAAAAACATATAATATATATGTTAAAATAAAAAAATTGGATATTCAATATAAATATTTGTTAGGATAAGCATAAACTCTTAAAACAAAATTAAGCTTACACTACCGTACAATTATATATATATATATATATATATATGCCTCATAAATCCGTAAAACAGTTGTATTACGACTTATAAAAAACGGGACACCAAGTTCATAATTGGAACCGGGCACCCGAAATATCAAGGACGGCTCTTACCGCATATAGTCTTCGTCGGCTAATCGACGAGAAACCTTTTATGTCCAAATTGGCTACCGTGTGTCTAACCAAAATAGAATATACGAATCTTTCATTTAGGGTCACACAAATGAGACTCTCCTATGCATAAATGAGATTGTCCCATGGTGCTGAAATGACTGGTGGTAGAAATTGAAAAACGGGTAGAACCCGAAGGCCACACACTCTTCCATTTAACACGTAAAAATATACAGGAGCATAATTATAGTTCAACCCATATTTAAATCTATGATTCCGCCTTAGGTGCAAACACGCTTAAAGTTTCAACTGAAGAGTCACATTTGTTCTCGTCACGGGGACAAAATTTCACAAGATGAGACTCTTCAGTTTATTTAATTAAAACTTGAGATTTTGTATGTAATATTTAAATTGATTTAATTGTTTTGTCTGACGTGTTGATAATATTTGCATTTATTGATTATGTGTGGTTGCGTTTCTGTAACAGGTTGGTTCATTACTCAAGTGATTATGCTTTAGCCAAAGGTTTGCCACATGGCCAAATTTAATTGGCCACTGTTGCGGCTAAAATGCCTATAAAAGGAGACATTCAGGTGGTGAGGTCTCACACCTCTCCCACTTATGTTTTTATGCTTCTTTATTTTGCTCAGTTGGTTTAATTTATTTAGTTTTGTCATTTCGTGTGTAAATGGTTGCACTGGTATTGGGTTTGGTATATTAATCGACAAGGGATAATGTAGAGAAGCAGAGGCTCGTACGACTGTCATGGGATAATGTCCAGAAGTGGAACTGTCCTATTATGCAAAAAAAATTGGTTCTGACCATCTAAATGTCTGCATGTAGGAGGAAGATACTGAGAAGTAGGTCGAGGATGTCAAGTGGAATATTCTCATTCTTTTGGATCGTGATTGTTAACATAAGTTCATCTCAATCTGGCTTGAACCTTCTCATTTGGATTCTAATTAATTTTAATGTAATTTTTTTGTCTAGCGTGTTATATCTAGTTTTCCTTAGAGTAAGATTTTATTCACTTTGAAGTTGAAACACTTGACGAAGTGTATAAATCAATGTAATTTTTGTGTCTAATCTATAAAATTAATTTCTATGAATTTTTGTTTTCTGTTATGTTTCTATTTTTTTGTGTTTTGTATCCACTCCACTGCAATGTTGTTCCCGTCATAGTTTTTGCTTTCTGTAGCAGATGGGTCCACTACTTAAATGCTCGGGGGTTCAATGTAATGTAATAATATATTTGTTTGTCTTCTGATCTTTCTTATATTATGACAATTTTTGTTGTTGTTATTGAATGTAATGAATTCGATTTTTTATGGTTTATTACAAAAAAAGTTGTTATTTTTTTGTCAAATGCTCGTCCGCTACTTAAGTAGCAAGTGACAAAAACGTTAAAATTTTAAATGGGGCTTTTGGTGGGGCATGAGATCAAAACTGGTTAAAAAGTTAAGAAATTTTTACTCATCTGCTGCTTAAGTGACGGAAACATTCCGATACTTAAATAGCGAACATGAATATTTTAATAAATTTGTAGGGTACGTTAGAAGAAAGGCAGAGTGACAAAAAAATTCTCTTACTTTTCTTTTTAAATCTTAACTGACCCACTCAAATTGACACAAGAGATAATCGAATCTCAAACCTTAAATATTTCAAACCAATACCACCACTCTAATCCGAGTAGATTTTAATTATTTAAGACTTTGAACTAAGTTTAAAAATTGGATCAATTTGAATAATGACTATCGATTTATTTGCACAGCCATAGTTGAGAGAGCGAACATAGAAAAACCATCAAGCCTGAACTGAATACCATAACAAAAAATGCGGTTTCCTGTGATTCCTCACATCACACATTCACAGCAGACCAGTGGTTGATTTGAGTTAAGCTTGAGTTGTGGGGACCCATAAAAGTGAAACAAAACCAAAACCCTTGTGTGTGCAGTGTGCACATTGAATTCTCTTCTTTCTTCACGCAACAAATACACAAAAAACATTAAATATTTTTCCTTATTCACTCAAAATGGCCTTCTTTTTTTATGATATTGGTAGCATGGGTAGATCTTGTCGTTATTAACTTTGTAAGGATTAACCTAGGAACCTGAGCCATCCCTCAAACCCTCTGCTGGTCCACACCACCGTACCCCTACAGTATAGATTATAGTTTATTCCTAACCTAACTAACCTTTTTATATGTACTTCACCCTTCTTTGAAAAATGAAAATGACATCTCCATTTGCCATCTGTATTCTTCCTTCCTGCCATGCCCGCAGCTTCCCCTATGTCACTTTGAGATTCGATTCGCTCGACTCGACTAACACCTTCCTACCACTTTGAGATTCTAAACTTTTACGAGTAAAATGTCAAATACCCCCTAAAATTTTAAAATAGGCAAATATCCCATGAAATTGTAAAACGTCAATCAAAGACCCCCTTCATCTGTTAACTCGGCCTATTTTGATGATGTGGACGTATACTGAGTATGTGGCAACTGCCAGTCAGACTACACGTCATAGGGGGTATTAGACCGAAATTTATAAAAAAAATAAAAAAATCTGGAAAAAATCCTTGACTTGAAGCTTCATCATCATCCTCATCATCATGTTCTTGTAGATCTGCAAGAGAAAAACTCATTGACTTAAAACTTCTTAGTCTAAGCCTCATTTCAACAACATATGATTCATTCATTCTATCATGACCAATTAGAACATGATGATCTTCTTGTTTCTTATTCTCAACCAAGGAATTAGATGAAGATGATAAAGCAAAGAAAATCCGGAAGGCCGTCGGCAATAGAACGATATTTTTTGTTATGTTTATGTTGTTCATCAGTATATGTAATCATAAGGAAAAGTGAGAGAAAAAAAAATTTTGCAACAGCAAAAGGGGGAAATATACTAAAAGGGCATAAGAAATGCCAAGTCCAATACAACAAACAATTAAAAATTGACTATAACTTCAGTCCCTAAACCACTCCACACAAAAGGCTAACAAAACACAATCAAAGAAGAGATATGAAAACCCTTTACAAAAACAAACATAACCCTTTACAAAATAATACAACTCAACACCATATATTAATCCAAACAAGGAAAAGGATCGAACAAGAGTTCCCAGTAACTCAATTCACTAGAATGATTAAAGGAACAATCACCCATAAAGAGCAAACAACCGATATACAGAGAAAGATATGTGGAAAGAAAAGAAGGGTTTTCCACTTGATTCACAATTTTAAGGTCACCATTTGTGAGATTTGCAATTTAAGGTTGATGGTTTCTGAGAAAAATCCCTTTCAATTTCATCATCCATTACTACATCAAGTTCACAAGAACATGTCACAAATGGTGGATTTGTTGCAGATTTTATTTATTTTTTCTAGATTTTTTTTTAAAATTTCAGTCAAATAGCCCCCTATGACGTGGAATCTGACTGACAGTTGCCACATACTCAGTTAACGTCCATGTCATCAAAATAGACAGAGTTAACGGACGAAGGGGGTATTTGATTGACGTTTTACAATTTCAGGGGGGTATTTGCCTATTTCCAAATTCCAGGGGGGTATTTGACGAATTTTAAAATTTCAGGGGGGTATTTGACATTTTACTCAAACTTTTATTCTTAGGGAGCTTCTAAGGTATTATATTCGAATAATTCAAATGTACCGGTACATTAAAGTAAATTGATAAAATAATAATTATTTTTAGAAATTAAAAAACTATCAGACGATTATTGTATTTTAGATATAATAACGGGCCTGTTTGTTTGAGATTTTTTTTCAAAAAAATTATTTTTTCTAAAAAAAATCACTTTTTTTATTCTAGTAGTGTTTGTTTCAGATTTTTTCAAAAATCATTTTAGTAAAAAAATCTATTTTTCCTTCAAAATGAAAAGCTATTTTCAATAGCTTTCTTTAGAATCTATTTTTTTTAAAACCATTTTCTAAAAAAATAGATTTTTATGATTGTAAACAAACAGAAAATAGCTTTAGATTTTCTTCAAAATCTCTACAAAAAATTCTCTAAATTTTTTTGAAAAAAATTTTTTTTTTTTAAAGCTTAAACAAACAGGCCCAATATCACAAGAAACAACACAATTTCATGGTTTATAACCATTGCACTAATTTTTCTAATATTTTTTAGAAAAAAAATCAATATTGACTATTACATTGAATAAAAATTCAAAAAATATCAAATTTTATATTTTTGACAATTTTGATGAATAATGTTTAGTTACTATAATCAATTTAATTATAAAAAAATGATTTCCATTAAAAAATATGCATTTACATATTAATTTAATTACCTAATGTATCGATACATTAGAAATTATCATATATACCATATAATTTGCCTTATTTTTATAATTATACGAGGGTTAAATATATTTTTACTATTGTGTTAGAAGTAGAAAACGATGTACACACTTTTTTTCCACTTGCGCTTCTGTTTGGACTAGCTGGCAAGCAGTCAGACTGTTATCTGTCATGGTCTCTACGACATGTCAGCAAGGTTGTGCGGCCAATAGAGTATTTGCTTGTGTCAGACTGACGATTGTGCAACTATAGGTGGAGCGACTACACTATTTTGGAGAGTATATGACACAACCGGAATGATAAAAGTCAAGTTGGACGACTGCTTTTGATAATTGGAGTGAATAGTTTGCTGTTTATAAGATGCGAAGTACTGATGTTCAGTTTGTCCAGCCTTTAAGCACAAATTGGTGGGGAAAGTCTCGGATAGAATGGTTAAAATGCAACGTCGATGCAACTTTTTGTTGTTGACTTAGGAATGACACAATGAGTGCTTGTTTTCGTAATAGCTCCGGTGAGTTTATAGTTGGATTCACACAGTGGCAGCGTATGATGTTATCAATAGAGGAAGGCGAAACATGAACATTATTGCAAGTCATGCATGAAGCTAAGCATAGAGGCTTTGAATGAGTCCAATTCGAAAATGACTCTAGTGTTGGTTGAAGCAATTCGTAGCCAGAGGAGAAACAACTCATGATTTCTTTCAATTGTTAATGATATTATTCTTATTATGTCATCTTGTACAAACTTTGAAGTAAAGTTTATTAGGAGACAAGTGAAAGTGAATTCGGTTGCTCATACGCTAGCTAAGGAGACCAATTCCTGAACTAGCTAGTTTCTATTGATTTGAGATTATTTCTTTATGTATTGAACTTTTGATGATTTTTGAAACACATTAAGTTTGTTTGGTTAAAATATATATATATATATATACACAAAAAATTTATTTTTATTCTTTATTTTTAAAAGTGAGAAATATTTAATACATTGATAAAACTATATATTTTCTTTATTTCATTTATGAACATATTTTAATATTTATAAATTTTTTAAAATGTAAATTTTGGAATAGATGGAATATAAATTAATACTGTGCTAAGAAATACTCCCTCCGTTTTTTTTAATTGTCCAGTTTTGTCAGATTTACCGTTTCTAATTAACTGTCCATTTAGTGTTTAAGGGTCCGATTTGTTAACTGCACCCTTTGTCAATTACTCTTATCTTTTTCAATAAAACTAATTAATACTATATATTTGAAAAACTAAAGTTTTTTTTTTGGTACATAACATATTAAATATATTTTGTTTTTTTGTACATAATATATTTAAATTTATTGGAAAGAGAAAGTGTGTGCGAAAACATAGGAATTTATCGGTGAATTAATATTAGGGTATAATAGGAAGATAAGGTGCAAAAATACACTTTATTAATTTGTTGTTAATATTCTAAATGGACATTTATAAAAAAACGGAGGGAGTATAAAATTACCCAAAATTTAAATAATACAAATTTACTTTTTAGTTAATAAGTGAAGTCACATAGTTAAATCAAATGAGATGTCATATAATATATTCTTTCTGATTTCATTAGAAAATTGATTAATTTCTTCTATAATATATAATATAGATCAGATATATCGATTTTTTAATTAACCTAAAAAGTAATTTTTTTCAAACGAAAAAATACCAATATAATAGTTAGACTTGATCTGTCAAAAAAAAAAAAAATAGTTAGACTTATTAATCCAACAGTAAATCTTTTTAATCCAATTTTGCCGTATTGTACCCATAAACTCAGAGTTGATAGAAATACGCCAATATATATTATAGGTAGGATCCAAATTCAAACCTCACACATCTCACTTATTTCCGTGAAATTCTTAACTAACTTAAAAAATAAAGGAACTTTTACGGTACATTTGAATAATTTCAATGTACGGGTACAGTAGGTTGTTAAATTGATAAATTTGTAATTTTTTTTATAATTAATAAACTATCAGCCGATCATTGTATTTTAAAGATAATAATATCACAAGAAAAAACACAATTTTATTGTTTATAAGGATTACACCAATTTTTTAATATTTTTCATTAAAAAAATTCAATATTGACTATTATTATGCATAAAAATTAAAAAAAATATCAAATTTTATATTTTTGACAGTTTTGATAAATTATATTTTGTTATTATAATATTATTAAGGATAGAAAACATAATTTCTAATTTCTTTAAAAAATTATTCAATTATTTAATGACCTAATTTGTACCATAAAAAATAATTGTCTCACTCACTAAACTTTATCATAATTTTGAAACACTGATGTGAAAAATATAAAGAATACAAACAAGACAAGTTATGTCTCCATTCTACTACTGTTTAACAACAACAAAAAAGCAGAGCTTACTCTTTCTAGTTTGAAGCAGAAACAGAAGTACGTTACATTACATAAAAAGAACCATCATTCCTATTCCTCACTTCACACTGTCAACAATGGCTTCTCTAACTCCTGGCGTACTCACAAAGCTTCTACAAAACGCCGGTAAAAGAGTAACAAACGAACATCGTCAACCACTTCTTCAAGTAACAGAAATCATTCCTCGTCTTTCCGAGGACACGTGGCAACCCAACACTGGTTACTTTCTCAAACTTTCTGACTCTCTTCATTCCGCTTACGCCTCTGTCTCCGATTCCGACGCTGAGTTAATCCGTTCAAATAAACTTCAACTCGGTCAATTCGTTTATGTAACTCGCTTTGACTCGGACGATTCTTGTTCTGTTCCTCTTGTTTGTGGTTTGAACCCTCTTCCTAAAAGAAGAGCTTGTGTTGGTAATCCTATTGATTTGGTTTCTAGTGATTGTTTACATAATAATGTTAAGAAAAAGAAAGAGAATAATGGGTCACACTCTAATGTCAACAAGAACAAGAACATGAATATGAAGAAGAACAATGTTGTTGCTGTTGAAATGAGGAGGTTGAGTTTGGATTCTGCTACAAGAAGGGTTTGGGATCATGGTTCTGTTAAACCTTCTTCTCCATGTTCAACTTCTAGATTCAACTTCAGTAAATCTACCTCTACTTCACCTAATGTATTTTTCTCCTCTTTTTTATTTTTTATGTTGAGGTTTTTATTGAGGGAAAAGGGTTTTTAAATTTTTCAATTGGGTGGTGTTTTTATAGATTAAAAATGAAATCTTTATTATGGATAATGCTATTTGATGTTAATGATGTTGAATGAGGGCCCAATCACTTTTTAAAAATGCTTTTTTGTCTGAATAATTGAATTGGACCCATTCACCAGTACTTTTTTTTTCTTCAAGCTTATAAAATAAAACCCTTTCAATTGGTAAATATTTTGGTTAGTGTAGGATTCTGCATAATTTATAATCTGCAGTATATATACTTTTTTTTTTTAATTTAAAAAATTTGATGATATTTTTGCTGGTAAAAAATGCTACTAACTTTTTGAGGTATTTATTTATTTATTTATTTTTTCTTTAATTATTTAATGTGGTACATTGATGATGAACCTTTGTTGGTGTAGGTGATAGACAAGAAGGTTTCTTTGAAAACTAATTCTTATTCTCCATTGAAGTCTCCAACAACTTCAATTGTCTCACCATTGAAGAACAAAGATGAGAACTTGTGTCCCAAAATGACAGGAACACCTCCTAGGAAAAGTGCTACTACTATTCCTAAGTCACCTTGTGTTGACAATGGTTTTGTTCCAAGTAAACTTGTTAAGGTACCATTGAATTTCAAAACATGGCATGACAAGTCTGGATCTTGGGATAATCTTCCACCACCCATTTGTAATCTTGGAAAGGTGTTTATGTTACTAACTTCATTCTTTCATGTTAGCTTTGGAAATTTGATTGATTCATTTTATTCTAAATTTTTGTAACCCTTTTTTCAGCAAGTTGTAACTCATAGGAATGTTGCTTTTTTGGCTGCTGTGAGATCTCTTGAAGAAGCATCTGCTGCAGATACTGTGCTTCAATGCATGTGGTATTTTTTTTGCCTCAATTTTTATTTTGCCCTTCCTTTCTTACTTACTGTATTATAAAGATTCCTTATGGTACTTCATAATTCATATCCTTGGCTGCAATGCCCTTGTAATGTATGAAGGATGGACACTACCACTTTGACACCGATAATAATTTGAGAAAATGACATAATTCAATGTAATCAAAGTGTCGGTGTTGGACATTGACGCATATTCGACACTGGAATACCCCTAATCCGAGGATTGTCTGTGCTTCATAGATTTTAACCCTCATGTTTCTTTCACATTAGATTTACACAAGAATACTTAGATACTTACATTTGACCCTTCTAATTTAACCTCTCTAAATTGCGGAACCAAGGCATCTATTTAACAAGATATCATATACTTACCTAGGTTATAATGTTGATGATCAATGTTGTCAAATAATGGGCTATATCAGAATTTGAACTAATTGTTATTGTTCGATAAGCTATTTAATACAGAGTGTCATCAGATGGTTTGTTATAACACTGTAGCCACTTTTAGCATAGCAGAATTTGAACACACCGTTATTTTCTGCGATTTGTGATTGACAACAATACTGATTTATCTTCTTATTTCTAGTCTCCAAAAGCATTGATATGCCAATCAAAGCCGAGAAACACAGATAAAATACTTTTGGAATGCTGTGTGCTATATTTACTATTTATCTAGTTTGTGGCTGTGATTCCTATTTTGGACTACTTAAGTTTGTTGCTTTTTCTTTAATTTGTGCGTGGTTAGATTATAGCATATTTCCCCTTAAATAATGATGTAATGAATTCTAACAATCAGAATTATTTAATGTATTGTTCTCTCAACATCTGGATATTTGATTAGTTTTTTAGTTTGCTACAAGTAGAAAGTTGCAACTATTTAGATTAACCTGAACAGCCTCCTTGCAATACGTTTCTGTTCAATTGTGTTTGTATACATGACCTGTTCATCGGGTAACTTATCTCGTATCCCCCTCTCTAAATTTGAGGGAGGATATTGGCATTGTGAATTATATGTTTTTACATCCTTATAAGTTTTATTTCAACCAGTGTTATAGCAAATATAGCAGTATTACAGCATAGCGGATTTGTGTAATAGTGACTATAGCAGCAACTCTACAACAGAATTTGAACAAACCACTATTTTTCATGATCCACAATTGACAACACTGATTTCAACTGTAATGTTTTTTCAAGCTAGTAAAGTCGAAGTCATTAATCACATTACACCATTGTCAGTTGTAGATATTGGAACTAGAATTTGAAGGAAATTTCGCCGTTTGCTACTAATGTTATCATTTATTTTCTCTTGTGCCATAATAACAAAATATCCTTCTTTCAGCTTGTTTTCCGAACTATGCGAGTCTCGTCAGACACTTCCAGCTGGATTACTTGTGAAGCAGTTTCTGGAACTTCATCTGAGTTTGCAGAGAGTAACTGTGGTATTTGATTCCTTACTTTCCGCACCTCGTGAAACAAAACCAAGCAGCCACACTACTATACAGTCTCTAGTGGAAGACGCAGGCAAAGTTCCAACTCGCAAGAATGCTACATTTTGGGTTCAAGCTGCCTTAGATACCGATCTTTCCAAATTCAATCTATACAAAACAAAAGAAAAAGGCGAGGCTTTGAATGGTGAGAGGTGTCATTATGTTGTCATCGAGAATTCTCACAAGGAAATGAATACCGAAGAATCCACTGTTCCAAACAAACAAAGTCGCGTAACACAAGCACATTCCTTACAAAATTCAACTGGTACTAAAAGAATTTCTTCTTCGAAGCGGAATCTCTTGGTAGCGAAGAATAAGGATGCAGAGAAACATGATCAATCAAAAGAAAGTGAACAAAAAGCGGCTGCAAGTCTGGCAGAAAAACTGCTCGTGGCTTCTCGTGAATGGTTCCTGAAGTACTTGGAGGAATCTATAAGTAATGAATTTGGATTGAAAAATGAAGAGAACAGTGAAGTTGCATCTCTTCTTGGACAGCTAAGAAAGGTGAATCATTGGTTAGATAATTTGATTGATGGAGGTAAGGTTGATCATAGGGTAGAGAAGTTGAGGAAAAGTTTGTACCGGTTTCTACTCGAGCATGTTAATTCTGCAGTTGCGTCTAATTAGTGAATATAATGCTACAAGAACTAACAGAATGGATAAAAAAATGGAGTATACTATTCTGAACTGACTCTGCTTTGCATAGCTAACAATATTTGAATTTTGAACAACTCCTGTTGGTTTTGTTTGGTATACCACTTAGGAGTAAAGATCACACCTTTTGTATAATCTAATCTAACTTTGTCAATGAATGAAGTTATGCTCAATATTATGCAACTTTAAGCTGTATTCTGTCAACTCTATATATTGTTTTTTGCAGTGTGAGGAGCTCGTTGTCATTGGTATATAATCTGTCGGTGCTTTTTGAACCTTGAGGTCTGCCTAGCCCTAATGAGTCTCAGAGCTCACCTCACCTAAACTTTTGTTTATAAATATTTTTTTGGATTATGTTTTGGTCATACTTCCAAACAATATCTGGCATCCATTGGTACAAATTCATTTTCTTTGCTTCCTATGGCTGTAATTCTAAAGCACTATTCATGGAGTTTTGTCCTAGAGGCTAAACTTGTAAGGTTTGCAATTTTTTTCTTGGTCTAAAATATATCTTTTACTCAATTATATAAGTGTGACAATGAGTTGAATTGATTATAAGCATGTCTTTAGATGCATGTTTGGCCACTGTTTTTCGTGTCCCTTCGCTATTTCGCCATAAATTTTTAGAAGCAACAAAACTAAGCTTCTACATTAAAGTGATTTTTCATCGCGAATTTCGTTACCGCAGGAACAAACCATAAAAGGCAAAAAAGAGAAAAAGTGGGACAAACTGATTGTATTTATAAAGGTCAAGAAACAAAGTGAAAAGCTACATCAAAACTTAAAAACAAAATGCTTTTTCTGATGTGAAATCAAAAGGAATCATCATTCACATTATTAATTTTGCAAAAGGTAATCTTTACATGATGAAGTTGATCTTTGAAGCTTTGTTGATGATTCCTCAGCAATAGTTGAAGTTCCCATGCTTTTCATTCCTTTACAAGATTTCATGTGTTTGTGCATTTTCTCTGGCTTGAATGTTTTCCCACATTGCCTGCATCATCAACTTCTATTTATGGTTTCATCTTTCTTAATCACAATTTATCACACAAAATTTAATGTGTCTTTATAAATATGGGCTTATAAGTAATACTAGCCCATGCAGCCAATAGTTGGTAAACATCATAATCTAGCAATCAATGTCAACTTATAGTTTATATATCTTTTACATGAAAAACATTATTTTAATTTTTTACAATATAATAATCACACTAAGTAGAATCTTTGACCCTATTGGCTTTTCTGGTTGAAACTTTGCCAGTTGTAGTCTTGTAGTTTCAAGACATGAGTGATATATTTTTAATTTTGTTTTTCTTACCAATCCTACTTACCAAACATACTAGTCAACACCTATCTAGCTTCGATATTTTAGATTAAAGATGTGTTCGGTAAGTGTAGGTCTGTTTACAAGATTTAGATTCTATGCAGCCATTGAGTGTTTGCATGCAGTTGTGTAGTCACAACTTTCTAACCATTTGATCGAGTCTGATCTCGATCGGACAATCAATAATTTTATGATTGAAACTTCACATTTTGTAAAATCAGAATATTCTTTATTAAAGACTGTCTGATCACGATTAGAAATCCATAACTGCACGACTGCACACAGTCAGTGATTGCACATAATCCGAATATCTATATACATTAAGTTACTTTCATTTTCTCAAATTAATATTGGGGTGGAGGTCTTCATGTCGGTCAGTGTCGTGTATGTGTATGATGTATATATCAATGTTTGGTAAAACAACATTATTGATACTCAACTTGTGTGCTATAAAATATATTTCATGCATAATTTGTTCTCTCATTACATAGTATATTGTTGAAATGCTAATAATTGATATTATATACTAAAGTTTCATGTTTAGTGACTTACGAGCAAAATGGTCCACCAAATGGCTTATAAGAAGTTTGACTCATTAACTCACTTAGCTTTTTCCTTCCCCTGGGTATTTCCTCTCCATCACAGCTTTTTCTGTAAAAAGAAACAGGAAATTAAATCAATAAAAACTTTAAAAGCACTAACCAAATAATGTTTTCCATTTAAATTGGTCATGTTTATGTCACTACATTTAATTTTGCTAATAATCATAGTAACATATGACTAATGTAATCATATCATGGTAGCATTGGATTCTCAAACACCCTTTTAAGCTTGGTTTTTAAAAGGGTTTGTGACTATTATGACCACAACATCAAAGTTTTTTTAATTTAAATCAATCACAGAAGTTTCACAACATCTAATTTAGCGAATAATCGTAGTAACATATGGCTAATGCAAGCCGATCACGGTAGCGTTGGATTCACAAAGACCCTTTAAAGCATGGTTCTTAAAAGGGTTTGCGACTGCTAATATGGCCACAATATCATAGTCACATGAGGCTAATGTAGCCGAATCATGGTAACATTGGATTGAGAAAGACATCAATGTTGTGGCCGTAATCGCAGCCGCGGCCCTTTTTAAAAAAAGGCTTAAAAGGGTCATGATTATGAGTATTATAATCTTAATTTATGATACAATTTCTCACCTTGCTCCAAAATGTTCATTTTGATCATGATAATTCCAAGGAGTCCCAAAACACCTAGCTGAACCTCCCAATTTATCTCCTTTACAAATCTCACCTCTTTTTTCTGTCACACTGTTAGCTTCCTTAGACAGAATTTTCTGAGCAGGATTCATAGAGAGAAAAGCAGCATCATTTGTTGCAACAGTTCCACAACCAATCCAATTTCTGAACACACTAGTAACTCTAGTAGAATTACTTCTTATCTTAGTAAAAGAAGATTGAGATTGTGATGAAGTTGATGATGTCGGAGTAGAAAACGTCGAATCAGGAGGTGTACTATCTGTTTTGTTATTATGTCCATCTTTTTTACCTTTCTTACTCATCAAGTTATGATACAATGAAGGAAATGAAAAAGCTTCAAACTTCTCATGATTCTTTTCAATCAAACCTTCTTTTCCATTATTCCCTAAAAGCTTCTCTTCTTCAACTTTAGAACAAGAATCATCATCGGTCACCGATGATCTATCCGAGCTGAAAACCAATGAATCTTGACTTCTTTCGGATGACCCTTGATTTAGATTATTCTTTTTTGTATCAGTTTCTTTCTGAATTTCCGATTTTTCTTCTGATAAAGAAGGTTTCTTTTGCCGCTTTTGTTCGTCCTCTTCAACTTTTGCTTTCTCAGCAAGTATATCAGTATCATTTTTCTTTTCATTAACTGAATTAATTGAATGAGTTTCTGCATTAGCCAAAAAAATGTGTACAACTTAATGATTCTTGATTAACATTCTTAGCAAAAATTACATAATAAGGTAATTAGTGATGGATTATATAATCATATATTTAATGTGTGATTATGTTAAGGTACATACCAAAAGGGATAGTGTGGATTTGTGATCCTTTGAGGACATATTCATTATCAGAAATGGGGGTTATGAGGTCATCATCCATTAAATCTTGCCACACATATCCACTCTTGTACCTCCTATACTTCAATAATAATTGTTAGTTACAAAAATTGATTATGGATATACATATATAGTTAAAAGTTAAAAAAATGAGGTGGAGAAAAATGGACTAAAGTAAGAAAGTAAAGATTAAGAAGGGTATGTATGATTCAACAACCTTTTGTAGGACCAAGCATAGGATTCAGGTAAGTCTTTTCCTCTCAATTCACCAAGCCATCTCTTAATATCTTTTCAAGAAACAAAAAAAAAAGTGTCATTTTAGACTCATAATTGATAGAAATTAATAACATTACACGTTCGTGAAAAATAGCAGTTTGTTCAAATACTATCACGGTGCAACTATAGGCCTATAGTACGCACTACTATAGCTGCTATTTGAGGACTCTTTGTACTAAATCGCGTATCGCAGAACAATAACAGTTTGTTAAAATTCAACTACACTATACTCTCTCTGGTCACCTATATAAGCAAACATTTTTTTCAGCTTCATTGAGTAACTGATGTATCTGGTCCATAATATGAACCAGATACATCAGTTATTCAATGAACTTGAAAAAAGAATATTTGCTTACACATGAGATCGGAGGGAGTATCTACTATTTGCAAACTCTTAGTACTAAATTGTGTATCGCAAAACAATAACAGTGTGTTAAAATTCCACAACGCTATACTATCGGCTATTTGATAACATTGTGAATGACATTATGAGCAGATGATAAAACAAGATGTACTAAGTACTAAAGCCAGAGCCAGAACAGAAGGAACAGAAAAACAAGTAATTGCGACATCATAGTTCTAAATTGCAGTTGCTGTCGCATTTGCAGTTACAACTTTGAACCTTGATATAAAGTCAAAATGCAGGCAAATGCGGCCATAATTATGATAGTGATATCGTTGCATATACCTCTAAAACCTTTTTATTGCGGCTATGGACCGCAATTCAGAACTATGTGTGACAGACTAATAATCATAACACATTATGAGTAGCAGAAAAAAACCAGCTGTACTAAAATCAGAGCCAGAACATAACAAATTTAATGAAAATATGAAACAAAATAGATGAATTTCTTACCTCTAAGATAAACACCATTTCGAGTAAGATGAAGAACACGAATAAGATGAGGATGTTCTGCATGACCACCTAAATGACTAAGAAAGTAGATTATATGAAGCCTTCTAACTTCTCCACCTTTTGCTTCCATACTTGTTTCTGATCTTGTTCTATTAATGTTCTTATCTTTGCTGCAATAAACACCAACACAACACAACAAACTCAACACAAAGACACCAAAAACTCCAAAACAATGACTCTTCTTTTGAAGAACAAAATTAACAATCAAATTTAAACAAACCCTTTTGTTAATTATATATATACTATGATTCAAATTACTATATAATAATAAGAAAAAACAACTAACATGGGAAAACTCAAAAGAGATCTTTGTCTCTCTGCCGGCATGCTGCAAAAAGAACTGTTACCAAAACATATATAAACTTTTATATCTTATAAAATATTAATTTCTCTATCATATCATATAATATAATGTAGATTATATAAAGCAGGCCTAGAGCTACATAACATAAAAAAACGTACATAAAATTAAAGAATGAGAATCATTGAGACAAGAGAAATGTAAGAAAGTGATTGGTTTGTGTAGTAAGTAGTTACCTATTTTGTAGCAAAGAATGCAAAGTGAGAGAAAGAAAAATGTGATTGAGAAAATTGACCTGGTTTGCAGCTATATTTATATAAACACTTGGTTACAAAGCTTCAAGGATTATCTAATTTCTCGTGATTTAACAAATATTTACAATAAATGTGTAATAATCACCTTTTGACTCAATATTATATTTTATTTATTTTTTAATTTGGTATACATTGACTCAACATTATATTTTATTTATTATTCCCAATTTCCCAAAAAGTTCATTTCTGTTTTCTTCTTTTTGTGTTTTTTCTTTTATAAGCTTCCTTGTGTTATTTTTTGAAAGGAACCTTAGTAATGTTTTTAATCACACATATGTAATATTTCCTTTTTTCTTTTTTTATAATTTTTTTTGAGACATTATTATGTTATCAGTTTATTTTGACCCTCCTAAATAATTACTATTGTTATACTTTTTTAATATATAACTTTTTAGGTACTCAATTCACATTGTTAGGTACAGGTATTTTCTAGACAAAATTCATTTAAAATATAAATTTCTTAAAAATAAAAATAATATAAAAATATTGAATAACAACATTGAATTTTGTTTAAAGCACATGCATCCAACAATATAAGTTTTTTTTTTTTTTTGACAAAAACAATATAAAATATAAGTTGAATACCATAATAGTGTTATTATTTTAATTTTTTTTTGCATAATCCTGTACTCCTCACTCATCACCTTTTGACTCAACATTATTATTTCCATAAAGTTCGTTTCTGTTTTCTTCTTTTTGTGTTTTTTCTTTTATAAGATTCCTTTTATGTTATTTTATTTAACTTATAATATTATTTTAATCCCACATTTTTAATATTTTCAAATTGTTTTTTAATTTTTCTTTTTTGTCTTTTCAAATAAACCCACTTGAGTTGACCTAACTAGTGGTATTTGCTCGAGCCCTTGGGGTGGTCCTTTCAATGTCTCAAGTTCATTTTCTTCTTGTGTCAATTTTGGTAGGTTGGTTTATATAGAAAAAAAAAAACCGGCTTTAATTGAGGCGTAGCAAGTGAACGATAAAATTGATCCCCTCGATTAGTCGATCCTTGAGTTGGATATCAATTTTTGTTTTTAAAATACAATTTCTTAAAGTACTAAGAGTTTTGTTTTTCTCCTTCCTTCTATCAATGAAGTGGCAAACAAACACACTATATTTTTTTTACGAAACAAACACACCATTGAACTCATACAAACGGAACACATATATGAAATTTCAGGTAAAAAAGAAAATCCAATATAACAATATCAATGTTGTCAATTGAATTATAGGCCTATAGACAATTAAATAGATAAAAAAGTTCTTATACTAACTTCATGCCAAATACATTAAAGAGCATGTCAAATTATCAATCTTAAAATCTCTCATTGATCGGCATGCATAACCATCTATTTCATAGAAAAAGGGTTAATTTGAAAGGAGAAAAAAGTTTGAGCAAGAAAAAGTGCTCTTTTGAAAACATAAAAAACTATGATGCTGCCATTTGCCTCCCTATATTCATTACAATTCCTTTCTTATGCCCTATTTATGGGGAGATATCTCTTGATAGTGTACATTTTACTAAAAAAAAATTATCCGATAGTGTAAATCTTAGCGGATGATGATATTTTCCAATAATACTTTTTCTAGTGTGAGCAATTTAGGAGTGAAGTGTAACAATAAACTATTTACACTCAACCACAGATTTTTTTTTTCACCTTGGAAACATTCACCGGAGCAATTTTGTTCCTTCATTAATTTTTATATCATTTTCAATTTTCTCACATAAATGTCATAATTAATTCTAATTAATGATTAATTATAAATAATAATTATAATTCTAATTACTATTGTTGTCGCTTTTGATCATAAAAAAATATACTTTTCCTTGGTCAAATAATGAAATAACTAGATATACAAGAATATGTTCATAAAAGCATCAAAAAAAGTTGAAGGAAATGGATGTTTCAAATTATTTTATAATTATAACAATTTTTTCTTATATTAAATTTTGATTCTCATAGAAAAGGAGCATGATAATTTTAGAGTTCGATTCATAAGCAAAAATTATTTCACTCAAAAATTAAATTTGGTACTTGCAAAATAATTTGCTTAAGAATGCATAATTGATTAAAAAAAACCACTAACCTTAATTTTGATCTAAAAATTCAACATACATACAAGTGTTAGGTGAATTTACTAGTTACATATATAAAATGAAAAGAAAAGGATATAACACCCACGTATTGAATCATTGATATATTCTGCTAACACAAAGATGCACCAAACATGCAAACCAAAGAAAAAAGAAAATTATTGAACAAAAACAAATTTGACTTTTTTCAGGATAATTATACAACAAAACAATGAAAGAAAATTCTTGAAAGAAAAACTGCAAACATAATGATCCAAAAAAGCAAAACATATTGACCTTTTCATGATGTCGAGATCTCTCTTTGTATGGTTTGGATGGCTTTGTTGTAATTCCATTGCAATTGGATAGTTAACAAACAAGGCTTGTCTTATTTCTTTTGTCTTTCTCATTCAACATCATAGTGCAATTTTCATTGGAAAAGATGGGACTTATAAATTAGTAGTTGAAGGAAGAAGTACACACTAGGAAGGTAATGATTCTCCAAAAACAAATCAATTTGAGATTTGATACCATCAATAATTAAAAATAACTTTTTTGGTTATCATATATAAACTTATTAAAAATAAAAGTACTGTGATATAAGTGGCAGATGCTGAGTCCATAAATATTTGTTTTAGGATTCGACCTTTAACCGACGTTATGAAAAAATATTTGTAGAAAGATGTTAACTCGTTAAAACAATTATTTATAAAGATTAGTCTCTGCACTTATGCGTAAATATATCTTAATTTATAAGAAAAATATATAGATGACTAATCTCCATTAAAATATATGTAGAGTATGTATGCTATCATAAAAGTCTTCATGATTATGCATTAAATTGCAGTTAATTTCGCTTATGTTGCATGCTTTTTCTAATCAAACTCCTAACTGCACGTTAAGTCAAATAAATTGAATAATAATTACTTATTTTACTCAAAACAGTAAAATTAAAAAAATGAACTAATGAGTACAAAAAAATTATACTGGGCTTTAGCCCTCTTTTTCTACAAAAAAAAAAAAAAGAAGTTTATTTAGTATTCAACATTTATAAATTTTTCTATAGGAATTTTTTTTTAGAAATTTTTGGTGCCGTTTAGCATTGACTAGAGATTTTTGGGTTAATTATTATCACAGAGGGAATCAAAAAAATTAAGGCTTAAATGCAGTTTTACCTCTATTTTTAAAAATTAGAATTTTGCCCCCTATTTCACTAAAGCGGTAATTAATCTCTCTCTGTAACTCCAAATTTAGTGGAGTTTGATTCTGTGGAAAACTAACTCGATTACGGTCATTTTGGTACCCATTTGGTGAATTATTGATCAAAATTGAGTTTTGTGCGAAACTTTGAAGTTTGCTTATGAGCCTCAACTTCAAACTTTCGCACAAAACTCAAATTTGATCAATAATTCACCATGCTAGTACCAAAATGACCATAATTGAGTTAACTTTCCACAGAATTAAACTCCACTAAATTTGGAGTTACAGAGGGAGATTAATTACCGTTTTAGTGAAATAGGGGGGCAAAATTCCGATTTTTTGAAAACAGTGGGGGTAAAACTGCATTTAAGCCAAAAATTAATTTGAATCACTGCTAGTCCATGCCACTCATACTTAAGTAACGGACACCCCCAAAACACCCTACATTTATAACTGTTGATTATTATTTATTATAATAGATTTAGTTTCCTATTTTAGGATTCTCTCTTGTATATAAGTTTAAACCTTATTGTGAAATACAAGTTAATCATTATGTTACTCAACTTGGTATACAGAGCTGGTTCAAAATCCTAGCCGCTGTGACGGCTAACCCTAATTTTCCACAGTGCACTGTTCACACGTGGCACTGTTCATACGCGTACACTGTTCATCCGAGAGCACTGTTCATAGCGCGAGTACTATTCATGCCGCGTGCACTGTTCATCGCGCAGTCGTTGGAACATTTTTTCTTTGGATGTTTGTCTGTTTGGTTGATGGTTTAATTTGATGGATGTCCAACAAACTTCCGGCGCAGCCGCTTTGGCTCATATTGGTAACTCTACATGGGATCATGGGTTTTAGACTCAGGTGCTTCTGATCATGTTACTGGTAATCCATATCTTATCTCTAACTTGTTACCTCCTAGAATACCTCACAACATCATTGTTGCTAATGGTTCTAAAGCACAAGTCACTGGTATTGGGAAATCTCCACCATTGCCATCTCTACCCTTGAATTATGTGTTATCTGTACCTGGTTCACCTTTTAATCTGATATCAATTAGTAAACTTACTCGTTCTCTCAATTGTTCCATAACATTTTGTGCCGACTCTTTCTGTATACAAGATCAGAGTACGGGAAAGACTATTGGAACATGAATTGAATCACATGGTCTCTTACCTTAATCCTTATTCATCCACCGTTTGTGGTGTTTCTGCATCTCCGGATATCATTCATCGTCGTTTGGGTCATCCAAGTCTGGATAAGTTAAAGGCATTGATTCCTCAACTTTCACATTTAAAGACTCTTGATTGTGAGTCTTGTCAGCTTGGTAAACATGTTCGGGCGTCTTTTCCCAATAGTGCCAATAAAAGATCTAAGTCTTCATTTGATATTGTGCATTCTAATATTTGGGGTCCTAGCCGCGTACCTTCTAATTTAGGATATCGATACTATGTCACTTTCATTGATGATTTCTCGCGATGTACTTGGATAACTTTATTGAAGGATCGTTCGGAATTATTTGGTGCGTTTCAGACTTTTTATTCAGAGATAAAAACTCAATTTGGGAAAACAATTAGAATTTTGCGAAGTGACAATGCCAAAGAATATTTTTCTACACAGTTCAACTCCTTTTTGGCTTCTCAAGGTATCAAATACCAGTCAAGTTGTCCACACACACCACAACAAAATGGTGTAGCTGAGCAGAAACATCGTCATATAGTTGATACAGCTCGGACCTTATTGATCAATGCTCATGCACCTTTAAAATTCTGGGGAGATGCCGTTCTCACTGCTTGTTATTTGATCAACCGCATGCCATCCTCAGTATTGAATAACGAGATTCCATATTCTATTTTGTTTCCTAGCAACTCTCTATATTCCGTCTCTCTTCGAGTGTTTGGTTCCACTTGTTTTGTTCATGATCTTTCTCCTGGTCGTGACAAATTGTCTGCACGAGCTGTTAAGTGTGTATTTTTGGGATATTCTAGAGTTCAAAAAGGGTATCAGTGTTATTGTTCTTCTACACATCGTTTTTATGTCTCTGTAGATGTTACTTTCTTTGAAGATGTGCCTTTCTTTGTAAGACCAGATCCAACAGAGTCTACTCCGCAGGTTCTACCTATTCCATCATTTGAATTCGAAACATCTGTCATTACTCACAAACCTCCACAACCACAGACTGGTCCTGAGTTTAAACGTTATGGTATTACTTATAAGCGTAAAAGTGTTCGAGTTCCAGATATTGTTCCTACTGATTCTAATGATTTAATTGAAGAGACTACCCTTCCTCTTTCAGATGATTCAGATTCTGATCCAATTCTTTCTCCTACTGCAGTTTCACCTAGTCCTTCTGATGATTTACCTATTGCTCTACATAAAGGTAAAAGGTCTACTGCTAATCCTCATCCTATTTATAATTGTTTGAGTTATTTACCTATTGCTTGTCACCAACCCACTAATCCTTTGTTTCTGCTATATCTGCTATCACTATTCCTAAGACTGTCAAGGAAGCATTATCCCATCCAGGATGGCGACAAGCAATGATTGATGAAATGACTGCAGTAGAATCCATTGGTACATGGAAGCTTGTTCTGCTTCCACCTGAGAAATCAACAGTTGGTTGTCGGTGGGTTTTTGCTATTAAAGTAGGCCCTGATGGACAGGTTGATCGTTTGAAAGCTCGATTGGTAGCAAAAGGATACTCTCAAATTTATGGTCTTGATTATAGTGATACGTTTTCTCCGGTTGCAAAGATGGCATCTGTTCGTCTTTTCTTGTCAATGGTTGCTATGAAACATTGGCCTTTGTATCAACTTGATATTAAAAATGCTTTCTTGCATGGAGACTTAGAAGAAGAGATATACATGGCGCAACCACCTGGCTTTGTTGCTCAGGGGGAGTCTGGTCTTGTTTGCAAGTTGCAAAAATCGTTGTATGGTCTAAAGCAGTTACCTCGTGCTTGGTTTGGAAAATTCAGCAAGGTCATTCAATAGTTTGGCATGATTCATTGTGAAGCAGATCATTCTGTATTGTTTAGACGATCATCTTTGAACAAAGTTATTTATCTTGTGGTATATGTAGATGATATCGTTATTACCGGTGATGATCAAGAAGGCATTAAAGACCTAAAGCAACATTTATTCAACCACTTCCAAACCAAAGATTTAGGTCGATTGCGTTATTTTCTTGGGATTGAAGTAGCTCAGTCAAAGGATGGCATTGCAATCTCTCAAAGAAAATATGTTCTTGATATCTTGGAAGAAACAGGGATGCTTGATTGTAAACCCGTTGATACTCCTATGGATACTAATGTAAAACTTCTGCAGAATCAGGGGGAGCCATATCCTGACCCAGGTAGATACAGAAGGTTAGTTGGAAAACTGAATTATCTCACCGTGACAAGACCAGATATTTTGTTTGCTGTTAGTGTTGTGAGTCAATTCCTAAATTCACCTTGTGATAGCCATTGGAATGCTCTAGTTCGAATCTTGAGATATATTAAAGGTGTTGGGTTTTTGAAATTGGCTTAATTTTGCAAAAACAACATTTAGCCAGATGTAGTAGCAGATGTGTCTACATATGGAACAACATCGTAACGCCTGAAGATATGAAGAGTTTGTTACACGCGCTATCCTTCAAGCCTATCTCTTTAGCGCCATGTTAGCGCATTACTTGTTCCTCAAGATATGGAACTCGCTTATTTACTGAAGTTATCCGATAGTATATAAAGTCTAAAATATACTCCTATATTTTAGGATATTATTGGATTTGCTTGACCAAACAACTTGTATCGGATATACTATAGTTTGAACTTATTTTTGAAGGCCAAAAATCAAGGAACCAACGTGTCTTGGTTGTGTGCTATATATATTGAAGACCATAGACAGTTTTAGGTTACTGAAACTCTTATGAAGAATAGTATTCTTGTGTCTAGGGTTTTAGCTTTGTCTCGTGTTTTATTGTGAGCCTAACTCGTATCTCCTTGATACTTGCATAGGACTGAGTCCTTGTGTTGTAAGGGTTTTAGTCTACTCCAAAGCTTTTAAGCACGGAGATAGGTTATTGTTTGAAGTGTGTCTTCATTGTTCTCAAAGTTGGATCAATCACACTGGTTGTGTGGTTAAGAGGAGAAGGGACAAGGGTCTCTGATCTAGGTGGTCCTAGGTTGAAGGAAGCACGGGTAGTAACTAGGTGACGAAGTGTAAACGGGTCGTTTGCTGGAAACTTCTAACTAGTTTTATCATAGTGGATTCTCTCCTGGATTGGTATCCCCCAGAGTAGGTCGTGTTATACGCCGAACTGGGTTAACAAACTCCTGAGTATCTTTATTTTCCAGTTGTTTACTTTTTGCATAAATATTCATTCTGCTGTCAACGTTGTAGTTGCAAAGGTAGACACATCAAGTACCCCATTGTTACGCCAGAATTTCAAAAGGGTCACCTGGAAAAGGACTTGTTTATTCAGACAGAGGTCATACTAATATTGTTGGATATTCAGATGCAGATTGGGCCGGTGATGTGAATGATAGAAGGTCTACTTCAGGTTATTGTGTTTTAATTGGAGGAAACTTAATTTCATGGAAAAGTAAAAAGCAGACCGTTGTTGCAAGATCAAGCACAGAGGCAGTGTATCGTGCTATGACCCACACTACTTGTGAGCTCTTATGGTTGAAGCACTTATTACAAGAGCTGAAGTTTTGTGAACTAGGTCCTATGGAACTTATGTGTGATAATCAGTCTGCATGGTATCTTTCTTCAAATCCAGTTTTTCATGAGAGAACTAAACACATAGAAGTTGATTGTCACTTTATTAGAGAAAATATTTTTTCTGGCATCATTAAAACCTCTTCAGTGCGCTCAAATGATCAGTTAGCTGATATCTTCACTAAATCTCTACGGGGGCCTCGAATTGATTATATATGTAACAAGCTGGATGCATATGATATATATGCTCCAGCTTGAGGGGGAGTGTTGATTATTATTTATTATAATAGATTTAGTTTCCTATTTTAGGATTCTCTCTTGTATCTAAGTTTAAACCTCATTGTGAAATACAAGTTAATCATTATGTTATTCAACTATAACGTCTGCTACTTAAGTAGCGGACGTTATAAAAATGAGAATTTTTAAAATATAACATCCGCTACTTAAGTAGCGGAAGAGTAAAAATTAAAAGTTGCAGGGCGCGCGAGTAACTCGTAGGGTTTCAAAAGTAATTATCATTATAATAATCCAATTGCAATTACTAGGATAAACCCCAATTATAAATTTTCCTGTTTCTCAAATTAGAATATTTTCTACCTAGTGAAACATCGCCAGGATTTTCCAGCCTCACCAAAGAGAGCTTTCTTGTTTGATTACAAGTTGTTGCCACTAATGGACATGTTACATAATGTGTGAGTTTGTACCAATGTGATACAAAGTCATGGTGTAGAATTATAACTCTCTAAGAAATGATATACAATAAAAATCGTATAATCAATCTGAATGATGACAAACTTAATTATCAATGGAGAGGATTATACAGTTAGAAGAAAATATGTTCAAGCATTTAACATTTTTAAAGGTCTAAACTTAATAACTGGTGATTTTATAATACTAAAAATATATTTAACCCGAATCTTATTTAACCCTCTTTATAACACTATGAGCTGATCTCTTCTTTTATACAGGAAAAAGAAATAGACCGTATTAGATAGGCTAATGCCACCTTCACAAGTGGTCCACCATGGACAAGTGATCTACCGAATATGAATTTTACAAAATTCATTGTTGGATTGAAAGTTTATATCGTATAGATCATCCATAAATTTTTTCAAATTTTTTGAAAATCATTTGATATGTTATTGAGACTCATCAAAATTTATGTTATTTAACAACCGTTAATCTTGATGTGTCTCAATAACATATCAAATGATTTTCAATTTTTTTAAATTTTTCTATGGATGATCTATATGATATAAACTTTCAATCCAAAAGGTGGATTTTGTAAAATTCGTATTCGTTATAGTGTTATTCGTGACTGGTCCACCATGGACTACTTGATAAAGTGGTCCATATTAGAATTTACCGTATTAGATAATCACTTCTATCAATTTTGGATCAGCAACTTATGAAAATATGTGGATGAATATTTATTGTAGCATGTGGCTCATAGCTTGCTAATTGGAATCTAGAATGATGATAATAAGGTCAGTAGAAATGGAAATTTCGCTGCTTAAATATAAGTCATAATTAATCAGGTGGTGTTGACAATTCAACAACCTTCTCAATAAAAACACACTCTTCCACAATTCGATTTCCATCCAATTGCACTTGAGACGAGTCTAGAATAGCTTGATGTCAGAATTGACCTTCAAACTAGATTAAGTGGTCTAATGAACCGGATACTGGTGGTGAAAAAAAAAATACTCTTTTCTACCAACGGAATTGAGTCTAGAAAATTAGACTTTTACAATGCGATTAATTAAAATTCGGATTTTGATTAAAAGAGGTACACGCCTTTAGTATTTGACATATTATAAATAAGATCACATTTTGTAAACGAAAACTAACAAAAGAAATAATATCCTGCCTAACAAAATATAAATAAAAATATCTAGAAGGGCTCTAGACATTGATCCAACAGCTTTGTAGTTGCTTCATGTGTCACTAATTTAGTAATTTTGTATCTAAATTCATCGTCACTTGTCTATTAAACTCATTAATTAGTTATAACTGCTTTAACTACTTCTGTTATGGGTTAGTTTATTTTGTTACATCTTACTGCATCTACATTGTGGCATATGAATGATGGGTTCTTATAGAGAGAAGAATATATGCACACTCTCCCCAATATTCTCTTAGAGCTATTGGTGGCAAATATTATAAATAGCAACAAAGAGAAAAACATTATGGGTCCGTTGGTGATTAAAATTCGCGCTCTCTGTGCGTTAGATTATGAAGTTGTGATGGGACACTCATATTGTGAAGCTAATTAAGTGCTGATGTATTAGCTAACCTTGGATGATCTTTGGATGCTGACATTTGTTATTATGATTTATGAGTAGTGTCAGGCTTAATTTACTCTTTTGTTACGTGAGGATTCATCCGCATATTTTCATTCAAGAATACACAACCAATTAAAACTTTTTTTTTTACACAAACAAACATATAACATTTCATTCATAATAATAGTAACAATGCAATAAGAAATACATCAAAATACTGCCAAAAGTATGTGAAATTGCTTTTTTGCAAGAGCATCCAGTTAAGACTTGAATAATAAATAAAAGTTTCAATAAATAAGAAGAGTCACCGTTCATCACCTTTCCAAAAATCCTTCTGTTTTGGGCCTTTGGGCCCTTCATTTGGACCCCAATTCATCTCATAGTTAAGCCAAGGTGGCTCACTAATCACAGACCCTAAATATTCAGCAGCAACTATTTCAAATCCTTTTACCATATCCATAACCAAATCACTTTTACCTGCATCATTCCTTATACCAAACCCTCTAACACCTTGCATGACACATCCTGGCCTAGGAAACAAAGCATGACCATGCAATGAAGAATAAACCAAAGGCCTATTACCATTTTGAAACTCAAGCTCACATGAATCAACCCATTGACCCTTACTATGTTGTGATAAATAAACTTTCCATAACTCTCCACTAAAGTTACTTACTCTTAATGTCACATGCTCCCAATCCCCCACATGTTCACCTTTGGTCCTTAATGGAATGTTTAAAAATGCAACTTTTGCTCTTGCACCCCCATTAAAGGGATAGAAAACCCACATGACTAAATCAGTGAAAGTTCCTCCTAACATTGGTTTCACATGAACATAAGCTTTGGAACTTTGTAAATCTCCTTTTTTGACCCTTTCTCTATTCACTTCATCCGCAGGCAGGTCCAACCAATAGGCGAGACTGGACCTGCCCATGGATGAACATTCCTGAGGGAGGTTCGATCCCGTTGATTCTATTGGACTTTCACTAATTACACCATTTCTTTTCTCATAGAGTAATGCTCCATTATTAAAAAACCATTCCACAGATGAAGGGAGATACTTTTCCATAGGATGTAAGTACATATATGGAGAGTAAGCTTTTACCAATGTCTCAATTTGGTGTAAATTAGGCATGGAAGAAAATCTATTAGCATTAGTATTTTTTAAACAAACAATAGGCAAAGTTTTAGATTTTGTCCTTCCATTTTGAGCTAGGAAGGTTCCTACATAAACACCTTTAGCTTCAATGTCTCTCTTGATTGGTCTAACATCATACACATTGAACCTCTTTTTTTCTGTTCTCCAAAGCTTCATTGACTTGTATTTGACACATTCATCAGTTAAGTCTGATCTAACACACATGATTCTGTCTAATGAAGGCTTGTCTTGTGAGGTAGTGACAACATGACCAACAACATTATAGTTACTAGGTGCTATTGGTAACCAAATATAACATTGTTCATCTTGTTTGTTTTGTAGAGATTTTATGTTACATACCAATTTGTAATCAAGTGGTTTCTTCAAAGCTTCATTTGTGGTTGAAGAGTTATCTTTAGCTACAAGAATCCAACCATGAAGAGGCTTGTTGTTAGGTTGACAGTAACATCCTAGCATGAAGAAGCCTTCAGATAGACCTGTTGGTTCAAAAAATGTAACTCCAAGATCATCTGGTCCACCTTCATAGGTTGTCCAAATTTTGTTGAATGTTGATATTTGTGATACTAGTAAACCACCACCAAGGTCAATGATACCAGTGGCAAATCCATCACCTACAAATAACAAGACAAGTACAACCCTAAAAAATTCATCACAAAATCCAAAAAACAAATTGCAAGCCACCTTGCTTATCTTATCAATTATTAGAGTACTCCCTCCGTGACAAAATATAAGTAAAAATTTACTTTTTAGGTTCATTGTCTAATATATTAATTATGCAATGAATCTGAAAAGTGGATTTTGGCTTATATTTTGTCGGGGGGAGTATATAGAAAAAAAGGAAATATATGCAACACCATGTATCAAAGTCGAAGACCACACACATATTCAATCTGAAGTGTCATACTATATATAGATATAATCATGTGACTCATACCTGGTGGCAAAACTGGTATATCATCAGCAGGAAGCTTAAATGTGGTTTCAATGAGTGGGTTTTTCTTTTTCTTTGAGTTTCTATGAGAACTTGCCATTGTTAATACTAAGTGTTGTATAGGAAGATTAGGTGTTATTTATCTAATATAAGTTAATAAGACTATTGTACATAAATTTAAAAAGAGGTGTAATTTGCAAGAAGTATATTCTTTTCTTGAAACTTTGCTTCAATAATATGTTTGTTAATGTGACTTTAGTTGTAATATAACAGAAGAGAAGAACAATCCTTTAAATATGAAAAGTGGTTTGCAATAATTATCCCCTACTTTATGCATATAGATCAAGCATCTTCCTTGCTTGGTTTTGGAGAGATACTTTACAAGAAGAATCTTCTTTTCCTCAAGGAAAAATAGTTTCATGACTATCCTAGAATAGATACTAAATGGCATTAACCGAATTTTTATCAAATTACAGAAAACAATTAGTAGACTGAGGAAGGAAATTTTGTTTTTTGAGAGAAATCTTCAAGTTCAAGCATTCAAATTTGCACCAAATGATACAAAAGTCCCATGAATTAGCTTTAGAGTCTTAACTCTTAAATTTCATTGTACCTAATCTAAGTATGCAGAAATTGACTGCTACTAAAGTAGAACCTTTCCTAATAACTCAAATTTCCTAAAAAATATTCAAGACAACTCAAATTTCTCAAATAAAAAAGTAGAAGATTACTTCTTTTGTCGAAATATAATTGAGTTTTTGTCTTTTGGCTCTTTACCAGACTTCTTTCATAGTGTCAACTACATTATTTGTTTACCAACATATCTCTCATAAATACTAGTAAATATTCCGACGTAAGGTTAACTAATTTTTTCTCATAAAATTTAGACCTGTAAATAAACATCAATTGTTAACACGTTAATATTATAATTAACTTTTTAATCCCGTGATTTACTCCTTCGAATCATTTGTTTAAAGAGGGATGTAGTAAAAATGTCGATTGATGGTCTGTTTTGATTGACTTATTTGAGTTTATCTACTGTGAGACTGTTCGAGAGAACTTATGACAATTTTCATAAGCTTTTTTCATATTATTTTCATAAGTTTTCTGATACAGCTTATAAAAAAAACTCATAGCATGTGTAAAACAATTTATCTTTATTTTACCTTTTGCTATAAAAATAGCTTATGAAAGCTTATACACAAATGCTTATCCTTGTCCTGAGTCTTTTATGTGTGGTGTGCATTTTTTCTCATGAATAAATTAAGTGCTTAAATTGACTATGTTTGTAGGTTGACTTGACTTTGCTAAATGAACAGACAAATGTGAAAATAAACTCAGAATCAAAATTCCACAACCCCAAACAAACATACTGATATAACACCGATTCAATCTCAATTATTTCCTTGTTAACATGTCAGATTCATTTCTCTTCGATATTGCTGATTCGCTTCTAGGAAAGCTTGCTTCTTATGCACATGAAGAAGCTTCAAAAGCCTGTGGTGTGTATGAAGATCTACAAGGGATCAAAGCCACTTTGTCAATAGTAAAATGTTTTCTATTGGATGCTGAAGATAAGAAAGACCAAAACCATAGCCTGCGCGAATGGTTGAAACAAATTCAAAACATCTGCTGCAATGCTGAAGACATGTTGGATGATGTTCAGTGTCAAAACTCGCGAAACCAACTTGTTCAATCTTCTGGAAGCAAAAGAATGAAGGTAGGACACTTACTTTTTTCGCCTATTTACCGTTGTAGGATTGCTCATCGAATCAAAGATGTTAGAGATAGTTTGGATAAGGTAGTAGCTGATGGGAATAAGTTTGGTCTTGAGAGAATGGATGTTAGTGTCGAAAGGAGAGAAATGACTTATTCTCATATTGATGCTTTAGATGTTATAGGAAGAGATAATGAAAAGGAAGAAATTATCGAGTTCTTGATGCAAACTTGTGGTCGCGGTGAGGATGGTGATAAAGGTCTATGTGTGATTCCAATAGTGGGAATTGGTGGTTTGGGAAAGACCACACTTTTGAAGTTAGTGTTCAATGATAAGAGAATGGATGAAGTTTTTCAATTGAAGATGTGGGTGTGTGTCTCAAATGATTTTGACATTAGGCGGATAATTATTAAAATCATCAACTCAACTTCAGTTACAACTTCAACGCCGATTTTAGCTCTTGCTCACCAAGAAAACATTGAGCACTTCGAAATTGAGCAGCTAGTGAGTCGTCTTAGACATAAGCTTTCTGGTCAAAATTTTTTACTCGTCTTAGATGATATATGGAATGTTAACCGTTCAAAATGGATTGAGTTAAAAGATTTGATAAAAGTTGGTGCAGCAGGAAGCAAAATCTTAGTGACAACACGTAGTAACTCGATTGCTTCAATGATGGGAAATGTTCCGATGTATACTTTAAAAGGTCTTTCTTTGGAGAACTGTTTGTCTCTCTTTGTCAAATGGGCATTTAACGAAGGCGAAGAAAAAAAGTATCCATATCTATTAGAGATCGGAAAAGATATTGTTAAAAAATGTCGAGGGATTCCATTAGCAGTAAGAACATTGGGAAGTTCACTGTATTCAAAGTATGATTTAGATAAGTGGGAGTTTGTAAGAGACTCGGAGATATGGAATTTAAGACAGAATAAAGATGATATTTTACCTGTGCTTAAGTTAAGCTATGATCAAATGTCGTCCTATTTGAGGCACTGTTTTGCATATTTTTCCCTATTTCCCAAAGGTTATCTCTTTACATGTGATGAGATTTGTAATCTTTGGGAAGTATTTGGATTAGTTCGAGCCGCAGATGGAAGTCAAAAGGTAGAGAATATTGCAAGAGAATATATAGATGAGTTACATTCAAGATCATTTCTTCAGGATTTTGAAGACTTTGGCCACACATGCGTTTTCAAAGTACACGATTTGGTGCACGATCTTGCAGTGTATGTTGCAAAAGAGAGGTTTGTAGTGGTAAAATCTTGTAATCAGAATGTACCTGAGCAAGCAATGCATCTATCAATTGTTGAAAATGACTCACTTGATCATGCTATGTTCTCCACGTCGAAAAGCGTGAGAACTATTTTGTTTCCTATCCAAGGAGTGGGCGTTGACAGCAAAACGCTCTTGGATTCATGGATATCGAGATATAGATACCTCCGTTATTTAGATTTAAGTGATTCTTCATTTGAGGCTCTGCCAAATTCAATTTCTAAATTGGAGCTTCTTCGAGTTCTCATACTTTTTCGTAACACCAAAATCAAAAGACTTCCCGATTCCATCTGTGAACTACATAATTTGCAAGCGTTGTCAGTTAGAGGATGCACGGAGCTTGAAGCATTGCCAAAAGGACTAGGGAAGCTAATCAACCTTCGACAGTTATTTATAACTACAAAGCAATTTGTTCTGTCACATGATGAATTTGCAAGCATGAAACATCTTCAAACATTGGGTTTTCATTATTGTGACAATTTGAAGCTTCTCTACAACGTGGCACAACAACTCACTTCCCTTGAAACATTATTTGTTCAATCATGTGGGAGCCTAGAGGCCTTGCCTCTATATAGTTTCCCTAAATTACAAACTTTGTTAATTTCAAACTGTGAGATGTTAAATCGTTGGTTGAATAATGAAAGCCTAATTACTAACTTGAGTTCGATGAAACATCTGTATCTTGGGGACTTTTCAAGTCTTGTGACATTGCCTCGTTGGATTTTAGGTTCTACAAACACATTACTTTCCCTGGTAATTAAATTTTTTCCAGACCTTACGACACTTCCCGAGTGTTTAACAATCATGATTCGTCTTAAGAGGCTGCATATTATTGATTGTCCTCAACTGTCGAGTCTTCCAAGTGACATGCATCGCCTTGCTGTCCTTGAAGATTTAACCATAGATGGTTGCCCTGAATTGTGCCGCAAATGTCAACCACGATTTGGTGAGTACTGGCCCATGATTGCTCATGTCAAACACGTTTTCATCGGAGAACCAACAGGAGAGGAGAACTGAAGTCATCATCTTCCTTCAAGGTAAACAGATTGAATAGTTTGTCACTTTTGTTTTATCTTTGGAATAATTCCCTTTTCTTTGCATTTGAATGATCAGTATACTTTACATATCCATCTAATGTATCCAACAGTATAACTTTTGTAAATCATAGCACAAAGTTGTGATTTTGAGGATATAAATTAATAGTTAAAACTTAAAATGAAGTTGTTTTGGTATCTTTAACTTATAGCTAATGTTATACTTTTATATCTGTCATTTTTTGCATAACTATGATGCATGTACTGCACTAGACTTGTTCTTGGAATTGCTACATCATGCCATGGGACTTTATTATCGTTTGGTGCAAGTTGAAAGTTTATAGATTAGTTATTAAGATCACTAGTGTTTTTGAATGTGCCGCGGAACAAATTCTGGTTTGTTCAGATTCAGAGACAAAGTTTAGTATGATATACTGCTAGACCAAAGATTTAGCCTTCATGATATACTGTTTGAAGAAGCCAATTGAGAAATCTTGGAAAGATTGGCTTCTGACACAGTTTTTGTGTCAACTATAGTCTCACAAGGTTTACATAAAGCATAAACTTGGTAAAATATTTGGAAAGAATCTAACATGTTTCATATTTTGAGCAATATATCTCCAATTAGAACCTCAAGTTAACGTGTGTGAACTGTGAAGGATGCTTTGAATTGAAAAAATCATGGACTTGTGGTTCTGCTATTTTGGTATTGTTTTTCTATTAAATTTGATTTCATGAAGTTTTAAATGCATATCCAAGCACAGAGCTTTAATTTAAAGGAATTTCAACAAGATTTACAAACTTAAGGATGAATGCATTCTGCATATAGTTGACATTTTTTGTAAGTGATATTGGACATGTGAATGTGATAAACAATGAAATAAGTTTTGAAGCTGACCCTTAAAATCAATTATAGTAATTACAAATTATGAAGCCACACAAAGATATGAACAGAACATGATACGGCCTGGTATTGTGATTTTCTGCATAGTGAAATTCTATTTGATGCACAATGCAGCCGAGTTAGTTAAATTCAAAGGATTTTAAACTAAGTTTAAATGGTGAAATTCAAACCATTAGCCAACTGATAAGATAAACACAACTTTGGCCATTCAAGACACAAAATGAATAAATTCGCGGCAATTGTAACACCCCACTTAATCTACCCGACAATTCGCGACCAAACTGTAAAGGATAATAAAGATCCACTAATTATGCAATCCAAGTCAAACCAACCGTTGGAGGAATATCTCAATGAATGCATAGCATTAATCCATAAAATAATTACCATATAGTGACTTGATGATATTTCCCTATTTGTATTATTACCGTTAACTATGTTTAGCTATATATGTATAGTACCAATTGTAAATGAAAGATATAGTGGAATAATTGGTATCAGTGAATTCAACAACCATGACCATTCATGAACCAAAACTCTCAATTACCTCTTTTAGGGTTGAGCATCTTGGATAATCCAAAATAACCGTCTATAACCAATCCATAACCATTTATTATAACCGGATATTAAAACCAAATATCATAACCGGTTTTGTTTTTACAAAACCAGTTATAAAACCGGTTATGTCCATAACCACTTTTATAACCGGGTTTTGCTTTTCAAAACTGGTTTTTGGTTTAATAACTGGTTTTTTTTTTTCAAAATCGGTTTTTATGTAAAAATTCCAGTTTTTAAAAATTCAGTTTTCGATTCTGAAATTTTTTTAGGATAAAAATTATTCGATCTTTTTTTCGGAAAAATGTTTCCAATCTTTTTTCGGGAAAAAATTATCGATTTTTTTTTCGGAAAAAAATTTCCGCAAAAACTTTCGGTTTTTTTGGAAAAAAGTTCCCGATTTTTTCGGAGAAAATTTTGATTTCAGATAAAAACACTTTCGAAGTTTTTTCTGGAAAAAAAAGTTTCCGAACTTTTTCCGGAAAAACTTTCGATTTTTCCCGGAGAAAAGTTTCAATTTTAGATAAAAACACTTCCGGAGTTTTTTCCGGAAAAAATTTTGCGATTTTTTCCGTAAAAACGTTCGATTTTTTTCGGAAAAAAGTTTCCGATTTCAAATAAAAACACTTTCGGAGTTTTTTATGGAAAATAAATTTCCAATCTTTTTCCGGAGAAAAGTTTCGATTTCAAATAAAAACACTTCCGGAGTTTTTTCTGGAAAAAAAAAATCCGATCTTCTTTCCGGAAAAAAGTTTCCGATTTCTGATAAAAATACTTCGGGAGTTTTTTCTGGAAAAAAAAAGTTTCCGATCTTTTTCCGGAAAAAGTTTTGATTTTTTTTCCGGAAAAAAGTTCCCGATTTTTTCGTGGAAAAAAGTTTCGATTTTTTCGGGGGAAAAAATTTCGATTTCAGATAAAAACAATTATGGAGTTTTTTTTGGAAAAAAAAGTTTCCGATATTTTATTTGGAAAAAAATTTCGATTTTTTATTTTAAAAAAATTGATTTGAATTTGAACTTTAAGGAATTTGGACATAAAATTTGGTTATGGTCATCCATTGATTGGTTATGGATATCCAAATAAAAAAATAATGGATTTGGTTATAAAACCAAAATATAATTAACCGGTTTTTAAAATTGGATATGGATTTGGTTATGATTAATCGACGATAACCAGTTAAAATGAGCCACCCTAACCTCTTTTCACCAATGTAGTAGTCTTGTTTCAATCAAATTATCCACTACAAATCTTCTATTATGGAAATCTCAAATACTCCCACTCATTAGAAGCCTCATTCTTGAACATCACATTACAAGTTGTGAAAAACCAGCAGATGAAGTCACTGATTCTGCAGGAAAGAAAACAACAAATCCACAAAAAGAGCAATGGATGATGAATGATGGACTACTTCATGGCTTCTTAGTAACATGAAAGAAGAAATTCTTAGCATGATCTATGGAGGGGACTCAGCTTATTCAATATGGACAACAGTCCATGATCAACTGTTGCCTAACACCGAAGATAGTGAGGCTCAGTTGAAAAATAACTTATATGGCCTATCAAAGGGAACTCTGTCCTTGGATGAATACATACGAAAATTCAAAGGAATATGTGATAAACTTGCGGCAATTGGCAAACCACTCTCAGATGTGGACAAAGTTTTTCAAGTCTCAAAAGGGCTTGGAAACAAATACAAGGATTTTAGAATTGCGGTTTTATCAAAACCCCCATATCCTTTTTTTAATCAATTTATCATGTCTTTGCAGAATTTTGAACAGGTTTATCTTGAGGAAGAAAAACCATCCCTTGATCATAACCATGCTTTTCTTAGCGTTCGAGGAAGAGGAAGAAATACGCGCGGTGGTAGAGGAAATTTTAGAGGACGTCACACACAAAGTTTCGTGCAAAATCATCCTCGTAGCAGCCACAACTATCAAGCTCTCAACTCCAAAGTCCCACCAAATTAAATTCCAACAATAACTGGAAGGGGCCACCACCAAGACAACAAACTAAGGAAGCATGTCAAATATGTGGTAGAACAAATCACATTGCAAAAAATTGTTATTACAGATATGAATACAACACCAGTGTAGATGAAAACACTCAAGAAGCATTGGTAGCATTGAATCTAAATGATGATAATGATCCCACCTTTTACGTTGACTCTGGCGCTACCACCCACATGACAAGTCAAGGAGGTAATTTGCAAAATCTCAAACCATATTTTGGCACTAGTTCAGTTTTTGTGTGGAGTGGGCAAGCTTTACCTATTACCCATAAAGGTAATGCTTTGCTTAAAACCACACAAGGTAAGCTTTATATGAACAATATTTTAGTTGTTCCAAATCTCAAAAAGAACTTGTTATCAGTAAGTCAACTTATTAATGATAATGATTGTATTTTTGAGTTTAATTCTAATGGTTTTACTATTAAGGATCAGAAGCAAAGGACCTTGGCCAAAGGACATAAACAAGGAAACCTCTATGCCCTTAATGGAGAGAAGATTGAAACTTTTGCTGCCACTAAAGAAGAATCATCTGAGACATGGCATGCTCGTTTAGGACATCCAAATTTAAAATTTTTGCTTACTTTAAAAAATAAACAAGCCATTGGTACCTCAAATTGGCTAACAAAAAATAATCTATGTAATAGTTGTCAATTTGGAAAACAGTGCAAACTTTCATTCAATAAATCTAGTTCTGTTTCAAGTTTTCCTTTAGAGAAAATTCATAGTGATTTATGGGGACCTTCTCCCATCCTTTCCTCTCAAAAGTTTCAGTACTATGTAATTTTTGTAGACGACTTTACTCGCTACACATGGTTATATCCGTTAAAGAAAAAATCTGATTTTTATACATGTTTTCTTAAATTTCAAGCTTTTGTTGAGAAACACTTTGACAGGAAGATCAAATTTTTTCAAAGTGATGGTGGTGGAGAATTCACTTCAAATGCATTTATGAATCATTTGGCTTATAATGGCATTGCTCAACAACTATCATGTCCTCACACACCGGAGCAGAACGGTCTTGCATAACGCAAACATCGTCACATTGTTGAAACAGGCTTAACTTTACTTTTTCATGCAAATGTTCCTTTAAAACTTTGGGTTGATGTCTTCCTAACAGCTGTCTATCTTATTAATCGATTACCACTTTCATCTATTGGTAAGGAAACTCCATACTCTAAACTTTTCGGTAAGAATCCAAATTATTCGGGACTGCATGGTTGTCAATGTTTTCCATATTTGAAAACACCTGGATTACATAAATTTTCTAGAAAAACTGCTTGTTGCATTTTTATCGGATATAGTCCTCTTCATAAAGGATATCGTTGTCTCGATCCTAATACTAATCGTGTTTATATTTCTCGTCATGTAGTATTCAATGAACACAATTTTCCTTTTATGTCTAACACAAACTCCACACACTCACAAGTTTATGATTCATCTATTACTACATTTCCTAACTGCCACATCCCGTTTTTATTTAATTATTTATTTAATTTGATTTATTTATTTAATTTCTATATTGTGTGATTTATTTAAATATGTGGCTTTTAGTGTAGTGGTGTATTTAGAATAGTAGTGTTTTTAGGAGGTGTAGATAGAGAATTAGAATGGGCTTATGAAGAAGGAGCAATTTAGTAAATTGAGAAGGAATTAACCTAGGTATAAGTTTGAAACTTAGTTAGAGAAAATCATTTGTCATCATTTTGTGAAGAAATAGAGAGAAGAAAATCTAGAGAAGAAGAGGAGGAGAAGAACATAGAAGAGGAGGCTAATATAGAGATTTGGAGGAGCTAATTCTTGAAGAATTAGAGGTAAGAGAGTAGTTTCATATAATTTGTGGGTGATAAAGAGGGAGGATAAATCATGTTCTCTTTGCCCAAACCCTCTCACCCTTTGCTATGTTTAAAGTTAGCATTTTTATGTTTTTATATGAATCAAAATGCTTCCTTTTGTAATGATTTCGTGATATCTATGTTATGTGATGCTAAAAGTACTTGTTGATGGTTTCAATTTTGAGAATCAAAGTATGTTCATATGAAATTATAGTTTTTTGAGTTTTGAATGAAAAATATGCATAATCTTTGATTGGTGATGATTTTGGTGTTTGTAAGAGATGAAACTTGTACTTCTATGTATGATAACATGTTTATAACCTAAAGGAAACATCTTTTTAAAACTGGAACACGTTTTGGGTGATTTGGTGGTGGAATCCGAACAACCACGAAAACAGAGCAGCAATTTTGGGCATCGTCGCTATAGCGAGAGCGAGCGAGGGAAGCTTGCTGGGCTCGCCAGTGCTCGCCAGCCGACCCTGTGCTCTCTGACTTGCTTCGCTACAGCGAGAGCTAGCGAGCGAATGGCGAAGGTTGCCAGACTTGCTCGCTAGGACTCGCCAGATGGCGGGTAAGCTTCTGACTTGCTTCGCCAGAGCTCGCTATAGCGAGAGATAGCGAAGACAACCAGATTTAGTTGATTATTAATTGATGATGATGATAGTTTAGTGTATAGGTTGCTAGTCTTATAGAGATACATGAATAATGATAATATTTCTATATGAGTGTTGTGTGATGGATGATGATGAATTGAATTGATCTCAATTATGTGTATGTATAAATGTGTTGGAATGTATATGATATGATAAGATGAATGATGATGCTTTTCATATACTTGTTAAACATGTATAATGATATTGATGGTGGATTGTAATGAGTATGTTAGGGTGTATGTGTATGAATATGCTTATATGTGTATGAAATATTGATGGTGAGTTGGTGATATCATGTATTAATACATGAAGTGTTGGTGAATATATAAATTGATTTATATTGATGAAATGTCGTGACACATCATTCATGCATAAGTTGTGTCAATTGATGGTGATAATAGATGGTGAAGGGATTCTTGTATCCTATATAGATGGTGATATGGTACCACATGTAGACATGTCTAGGACATACATGAAGGTGACATTAGATGTATTAGGAAGGTGAACCTTATTTGTGTTGATGTAATAATGATGTGATATTTGAATAATGGTGTTCTAATTGAATGTGCATATATCTTGTTGATTGTTGACGGTACGGATAAGATTTATGGATATAGATTGATTATATGTATATGCCTTGTTGATGGAGATGAATTGGTATTATATGTATGTTAGTCATGCGGATGGTGAATGAATGTGTATATGTATGCATTGTATATGTTGGATTGGATTTAATGTTAGTAATTTACTTTCATTTATTTCAATGCCGATTATATGTACTAACTCTCTATTTCTTTTATATAATGGATCGTTGGGCGATTCAGATTCTCAGGCGTGAGGATTTGCTTTGCTTGCTTAGGAGGAGTACCCGGCATTGTTGCCAAGTATTCGGGGTGAGGAGATGTGTCTTACTATTAGTGTAGTACCCTTGTCCGTTGCTCTGAAGGATTGTAACACCACGTTGGGGTTTTATCTTTATTGTTGGGTTTTGCCTAGTGTCGTTTTAGACCTTGTTTATTTATGATGGTGTAAGGCTTTATGCCAAGTACTTAATTGCCTATTTACTTGTTGATGAGATATTGGTAGGTGATTTATGTGGATGTTGGTTTATCATGATTGTTGAACTTAATGAATATTCAATCGACAACTTATTTATGATTTTATTATTTAAATCATGATTGTATGAGGAGGTCTTATTATTTCCGCTGCAATGTATGTGATGAGCATGATATATATTTGGTTTATATGCTATGGTTGATTGATGATTTCACATGTAACGCTCTACTTGTGTCTACTTGTGTTTTATTTATTTATTTGGTCGAAATTTTTGGGTAGATTTAAGTAGGGTGTTACACTAACTCTGATGAATGGATTGCAGGGAGCGTAAATGATACCTCACCACTAGATGATTCACCAACTATCCCTTCAAAATTTATGGTTCTAGATCCCATTGAACCCTCCTCCCCCACTTATCGGTCTGCCTCAACATCAAATCCAGACCCCATTACATCTCCAAATCTAGACCCCATTACAGTCGAACCTGAAGTAGATACATCATTAGAAACCTCTACTTTATCTCAACCAATGAATGATATGCCTTTGGTTGACAATGCATCTTCACTACATCTTATTCCTACTACCACTACTCCTACTATAACTACTAATAAACCCACTAGAGACAAACGCCCACCACCCTATCTATCAAATTATGATTGTCCAACTCTTAAGAAACCAATACACTCTCATGATGCCCTTATTGTTTCAAATGATGAACCCAAAAGTTATAAAACGGCTCTTAAATACACAAATTGGAAAATAGCCATGCAAGATGAAATTGATGCCCTTCATCATAATCACACTTGGTCTCTTGTCCCTCGACCACCTAATGCAAATGTGGTGGGCTCCAAATGGATCTTTCGAACTAAGTTTAAAGAAGATGGAACTATCGATAGGTTTAAAGCCCGGTTAGTAGCTAAAGGATATACACAAATTCCCGACGTTGATTTTGGAGAAACCTTTAGTCCAGTTGTTAAAGCTCCAACCATTCGAGTTGTCCTCTCTCTAGCTGTGCGTTTCAAGTGGCCTCTTAGACAATTAGATGTCAAAAATGCCTTCTTACATGGCAAGCTTAATGAACATGTCTACATGGAACAACCACCGGGTTTTGTAAACACACAACTTCCTGACCATGTCTGTCTCCTTCATAAATCTATCTACGGTCTTAAACAAGCACCTCGTGCCTGGTTTTCAAAACTTTCTACTTGTCTTATTTCTATTGGTTTTGTATGAAGTAAAGTAGATTCTTCACTCTTCATTTATCACCATGGTACTATTTTAACTTTTCTTCTTGTCTATGTAGATTATGTTATCATTACAGGAAACAATCCAACCTTTATAACAAGTCTTATCAAACGACTCAACGATGAATTTGCTCTCAAAGACTTGGGTAAACTCAGTTACTTCCTCGGTCTTGAAGTTAGATACTTTCCCGGAGGGCTTATAGTTTCCCAAACAAAATATGCACGAGATCTTCTAGCAAAAGCCAACATGCTTGAAGCCTCCAAGATCAACACTCCAATTAGTCCAAAACCAATTGAATTGTATGATGACAATGACCATGTGGGTGCTACTGAATATCGCCGCCTATGTGGCTCTCTCCAATATCTCACCTTTACTAGACCGGACATCACACATGCAGTTAATCTTGTGTGCCAACATTTTCAAACTCCAACCAAAAAGGATCTTCGTGCTGTCAAACGAATTTTGCGCTATATCAAAGGAACTCTAACACATGGTCTACGGTATTTATCTCAAAGCTCTCTAACCATTAATGCTTTTTGTGATGCAGATTGGGCAGGATGTCCGACCACTAGACGAAGCACCACAAGATACTGCATCTTCCTTGGATCAAATTGTATATCATGGGCATCAAAGAAACAACCCACCGTCTCTCGTTCAAGCACTGAAGCAGAATATCGAGCCTTAGCTACTACTGCTGCTGAAATTACATGGCTTCAACATCTCTTCCATGAACTCAACATCACTCTTGAACGACGTCCCCTTATTCTTTGTGACAACCAAAGTGCTATTCACTTGTCTCATAATCCAGTGCTCCACGCTCGAACCAAGCACATTGAAATTGATTATCACTTCATTAAAGAAAAAGTTACTGCAGGAAACCTTACACTTCAATACATCCCTACAACTGAACAAATTGCCGACGTATTCACCAAAACATTATGCAAATACTCCTTTGCCACTTTTTGTTACAAGCTTGGCGTTCATCAACTCATACTGCCAACCTTGAGGGAGGGTGTAAAGGATAATAAAGATCCACTAATTATGCAATCCAAGTCAAACCAACCGTTGGAGGAAAATCTCAATGAATGCATAGCATTAATCCATGGAATCAAATAAAATAATTACCATATAGTGACTTGATGATATTTCCCTATTTGTATTATTACCGTTAACTATGTTTAGCTATATATGTATAGTACCAATTGTAAATGAAAGATATAGTGGAATAATTCTAATTTCATTACAAACAACAAATAAATTCAAGTAAATCAAGTAGAGCATTACATGAATAAATTTAAAACCAACAATAGCATTTCATACAATGCAAAACATACTTAAAAACGATCATCGCAGCGGAACAACTTAAACAGTCATCATTCATTATCATCATGATTGTAATATAATTATCAACCGAATAATCACCAAATAAATCTCAATATAACATCATCAAGATAACACAAATATTGGCATAAAAGCTTTACATCAACAAATCAGCAAAGTCAAATACTACGCTAGGCATAACCCAAAATAAACGATCCCGACATGGTGTTACAACCATCAGAGCAACAGACAAAGGTAAAGATAACATGAAGTAGGTAAGCTGACTCCTCACCCAAAAGCACTAGCACGAGTACTAGGCAAGCCTTCTAACACGAGCGCTAATCCTCAACCTGAGAATCTGAATCGCCCAACGATCCACAAACACACAAAACAGAGAGTTAGATATATATAACCGACACTAATAAATGAAAGCAACGGACTATCATTGGTCTATCAATATTGAACATAAAGAGACTAGATTCTACTTTTATAAGCTTTTCCTAACAGTATATTATACTAAAACGTATGTATCTCAATCTGCGTAAACAGAATTTGTTCAGCGATATAATTCAAAATACACCGGCTAAGATCTTTCTTATAAGCATACTTGCTAACTTGTTAACTTATCTATAAACTGTGAATTAATTTGCACCAAATGATACAAAAGTCCCATGAAGTAGCTTTAGAGTCTTAACTCTTAAATATCATTGTACCTAATCTAAAAACAAGTATTGTGCAGGCACATGTATCATAATTATGCAGAAAATGACAGCTACTAAAATGTAGAACCTTTCCTAATAACTTCATTTTAGCTCTTAATTTCTATCCTGTAAGTCTAATTTTTGTGCTATGACTTTGATTACCAATCCACACTTTGTGCTACTAAGCTATGCATCCAAAAAACAATAAAAATTATGCATTATTTCAGAAGAGCTAAGTTGATAAAAGAGGAAACTGTTGGAGCTGTGAGTAAGGATGGTGTTTCCTCTAAGGAATTAGATCAACTTGTGCAGGCCTTGAAACAGCTTGGTGGTGTTAAACAAGAATCATAGTGATAGTGAGAGACTGAGAGTACAATAATTTCAATAGTTCACATGTGATGATCATCAAATAAGTGCTCACTAGTATGTCGTATAAAGTTTATGTATTCTTTAAAAGATGTTGGTTAGTCCTAAAGTTCAAATCTTAATATTCTCTTCTACTTAACATGTTTAATGGATGGATTGGTCCTAGTCACATATTTCTATCTCTCAATCTACGAGACAATGATTTCATAAGGAATTGGTTTCGCGCGGAAGATGACACGTATAAACTATGCTTGTGCTAGATCATTTAGTTTTTTTACTGAAGAAAAAGCAGTTATGCCAGGAAGTAGCCATCTTCTCTATAGAAGAAAGTAAAGATAGTTTGAAGCCAAGGATTGAAAAGTATGAAATATTGAAGAAAAGCAAGCTACTGAGTATACTCAAAAGGCCAAATCCAGATATCATGTTTGTACCTTAAAAGAATATTAATCATCCATTAAGTACAATTTAACACGGTTTTGAATGTGTCATTAACCACAATTTTCATGTGTTCAAATATACATGATTTCAATGTGTTCAAATTTGTATGATATTCATTACTAATCACAATTTGTGTTTGTTGTGAATTCGATTAAATCACACCAATAACCTTTAGTGTGTGGAGCAAATAAATTGAGCAACCAAAATAAGCAAGACCGGCAATAATAATAATAACAAAAGTAAACCGTGAAAACGTAAAGAACACAAGCGAATTGTTTACCCAGTTCGGTGTTAATGAACCTATTCTGGGGGGAGGGCAGCCCTCTTCATTTCACTAGTCAATAGAAACCTTGATTACAATGAAATTCTCTCCACAAGAGTTACAAGAATTAGAAATTCCCTAATTCTACCCAAGTCCCGAATTTCTTTCCGTGACCAAGAAATTTAATTACAATGTTTCCCAAGGTGATAGAATGTTTCTCCAACCTTAGAGTCTTCCCAAGATGTTACTCTATTAACCCTAGTCTTTTGTTGGTCTTAGAAACCCTAAAACACACCTTAAAACATCAGAGAACGCACAACCTATATATAGGCTCGCGCGACGCGCAGAGGAGGACGCGCGACGCACAAGGATCACGGGTGCGATGCGCCACCACCCGATCCAAAACCTGCACTGCTCCTTTATCCATTCAATTTTCTAGGCAAACTCCAACAATCTCCACCTTGCCTTTAAAATTGATGTTGGTGCCAACTTCCACCAACCACCATGCTGTCCCACATGATTTAACACCACACCCTCTTCGAACCCCGGAGTGAACCTCTCCGTACTCTCGAAGAAATGCTTGCCTCCAATTGTCCTTTGAATTTTAGGACAATTCTACAAGCTACACCATACACTCTTCAGCCCTTGGATTGTTCATGTCCATACTCCTAAAGAATTGTTTGCCTCTCAACTTAACCTTGGAATATGAGGTAAGTTCCACAAGCCACCCACAAGGTCTCCATAGCTATACACTTCTTTGGTCCAACAATATCACTCTCCTCCCTATCTCCTAGATAGTGAAGAGCTATTGTTGATTGTTTGTCTTCCTCTAGTCCCACTAGTAACAAACTCCACCTCAAACCGAGGTTCCTCCACCAAAGATTCAAACTGGTATTTCCACTAGGCTGATGTTGAGTATTATTATCACCGCCTCTCCAGGCTGATCAATCATCTATGGTTCCCAGCTTGTGACTATGAGTGCTTCCGCACTCTCATAACTTTCCTCATAAGCTTCATCATCACACTTTTGTTGAGTTAAAATTGCACTAACCTTCACCTTCCACAACCCGAAGTCGTTACTCCCGGTGAACTTCTCAATTTCCCACCTAGAACCCATGGTACTCAATTTGTTTGACCTTGCCCCACGGTGGGCGCCAATTGTTGTGAATTTGATTAAATCACAGCAATAACCTTTAGTGTGTGAAGCAAATAAATTGAGCAACCAAAATAAGCAAGACCGGCAATAATAATAATAATAACAAAAGTAAACCGCGAAAACGTAAAGATCACAAGCGAATTGTTTACCCAGTTCGGTGTTAATGAACCTACTCTGGAGGGAGGGTAGCCCTCTCCGTTCCACTAGTCAATAGAAACCTTGACTACAATGAAATTCTCTCCACAAGAATTAGAAATTCCCTAATTCTACCCAAGTCCGGAATTTCTTCCCGTGACCAAAAAATTCAATTACAAGTGTTTCCCAAGGTGATAGAATGTTTCTCCAACACTAGAGTCAGAAGGTGCGTGGAGAAAACACAAGAAGGGGGTTGAATTATGTTTTGGATATTTAAAAACTTTCCAAGATATTTAAACCTTTTCAGAGTCTTTAAAGCACAGCAGATTGTTCACACAATTAACTTATGGCGTTATGAATGATGAAGGAGTAAATGAGAGAGTGAGAGAGAGAAGAACACACAACAATTTATACTGGTTCCCCTCACAAATTGAGAGTACTCCAGTCCCCTTGTTTCCAAGAGATTTCACTATAATCACAAAGATTACAATAGATGCTCAAGCACACAAGCTCAAGACTTCCTGCTCTTAGTCACACAAGACAGAGAGACTTCCTTGCTCTGATCACACAAGATCAAAGACTTCCTTGCTCTGATCACACAAGATCAGAGACTTCCTTGCTCAAGCACACAAGCTCAAGACTTCCTGCTCTAAGTCACACAAGACATAGAGACTTCTTTGCTCCTACACTCAGCAGAAGACTTCGTTGCTCTAATCACTAAGATTGAGACTTATATGCTTCTACAATAAGCAGAAGACTTTCTTACTTCTACACTAAGCAGAAGAGCTTCTACACTAAGCAGAAGACTTACTACTAACTTTTAAGCTTAAACTTATTACAAACATAATAACTTCAGAGGCTTAAGCTAGTTTCTATGCTCACTTCATTTGAGAGATATTTTCTATTACAATGCAGATTCTCACTTTCTTCTGAGAGATGTTTTCTAATGAAGATCGCTAGTCATCAATTCTTGCTTTGGCATATTTATATGAGTTGAGAAAGACATTGAGACGTTGGAGAAATTCCCGTTGTAAAATGGACAGCTGTAGTCTTTGAAGATCCGTTGAGTAAAGCCACGTTTTCCTTTGCAGAGAGGCTTCACCTTTACTGTTTGTCCAATAGTACAGTTATAAGGTACAACGAGCTCCTAGAGAGAGAGGGATCACATCCTTTGTGACCGTTGCAATTAATTGACCTTAGAACAAATCATCAGGCTTGATAAGTTGTAGTTGATGTAGCCCTTCTGATGATTTGGGGAATTCCTTTGCTTCTGATGAACCTTTGATAACTTGGAGTCTGATTGGTCTTTGAATGGTTGGCCTCTGATTGTCCTTCGCAATTCAGCTTGTGAACGTCTTCATCCTCTGAATGACTCATGACTAGCAGATAGCATCTGAACTCTTGTAGGCATCTGAACATCCTTGAGCTTCTGAACTTCACTGAGCTTCTGAAATCCTTCAGACGTTCTGATCCTCTTTGAGCTTCTGAACTTTGTTTAGCTCCTGACCACGTTGTAGCTTCTGAACTCTTTCAGAGTGTAATTATTCAGACTTCCATAGGTTTCATCAGAGTCTAAATTAAGTGTGCTCTTGATTTAACATTGAATTCTCCTGCACTTAATTTAAACATTAGTACCATCAATTGTCCATTTAATACTTTGTTATCATCAAAACCTAAGGGTGTGTATTAACACATATTTTGTTCCAACAATCTCCCCCTTTTTGATGATGACAAACATAAGTATTAAATACAATTGTTGTTGATAAAAATCAGCTATGTTGACATTAGGCTTCTGAGTTTCGCAAGCTCCCCCTAAGTCTGATATCCCATAGGGTTAGGTTTGTAAGCTCCCCCTATTTTGTATCCATAGTTAATTTTAATCAGTTTCAGAATTACTTTATTATATGACTTAAATTATTCATATTTCACTATATAAAGAACAAGGTTTGCAAGCTTCTTCTTTTCATAGTGTGATAATCTTTGAATAAAGTTGCACCCTTACTCAAGAACTAACTATGAATAATAAACTTCAATTAATAAATGCATTCTCCTTGAAATTAAGCCCTTAATGCAGATGCAAGATGAAACAATATTTAAATTGAATGACAAAATAGGATCAGAGGTGCTTAGAGACGTCTACACACACATTTGGTTCTGATGGTTATCATTAACAGCTTCAGAGTTCAAAATATTTTCAAACAGTTCAGAGCTTAAAAAAAATCTTTTCAAAGAAAATAGATCAGAGCCTGAACAAGAATTTGAAAACAGTTCAGAGCTCTTTAGTACAATATTTTGAAATCCTCAAGGATCAGATTGTCATATCAAAACATGTACCTCATGCTACTATTTTGACCACTCTCCTACGTTCTCTCTCTGAAGCACTACAAGGCCCTAAAAAGCCAAGTAATTTCGCTTCTTCCAACAATTGATTTACCAATATTCTTTCTCCCCCTTTTGTCATTATCAAAAAGGTAGTATAAGCAATTAATAGAAATTTCAACTTTCAATGCCATCAAATCAGAAGTGGTTGAACACATTTAATACTCGGCCATTGAATTATGCTTATAAAAGGAGAGAGATACCTAGTCATTTTATTCACACAGAATAATCTTAGGTTATTGATAGATCTCTTGAGAGAAATAATGAAATGCTTAGAGAATAAGAAAGTAGTTTCAACGAGAGATAGTCAAGATAAGAGAAAACATAAGAAGAAACCAATGGAAACAAAGCCAGTGTTCGTTACAGAAGAACTCAGTTCAGAGTCTGAAGAGAAATCTTTGGACTCTGACTGTTTTAAGTTCTGAAGACATATCTTCCTGAAGAAAATCAAACTGAAGTTCGAGGCTCAAGAGGGGTATGAGTCTCTTCCTGAGGAAAACCAAACTGATGCATCAGAATCGGTTTCTTCAAGAAGGACTGTGGGTTGAATGGCTTCAGCCAAAAGCTCAACCTTCCCCCTCTACAAAGGTCATGTAGGCATGTAGCCACAAATATGACCTTTGAGAGCAACTAGAAGATAGTTCTTAGAAATTTTAGTCTTGTAAACCAGAACTTATGTTCTTAATGAAATAAGATTCATTACTTTGGCTTGTTTAGTTTTGATTTCTTATTTATATTACTTCTCTTGTTATGTAATTCCAGTCCTCAAGATTAACCAATTATTGTGCAAAAAAAAAAATGTTTAAACAATGAACTGTTTGTAAGAAAAAACAATTAACGCCAATTAAGAAGATAAACAGTTATTAGCAGTTTAAGATAAAAACATTTGGATTATCATAACATGAATAAATATTTCAGAGCAGCACAAAGAAATTAAAGAAACATACAGAGATATGATATTAATCCTAACACTGTGCCTAGCAAAATATTAATCATGATTTTCATTTTAAGCAAGTAGGGAGATCCTAAGGTGTTGAATGGGGTTGGTTACAAAGAGAAGCTAGGGTTCTCATAATTTCCTTCTGTTTGGCATTTACTACCTCCATCAGCCCTCCATACCTTTTCATTTCTGCCCTAAGGTCTTCAATTTCAGCCTCATACAGTGGGTTTCTAATGTGCACTTGATTTGCTCCAGATTGTCCACAATAGGCTCATTCAGACTTTTCTCAAGTGACGCTATCTTCTCTATTAGATTTTGCTCATCACTTGTTCTTACAGAAGAGGATTCAGGTTGATTCCTCTCTGTGTCCTTTTGAATCTGAATGACCTCTTCAACCATTGCGTTCTTTCCCCTGTTACTCCTCCTCTGTTCTTCAATGCCAGCCTCTTGAAGACTATGCAGCTTCTTTACCAAATCCTCAGTTAAGCTTACCCATTGAGCAACAAGTTCAGATGAAGATATGTCAGAATATCTTAGCTCAGGAAGACCATGTAACCGTCTAATCAGGCTGTTGCATTCACTCAGGACCTCAGGAATCATGGAATTGGTTTGAGAAGGTTCAGAGTTTGATGGTAAAGATTGCGGTTGTTGTTGATGTTGAACATGATCAGGTTGACTAGATGAATTTAACTGCACATGAGTCAATTCTTTGATCATTTCATCAACCTGATCTTTGGTTGGTAAGTTTGAGGTCTGATTTGGTTCACCTTCAAGTTGAGATTCTGTTTGTTCAGGGAATGGTTGAGGTGTAATTTGTGAAAGAACATGTTCAGGTGAGATGTATGGTTCAGGTTGTGGTTGATCATGTTCTAGTTGAACTATCTCAGATGTTTCTGGTTGAGCGACTTCTGAGATAATTTGGTTTGATGGAGAATTTGTTTGTGGGGGAAGTTCACCAGCTAAGTGTTGTTCAAGAAATTCTAGAGGTGATTCTGATGGTTGGTTTGAATTTGTGGGGTGTTGAATATCTTGAGTTAATGCAACAGGACCTTTAGGATCAGTTAAAGTACCTGAAGTAGCAATGGTAGAGCTCCCAACATTCTTCTTTATCTTCAGCTGCTTAGAAATTTTCCTTTTCTTGATTTTCAGAGGTTCATTATCATCATCTTCATCTTCTAAAGCTGCCACATTTGTCTTCACACCCTTTATGCTTGCCTTGCTTTTATTTTCACCCTTCTTAGACTCAACCCTAGTTCTTACCAATCTTTTCCTTTTCCCTTTTACCTCTTCTGGTTCAATTTCAAAGGGTTCACCTTGACTCTCCAGTAACTGAATATACTGATTAACAATACCTTTTTCAACAGGAGGTATGTTAATGTTGAATGTAGTTACCCATGAAGGTCCTAAGTTAGATAGCTGTTCTAGAGGCTTTGAAAGTAACAGTGTCTGTCCTGACAGAAAGAACATGTTGGACAAAGTACTCACTGATATAACATAGGCTCTCAGTTCTCTCAGCAGATGATCTTGACCAACAACCTTGATCACATCAATTACACCACATTGATAGAAAATCTCACTGAGAATTCTTGGATAAATGATGTGAACATTTGGCTTGGTCTGTCCTTGAATGGAGTTTACAGCTTTGCACATATGACAGAAAATGTACCTAGCCCAGTTAAGTTGATAACCTCTAGTGAGAAAATAGATAAAGTATCTATGGTCCCAAGAGAGTTGATCAGAGCTTCCACTCCTTGGGAAGATTGATCCTAATAAAATCCTGGCTAGAAGCTTCTGAGTTGGTTTTAGATCACCACTCCTATTACTCTCACAACTCTTCCCTTCCTCATAACATCTTCTTGTCATGTCTTCTAGACAACCAGTGCTTTTAGCCTCAGTGGCGTTGTAGGCATGAAATTTTCCCTCATTTGGAATGTATAACATTTTTGCCAAATTTGACTGAATTAACACTACTTCAAAACCACAAACAACTGATCTGACTTCATCCTCCTTGACTTCTCTTAACCCTAATTCAGCAGGAGTTTTGTTCTTGTTTTCAAGTTTTGCATTCCTCAAATTAGTCAGTTCTTTGATGTAGTCTTCAACAGTAATAACCTTGCTCCGAAGCCAAAAGTCCTTAACCAGTGTAGGATAGATTGGACCATTTAATACTCTCATGTATCTAAATCCTCCATTTTGATCATTGAAGAATTTTTCAATGTCGTGCTGGTTCAATCTAAGACTTTCAAAATCAACCGGTTGTTCCATAACCAAGTTGAATGATTTTCCCTTCATTTCCAACGATTTTTCTTTGCTAAACAGTTCTGAGCAATTGACGACGTTGATAGGTAGGTCTTTTGGGAAGGAGAACTCTGTAGTTGATACTGACGAGGTAGAGATTGCCATATCAGAAGTTAGGGTTTTGGATTTTCTAAATTCAGAGAGAAAGAAGGTTTTTCTTTGGTTTAGAAAACGAGAGTGTAGGTTGTGGAAGTGCAAAGAGTGCAAGTGTTCAGTGATTTTGATTAAAACAGTAAGACAAATTAAATCACACAATATATTTAAGTTTAAAAATAAAACAAACCATCATTAACTGTTTCAACCCAATCAGGGCGTGTGTACGTGTTGTCTATTTAGCGCCAAAACGTTTTAGTAAAAATACTTAAACGTTTCCAATCCATTTTCTATTCAGAGGCTTATCCTTCAGAGGTTGAAAAGTTTCTCAGAGTCTGAGCTTCTTCAGATGCTGAAACCTGAAGAACTTCAGAGGTTGAAAACAAACCTTTCAGGACACAAAAAAAATATGTTTAGACAGGATTTTTCAAGGATTTTAGTTCTGAACATTTTGTGTCATAAGAAGACATTTTCAACCTTTGAAAGTTATTCCTCTGAATTGTCATTCAAGAGATGAGAGTCACTTACCTTGCTTTGAAGCTTTTTGTCTTAATCGTAGTCAGAGTCATAGCCTGAGAAATCACTCCACCATACTGAGTTGTTGTCATCTTCAAGACCAGCTTCATGTTCCCTCCTGCTCCTTATGTACTCCATCTCATCTTCTTCTCCATCTGACTCTTCAAGAATGTGCCTTCTATGCACAATTGCTCTTCTTCCATTCACAGTCACATGCATCCATGTGATTGGAAGATTCAGAGTCTTAGTTTCACCTGCAAACAAGTAAACTATTTTGTCTCTTGGTACCCACTTGCTTGAGGGTCCTAGACTGTTAGTTTCCAAATCTTCATCCTCCACTTGTTTCATCTGAGTGCTATCAGATACAAATGTAGTGTAAAGATTTGGGAGTGAGAAGCCTATACCAATAACTGATGAGCTTGGTTCCTCTAGTGTTTTACTACTAGAGTATCCAATCCCATTAGTATTGTTGGTCTTAAGGTTGCAAAGCATGGAAACAATTTTATTTTGATCAACATTAGTGTTGCAAAACTCTTTGAGAGCAAAAGAGTGCTCAAAGGGTTTGTAACACATAGCATAATCATTCTTAAGATCTTTTGTTTTGATAAAATAGTTTTGTACAAGATCTTCAGAGTGATTTGCTTGTTTACTTAAATTCTCATAGTCTGCTTTAAGCTTTTTATACTTCTGCTGACTATTAGAGAGTTTAAGTAAAGTCTTCTTAAGATGCTTGATCAATTTTGCTTTGGAAAGACGAGAATATACCTGATTCACTGATCTCTGGATACTTTCTATGCTCTCAGGTTCTGACTTTTCATCAGATCTTGAGTCTTCAGAGTCTGAGCCATCTTCAGAGCTTGATCCTTCAGCTCCTGGAGCTCTTTAAGACTCATCTTCAGAGAAGTTGTCTAGTACATCCCATGTTGTCATTCCTTTAGCCAGTCTTCCTCCATTCTTCTTGAAGTTGTACCATCTTTGAATTTTTCTTGAAAACCTTTCAAGATACTCTTCATCAGGTTCTTCAACAAGATCTTCATGCTCCAATGCTTGCTTTCCTTTCCTTGCTGCTTCTGCTTCTTCACCTTTCAACTCTTGCATATCCTTCAGAGCCAATTCATGGACTCTAAGTAAATCAATCAATGATTCAGGACTCATTGAATTGATGTCTTCAGTTTCCTCTATAGTATTTGGAATTTCATTCCAATTCAGAGGCAAACTTCTCAGCAACTTGCTTACAAGCTCTTTGTTGCTAAGTTTGTTGTGGTAGTCTTCAAGCTTGCTTGTGATGGCTTGAAACCTTAAGTTCATTTCTCCAATACTCTCATTTTCCTCCATCCTAAACTCCTCATATTGATCTAACAAACCATTTACTGTTGCCCACTGAATTTTAGGACAATTCTACAAGCTACACCATACACTCTTCAGCCCTTGGAATTTTCATGTCCATACTCCTAAAGAATTGTTTGCCTCTCAACTTAACCTTGGAATATGAGGTAAGTTCCACAAGCCACCCACAAGGTCTCCATAGCTATACACTTTTTTGATCCAACAATATCACTCTCCTCCCTATCTCCTAGATAGTGAAGAGCTATTGTTGATTGTTTGTCTTCCTCTAGTCCCACTAGTAACAAACTCCACCTCAAACCGAGGTTCCTCCACCAAAGATTCAAACTGGTATTTCCACTTGGCTGATGTTGAGTATTATTATCACCGCCTCTCCAGGCTGATCAATCATCTATGGTTCCCAGCTTGTGACTATGAGTGCTTCCGCACTCTCATAACTTTCCTCAAAAGCTTCATCATCACACTTTTGTTGAGTTAAAATTGCACTAACCTTCACCTTCCACAACCCGAAGTCGTTACTCCCGGTGAACTTCTCAATTTCCCACCTAGAACCCATGGTACTCAATTTGTTTGACCTTGCCCCACGGTGGGCGCCAATTGTTGTGAATTTGATTAAATCACAGCAATAACCTTTAGTGTGTGAAGCAAATAAATTGAGCAACCAAAATAAGCAAGACCGGCAATAATAATAATAATAACAAAAGTAAACCGCGAAAACGTAAAGATCACAAGCGAATTGTTTACCCAGTTCGGTGTTAATGAACCTACTCTGGAGGGAGGGTAGCCCTCTCCGTTCCACTAGTCAATAGAAACCTTGACTACAATGAAATTCTCTCCACAAGAATTAGAAATTCCCTAATTCTACCCAAGTCCGGAATTTCTTCCCGTGACCAAAAAATTCAATTACAAGTGTTTCCCAAGGTGATAGAATTTTTCTCCAACACTAGAGTCAGAAGGTGCGTGGAGAAAACACAAGAAGGGGGGTTGAATTGTGTTTTGGATATTTAAAAACTTTCCAAGATATTTAAACCTTTTCAGAGTCTTTAAAGCACAGCAGATTGTTCACACAATTAACTTATGGCGTTATGAATGATAAAGGAGTAAATGAGAGAGTGAGAGAGAGAAGAACACACAACAATTTATACTGGTTCCCCTCACAAATTGAGAGTACTCCAGTCCCCTTGTTTCCAAGAGAGTTCACTATAATCACAAAGATTACAATAGATGCTCAAGCACACAAGCTCAAGACTTCCTGCTCTTAGTCACACAAGACAGAGAGACTTCCTTGCTCTGATCACACAAGATCAAAGACTTCCTTGCTCTGATCACACAAGATCAGAGACTTCCTTGCTCAAGCACACAAGCTCAAGACTTCCTGCTCTAAGTCACACAAGACAGAGAGACTTCTTTGCTCCTACACTCAGCAGAAGACTTCGTTGCTCTAATCACTAAGATTGAGACTTATATGCTTCTACAATAAGCAGAAGACTTTCTTACTTTTACACTAAGCAGAAGAGCTTCTACACTAAGCAGAAGACTTACTACTAACTTATAAGCTTAAACTTATTACAAACATAATAACTTCAGAGGCTTAAGCTAGTTTCTATGCTCACTTCATTTGAGAGATATTTTCTATTACAATGCAGATTCTCACTTTCTTCTGAGAGATGTTTTCTAATGAAGATCGCTAGTCATCAATTCTTTCTTTGGCATATTTATATGAGTTGAGAAAGACATTGAGACGTTGGAGAAATTCCCGTTGTAAAATGGACAGCTGTAGTCTTTGAAGATCCGTTGAGTAAAGCCACGTCTTCCTTTGCAGAGAGGCTTCACCTTTACTGTTTGTCCAATAGTACAGTTATAAGGTACAACGAGCTCCTAGAGAGAGAGGGATCACATCCTTTGTGACCGTTGCAATTAGTTGACCTTAGAACAAATCATCAGGCTTGATAAGTTGTAGTTGATGTAGCCCTTCTGATGATTTGGGGAATTCCTTTGCTTCTGATGAAACTTTGATAACTTGGAGTCTGATTGGTCTTTGAATGGTTGGTCTCTGATAGTCCTTCGCAATTCAGCTTCTGAACGTCTTCATCCTATGAATGACTCATGACTAGCAGATAGCATCTGAACTCTAGTAGGCATCTGAACATCCTTGAGCTTCTGAACTTCACTGAGCTTCTGAACTCCTTCAGACGTTCTGATCCTCTTTGAGCTTCTGAACTTTGTTTAGCTCCTGACCACGTTGTAGCTTCTGAACTCTTTTAGAGTGTAATTATTCAGACTTCCATAGGTTTCATCAGAGTCTAAATTAAGTGTGCTCTTGATTTAACATTGAATTCTCCTGCACTTAATTTAAACATTAGTACCATCAATTGTCCATTTAATACTTTGTTATCATCAAAACCTAAGGGTGTGTATTAACACATATTTTGTTCCAACAGAGTCTTCCCAAGATGTTACTCTATTAATCATAGTCTTTTGTTGGCCTTAAAACCATAAAACACACCTTCAAAAATCAGAGAGCGCACAACCTATATATAGGCTCGCGCGACACGCCAACTCCAGAAACAACAGCAGCAGCACATCAGCACACTGCGCGACGCGCAAGGATCACAGGCACGACGCGCCACCACCCGATCAAAAACCTGCACTGCTCCTTCATCCATTCAATTTTCTAGGCAAACTCCAACGGTGTTCAAATACACACTTGAAAATTGTGGTTAATAACGTTCAAAATTATGGTTAATTGTGTTTAGTTGATAATTAATGAACTCTGATACCTTTTCATCTTCATTTACCATTCACCGAACATCATTAACCATATATTTCAAATTTGTTTAACATCCAACTTGATGTCAAATTTAACTTCATGTAAAAATAACAAAATTCATTTAAAAAAATATTCAAGACAACTCAAATTTCTCAAATAATATTGTAGAAGATTACTATTTTTTTCATTAAATATAATTGAGTTTTTGTCTTTTCCCGGTTAACCCATTTACATCCAATTTACATAAACTGGTGGGGGTGAAACAAACCTAAAGCTTAGTGTGATACACAAGCTTTGCAATTTATGTGCAACCATTATCATATTCTTCTTCATCTTTTTATTGGTGTATTTGCAGCAGACCCCCAACACAAAATCTAACATCTATTACCTTCTGCAAAATGGCCGAAAAATGACATATCAATAGTCTAGCTAAAATTATGATGGCCTATCTAAAAGTGGAACTTCATCAAAATTACAATGTCCAATTAGCATAACACAAGCAACTGATCTTACTTTGTTTGAAACAAAGTTCACAACAAATCATGATAGTTTCATTATTCAATTCGTTACTACCTTCTGTGTTCACACACATGCCTTATAGAGTAGTACACTGACACCACTAAATGCATAAAACAAGAGTAAATGCTTGATGTTTCTTTGAACAGAGACAAATAAAGTCAATAATGGACCCAAAATGATAAATTTGTGGTTGAAAAGCTGGCAAGTTGCATCAATTATTGAACTAGAATCTGGCTTCGTGGATATTACTTCATAATTATTCAGCTGCTATTTCCTACCATTGCATTCACCTATTCATTTACCTCACAGCTCTTCTGTTTACTACTCCTTCAATCTAAACCACTTTCTCATCTTTTCAACTCTTTCTTTTTCTGAAAATATGGCCGAGGCTTTACTTGGAGTTGTGATTGAGAATTTGATGTCTCTGCTTCAAAATGAATTTTCAACCATTTCTGGAATCAGTTCAAAGGCTCAAAAGCTATCAACCAACTTAGATCTGATCAAGGCTGTTCTTGAAGATGCTGAGAAGAAACAAGTGACAGACCGCTCTATTAAGGTATGGCTACAACAACTCAAAGATGCTGTATATGTGCTTGATGATATTCTTGATGAGTGTTCCATTGAATTCAATCGATTTAAGGGCTCATCCTCTTTCAAACCAAAGAATATCATTTTCCGCCATAACATTGGAAACAGGTTGAAAGAAATTACAAGCAGATTGGATGAAATTGCTGACAGGAAGAACAAGTTTCTTCTACAAGGTGTTACTGCTAAGGAAATGCCAGTTGAAGTGGCTGAATGGCGTCAAACCAGTTCAATTATTGCTGAACCCAAAGTTTACGGACGAGAAGATGATAAAGAGAAGATTGTCGAGTTTCTTCTCAACCAAGCGAGGGACTCTAACTCTCTTTCCGTCTATCCTGTTGTTGGCTTAGGTGGTGTTGGAAAAACAACTCTCACTCAATTGGTCTACAATGATCAAAGGGTGAGTAGCACCAATTTTCATACAAAGATATGGGTTTGTGTTTCTGAAGCTTTCTCGGTCAACAGGATTCTATGTTCCATTATAGAATCTATCAAAAGTGAGAAGTGTTATGCCTTGGATTTAGATGTAATACAGAGAAAGGTGCAAGAACTATTGCAAGGTAAAAGATTTTTGCTTGTTTTAGACGACGTTTGGAACAAAAATGAAGAACTGAAATTCGGATTAAGCCAAGAGAAATGGAACCAGTTGAAATCAGTGTTGTCCGGTGGATCCAAAGGTAGTTCTTGTTTAGTTTCCACTCGTGATGAAGTTGTTGCATCAATAATGGGAACATGTCAAGCTCATCATTTGTCTGGTCTCTCTGATAAGGAATGTTGGTTGTTATTCAAACAATATGCATTTGGAATTGATAGAGAAGAACAAGTAGAACTTGTGGAAATAGGCAAGGATATAGCAAAAAAGTGCAGAGGATTGCCTCTTGCTGCACAAGCATTGGGAGGTCTGATGCACTCAAGGAGTGGAGAAAAAGAATGGCTTGAAATTAAAGAAAGTAAACTTTTGGATTCACTGAGTGACAATAATATTTTGCCAGCCTTGAGGTTGAGCTACTCTTATTTAACGCCGACCTTAAAGCAATGTTTCACTTTTTGTGCTATGTTTCCCAAAGATACAGAAATCTTGAAGGAAGAATTGATTCATCTTTGGATGGCTCATGGATTTATTTCATCTAGGAATAATTTGGAGGTTGAAGATGTTGGCAGCATGATTTGGAATGAACTATGCCAAAAATCATTCTTTCAAGACATTAAGATGGATGAATATTCTGGAGACATTTCTTTCAAGATGCATGATCTTGTCCATGATCTTGCTCAATCAATAATGGGGCAAGAATGTTTGTATTTGGAGGATGCAAACATGCTTTCTTTGTCAAAAAGCACACACCACATAAGTTTTGACTCTAGTGACTCGTTATCATTCGATAAGGGTGCCTTCAAAAAAGTCGAATCCTTGCGAACATTGTTTCAGTTGAGTAGTTATTCCAATGCAATACATGATTACTTCCCAACAAACTGTTCTGTTCGGGTATTATGCACATCACAGGTATCATCACTAGGGAGATTCATTCATTTAAGGTATTTGAAGCTTCATTCTCTTGACATAAAAACATTGCCGGACTCAATTTACAACTTAAAAAAATTGGAAATATTGAAAATAAAAGATTGTCATAAACTGAGTTGTCTTCCAAAGAGCTTGGCATGCTTACAAAATCTTAGACATCTAGTCATTGAAAATTGTTCTTTGTTGTCTCATTTGTTTCCAAACATTGGAACATTATCTTGCCTAAGAACATTAAGTTTATTCATTGTTAGTTTAGAGAAAGGTAATAGCTTGGCAGAATTACGTGGTCTAAACCTCGGTGGAAACTTAAGCATTGAAGGCTTAAATAATGTTGGCAATTTTTTTGAAGCTCAAAAAACCAATTTGATGTGTAAAAAAGACCTCCAACAATTATGTTTGTCATGGAAAAGAAGAAGAGATGAATCTACAAAGACCCCTACTGTTAATGTTGAGCAAGTACTTGAAGTTCTTCAACCTCACTCAAATCTCAAGAGGTTAGAAATATGTTACTATGAAGGATTATTCCTACCAAGTTGGATAAGTACTCTTAGTAATTTAGTCTCTCTTGAACTTGTGGATTGTGAGAATTGTGTGCGGCTACCGTCAATTGGTAAACTACAATCTCTAGAAAGATTGTATTTAAGCGATATGGTTAATCTAAAATACTTGGATGATGATGAATGTCATGATGGTGTGAAGGTGAGGGTTTTCCCATCTCTGGTGGTACTCGTGTTAAGAAACTTGCCAAACTTAGAGGGGTTATTGAAAGTGGAAAGAGGGGAGGTCTTTCCTTGTCTTCCTTGTTTGAGAATCTACTATTGCCCAAAACTTGGACTGCCACGTCTTCCATCTCTTAAAGACCTCACTGTATGGAGATGTAACAATAAGTTACTGAGGTCAATCTCTACCTTATGCGGTCTTACAATCCTCACCCTTAATAATAGAGGTGAAGGAATAACATCATTTCCAGAGGGGATGTTCACAAACCTTACTTTTCTTAAAACACTGAAAATATGTAATTTTCCAAAATTGAAGGAGTTGCAAAATCAACCCTTTAATGTAGCTTTGGAGCGTCTGAAATTCTTTCATTGTGATGAGCTTGAGTCTTTACCAGAGCAAAATTGGGAAATCCTACAATCCCTTCGATCTCTAAAGATTTATCATTGTAAAGGATTGCGATGTTTGCCTGAGGGTATTCAACATCTCACATCTCTTGAGGTTCTGACAATTGAAGAATGCCCAACATTGGAGGAACGATGCAAGGAGGGAACAGGGGAGGACTGGTACAAGATTGCACATATTCCAAAACTCGAGATTTCATGATGTTGGTGTCGCTTCTAATTTCGACAGTAATCATGACGCAGGGATGTTGTTGTTATCGCATTTCCACCAAAAGTTATCATTTGAATGTAAGTTGACAGTTTGGTGTAAGTTACTTCATGAGACTTTCGTATCATTTGGTGTAAGTAGACAGTTTATAGATTAATGAAACAAGATCGCTAGTGTTTTTTGAATGTGTAGCGGAACAAATGCTGTTTTGTGCAGATTGAGAGACATAAGACCAAAGATATAGAGTAAGATTGAGAGACTTAATTAAAAAATCTTTAAAATATTAACTTTTAATTTTTTGGACTAATTTAAAATATTAACTTATGACACAGTTTTTGTGTCATCTGTAGTCTCACAAGGTTTACATACAAACTCATAAACTTTGGTAAAATATTTGGAAATAATCTAACATGATTCATATTTAGAGCATATATCTCAAATTAGAATCTCGAGTTAACCGTGTGTGAACTGTGAAGATGCTTTGAATTGAAACAATTATGGACTTGCGGTTCTGCTATTTTGGTATAGTTTTTCTATTTTATTTGATTTCATTATGTTTTAAATGCATATCCAAGCATAAGCTTTAATTTAAAGGAATTTCAACAAGATTTGATTTACAAACTTCTGATAGTCTGCAATCAAATTGGTAGATTTAGTGAGGATGTGTTATTGCATTTGCTTTTAGACCTCAATTGTGTCCTAAGGATGAATGCAATCTGCATATAGTTGACTTCTATAAGTGATATTGGAAATGTGATAAACAATGAAATAAGTTTTGAAGCTGACCCTTAAAATCAATTATAGTAATTACAAAAGATGAAGCCACACAAAAACATGAGCATGATAGGGCCTGGTAATGTGATTTTCTGCATATTGAAGTTCTGTTTGATGCATAATGCAACCGATTTAGTCAAATTCAAAGGATTTAATTCTAAGTTTAAAAGGTGAAATTAAAACCATTAGCCAACTGATAAGATAAAATCAGCTTGGCCATTCAAGAAATACTAATTAGATTCCCAGTGCGTCTTGGTTGGTGAGTTATGGTATGTAATTATGTATTGGAATTGGAGGTTAGGGGTTTGATCCGATGACGATCTGATCCCCGCCACTACTAACAAGCCTTAACAACTGATCCACTAACATTTGTTATTAAAAAAAGACACGTTATCTAGTCAAAATAAGCCAAGAAAAAGCATGTGAGATAGCATGCAATTATGCAGAAAAGTTCTGATATCCATACAAGTATATTCTCATCATATGTTTGCACCATGAAGGAATAAAATATTGGTTATACAGAGAGTGAAGAATTGAAGGATTAGGACAGTTGCTTGTGCAACAAGACAACTGTCAAATTCTGTTAGCTAGTTAGTTACTTAGTTTCACTAGTAGTTAGAGGCAGTTACACCTTGTTAGAGTTGGTTAGTAGCTTAATACACGTGTATATATACATATCCATAGCTATTGTACCAGTTGAGTTAAGTAATAAAATTTTCCCTCTTTACTTTGAGCTCTGCGCGCCTATAACTTCTCTGCACAGTTAGGCTCACATTGTGCCGAAACTCTGCATCATCTTCCAACATTGTTGCATACCCTGTATACTCTAATGGCAGAATACACTACTCTTTACAGATAGCGATTCGACTGGTAGACAGGTAGTTTTTGTGATAGAAATAGTACTTCAGCCTATGTTTTTTTGTCTAGAATCCAAAGCTATTTCATGGAGCTCTAAAAATTAAAACTCAGTTGCATACTTGCATTTTCTTTCGGCAGAGAATGAATATGTCTCAGAAAATGAGCAACAAGTGAAGTTGAATTGTTGAGAAGAATTTTTATTTGTGACGACCACTCGCCATTAATGTCAAAGAATCCATATTGAGTTGTGCCACAACTACGTTCGTGATATGGACCAAAAGAAGGAAATTTACTTGGAATACATCAAGAGCACAGAACATTCAGCAGACATCCTCCCCAAAGAAGTATCCACTGAGATTTGAGAAGCTTGAACAGTTAAAGGATATGATGAAAGTCACAAGTTAAAATAGGTGTTAAATGATAGTTTTCAATTTTTCATATTCCTAGATTCATTCATGTATCTAAAAGTCCATTCATGTGTCTATAAATTCTGGAGAAGCCATTTTATATCTGTAGCATCCACTTAATTACTAGAATTCTCCATGCATTATTATATAGAAGTTTTACTCACAATTTCATATTTTCTCTTGTCATTTCTGTTGAGTATGTGCTTACTTGTGCATCAAGCAAGAGGGAGTTAAAGTCTCAAGTGGTTGTAACCGTGTTAGTTTTTGTTTGTTATGACAGTTACTAGTTTCTAGGGAAGTAGCTAGTTAGTAAGGCAGTTAGAAGTTTGTTGAATAACTTGGCCTACAAACAATGTGTTAGAATATAAAATAGGTTTAATGTTTATATTATATTTGTTGAGAAAATATATTTAGATTTGTTTATTTTATTCCCTATAATTAAGGGATTTAGTTTAGATTTAAATTAGTTCACTTGGTTATAAATACCAAGGTCGTCGTACTGTTTTATAATGTAAATAATGTAAATAACGTAAACATATTATTTTATGTCATTGTCAATAATATTTTTGTATGTTATTATTTTCTCTTATTCAACACAATGTAGTATAAGTAAGTGATGCATTGTAACTTTCAGAACAAGTGTGATCAATAAAAACTCAGTGCTCTATTCTTGTGTGTGTTCAAGAGCGCGTTTAGAGTGCAGAAGTATCAATTCGAGCGCGGTGAGTCTATTGCACAGTGCTTGTGTCTGTGTATTGCTACGCCAACAAGTTCCTATTTACTTTCTTCCTCTGTCTAACAAGTGAATTGAAACTTAAAAATAAGTTAAATGAATAAAAGTGTAATTAAACCAATTTTTTTATGGGTTCTACATAATGTGAAATTTAGTAATGAAATCTTCCACATAATGTGAAATTCTTTTGTAAGAGGATACAGATCCGTGCATAAACTATTGGACGATGAATTCGAACACAAAGAATCTAGTACATAGTGCAGTTTTATGCCATTTATATAAAAGAAGTCAAGCTCAGACTTCAGAAGACATGGAAGCAGCAACAAATCCGTACAAAATACCGACCTATTACCTAATGTTTGAATAAATTTGATTATTTTTTTGAGGTATTTTGATTCATGTTATTTACCTTCACACTCAATGTTCCATGATGTGCATTGCTATGTGTATTGATGTTTACTCTATGATTTGAAGTTATTCTCAAGATCATCCATTGTTTACAAATTTCTTGATTATATGTGTCTCAAGGAATGCAAAGATCAAGTACTAAAATAATTTGGAGCTATATATTATTATTGTTTTCATTTAATCTAATTTTTACAAAATCAAACAAAAACACTAGCCCCTTATACAATTACACCAGAAACATTATTCTCAAATCTCAATCAATTTGAATCTTATAAGAATCAATCTAACTAAAAAATTCTACACAAATTCAAACTTCATCACCATTCCAACTACCTTTTTCCTTTGGACCTGTTGGTCCTTCCTCTCCCAACATTTCTTTTGGTAAACCTCTAATAATATTTTCAAATAAATCTTTTAGCTTCCCAGGCAAAAACTTCTTCAAACCATTCAATTCATCATCTAATTTATAATCAATATGTGGACCCCATTCTCTAAAAAAATTCAACCATGCTGGCTCTTTAACTTGAGACCCTAAATAATCTGCAGAAACCAATACAAATTTTCCCATATCCATAACATTGTTACCTTTATCAGTATCATCTCTTGCACCTACTCCACTTTTCCCAAGTAGATTAAGACCAGCATGTGGATAATGTGCATGACCATGATATGAAGCATAAACAACAGGTCTTCTTGTTGGAAAATCAAAATTATTTTTACCATCATTTTGAAACTCAAGTTGAGATGCATCAAGCCATTGACCACTACTATGTTGTGAGAAATAAATTTGATATAATTGACCATCTAAGTTATTTACTCTTAATGTCACATGCTCCCAATCACCAACATGTTCACCTATTTTTCCTAATTTAATATTTTTTATAAACTTTACTTTTGCTCTTGCAGGTCCATTGTAAGGGTAGAAAACCCACATCGCGAAATCAGTGAATGTTCCTCCAAACACTGGTTTCACATGTACATAAGTTTCAGCACTTGAAAGATTACCGTGTTTGACTCTATCTTTGTTTGCATCATCAGCAGGAAGATCTATCCAATAGGCACCATCATTGTTAGGATCTTGAGGAAGGTTAGTTCCATTTTGTGTAATTGGAACAGGATTTGACTCGTTGCCTTTCTTGTATAGCAAGGCACCATTGGAGAAAAGCCAATTCACTGAAGAAGGTAAGTATTCTTCATCAGGATGTAAGTATAGAATTGGAGAATAAAGTTGAAGTACTGCCTCAATTTGTTTTTGATTAGGCATGATTTGTGTTGAAGATTTGAGATTCTTCAAACATGAAATTGATGGAGGGTTAGTATTTCCACCACTTTGTGCAATGAAGGAGCCTATGCGAACACCGGGAGCTTGAGGTCCCCTATTGCTTGGTCTAACATCGTAGAAATTAAGGTCGTTTGATCCCCAAATCCATGAAGCAGTCTCGCATTGTTCTGTGAGGTCTGATCGGACACACATGACTTTTTCGGTGGACGGCTTGTCTGGTGTTTTGGTGACAACTTGGCCTACAGCTTTGTAGCCATCAGGTGGTGTTGGTAGCCAAATATACAAAGTGGAGTCTTGATTACCGGAGATGGATGCGGTGTTCATTACTAGCGTGTAATCCACTGGTGGTTTTAAAGTGGGTGTTTTAGTGGTACCTAATGTAATATCTTTTGCTGCAAGAAAATATCCGAAAAGAGGTTTGTTGTTGGGTTGGCTGTAGCTACCTAAAACAGAAAATCCGTAGTGCATTCCTGTTGGTTCGTAGACTGAGGCGCCTTGATCGTCCGGTCCACCTTCGTACACACCCCAAACTTTGCTGAATGTTGTTACTAGTTCCAAATGAAGGTCACCTAGATCGATGATAGATCGGTCTCCAAAACCGTTACCTATATGTTGCAATTCAATCAACACTTGCTATAGTTAGCCTGTATTCACTAGAATATATTACAAGATGATAGAAAATTGAAATCACATAAAGAATACCTTCTGGCCAAGAAGTTGGTTCAATAGGAAGCTTGAATTTGAAGTCAATGGGGCGAGAGCGGGGTTGACTTCGATGGGATCGGGTTCGATGGGATCCGGTTCGATTTTTCTTGATGATATTCTTATTCTCTGCAAGAAAAACGTATTGTAAGACAATAACACGGTATGTTAGTGCATGGAGAATAAGAACTTTGGCATGATCAAGTGCATACAATAACAGATAAACAAAGAAAATAATTTTACACCGTCAAATAACGAACTTTAAGTTAAGTTTTGTTTGAAAAGAAAAATTTATTATAAATATTTTCGTATTTAAGTTAAACTTTTTGAAACAAAATCATTTATTAAATTATAATAATAAAATTTATTTTACATTTCTTTTTCAATCAATAACAAAGTTAATGCATTTGATCTTTGTCGAGACGTTGTTGATCTAAGATAAAATTTTATTAATTCTTGTTTAAATACGTATAGAATCAAGGTATAATTTATTTAAATTTTTGAGGAGTTGCAAAGTTTTAATTTCATTTTTATAATTTATTATAGAGGATTTATGTTTTTCCATGAGGTCTTTCTCTTACCGTGGTTTAATGGATTTAATTATGACTTATAAAAGAACTTTTTTGTTTAACATGTTTTTTCTTTTTTAGGAGCCTAAAGTCTTTGTTTGAGTTGTTTTACTTTTAAGCTGACCCTCATTATGTATAGCAAAAAAATATTTCAATTGTATTATTTCGACATTATACAGTGCTTGGAGAATTTTAAGTTTAAGGTACTACACGGCCAGAGTTAAGGAAATTTTATCGAGCTGAGCCGGAGCTACTCCTATTGACTATGACTGGACAACCGTTGACTCTTTCTCAAAGTCTAACCCTTCCACCTAAGTTTGATTCGATGGAACAACCATCACAGAAGCAAATTTTTGTGTAGCCATCTCAACTCCATTTAACATGTTAGATCTTAATCGACTTTTTTGTTTGGCCTGGTAAAGGAATTTTTTTAAGTTACAAAAGAACCGAAGTATATAATGAATTTTTTTTAATAACACTAAAAAATATAGTGAATATTCTTAGTAATTGAGATACATTTAAAAATTAGCTAAAAAAAAATTAAGAAAATTAAGAATTTTTTTCCCTATCAAATGTGGTAATCTGAAATTTAGACCACTCACACTTACAAACCCCAACTACTTGAGCTTAATTCCTGTGGTAAATTGAGAACCACTTGTTTGCATATTTTATTTTATGCTTAAAAGATTATAAATAATACATTAATTAATAGTGTGTCGGCTAAAAAATACTAGAAAATAAAAAAATAATAAATAGGACTTGACCAAATTTTTTTATTTATTTATAAACTTGACAAAAAAGAGATATTTTATAAAAACTGATAAATAAAACATTTTATGAAATAACATTATGACACAACTTAAACTTAAAATGGTGAATCTTGACAAAAAAAAAAACTTAAAATGATGAATTATTGGATCATTTCAACCTCATTTTTTGTCAATCTCTCTCGATCAACAAATTTTAAATTTTAAATATGTAATAATAAGTTGTTTCCGTGAAAAAATGATGTAATAATTTGCGAGAAGATACATGTGATGTAAATAAACTCACCTACTCCATTGATTTTTTTTTCTCCTTTTTTTTTCAATTGTTATATCTTAACAATCAAATTCATCCTCATCTTTTATTATAATTTTATCTCTCATTTTCTCTCGTAGTTGATGCAACAATTGAAAAATCCTCATAGAAACACAATGGAGAGAATCCATTTCCACATGTGATAGATTGTACACAAATATACACAATAATTAACTTGTTAAAACATTGATCATATACATCACCAATTTATGTATAAGAATTAAAGTACTAATAAAAAAGATAACGTAATTAACAATAGCATTTAGATCAATAAAGTACCTGAAATTTGACCCTTTGGTGTAGCAGCTCTAGGAACCCCCATTGCTTCAATTGCCATGAAAAGTACAATACAAACCCAAAGAATTCCCACATTCACCCCCATTTTTATATTCCCTTTCTTTCCACAACCTTATCAACTAGCTTGAATGTTCTAACACTTTTGCTTATTGAAATTATCAAGAAAAGCACAAAATTGTTATTCGTAAATGGAGCGAAACTGCACTCTCCTGATTAGATTGATACTCCTCAATACTGAATTGTGTCCTATAAATATAAATGATTTGTGTTGGATTTTGGATTGAATATTCCACCTCACTGTCTCTTATTATTAAATTGGGAATTTTTGAAAAGGTATAACATTATTATATTTTTGCTCAAATCTCATTTCCCACCTTTGGTAATCTTGACCAATATGTTTTAATTTTTTCTTTCTATGTTCTCTCCTATTTTTTTTTAATTGAATAATTGAATAATAGTGCTGTACTTTTTAGTTTTTTCGAGTGTATCCTTTGTACCTCGGTATTAATAATAGAGTGAAAAAAAATAAAATAAAATAGTAATAATGTAATGAAGACATTACACAATTGGATTGCATTTTACCAGTATTACTAGTTCAGTACGAGGATGTGTTGAGTCAACAACAAAAAATATTTACTACTACCAGCTAGGATCATGCATGATGTTGGTTATTATGACGTAGTAAGTTTCTTCATTACTAGGAATGGTAAGTTACTTAAACGTAGTTAATTACCATGTGCTAAATACGGATGTTACGGCTGGACTGTGCGTACATGAATCAAAAACTGAGAATTAAGTTAAGTGAACATGTTTAAGTAGATATTGTGATTGATTTGCAAATAGTATTTAATATAAAAAAAATTAATAAATACTATTTGTAATCATTCAAAATCATCTACTTTAGCAAATATACCGGTACATATCCACATAATATATGTATCGAAGAATTTACTTTAATTTAAGTAAAAAATTTAAGTGCATGTCTTTATGTGCTTTTTCGTATAATTTTTAACATAAAATACATTTTTTGTGGATATAGTAGACTTTGAGAAAACTATAGATTTCGGGAAATGATAGTTTATTAGGTTAAGAATCATACGAAAAGTACCTAAAGAAATACACTTAAGTTTTGTTCGTAAATTAATTAAATGTTTTTTTTTTTTTTTTGTCTTAATCCACTGAAATTAAACTCACATATAATTGTGAGATCCCGAATTCGAACCCGGAACACGACGTCCGGCATAACAATTTCAACATTTTTGCTAGTTGATGTAAGACTTATGGTACGAGATGATGTTACCCAACACCACTAATATATTTCATCATAGCCCAATTAATTTAATAATTAATGATATTATATATATATATATATATATATTCATTTTTATATCAATTATTCAATGAATTAAATTTTTTTTGTCTATTATAAGGATAAGAGAAATTAAACCAGACAGTATTCTCTTGAGCATAACTCAATTTGATAGAAACGTCGCATTTTATATGCAATAATTGAGGTTCAAACTTTGTTTGAACATTCCACTTATTTACTTTAAAAAGTGAAATTCTAATTGACGCTAAGCAACTAAAAATAAAATAAAAAAGCCATCAACACAACCACACTATGTTCGACTATGATTATAAAATTTATTTAAATAAAAGAGAAGAAATAGAAAATACAGTAGTATATATATTGTCAAAAAAAGAAAGAAACTAGTATTTTAGTAGAAATTGGTCAAACAAATTAATACAAATTGAGAAAAGAAAATGTTAAAAAATTTGAGTCAACAATAAATAAAATTCATTTTGACTTTTTCTGAATAAGTAGAAATAAATTAATCTAAATTGGACAAAAAAGTTAAAAGAAATAACAATATTAATTATTAATATATGTTTCATCTCTATTTAATGGATCTTAAGATTTTATAATCAGTTATTTGCCAAAAAATGTTTATGAAAAATTATTTTATAACCAATAAAATTTGATTTCCTAACATATTTAATTTTTGGATGGTTAAAATGGAATTACCTTGATTAAATATCATTATTACATTTCTTTATAATTTGACCAAAGAAAGACTATTGAATTGCAATTATCTTAGAGCATCTCCAATAAGAGTAGCATAGAGAGTTTCATAGACTGATGATTCGTATCTTAATTTTTGTTATCAATTGAGTTGCATGACGTGACATAGAGAGTATCAAAATTCTTGATACGGTACCTTGTTAATTGTATCATCAATTTAATACCATCAATTTAAATTAAAAAATAAATATAATAGGTTAATAATGTATGATACCTTAATTAAGTAGTATCATCATTGGAGCAAAATATGTATGAGTTGAATAAATATTACATGGCATTGTAGGGACCATTTGTCAGTAATGTGTGATACCCAAAGTGATATCATCATTTATAAGTTAATGTGAAACAACTTATGTGAATAAATAAGTTTTTATGCAATGTTATAAGCTTTTCAAGGTAGTTTATGAGAAAACAACGTATAAAGATACATTTTTTGTTAGTGAAAACTTATGTATTAAATACAACTTTATTTATTTGAATAAGTTATTTTCATAAGCTCAAAAATACGTCAAATCCAAATGGCCCCATAGTTGTAATTGTTGTTTTGTAATTGTTAAACCTTTCCTAAGTAGTTAGAGGTAGTTAGAAGTTAGTTTGTTATAACTAACTTGAAGGATAGTGGTTATTAGTTAGTTACTTGTTTCTCAAGTTAACTAGTTAGTGTTTTGCATTTCTATATATAGGCTTGTATAGTCATTGTAATTCACAACTCTTATTTTTCCATTCAATCAATAAAGATCACTATTCTCTCTATTCTTCTTCATCCCTTTCAAAACACAAAGTGTGTGTGTGTGTGCGCGCGCATTATCTCCATTATTTTTTGTTTTGCTCTAACAAATTGGTATCACGAGCCCTTTTAGTTCTTTGTGTAGCATCACAAGATTCAGGTTCTTGGGTTGAAATCATCATCAACATTCAGAAGCAATGTCAGGTGGGAATGGTGGATTACCCAACAATCTTCCAATTCTTAATAGCAAGAATCGGGAAAGATGGCATAAACAGATGAAAACCTTGTTTGGGTTTCAAGATACACATGATGTGGTTACTAATGGAGTACATGCACTAGCTGCAAATGCCAATGTAGAGGCTAGAACACTCACAAAGAATTAAAGAAGAAAGATTGCAAAGCCATGTATGCAATTCAAGCTGCAGTAGACACTGCAAAACAGGCTTGGGATATCTTGACAACATACTAAGAAGGTGGAGAACAAGTCAAGGGGGTGAAGCTACAATCATATAGAAGACAATATGAGCTATTGCAGATGGACAAGAATGATTCTATTGGTTCTTATGCTTCAAGAGTTCAAGGGCTGGTTCATTCCATGAGAAGCTGTGGTGAAGAGATCACCGAAAGAATGATGGTGGAGAAGGTAATGAGAAATCTAATCCCTAACTTTGATCATGTTATAGTAGCTATTTAGACAGCTGGTCAAGTAGCAAACATGAAGATAGAGGATTTAGTTGGTACATTAGAGGCATATGAATTAGTAATAAATGAAAGAAAGGTTGTACAAGAAACAATACAAACATTGCAGGCTTAAACATTCAAGAAGAATGGTGGAACTAAGGGAAAGAATAAAGATCAGTCCTATAATTTTTCACAAAAGCACAAAAAATTTGATGAAAAATCTGAATCCTTCAAGAAAGGAGGAGGAACATCAAATCCAAAAAAGAAAGATAAAAGTCATATTCAGTGCTGTGATTGTGAGAAATTGTTAAAGTAAAAAAGTAAGTATTTGAATTATCGTCTCCACAGGGACTGATGCGATATCGATGCCGTTCAACAATTAATATAATTTTAAGTAAAGTGGTTGAAGGTTTTTTGTTTATGAAAATTTAGAAATTAATACACGATAAAAGTGGAGTAAATTGACAGAGAGATTAAATTGCTGGGATTAGACTTCACTGACTCATTCGTATGTATCCTCTAACCAGTTATATAGATTTTAGCTATCTATCAATATTATCATGTATCGCTCGTCGAACATTTCCGTGTCCGGATAACGCTGAGGTATCTATTGTACCTATTAACCTCCGATGTCTCGGATGATCAATCAATACTATAGCATTAAGATTTGATACTCTAAGTGAATATTAAACCTAAATCTATGTCTAGAGTTTAGATTTTAATAGATATTATCCTAGTTCTTAGATTCAAAAGGGATATGTCTATAACAATTCAAATCTTAAGATTAAAACATAAAAATCAAGGATAACACTAATATTAATGGATAAACTAGAATCATATATAACAATCAAAACAAATACATACTAATAGAGTTAGTTACATCTAACCCCAACAATGGTGTCTTTAGCTACTCATTACCATGTGATAGCTTTACACAAGTGAGAAGAAAAGAGATGAAATAACAGCACCGGTGTTGATTTCTCAAACGGTTGATGTGCATTCCATCTTCGTCTTGCTCTGTCGTAGTTCTACGCTCTCACTCTCTGCTCTTCCGTTCTGTTCTCTGTCTCTTTTTCTCGTGTGTGAATGTGAGAGTGTTGTGTGGAATCGTCCCCTTTTGAATGGGTAATGCATGCTTTATATATTAGCTTTGAAGAAAACCTTACTCCAAGGGTTTGTTAATTAAGCACCGCCCCTGTTTCATTCTTTTCATCCACTTGACTTTATCTCTTTTTCATGATTTGATACCTATTAATTTACAATCATAAACATACATTACTAATAACATTAATAATAATAATTATTATTATTATATAATAGCTATTATAAATTTGGGATATTTGCTACAAAAGTAAAATTGACATTTGACACTTTCAATTAATTCATAAAACCTACAAATGTAAGGGAAAAAAGGGGAAAATAGCTAAAATACTAAATAGCTAGTAAAGACTAATACTTACAATTAGTTGGGGTTTTTACTTCAAATAACTTTATAAAACAAGTTAATAAGTGCTTAAAATGTATATATAAAATCACTGTTTTTTAGCACTTATCAACTCTCCCCAACTTAGAACTTTGTTTGTCCTCAAACAAAAGTCATAACAAAAATTTCAAACAAGCCTACCACAAAGTGCATAATCTCATTTCAAAGTTTGTGATCAATTTCAATTTTAAAAGCTTGCATAATTCATGAAATGCAAATTCAAAATCAATTTCCACAATCATCGGTGAATCAAAGCATGGAGATGAAACCTTTTCTTATTCAAAGTATGATTTCAAAACAATGTTCAAATCAACAGTTAATTAATAAGAATCATAATCCTCACTAATTTCACTCAAACAGATAGTGTTTCTCTCAGTCTAGACAATGCATAAACAACAAATCAATTTTGAAATACATCTCAGCAACATCACATAATATGCAATCAATCATGGATCACTAAGGTCTTTATATATAAGGGTTGTAATGGGGTCTGGCTAACAAACAATCATTGTTTTTCTTTGGATTCAAAAGGCCTTACATATAAGAGAGCATCCATTATCCATGTATAAAATTTACATTTCAACAATCTCCTTTTCTTTCTACTTACAACACTTCTGGTGATTCTATTGTTGACACTTTTTCCTTTCTTTTCATTTTCTTTTCAAGCACATTTTCTTTGATTTGCAACTAAGTGTCACCTGAATTTTCAATGTTTTTTTCTTTTTCTTTTTCAATTTCAATCACCACTTTTAACCACTTTTCTCAATTGATTTTTCAATTTTCATTCAACCTCCTTCTCCCCAACTTGAATCAAACCCTATATATACATAGATGCTCTTATATCCTAAGACAATAGGGCATGAAATTTGTTTTTCTTTTATTGGTTTAGGGTTAAGATTTCCAAATTTTTTTTTTTTCAAATTTTCGGCTCAAAGTGGTTAACAAAAGATCACTATCTCACAAGGTAGATTGTACTTGGCCAAGCAGTTATCACTCAAATAGAAACATGGCCTTGATCCTTTCCATGACTTCATACACATCAAGTAATCGCAAGATTCATGCAAAACCAACAAAGTTATATGCAATTGTCACACTCAATATATGTAAAACATGGAGATGCACACAACTCACCGGCTAGGTCTAAAATGATTCTGAATCAATCAACCTGTTTTCAAAGAACAAGTGAAATCCAACTTTAATCAAGCAAACATTTCATTTTCATGCTAACATTCAAAGATAATTACAAAATTCAATCTTGAATGAAGCATTTACTAGAATTGCATTTTCATTGTGTAATTGAAAACTAATCACAAACCTAGATTTTTCAAATCATATGCACATGGTATTCAAAAAAAATAAAAAAATTTGAACCATTTTTTTCAATCAACCATCAATATGTTATTCAGACCACAAGAGAAACATAAATTAATATATTCATTATAAAGCAATGTCGCGGTGATTTTTGGATGTCGAGTTATTAATTAACTTCGAATTGCAATTTAATGTTCCACCACCGATCTTTAATTTATCCGAGGGAAAGGGAAAAAGTTCGAAAAAACCCTATTTTTTTAGAGAACAAGGTTCGGGGGTTAGTTATACGAAGGGAAGGTATTAGCACCCTAAGTATCTATAGTACTCTATAGGAACCTCTTGTTTTTATTTCTAACTTTGCGCTTTATTTTAATTGCTTGTAAAAAAATGTATAAGTGTAGTAATTAAAGTGATGATTGAGAAAAAGTTTAAAGTGATGGAAAAGGAAAAATGTTTTTGTTGATTTTATTGAATGGAAAGACAAGTCTCATGACTACGTACCCGAGGGATCAAACCACCGTAGTTCGGGATAAGAAAGCGGAGTGATTTGTTTGTTTGATTTTAAAGTTTTGAAAAAAGGTTTTTTAAAGATAATAAAAAAAAGTGAGATTGGTTCATTTTTATTTGTGAAAGAAAGTCTAAATGATTAGGATTGATCGATTTTTGATTTAGAAAAGACGTGGACACTTGGTTTAAAATCCAAGGTTTATTGAGAAAAGGTTTGAGTGATAAAAGACACTTGGTTTAAAATCCAAGGTTTATGCATGATTAAAGATGTATGAATGAGGAAAATGCACTTGGTTTAAAATCCAAGGTTTTTAGGCGAGAAAAAGGGATACTTGGGTTAAAGTCCAAGGTTTTAGCGAAAAAAGGAAGCCATTGGTTTAAAGTCCAAGGTACTTGGTTTAAAATCTAAGTTTGTGACAAAAAAGACTCTTGGGTTAAAATCCAAGCTTTTCACGATAAAAAACGCCGTTGGTTTAAAGTCCAAGACACTTGGTTTAAAATCCAAGTTTGCGGTAAAAAAGACTCTTGGTTTAAAATCCAAGGTTTTCAAAAATGCTTGATGACAAGATGTTTTTTATGCTTGATGATGTTGAAAAGAAATTGTGTTGATATTTTTTGAAAGAGGTTTTGACCTTATTTTTGAGAATAAAATGACTAATTATTTTTTGAAGAGGTGTTGACCTCATTTTTTGATACAAAAGAAACGGATAATGGCTAACGTGCGAAAAGAACGATATTAACATCATACTAAATAAGCGCGATGACGAACCGTAATGATATTTTGATCAAAACGGTGTCTTTTCCCTCAGAATTAATATGCTAACGTTTTTTGTGGAAAGCGATAAATAAATATGCATGAGATGCAATTTTTCATTTATAGTGTACATTTTTCCCTAATTACATTCTAAGGTATTTGCAAAAAATAAATATGAAATGAATGCAAGAGGATGCTATGCAATTTTCATTTAAATTTACATCAAATCCTAAAAATACAATCTAATGTCCTTGCAATAAAATAAATGGTTAATTAATTAGGCAATAAATTAAATGTTAGATTAACAAGCAATAATAAAGAATTAAGCAAAATAGATAAACATAAATTAGAGCAATTAATAATAAAACAAAGAGGTCTCAAATTAGTGCTTATTTTGGATTTAATAGCTTATTGAAGCACATTCCATAAGCACTTTTATCATAGGCAAAAATAAAATAAAAAACAGAAGGGGGTGCAAATATCAATTAAAACAGAAAGGGGGTGCAAAAAGCAACTCTGGGGTTCTGGCCCAACTGGGGGGCGCAGCCCAGAGGGGGTGTGTGTAGAAAATAAGCAAAACAGAATCAGAGCCGTCTGATTGATCAGACAGCTCTGATCTGATCACAGGTAAATGAAATCAGAGGTGTAGGATTTAATCAGAATGACAATAGCGTGCAGGCGCATGGTTAAAGGCATGGGCTGGCATGTACAGGATCAGGCTGGGGGTATATAAAGTAAAACCCTAAAAAATAAAACAGAAAATACAAACTCTCTTCTTCTCCGCCATTTACTTCTTTCTTTTCTCTCTCAAACCCGCCGTCAACTCATTCTTCTTCTCTCATCTCTCTGTTTCGTTTTTTCAAAGAAAGTTTCAACACTAAATCCATACGAAATTAAACTCTAAACACAAATTCAAGCTCAAAACAAACAAACAGAATCCCCATAAACCCGATCAAAAGAAAACGGAATGGAAAGGGGAAAGAAATCAACCCCTTTGCTGTGTTTGCTCTGACTCTTCTTCTTCTTCTTCTTCTTACTTCGTTTTTCTGTTCGGTTTCGTTTTGATTTCTTCTGATCTGGTTTTGAAAGAAGGAATAAGGTTGGTTCGTTTCGTTTTGTTTCTGATTTGTTTTCTGATTTCGGTTTCTGGGTTCTTTGATTTTGGTTTGGTTATGTTGACGAACGATGATGATGATGCGAGAGTTTTATGGTTTGTGATTGTTTTCTGGTTTTCGGTTTTGTTGATGATGAATAATAGCGATGATGAATTCGGTTTTGATGATTTTGGATCTGATTTGATCTTTGTTTTTCGGTTTTGATTGAGATGAATAATGGTGATGATGATTTGATTCTGTAAAAAGAAGGGTTATGTGGTTGATTTGATTATTTGATTTGCTTTTTGTTCTGTTTTTGTGATTTTTGTTTTTTGATCTGGAAAAAGAAAAAAAGAGTGATGGTTTTCTGTTTGTAATTGCTGCGGCTGATGAATTTTCTCCTTGGGAACTGTGCAATAAATGCACTATTTGTACTGTGTCAGACCTAGGGTTTGTCAGATTAAAATTACCCCATTTGGACAAAATTTCCCCTTTGAGCTTGGATTGGACAAAAACACCTGATCTGGACCCAAAAATAAAAAACTGAAAAAAGACACCACAAATAAAAAACGAAAATAATAATAATAAAAAAGAAAATGACTTAAAAAAATGAAATGAAAAACCAAATTAAATAATGAAATAATAATAATAAAAGAAAAAAATAAAATATAAAAAAAAGAAACCAAAAAAATGAGGTATTTTAAAATACCTCTTTGCCGAAATTTCGTCAGAAATGACAAAGAGGGAAAAAAGGTTTTAAACGCCGAACAAAATCGATCGGTCAAAAAATGGGGTATGACAAGCATAAATTTGACCAAAAGCTATTTAAAATAAAGTTCACAGAGTTTTGGAGAGCTTTGCAGTCAATCTTTCTCTTGTCAGTTGTCTGGCTCTTCTTCACTTCCTTGCTGCCAACATAAGGTTGTCTCACCTCCTCCGAGTAAAATGGCCTTTCCACAGGCCATACCATTTGTTCAGCGGATGCCTCATCAAAAAAACACTCTATAATCTCTAATTGAAAGATCCACACCATGTATTAATACCACAATAGCACAGACCTGCAGAGACGGCAGAGACGAAAAACACAGAAAAACACCAGCCAAACATTTACATCTCGGTTCCATATTGCAAATGAAAAACCACAGCTACAGTAGCACAATAATCGGAATTAGTTCACTTACGCTGGATTAGAACAATCTCTAACATAAGTCCACAATTTCACAATCAACAAAGACAATTTGATGCAAAATCACACAATCAAAATTTTAATTCAAGATAGCAGTCTTAGAGATTACAAACACAAGAGGAAAATGAATTCTCATCAATAAGCAAGATTAAGAACTTTTGTGCCTAAATCCTTAATGGACTTTAAAAAGGGATTGACATATGAATGCACAAAGATTTGACATTTTAAATTTCAAATAGCCACATGTACACTGTCATGGGAAAACAATTCATATTTCATGATATCATCCAAAGAAAAATAGTACTGATCATGTTCCTAAAGAAGCAACATTAAGTTCATAACAGTCACAAACTAAATCACTTAGCTTCTAGACCAATTCCTACTTAACATTTATGTGATTAGTGTGAGTAATGCAATCTTCAAATCCAAAATAATTCCACACATCAAACAAGATTAAAAACCAATTTAAAAAAAAAACTGCAACCACATAAATAACTAAGGTTCATGATAGTTTGACATGTTCAGATTAGTACTTAAAGTAGCAGCATTTACAGGAATTCAGATTAGCAACCCCAGATTCACACTGCCATCATTACCAAACAAAAATTCATGAAAATGTTCACAGATAGTAGAGTTTCAAAATTCTGTCAAATTCGCTTAGCCAAGAAAATCCCGCTTAGCGAATTCATGAAACTATAAAAAAATGCAGAATTTTCACATCAGATAAAATGGTCCAGTTTTGGCTCATTTGAAACTTTTCAAAACATACCAAAATTCATTAAAAATTATAAGTTGCAAAAATTAAATAGTAAAGATAGAAAATTGGGTTGCCTCCCAACAAACGTTTGTTTAACGTCGGTAGCTCGACGCCTGATTCGTTAGGGCGGCCAAAATGAAACAGAAAGCACATCATCCTTAGTCTTCAATTTGTTTGGAAGGAACTCCATGAATTTGAAGTAGAGATGATGTGGAGTCCATGTCCTCCTCAGCTGTTTGTTGAACAAGGCACAAATGGATTCTATGACTTCATCAATTTCAGCCTTGTCAACTTTAACCCTCTCTTGGTTATTTTCCTCTTCTTTTTCAACTAATTTCTCTTCTTCTTCTTCTCCCTCATTCTGGTCTTTCTCTCTAACAACAACTTTCTTTAATTCTTCATTTTCTTCAATGACTTTCTCCGCAATGCCTATTTTCTTGGTCGGAGGAGGTGGGTAAGGAAGTTTTATTTTATAAGGATTATTCATACTAGTTCCTTCCTCACTAAATAATTTTTCCACATTGTTTTCAAATACCTCTCCATTTTCTTTTTTCTCACTTTTTTCATTTTTTCCATTTTCAACTAATTCTCCCTCTTTATTCTTTTCTTCAGTCTCCTTCTCACTTTCTTCTTTTTCCCCCTCTTGTTTTTCATTCGATTCAACAACAACTCTCTCAGTTTCTAAGTTGTCACCAATGTCTTTACCAATCACTTTACCGCTCTTGGTTGAGATTGATTTGTAGTGTTCGTTCGGGTTGGTTTCAGTATTGGAAGCAAACATTCCTCCTTGCATATTAGCCATTTGGCCAAGCTGAGTTTCGATGTTATTAATCGAGGAATCATTGTTTCTCTAGTGTTGTTGCAACTGTTGCATCTGTTGTTGGTGTTGTTGATTCTGATTCATCATCTGTTGCATCTGCTGCTGCTGCATCTCCATGAGTTTGTTCATATTATCTTCCAACTTTGAATTATAGTTTTGCTAAGGAGGATGCTGGTTATAATTTTCATATTTGTGTTGTTTATTGGATGATCCAGCATCTCGTCTCCACCCTTGGCCATAATTTGGATTGTTTTCTCTTTCATAACCAGTGTAGCTTTGATATTGTCCTTGTCTTTGTTGATTTCCCATGTAATTCACTTCTTCATTTAACGGGGGACAATAACCAGTGGGATGGTCTCGATTGCAAAGCTCACAATAAGCAACCTGTTTGTGTTTACTCGGCACTTCATGCATCTCCTTGAGTTGGTGCGGAAGCTTTGACAATTGTTTTGTCAACTCTTCCACTGCTTGAGCAAAAAGTTTATTGTGAGCTAACAACATTGCATCTGTTGCACCGAGTTCAATGATTCCTGCTTTTCTTTGCGAAGGATTGCTATTGTATTTGCTTTGATGGTCGCTGAGTGCCATTTTTTCAATGATAGCTATTGCGTGTTCAGCACTCTTTGACATTAAGGAACCACCTGCAGCTACATCTAAGAAAAGTTTTGGCTGATGTTGAAGTCCATTGTGGAACATATGAATTTTAGTAAGATCATTGAAACCATGGTTATGGCATCTTCTCAACATAGACTTGTACCGCTCCCATGCTTCGCAAAGTGTTTCATTTGACCCTTGGGAAAATAAAATAATAGCGATCTTGGCTTCCATGAACTTGTGGTGTGGAAAGAACTTGTTAAGAAATTTTTCTTCAAGTGTGTTCCAAATGGTCATGACCTGAACAGGTTGATCCAAATACCAATCTTTAGCTTTCCCGATTAACGAGTGAGGAAACATTCTCATGAACACTGCTTCTTCTTCCGCTTCAGATGCTCCGAGTGTATCAGCAATTTCATAAAACTTGGTAAGATGACTATATGGATCCTCATTGTCTAAACTTGCAAAAGGGTTAGCATATAAGATTTGAAGGAGCCCGGGTTTTATCTCTCTGTGTCTGGTATTTTTTAGAGGTCCGACAATGTGGGCTAGCCGTCTTGGGCTGTTATGACATGGCAAAACACCACCACCTTTGTTGTTGTTGTAACCATGATCAGCCATGGTTTATGCACGTAATGAGGAATCTGAAAAAGAACTTAACTAACAAGAGTAACAATTTAACTAACAAAAGAGGCTAGTAGCTAAGAAAACAAATAAAGAGAATGTACAATATAGACAATAATGTACAATTACCTAAAACAATAGAAATTGTTGCAATGCTTCAATATCTAAAAGCCAGTCCCCGGCAACGGCGCCATTTTGTTAAAGTACAAAAGTAAGTATTTGAATTATCGTCTCCACAGGGACTGATGCGATATCGATGCCGTTCAACAATTAATATAATTTTAAGTAAAGTGGTTGAAGGTTTTTTGTTTATGAAAATTTAGAAATTAATACACGATAAAAGTGGAGTAAATTGACAGAGAGATTAAATTGCTGGGATTAGACTTCACTGACTCATTCGTATATATCCTCTAACCTGTTATATAGATTTTAGCTATCTATCAATATTATCATGTATCGCTCGTCGAACATTTCCGTGTCCGGATAACGCTGAGGTATCTATTGTACCTGTTAACCTCCGATGTCTCGGATGATCAATCAATACTATAGCATTAAGATTCGATACTCTAAGTGAATATTAAACCTAAATCTATGTCTAGAGTTTAGATTTTAATAGATATTATCCTAGTTCTTAGATTCAAAAGCGATATGTCTATAACAATTCAAATCTTAAGATTAAAACATAAAAATCAAGGATAACACCAATATTAATGGATAAACTAGAATCATATATAACAATCAAAACAAATACATACTAATAGAGTTAGTTACATCTAACCCCAACAATGGTGTCTTTAGCTACTCATTACCATGTGATAGCTTTACACAAGTGAGAAGAAAAGAGATGAAATAACAGCACCGGTGTTGATTTCTCAAACGATTGATGTGCATTCCATCTTCGTCTTGCCCCGTCGTAGTTCTGCGCTCTCACTCTCTGCTCTTCCGTTCTGTTCTCTGTCTCTTTTTCTCGTGTGTGAATGTGAGAGTGTTGTGTGGAATCGTCCCCTTTTGAATGGGTAATGCATGCTTTATATATTAGCTTTGAAGAAAACCTTACTCCAAGGGTTTGTTAATTAAGCACCGCCCCTGTTTCATTCTTTTCATCCACTTGACTTTGTCTCTTTTTCATCATTTGATACCTATTAATTTACAATCATAAACATACATTACTAATAACATTAATAATAATTATTATTATTATTATATAATAGCTATTATAAATTTGGGATATTTGCTACAAAAGTAAAATTGACATTTGACACTTTCAATTAACTCATAAAACCTACAAAAGTAAGGGAAAAAAGGGGAAAATAGCTAAAATACTAAATAGCTAGTAAAGACTAATACTTACAATTAGTTGAGGTTTTTACTTCAAATAACTTTATAAAACAAGTTAATAAGTGCTTAAACTGTATAGGTAAAATCACTGTTTTTTAGCACTTATCAGAAATGGGGTCACTATGCCTCTGATTGTAGATCAAAGAAGGAAAAAGACAATAGTGATGAGACCAATTTGGTAGAAGAACAATCAGATAATGAAGTTGTAACCTTCATGGCTGCTATATCAAAAGAGAACTTGGCAAATGTAGAATGGTTTTTGGACACAGGGTGCTCAAACCACATGACTGGGCATAAGGAATGGCTGATCAAATTTGATAGCTCAAGGAAAAGCAAGGTTAGACTAGCTGATAGTAAATCCATACAAGAAGAGGGAATTGGTAACATGATGATCAATAGGAGAGATGACAGCTCTGTAGTAATTGAAGAGATCTTGTATGTACCAGGTATGGATTGTAACTTGCTTAGTGTTGGTCAACTTATTGAAAAAGGTTTTTCAGTAAGTATTAAGAATGAAAAATTTGAGCTATATGATCCTGCAAGCTTGTTAGTGTTGAGAAATCCTTTGACAACTAATAGAACCTTCAAAACTATGATCAACACCACTGAAGTAGCATGTATGAAAACAGTCATAGAAAATCAACAGAGTTGGTTATGGCATTTAAGATTTGGGCATTTGAATTTTAGATACCTAAATCAGTTAGTAAGTAAAGCAATGGTGACTGGTTTGCCTAAGATTTATGTACCAAAGAAGAATTGTGATGGTTGCTTGGTTGGCAAGCAAGCCAGGTATGTCTTCACAAAGGAATTGCCTATGAGGTCTTTAAGTGTTTTGGAAGTTGTACACTCAGATGTGTGTGGACCATTTGATGAGAAATCACTTGGTGGAAACAGGTACTTCATAACATTTGTAGATGAGTTTAGTAAAAAAATGTGGATTTACTTGATACAGACAAAAGATGAAGTATTTGTTGTGTTCAAGAGATTCAAGGCTTTGGTTGAAAATCAAAGTAGCAGAAGAATGAAAATTCTTAGAACTGATGGAGGTGGTGAGTACACTTCCAAGAATTTTGACTCATTTTGTGTTGAGAATGGCATTGAGCATGAAGTTACAGCTCCCTATACACCACAACACAATGGCTTAGCTGAGAGGAGGAATATGACTATTCTGGATATGGCTAGATGTATGGTGAAGCACAGGAATTTGCATAAGTCCTTTTGGGGTGAAGCAATTGCTATTGCAGTATATGTGTTGAACAGATGTCCAACAAAGAAACTCAAAGACAAAGTACCAGAAGAAGTATGGAGTGGTATAAAGCCAAGTGTGAGTCACTTTAAAGACTTTGGTGCCTTGTGTCACAAGCATGTACCTGAAGCAAAGAGAACTAAGTTGGATGATAGAAGTGAATCTATGATTCTAGTAGGTTATCATGTAACTCGTGCATACTAGTTGTACAATCCAATTTCGAAGAAAATGACATATAGCAGGGGATGTCATTGTTGATGAAGCAAATAGTTGGGATTGGATAGCTGGTAGTAGTACTAGCAGGCTTCAGATAAGCTAGTTTTCTGATGATGAAACTGAGTCAATGGAGTCAAATGAAGAAATTGAAGCACCAGTAGAGCCAACAGCTGGAAATGAAGTGATTAATGCTGAGATTAGAAAATCAACAAGGCCAAGACAAGTTCCAACAAGAATACAGGACTGTGAAACAGTAATGATAATGAAGTAAATGAAGATGGAGATCTAGTGCACTTTGCACTACTAGCAAGATCAGAACCAATAATTTATCATGATGCCTTGAGTAACAAGAAATGGAAGCAAGCCATGAAAGAAGAACTATGTGCCATTGAGAAGAATCATACATGAGAGATAGTAGAATTGCCATCAGACAAAAAAGCAATAACAGTAAAGTGGGTTTTCAAACTAAATCTCAACCCTGATGGTTCAATAGCAAAATACAAAGCAAGGTTAGTTGCTAGAGGGTTTTTGCAAAGAGAAGGGTTAGATTACTTAGAGCTTTACTCACCTATAGCTAGAATTGAGACTGTAAGGCTTGTAGTTGCAATAGCAAATGCAAGAGATTGGCCTATGTATCACTTGGATGTCAAGTCAGCTTTTCTTAATGGACCACTAGAAGAGTTGGTTTATGTGACTCAACCACCAGGTTTTGTGATAGAAGGTAAAGAAAACATGGTGTATATGTTGAAGAAAGCCCTATATGGTTTGAAGCAAGCTCCATGAGCTTGGAACAAGAAAATAGATGGCTTTCTTGTGAAGCAAGGCTTCAGTAAATGCAAGTCGGAATATGGTGTGTATGTACAAGATTCAACATCAAGCATCATTCTTATATGCTTGTATGTTGATGATCTCTTAGTTACTAGGAATGATCTATCTAAGATTGAGAAATTCAAAACTGTCATGATGACTGAATTTGAAATGACATATTTGGGCTCAATTTCTTATTTCTTAGGGATTGAATTTTTGAAAACTTCAAGAGGTTTAATGCTACATCAGAAGAAGTATGCATGTGAGATTTTGAAGAGATTCAAAATGACTGATTGCACTCATGCCATGACTCCAATGGAGACAAATCTCAAGTTGGAAAAGAATGAAAATGAAGAAGCAGTAGATCCTAAAATGTTCAAGCAAATTGTTGGATCTATGATATATTTGTGCAATAGCGGACCATATATTTGCTTTGTAGTTGGGTTGGTCAGTAGATTCATGGAAAATCCTAAACAATCCCATATGAAAGATGCCATGAGGATATTGAAGTATATAGAAGGCACACTATGAAGTAGCAATAAATGTCACAAGAAAGGGGGGGTTTGAATTGTGACCCTTTTTAAAATTCTTTTTATAAATAATAATTAATACAATATTTCGTTTATGGATTAGTTAACAAGTAATCAAAGAAATAATGTTAAGATGATAATGATAGCAAAGATATAAGTGAAGGACCAGAGAACTCTGGAAATATTTTAGTTGGTTTTAGTTGAATTGTATTTTAAGAGATTAAGAGATAAGAGAAAATACAACACCCAGAAGTTATCCTGGTTCACCCAAACTTGGGCTAGTCCAGTCCTCACAACCTTGTGAGATTATCCACTAAAATGCTCAGATCAGAACCTTCTGCTTGGCACCAACTTTTGATCAACCCTTGATCAAAATACAATCTGCTTTTCTTCACTCGAAAAGACTTTTACAAACTGCTTTTCCTAACTGGAAAAGACTTTCTCACAATGCTTTTCTTTACTAGAAAAGACTTTCTCACAATCACTCAATCTAACCTAAAAGATAGATTTGAGAGGTTACAAAGTGTTTGGTAATTTGTGAGCATCAACTCATATAAGAGGTGATAAAATAACAAGCGTGTAAACAATGTAAGTATGAGAACTTTTGTGATTAGCTTGCTTTGTGAAGAGTTTGGAACTATGTTGATTTTTGCTTCAACAATGTATGATCAAATCTTTGTATAAATTCTTGAGTTTTTCTTCATGTAGCTCCTTGGTATTTATAGACCTTTCATTTGCTGAAGAGGAGCGTATGAGAGAGATTTTGAAATTCAAAATCTGTCAAAGATACGTTGTAATCTTTGTTGCCATGTTCTGTGAATAGTGCGTTATCGTCAATTCACTTGTGCATTACCGTCTGTTGAAAAACTGTTGCAATGCTTTGCATGGCTTTTGAAGCTTTTACGTGGCTTCTATCTTGTCCATATGAGAGGATCAATTTGAATTTTGTGATGACAATGCATCAGCAATTGGAAAATGTTTTGGGAGCCTTTGTCTTCTCATGAGGAGACCAAAACCTATGTTCATGTCCTTTGTTGTTTGGTGACTAGTGTACTTTGTAAAGATAGAAGCATGTGCTTGCTTCTTGTCCACAAAAATCAATTCCCATGTGATTAGAAAATATCTTCTTTCATTTGTTCACAAGCTTCTACGTGGGAGTATCTTTCTCCTTTGGTGACATTCCTTTTGTTTGCATTTAAAAAGGCCTTGATTACATAGTCCACAAATTTGCTAGGCCCATGAAATCTTTTATGCCATTTATGTTTCCTTAAAATACTACCACTTTTGGTAAGGCAAAAGGAATAATATCATGTGAAGCTTTTCATCATTAAATCCAAGAATTTAAGTTGCTTTAATTAAATCTTTTTTGCTACGTATGACTTTCCATTGTTTTACTTGTGTATGTGTTCATCAGGTGCGTTACCGTTGTCAGACGATAACGTCATCGTTGAAACATTTCTCACAAAACACATTAGCAAATAACAAGATAATCAATATTATAATTTAATTTATATGTTTGTTATCTTTAAAACATCAAATAAGGATTTTGTTCCCAACAATCTCCCCCTTTTTGATGATGACAAACATTTAAATTAATTTTGATTTTGAGAGTTTTGATAAAAAGATTTTTGATAATCTTATGCATTTGATTTGTCAATTACTCCCCCTCAATTTAAGCATTCTTTTCTAAATTGAGTTTTGATCTTTTTCTTTTGAGATTGAATTTAAACTGAGTTTAAATTCTAAGTTTTAATTAAAAATGATCAAGTAAAAAAATTTTACACCAATAGTGTGACTGTCACGTCTTGACAGTTTTGCAAAACTTAGCATTTTTAGAGCAATGTAAATATCTTCAAGTTTTGACAGCATCATATATTAGTTTGAAAGCAATTTTTCATAGGATCATTATAAACATCAGAGTTTAGCATAAACCTAACAGATGATCCAAGCATGATTAATAGAAATTGCATATAACATATAAAGGCATTGCATAGTATCACAATGGATTACTAGCAAATCAAAGTGCTTAATCAAAACATAATAAGGTTCATACATAACCAGCAGTAGCAAAATACAACCAAAAACAGATGCATTTAGATAGCAACACATAATTTTGGCAAGTTTTCAAAATAAGCAAAAAAAACGCCATAAGCAACATAAAACATGTTTTGCTAGCATCTGTGGCCTTGCTCTGCAACTGTCTCCTTCCCTGCAGCTTTAGATTTCTTCTTCTTTTCTCCCCCTTTGTCTTATCAAAAAGGAATTCAAGGCTCCTGATTAGTGGGAGTTGAATCACCAGAAGATGATGAAGGAGAAGGCTGGGGCATAACATGAACTGGAGGTGGATAGGGGTTAAGTTCTGGATATGGCAGATTGTACAGATAACATACCACATTCCTAAACCAATCTCTCATGATAGAATTCTCCATAGTGATGAACGAGAGATGATTGTCAATAAGTTGTTGCCCTTGAAACAGCTTCTTAATGTCTCTCTTAATCCTTTCTGTATTTCTCTCAGTCTTAGACCTAGGTAAGTTAGGCATAGGCTGAGGCTGAGGATTAGAAGGACCAACATCATTCATGAATGGCATAGCTTGCATGGGTGGAATAGTGTTAACAGGAGGAGGATTCAAAATGTCATTGAAAAATGGTTGATCAAACATATTCTGAGATGATGAATTGAAGAAATTGCTCTGAGGATTCTCATTAAACAAAGGTGAGAAATTGAAATTTTGTGGTGATGAGAAGAGTGGATCTATGGTTGGCTCAGATAGCAAGGGTTCCAAGACTGAGTTAGGGTCAAGCTGTGTGGTAGCTTGTGTAGCTCCTAACTGTGGAACCACTTGTGGTGACTCAGTTTGTGGAGAAGAGATTAAAGAAGTATTGATCTAAGAATTAGATGGTGGCACATTCAGATTGATTTCATTTCTTGGTTCAGCCAGTGGGGATGAGGGATGAGTTTGAAGATTTTCTTCCTCAAGAATAGGATCAGAGGGAACACAAGGATCAATTTGGTCAGATGGGTTTGGTGGTTCATTTTCAGACACAACAGGATCAGCTTGCAAGGACTGTGCAGTGTTAAGGAAGCTATCCAAGTTTGAGGTTTCACCTCTTTTTCTCTTATAGGTTCTGATAGGGACATTTGGAGTAGGGTCAGGTTTGAAATGTTTCAAGTTTTTGAGGTCAAACTTTTTGACTTTGGTCTCAGCAATTTCACCTTTGAGAGAAACTTCAAAATGTTTAAAAATTTGAGTCAAAATCATGCCATAAGACACGCAGAATTTTTTGTGTTTCCAGTTTGCAACCTCCATCATAAATTTGATAATAATAAAAGGAAGGTTTAAACGTTTTCTCTCAAAGAGGTGATGAATGACCATGAGGTCATTGTCACCTAAGGTATCATATTTGCCTTGCCTAGGCATTATGTTACCTTTACTGATAATGTTGAAGATTTTTGGTAGTAATTTGAGGTGTGGTGTGGTGAATTGATCTTTTGGAGTGGTAGGCTTAAAAAGAGATTCTCTAACCTCATCAATTGTCACATTGGCTTGGCTATACCAGTTACTACCATAAGATTTGAGGCCATCAGTTGGAAGTTTAAAAAACTTAGCAATAAAATCAACATCTAAGACAATTTCAGTTCCTTTGACTATGGACCTAATAGTGTTGGTGTCAGTGTCACAATGAGCTTGATAAAAGAAAGCTTGTACTAACCTAGGGTAGTAAGTTTCTTTAATTTGAAGAAAGTGAGACCAACCTTGATAGTCAGTATAGTACTTAAGATCTAGCTCGTCTCTCTCCAAGGCTTGAAGGTTGAAGAAACGTCCAGCAACAATTGGTCTTGTTCTTCATTTCTTTAAGAATCTTTTCTCATCAGCTTTTCCAAACAAAGGGGTTCTGTCTTTCACTAGTTCATTAATTGATTTTTGCCTAAAACGCTTCTTTGGCTGAGCTTCTGCTTCTTCAGAGACATTCTTTCCTTTGTCTTTGTCAGAAAATGGTTTAGAAGTTTTTGGAGAGGGATTTTTTTCAGAAGAAAAAGAGAAGTTTGGTGATGACTCAGAAAGGGTTTTTGATGATTTTGAGGTTGAGCTAGAAGAGGATTTTTTAGGATCATCTTCTTCTTCATCAGTAGTCTCACACGTAATGTAAATACGTTTAGCATTACTTTGAGATTTGCCAGCTCCAGATAAAATCCTTTGAGAACGGCGAGTTGGTAACGAGCTTGAAGGTTTTTTCTTTTTAACCTTTGGTTTGAGATGAGGTGGAGTTTGATTAAGGTTTGGAGGCTCGTGTTGTTGAAAATGTGGAGGAAAAATAGTTTGGAGAGCTGGAATGTTTAAGGGTTCATCAGAGGGATTGTTCTGGCGGAAGCTTGGGCGATTTGGTGATGGATTGTGGAATGGTGGAGCTCTTCTGGCGGTTTGTTTCGTGAGAACCATGGTTGAGGGTTTGAGAGGAGGAAGATGAAGGTTTAGTATAGGAAGAGTGATGATCAGAGAATCTAAAAAGTTTGAGAGTGAAGAAGTGAAAGGTTGAGTGTTGGTAACCGAGAAATGAAGAGAGAGAGAGAGGACAATGAATGGAAGAGTATCTTGGAAAATGATACTCAAGGTATAGGCAATTATGATCATCTAACATAGATTGAAAAGATGAAAAGTTTTCACTTTTGAAAAACTTTCCTTCTTCCCTACGTGGAGACTTAGGGTGAATAGGGAAAAAAGAACTAGCAACCACACAAATAGATATTTAGGCAAGTAAGTTTTGTGTGGGATTGGATATAATATTTAGTTTTTCTTTTAAAAGATTAAAACGATCTTTTACTAAAGGTTTAGTAAAGATATCAGCTAATTGATTTTCAGTATCAACAAATATTAATTCAAAATCCTTTTTGTTTATGTGATCCCTAATAAAATGATGTTTTATCTCAATATGCTTTGATCTTGAGTGTTGAATGGGATTTTTTGACAAATTAATTGCACTAGTATTATCACAAAAAATAGGTACATTTGTGTACCTTATTGAATAATCTTCAAGTTGATTTTTGATCCATAAAATTTGAGAGCAGCAGCTTGCAGCTGACACATATTCAGCTTCAGTAGTGGATAATGCTATCGTGTTTTGTTTTCTGCATGACCAGCTTATGAGTGCTTTTCCAAGAAATTGACACGCACCACTTGTACTTTTTCTTTCAATTTTGTCACCAGCGTAGTCAGCGTCACAAAAAGATGTCAAGTCAAAAATAGAATCTTTGCTATACCAAAGACCAATATTAGTAGTACCGACAAGATATCTGAAAATTCTCTTTACTGCTGTCAGATGAGATTCCCTAGGGGAAACTTGAAAACGTGCACATAGACCTACTGTAAAAACAATATCTGGTCTACTGGCAGTTAAGTATAACAGAGATCCAATCATACCTCTGTACTCTTTTTCAGAGACAGTTTTACCCTTTTCATCTTTGTCTAAAAATGAGGATGGATGCATGGGAGTTGCCATTAGTTTGGCTTCATTCATTTTATATTTTTTGAGAAGATCTTTAATATATTTTTCTTGACAAATAAAAATACCATGTGTTTCTTGTTTAATTTGTAAACCAAGAAAATATCTTAATCTCCCATCATACTCATTTCAAATTCACTTTGCATGAGATGGGAAAAGTCTTCACACATTTTTTCATTTGTTGATCCAAAAATGATATCATCAACATATACTTGTACAATAAGTAAATCATTTTGGCCAAATTTTCTAAAAAGAGTTGTGTCAATTTTTCCTCTAGAAAAATTGTTCTTAATCAATAATGCACTTAATCTATCATACCAAGCTCGAGGAGCTTGTTTTAGACCATATAAAGCTTTTGAAAGTTTAAACACATGATCTTGTTTTTGTTTATTTTCAAAACCAGGAGGTTGATGAACATAAACTTCTTCATTAAGAAAACCATTTAAAAAAGCACTTTTAACATCCATTTGAAATAGTTTGATATTTTTATGGGATGCATATGCTAAAAGAATTCTTATTGCTTCTAACCTTGCAACTGGAGCAAAAGTTTCATCATAATCAATACCTTCTTGTTGATTGTAGCCTTGAGCAACAAGTCTAGCTTTGTTTCTAATAACTTTACCTTCTTCATTTAGTTTGTTTCTGAACACCCATCTTGTTCCTATTATTGAGTGATTTGCAGGAGATGGAACAAGTGACCATACTTGATTCTTTTCAAATTGAAGAAGTTCTTCTTCTATTGCTTCTACCCATGATTTGTCAATAATGGCTTCTCCAATGGATTTTGGCTCTATCTGAGAGATCAATGCCAAGTTGCTTTCGTTTTCTTTAAATGAAAATCTTGTTCTTACTCCATCAGTTGGTTTTCCAATTATTTGATCTGGAGGATGACTCCCAACAATTCTCAAGGTTTTTGGAGGAAGTAAATGATCTTCTTCTTCCTTTTGAGTTGGAGTTTCTTGAGTAGTTTGAGTTTCTTGTTCTTCTTCGTTGGAAGGTATTATCAGATCATCAAATTCATCAAAGACAATGTGCATGCTTATCTCCATAGTTTGAGTTCTTAAATTATAGATTCTATAACCTTTAGAGTTAGTAGAATAACCTAGAAAAATAGCTTTGTCTGATTTTGAATCAAACTTACCAAGATTTTCTTTTGTGTTTAAGATATAACAAAAACAACCAAAAATATGAAAATATGAGATGTTTGGTTTTCTATTTTTCCAAAGTTCATAAGGTGTTTTGTTTAAAATCTTTCTAATTGAAACACGATTCAAAATATAGCAAGATGTATTTATGGCTTCAGCCCGAAAATATTTTTCAACATTTGATTCATGTAACAAAGTCCTTGCCATTTCTTGTAAGGTTCTATTTTTTCTTTCAACTCCATTTTGTTGAGGAGTTCTCGCACAAGAGAAATTATGAGAAATTCCATTTTCATCAAAGAATGATTTGAAAGAAGAATTTTCAAATTCTCCCCCATGATCACTTCTGACAGAAATGATATTTGAGCCTTGTTCATTTTGAACTAGTTTACAAAAGTTTTTGAAGGCATCACAAGATTCATCTTTATTTTTCAAAAATAACACCCATGTGAATCTAGAGTAGTCATCTACTATAACAAAACCATATTGTTTCCCACCAAGACTAGTGGTGTTGACAGGACCAAATAAATCAATGTGAAGAAGTTCCAAAGGTTTTTTAGTTGAAATAAAATCTTTTAGATGAAAACTACTTTTAACTTGTTTTCCTCTTACACAAGCTTCACATACTTTATCTTAGTCAAACTTTATTTTTGGAAGACTTCTTACTAAATCAAGTTGAGATATTTTTGAAATTGTTTTCATGCTTACATGACCAGCTCTTTTGTGTCAAATCCACTTATCTTTTTCAATAGACATAAAACAAGATTTAGCTGAGATGTCATCTAAGTATAAAACATATAAGTTTTTCTTTCTTGATCCAGAAAAGAAAACTTTTCCTGAGGAAGTTTGTTTAACTTCACAAATGTTTGGTTTAAAAATGACTTCAAAACCACTATCACAAAGTTGACTGATACTAAGCAGATTATGTTTAAGACCTTCAACATATTGAACATTTTCTATTTTTGCAGAATTATTTTTACCTATAATACCTTTTCCTTTTATTTGTGCAGTATTATTGTTTCCAAAAGTAACCGATCCTCCTTCCTTTTGCACGAAGGAGAGGAAACACCTTTTATCTCCTGTCATGTGTTTTGAACAGCCACTGTCCAAAAACCATGGCTTTTTCTTTACCCTTTGATAATGTACCTGCATTTTGATTCTTTGATGCTTTAGGTACCCATATCATCTTGGATCCTTGCGAGTTAGTTCTAACAAAATGATTTTTACTCTTTTGATGATTATCTTCATACCAACTTTTTTTTAAAACATTTTCTGTATAACGATAACGTTTTGGTTCGTTGTAAAACATATATTCTACTTTTTTCTTTTGAAAGCAAAAGGATTCTAGGTGACCAATCTTTTTACAAAAAGAACATTTGACCTTAATTTTCTTTTTGTCAGGAATAAAATGGTTTTTGTATAATTTCTGAGTTTTTGTATTATCAAAACCTAATCCTGTTTTGTTAAAAAAAACTTGATTGTGATCCCATAATGTTTTGAAGAGTTTCTGTGGATTTTATGAAACCTGTGAGATCAGTTCTGAGTTTTTTATTTCAGTTTTTAGTAAAGAATTTTCTTTTTCTTGATCAGAAACATCTAAAGACAGACCTTGTTTATGATTAAGTTCTTGAATCGTTTTTTTGAGTTCATTATTTGAAAACAGAAGTTTTTCTTTTTCCTCTTTGATTTCCGAATTTTCTTTTTGAAGTAAAAGACATTGTTTAGAAAGAAACTCAGAATCAAGTAGTAAGCTATCAAAGTTAGTTTCTAATTCATTAAATAAATGAGTTTTATCAAAAAGAAATACCTCTTCATTGTCTGAATTTTCCATTAGGCAGATGTTGGCTTCTTCTTCTTCATTTGTTTCAGATTCATCATCATCTTCCCAGGTGGCCATCATTGATTTTTTCTTAAAAGGAAATTTCCTAGGAGTTTTACTCAAAGGACATTCTGATTTGTAGTGCCCAGGTTTGTTGCATCTGAAACAAGTAACTTGACTTTTGTCAAAGTCATTTTTTGAGTTATCTTTTCCTATTGAAAAATTCTTTCTAATTTGATATCTTCTTCTTAGCATTCTCTGAATTTTACTAGAGATAAAAGCTAACTCACTTTCAGCTTCTTCTTGTGTTGAATCTGTGTCTTTAGTTTCTAATTCTAAAGAACAAGTATTATTTGTGTCTTTTTGAGAAGCTTTTAAAGCAATAGTTTTATCTTTCTTTAAAGGTTTATCCCCTTGAAGAACAACCTCATGAGCTCTTGGAGATCCAATAAGATCTTCTATGGGAAGAATTTTTAAATCTTTGGTTTGAGTAATGGCAGTAACCATGGGTCTCCAAGAAATTGGAAGACATCTTAAGATTTTTCTAATTCTATCATGTGTTGTGAGAGATTTCCCAAGTGATCTTAATTCATTTATTATAGAAGTAAATCTTTAGAACATTTCATCAATGCTTTCATTTTCACCCATTTCAAAAGTTTCAAATTTATTTACTCCTATGCCTATTCTAGTTTCTTTTACATGATTAGTTCCTTCATGATGAATTCTTAAAGTGTCCCAAACTTGTTTGGCCGTGACACATTCATCTACTCTTCACTTTCTTCCATACTTAAAGCACATGATAAAAATAAGTGAACTTTAGAGTTTAGGAGTACCTTTGTTTGTTCAACTGTAGTCCAAGCATCTTCTGGTTTCTCAGTGATGACTCCTTCAGGTGAAGTTGCTGTAGGCACATAATCTCCTTCTGTAACTATACGCCACATACCTACTTCCTGGGATTTAAGAAACAATTGCATTTTGTTTTTCCAGAAGTAATAGTTTTTTCCTGTAGGGTGGCCTTGAAGCAGAACCTCCTTCTGCAATGTATCTTTCTTTTGACATTTTTCTTCCTGAATCTTTTTCCTCTAGCACTGATTAGGTGCAAACACCTTTAGAGGCAGTGCTCTGATGCCAATTGAAGTAGCAATAAATGTCACAAGAAAGGGGGGGTTTGAATTGTGACCCTTTTTAAAATTCTTTTTATAAATAATAACTTAACACAATATTTCGTTTATGGATTAGTTAACAAGTAATCAAAGAAATAATGTTAAGATGATAATGATAGCAAAGATATAAGTGAAGGACCAGAGAACTCTGGAAATATTTTAGTTGGTTTTAGTTGAGTTGTATTTTAAGAGATTAACAGATAAGAGAAAATACAACACCCAGAAGTTATCCTGGTTCACCCAAACTTGGGCTAGTCCAGTCCTCACAACCTTGTGAGATTATCCACTAAAATGCTCAGATCAGAACCTTCTACTTGGCACCAACTTTTGATCAACCCTTGATCAAAATACAATCTGCTTTTCTTCACTCGAAAAGACTTTTACAAACTGCTTTTCCTAACTGGAAAAGACTTTCTCACAATGCTTTTCTTTACTAGAAAAGACTTTCTCACAATCACTCAATCTAACCTAAAAGATAGATTTGAGAGGTTACAAAGTGTTTGGTAATTTGTGAGCATCAACTCATATAAGAGGTGATAAAATAACAAGCGTGTAAACAATGTAAGTTTGAGAACTTTTGTGATTAGCTTGCTTTGTGAAGAGTTTGGAACTATGTTGATTTTTGCTTCAACAATGTATGATCAAATCTTTGTATAAACTCTTGAGTTTTTCTTCATGTAGCTCCTTGGTATTTATAGACCTTTCATTTGCTGAAGAGGAGCGTATGAGAGAGATTTTGAAATTCAAAATCTGTCAAAGATACGTTGTAATGTTCTGTGAATAATGCGTTAACGTCAGTTCACTTGTGCATTACCGTCTGTTGAAAAACTGCTGCAATGTTTTGCATGGCTTTTGAAGCTTTTACGTGGCTTCTATCTTGTCCATATGAGAGGATCAATTTGAATTTTGTGATGACAATGCATCAGCAATTGGAAAATGTTTTGGGAGCCTTTGTCTTCTCATGAGGAGACCAAAACCTATGTTCATGTCCTTTGTTGTTTGGTGACTAGTGTACTTTGTAAAGATAGAAGCATGTGCTTGCTTCTTGTCCACAAAAATCAATTCCCATGTGATTAGAAAATATCTTCTTTCATTTGTTCACAAGCTTCTACGTGGGAGTATCTTTCTCCTTTGGTGACATTCCTTTTGTTTGTATTTAAAAAGGTCTTGATTACATAGTCCAAAAATTTGCTAGGCCCATGAAATCTTTTATGCCATTTATGTTTCCTTAAAATACTACCACTTTTGGTAAGGCAAAAGGAATAATATCATGTGAAGCTTTTCATCATTAAATCCAAGAACTTAAGTTGCTTTAATTAAATCTTGTTTGCTACGTATGACTTTCCATTGTTTTACTTGTGTATGTGTTCATCAGGTGCGTTACCGTTGTCAGACGATAACGTTATCATTGAAACATTTCTTACAAAACGCATTAGCAAATAACAAGATAATCAATATTATAATTTAATTTATATGTTTGTTATCTTTAAAACATCAAATAAGGATTTTGTTCCCAACACACTAGATTTTGGAATTCTCTTTCCAAAGTCAGCTATGACTGCAAAATCAGAGATAATTTTCTATTCAGATGCTGATTGGTGTGGTGGCAAGGTTGATAGAAGAAGCATCACTGGCTATTACTTCAAATTTTTGAATGCTTCAGTTGCTTGGTGTTCAAGAAAGCAACCAGTGGTTGCACTTTCTTCATGTGAAGCAGAATATATTGCTGGATCCTTTGCAGCTTTCCAAGCTCTATGGATTGCTTCAGTGCTTAAGGAGTTGAAGATTGAAGTAAAGAAACCAATCACATTACAAATTGATAATCAGTCTGCAATCAATTTGGCCAAAAATCCAGTTTTACATGGAAGAAGCAAGCACATAGAGGCCAAGTTTCATTTCTTGAGGGAGCTGGTGAATCAAGGAAGCTTAGAAGTTGTTCATTGTGCTACTGGTTCACAAATTGCAGATGTGATTACAAAAAGCTTGAAAACAGACAGGTTTTTAAGTTTGAGAAATTCACTTGGTGTTATGCAACTTAGGAACTGATGTATAGGTTTAAAATTAAGGGAGCATGTTGTTTTGTAATTGTTAAACATTTCCTAAGTAGTTAGAAGTAGTTAGAAGTTAGTTGGTTATAACAACTAACTTGAAGGATAGTGGTTATTAGTTAGTTACTTGTTTCTCAAGTTAACTAGTTAGCGTTTTGCATTTCTATATATAGGCTTGTATAGTCATTGTAATTCACAACTCTTATTTTTCCATTCAATCAATAAAGATCACTATTCTCTCTATTCTTCTTCATCTCTTTCAAAACACAAAGTGTGTGTGTGGGCGCGCGCGCATTACCTCCATTATTTTCTGTTTTGCTTTAATAGTAATCAAATTTGCATTCATTTTCGACAATACATCAAACATGGAAATGTATTAGGTACAGTCGACTTTTCCGTACAGTCGTTTTATAGCCGCCAGATTATGATCAGACGGTTTAAACAAGGGTCGTTGATAAATACAGTTTTTAAATCATGACCGTCTGATCTTAATCCGGGTCCATCAAACATTGATCTAATGGCAAAATATGTCGACATTTCAATTTTATACAAAAAAAAAAACCAAAAAGTAATGTAAATATGACAAAATGTGCTTTTGGTCTCTGTAAAGTTGGCGAATTTGAGTTTTAGTCCCTAAAAAAAGTTATTTCAATTTGCCCCAATAATTTCAGATCACTTTCGTTTCAGTCTCTACTCTGGCCATGTCACACAAAACGCTGACATGGTTAGAATCTACTGATTGAACCACAGTCATGTGTTCAGGAGGTGCTGACTTGGCATGTATTGAAGACGAAAATCAAAATTCACTCAAATTACAGGGATAAAAATCAAAATTCTTTCATATTACACGGACGAAAATTAAAATTCGCTCAAATTAAAGGGATGATCATGAAAAATAAATTTGCCTAGGGACCAAATTTAAAATTCAGAAATGTGAAAAACTCATTCCCCAATTATTCATCTTCTACCATGCCACCGCCACCGTTAAAGAACTCTTCTTACTTTCTTCAACCTACAAATCCCATAAATTCTTCAACCCAAAAATCTTCTTTTTCAAAAGACAATTTTTGAAAAAAAAAAACAATTATAGTATCATTTAGAAAAAATCTTACAATCCCATATAAAAGTTTAAACAAACTCACTCTATAAAGAGAATCACACACAGGTGGTGGCATGGTGCTATACTAATGGTAGAAAAATTAGGGATGTCAATGGGGCGGAGAATGTACGAAGGAAGCTTCCCCTTTCCCCGTCCCAAAGTGTCTGTGGAGGAATTTTTTACTCCATCCCCATCTCCGCGGATCCCCGTGGAGATCCACAAAGATCGAACATTACAAAATTTCTTTATTTTTCGGACAAAATTATGACGTTCTTTTTTCCTTTTTTCTTAAAAAAACAAATATTTTGCATCTTTCTTTTTTTAATGAGTAAAACAACACATAATGTATTTCATAACAAAAAAACAATGCAGAACAACATATGCATAATCATACAAAAATTCATAACCAAAATGTCTCATAATTCATAGCCAAATTAAAACCTAAAATTGTCAAATATAAAAAATAAAACTGTTGGTAAATACACAAGCAAATTAGACAATAAAGTTATGAAAAAAAATAAGCAATTGTCCAAAATAATAATAATAATAATAATAATAATAATAATATAATAATATATATTTAAGTACTTAATCCCAAATCCCCGCCCCGAAGTATCTGCGGGGAAATTTTTGCCTCCATCTGTCTCGACGGGAAAAAATCTCCGAACGGGGAAAAGTTATTTATTATAGACAACTAATTTAAATAGTTCACAGAAAGAAAAGAAAAGTAAATAGTTCACATGGTAGAAGATGATGAATTGGAGAATGAGTTTTCATATTTCTAAATTTTAAATGTGTCCTTAGTTGTTTTTCATCTTTGTAATTTGATCGAATTTTGATACCCTTCTCTGTAATTTGAGGGAGTTTTGGTTTTCATCTATGTAATTTGAGCAAATTTTGGTTTTGGTCCTCAATACATGCCAAGTCAGCACCTCATGAACACGTGACAGTGGTCCAGTCAGCAGATTCTGGTCATGTCATCGTTTTTGTGTGACATGACCAGAGTAGGGGCTAAAACGAAAGGAATCTGAAATTACAGGGGCAAATTGAAATAATATTTTTTTATGGAGTAAAACACAAATTCGCTAACATTACATAGGCCAAAAATACATTTATCCTTTTAAATACAATTTTTTTTATTGGTTTACAACGAAGCAGATGATCGAACCAATGACTTCATGCATATTACCCAAACCCCTCACCACTTGATCAAATCTAGTGACTTTAAACCTAAACTATATTAAAATGTAAAATTTTCAAAAGATATTTACACATACTATTTTCAACATTTTTTTTTTTTTGATAAATATTTTTTTTTGATAAATACTATTTTCAACATTAACGACACAACTTGTTACACGTTTATATTTTCATTTAAGTGTAATTATATTCATGATGAGAATTTGAAATATGCAAAAATATTTCTAATAAATAAAACTGTAACCTCCTTATACCATTACATCCAAGAACAAGAACATTATTCTCGGTCAATTTTGAACTTTACAAGAATCATATATCTACCCTTCTCTATTTATTTTATTTGTTGACACTTAATTAGATAAAAGGGTATAATTGCCAATTTATAATATTTCAAGTTAATAAAATATTAAAATAACACTTATGTAATAAAATATTTTTACCGAGACCTATATTTCTACTCATATATAAATACACGTGTCTAATGTTTTATAATTTCTATGGAGATCAATATTACTCATATATTAATACAAATATCTATTTTTAAAATTTTTTTTTTAAAATTTTTATGGGGACTTATAGTTCTACTCATACGTGCCTAATTTTTTATAAATTCTATGGAGACCAATATTACTCGTACATTAATACAAATATCCATATTTTTTAACAAAATCTATAGGGATTTATAGTTCTACTCATATACTAATATACATGTCTAATTTTTTAAATTTCTACGTGCCTACTTTTTTATAATTTTCACACGAAACTATATTATGAATACTTTTTTATAGTTACGTGTGCATATTTTTTAATAATTTTTATGGGGACATATATTTCTACTCATATATTAATATGCATGTTTTTTTTTTTTTAATAATTTCTATGCGGATCTATATTTTTACTTATAAATTAATACAAGTGTCTATTTTGCGCGCGCGCGCGCACACACACACACACATATATATATATATATATATATGAGAAATTTATTATTAAAATGAAAAATATCATCTCAATAAGTTCAATGTTATTTATATATTTATTATACACGGGACAACAATCTTGCACTAACGAATAATTTTTTTGAACGGGACTAATTTAGAATTTTGTGTAAATTGTTACTCACGGCTTAGCTGTCGATAGTCTTTTTTTTTTTGACATAGGTAATTATGTTTTTTACATCGTACACTATTTTTTAGTATCTATTTATTTTCATTATAAAAAAAATATAAAATATAAATAGCATCTTTTTTTTATAATAAAATATAAATAGATTCCATGACTTTTATTTTTGGTACGATACATATCTATGACTTATTTTTGAAGCAATATCTATGACTTGAAGCACAAACCATATATCTATGATCGATACTCAGTACATAATTAAGTTACAGAGTAATAATGTGAGCGGGTCTACAGAAGTAGGTTTGGTAAGGTGGGAGAAACCAGCTCTAGACTGGGTAAAATGTAACGTTGATGTTGCCTTTGTGTCTGGATCTGGAAGGAACTCGGTGGGATTGTGTTTTCGCGATAATAGTGGTCAGTTCATGACTGGTATGACATAATGGCAGCAAACTGTGATTTCATCTTTAGAAGAAGAAGCATGAGCTTTACTTTTAACAATGGAAGAAGCTAGACATAGAGAGGACTGGATCGAGTTCAATTTGAAAGTGATTCGAAAGTTTTGATAGAGGCCATTCATATGAAGCGTAGAGGTAACTCTGAGTTTCTGTCAATTGTTCATGATATCCTTAGTCTTATGTCATCTTTTATAAACTTTGAGGTTAAGTTTGTTACGAGGCAAGCGAATTTGGTTGCTCATACTCTTGTTAGGGCGGCCAATTCTTGGGCTAGCTTCCATAGATTTGAGAATATTCCCTTTTGTATTGAACATTTAGTTTTTATTGAAATGCAGTAAGTTTGTTTGATTAAAAAAAAAATAAAAAAATTGGTTGATTATTATCTATAGTATATATAAAAAGGATACATTTATTTTTTGGTGTGGACTTTTCTTAATGCCAATTTTACCCTTCCGTATATCTATGTTGGAACAAAATATGTGTTAATACACACCCTTAGGTTTTGATGATAACAACGTATTAAATGGACAATTGATGATACTAATGTTTAAATTAAGTGCAGGAGAATTCAACGTTATATCAAGAGCACACTTAATTTAGACTCTGATGAAACCTATGGAAGTTTGAATCTTTGCACTCTGAAAGAGTTCAGAAGCTACAACGTGGTCAGGAGCTAAACAAAGTTCAGAAGCTCAAAGAGGATCAGAATGTCTGAAGGAGTTCAGAAGCTCAGAGAAGTTCAGAAGCTCAAGGATGTTCAGATGCCTACAAGAGTTCAGAAGCTATCTGCTAGTCATGAGTCATTCAGAGGATGAAGACGTTCAGAAGCTGAATTACGAAGGACTATCAGAGGCCAACCATTCAAGACCAATCAGACTCTAAGTTATCAAAGATTCATCAGAAGCAAAGGAATTCCCCAAATCATCAGAAGGGCTACATCAACTACACTTATCAAGCCTGATGATTTGTTCTAAGGTCAACTAATTACAACGGTCACAAAGGATGTGATCCCTCTCTTTCTAGGAGCTAGTTGTACCTTATTACTGTACTATTGGACAAACAGTAAAGGTGAAGCCTCTCTGCAAAAGAAGACGTGGCTTTACTCAACGGATCTTCAAAGATTACAGCTGTCCATTTTACAACGGGAATTTCTCCAACGTCTCAATGTCTTTCTCAACTCATATAAATATGCCAAAGAAAGAATTGATGACTAGCGATCTTCATTAGAAAACATCTCTCAGAAGAAAGTGAGAATCTGAATTGTAATAGAAAATATCTCTCAAATGAAGTGAGCATAGAAACTAGCTTTAGCCTCTGAAGTTATTATGTTTGTAATAAGTTTAAGCTTATAAGTTAGTAGTAAGTCTTCTGCTTAGTGTAGAAGCAAGAAAGTCTTCTGCTTAGTGTAGAAGCACATAAGTCTCAATCTTAGTGATTAGAGCAAAGAAGTCTTCTGCTGAGTGTAGGAGCAAGGAAGTCTCTCTTTGTCTTGTGTGACTTAGAGCAGGAAGTCTTGAGCTTGTGTGCTTGAGCAAGGAAGTCTCTGATCTTGTGTGATCAGAGCAAGGAAGTCTCTCTGTCTTGTGTGACTTAGAGCAGGAAGTCTTAAGTCTTGTGTGACTTGAGCAAGGAAGTCTTGAGCTTGTGTGCTTGAACATCTTATTGTAATCTTAGTGATTATAGTGAACTCTCTTGGAAACAAGGGGACTGGAGTACTCTCAATTTGTGAGGGGAACCAGTATAAACTGTTGTGTGTTCTTCTCTCTCTCACTCTCTCATTTACTCCTTCATCATTCACTTAGCCAAAAGTTAATTGTGTAAATCATTCCGCTGTGCTTAAAGACTCTGATAGATTTAAATATCTTGAAAAGTTTTTTAAATATCCAAAACACAATTCAACCTCCCCTTCTTGTGTTTTCTCCACGCACCTTCAATTGGTATCAGAGCTCCGGTTCTGTTGGTAAATCACTTAACCGTGAGACAGTCAAGATCCAAAGGAGAAAACAACCATGGCTCAAAACATGGATGATTGGAAGCAGAAGTATTATCAACAAGTTGCATATCTTGTCAAAGAAATTGAAGATGGACTGAACTTAAATGAAGATCTGAGCAACAATCAAAATCCTTCCACATCATGGAGGAAAATGAGAGTATTGAAGAAATGAACTTAAGGTTTCAAGCCATCACAAGCAAGCTTGAAGACTACCACAACAAACTCAGCAACAAAGAGCTTGTAAGCAAGTTGCTGAGAAGTTTGCCTCTGAATTGGAATGTAGTTTCAAACACTATAGAGGAAACTGAAGACATAAACTCAATGAGTCCTGAATCATTGATTGATTTACTCAGAGTCCATGAATTGGCTCTGAAGGATATGCAAGAGTTGAAAGGTGAAGAAGCAGAAGCAGCAAGGAAAGGAAAGCTAGCATTGGAACGTGAAGATCTTGTTGAAGAACCTGATGAAGAGTATCTTGAAAGGTTTTCAAGAAAAATTCAAAAATGGTACAACTTCAAGAAGAATGGAGGAAGACTGGCTAAAGGAATGACAACATGGGATGTACTAGACAACTTCTCTGAAGATGAATCTGAAAGAGCACCAGGAGCTGAAGGATCAAGTTCTGAAGATGGCTCAGACTCTGAAGACTCAAGTTCTGATGAAAAGTCAGAACCTGAGAGCATAAAAAGTATCTAGAGAACAGTGAATCAGGTATATTCTCGTCTTCCCAAAGCAAAATTGATCAAGCATCTTAAGAAGACTTTACTTAAACTCTCTAATAGTCAGCAGAAGTATAAAAAGCTTAAAGCAGACTATGAGAATTTAAGTAAGCAAGCAAATCACTCTGAAGATCTTGTACAAAACGATTTTATCAAAACAAAAGATCTTAAGAATGATTATGCTGTGTGTTACAAACCCTTTGAGCACTCTTTTGCTCTCAAAGAGTATTGCAACACTAATGCTGATCAAAATAAAATTATTTCCATGCTTTGCAACCTTAAGACCAGCAATACTAATGGGATTGGATACTCTAGTAGTAAAACACTAGAGGAACCAAGCTCATCAGTTATTGGTGGAAGTTTCTCACTCCCTAATCTTTACACTACATTTGTATCTGATAAGCATTCAGATGAAACAAATGAAGGATGAAGATTGGGCAACTAACAGTCTAGGACCCTCAAGCAAGTGGGTACCAAGAGACAAAATTGTTTACTTGATTGCAGGTGAAACTAAGACTCTGAACCTTCCAATCACATGGATGCATGTGACTGTGAATGGAAGAAGGACATTTGTGCATAGAAGGCACATTTTTGAAGAGTTAGATGAAGAAGAAGATGAGATGGAGTTCATAAGCAACAGGAGGGAGTATGAAGAATGTGAAGATTGTTTTGAAGAAGGCTTTGATGATAGCAACTCTCTTTGGTGGGATGAATGTTCAGAATTTGACCTGGAAAGAGATTGAGCTTGAACAAAATATCATCAAAACATAAGAGCTTCAAAATCAGGTAAGTAACTCTTATCTCCTGAATGACATTTCAGAGGAATAACTTTCAAAGGTTGAAAATGTCTTCTTAGGACACAAATGTTCAGAACTAAAAACCTTGAAAAATCATGTCTGAACACTTTTTTCTTTAAAGGTCCTGAAAGACACATTTTCAGACTCTGAAGTATTTTGGATCTCAGCATCTAAAGTAGTCCAGACTCTGAGAAACTTTTCAACCTCTGAAGGACAAGCCTCTGAATAGGAAATGAATTGGAAACGTTTAAGTACTTTTACTGAAAAGTTTTGGCGCTAAAAGAATAACACGCTCACACGTTCTGATTGGTTTAAAACAGTTAATGATTAGTTCTTTTCTTTTTGATTTATTTTCTATATGTGACTTAATTTGCTTTTAAACAAAATCACTTAAACACTTGCACACTTTACACTATCACTTCCCACACCTTCGTCTTCAATATCACAGAACAAACTCCTTCTCTAGTGTTAGCAAGATCTAACCTAACCTTCTGAAATGGCATCTACTTCTACATCCGATTCAGATTCTTTGTTTACTTTTCCTAAAAACTTCCCCATCAACACTGATGCTTGCAAGGAGATGTTTTCTACAGATTTATCTCTTAAGATGGAGGGAAAATCTCTGAACATGGTTATGGAACAACCAGTGGACTTTGATAGTTTGGAAAAGAATCATTTTGATGTTCTAAAGTTCTTTTCTAATCACAAAGGGAGATTTAGATACATGAATTTATTAAATGGTCCAATCTATCCTACTCTGGTAAAAGATTTCTGGATCAGAAGCAAGGTAAAGACAGTTGAAGATTATGACAAGGAGCTAGATGCAAGGAGAGAAGAAATGGCTGGAAATGAGGTCAAGACTCCTCAAGAGTTAGGTTTGAGAATTGTTGAGGAAACAGAGGTGCATTCTGTTGTGTGCGGTTTTGAAGTAATTCTCACTGCATCTAACTCGGCTAAGGTGTTGTCTATTCCAAATGAAGGCTTCTACTACACCTGTAGTCACAATGAAGCAAAGAAATCTGTGTTTCTGAAGACTATAACAAGACAATGCTATGACAAAGGAAAAAGCTGTGAGAGTAACAGGATAGGTGATCTGAAGCCCACTCAGAGGGTATTAGCCAAAATTATATTAAATTCTATATTTCCAGGAAGTGAAAATTCTGATCAATTGTCATGGGATCATAGACACTTTGTCTATTTTCTCACAAGGAAATATGATATAAATTGGGCAAAATACATCTTCGATCACCTATGCAAAGCTGTGCTTAACACTCAAAAACAGGCCAAAACCTGTATACATGTCATCTACCCAAGGATACTCAGTGAGATCTTCTATCAATGTGGAGTGATAGACAAAATCAAAGCTGCGGGTCATGACTGCTTGTTAAGGGAAATCAGAGCCTCCACAATATCTGTTCATACACTCTCTCACATGAACTTGTTGTCAGAACATAAGGTAAAACCTTCAGATTCTTTGGTACCTCAGTCTCACTCAGAACCCTCAATGGTGAAGAAATGGAACATTGACATACCTACAGTTTCTAGTGGTATCGTCAATCAGTATATTCAACTACTAGACAACCTAGGAGAAGGGTTTGAGATTGAAAAGGAAGAATTGAAGAAAAAGAGAAGAAGGCCAGATGAAGCTGCAAATGAAGGAAGACATTCAGACTCAAGAGGACACAGAGATGGATCATCCTGAATCCTCTACTGCCAGAGAAAATATTAGGCAAAACCTTAGGGAAAGGTTAGCCTCAATAATGGATGATCTGAATGTACCTCTTCAAGAAAATTCGAGAGGTAATCAAGGTAAATCAACAGCATCTGAAGAATCCTGTCTATGAGAGTGATATCAGAAGGTTTGAAGACAAAGTGGACAAGTTTATGGGATTGGTGGAAAAAGTAGATGCTAATCAGAAAAATGTCATGATAACCCTAGCTTCTATCTATAGTCAACCTCAACATTAGGATTATCTTGAATACATTAGCCTCTTTCTTTAACCAACCACAATAAACCCTTAGGATTTCTTTGAACGCTTATGTGTTTATCTGCTGTTTAATGTTTTGATTAGGCACAGTATTAGGTTCAACTTGTGTATATATTAATTTGTTTTTATATTCATCATGATTATCTGAATGGTTATTGAAGGTGCGTGGAGAAAACACAAGACGGGGGGGGGGGGGGGGGTTGAATTGTGTTTTGGATATTTAAAAAACTTTCCAAGATATTTAAACCTTTTCATAGTCTTTAAAGCACAGCGGATTATTCACACAATTAACTTATGGTGTTATGAATGATGAAAGAGTAAATGAGAGAGTGAGAGACGGAGAACACACAACAATTTATACTGGTTCCTCTCACAAATTGAGAGTACTCCAGTCCCCTTGTTTCCAAGAGAGTTTCACTATAATCACAAGGATTACAATAGTTGCTCAAGCACACAAGCTCAAGACTTCCTGCTCTTAGTCACACAAGACATAGAGACTTCCTTGCTCTGATCACACAAGATCAAAGACTTCCTTGCTCAAGCACACAAGCTTGAGACTTCCTGCTCTAAGTCACACAAGACAGAGAAACTTCCTTGCTCTGATCACACAAGATCAGAGGCTTCCTTTCTCAAGCACTCAGGCTCAAGACTTCATGCTCTAATCACTAAGATTGAGACTTACGTGCTTCTACACTAAGCAGAAGACTTTCTTGCTTCTACACTAAGCAGAAGACTTACTACTAACTTATGAGCTTAAAACTTATTACAAACATAATAACTTCAGAGGCTCTAAGCTAGTTTCTATGCTCACTTCATTTGAGAGATATTATCTATTACAATGCAAATTCTCACTTTCTTCTGAGAGATTTTATCTAATGGTGAGCGCTAGTCATCAATTCTTTCTTTGGCATATTTATATGAGTTGAGAAAGACCTTGAGACATTGGAGAAATTCCCGTTGTAACTTGGATAGCTGTAGACTTTGAAGATCCGTTGAGTAAAGCCACGTCTTCCTTTGCAGAGAAGCTTCACTTTTGCTGTTTGTAAAATAGTACAGTTATAAGGTACAACTAGCTCCTAGAGAGAGGGATCACATCCTTTGTGACCGTTGCAATTTAGTTGACCTTAGAACAAGTCATCAGGCTTGATAAGTTGTAGTTAATGTAGCCCTCTGATGACTGGGAATTCCTTTGCTTCTGATGAACCTTTGATAACTTGGAGTCTAATTGGTCTTTGAATGGTTGGCCTCTGATAGTCCTTCGCAATTCAGCTTCTGAACGTCTTCATCCTCTGAATGACTCATGACTAGCAGACAGCCTCTGAACTCTTGTAGGCCTCTGAACATCCTTGAGCTTCTAAACTCCTCTGAGTTCCTGAACAGCTTCAGACGTTCTGATCTACTTTGAGCTTCTGAACTTTGTATAGCTTCTGACCACGTTGTAGCATCTGAACTCTTTCAGAGTCTAATAATTCAGACTTCCATTGGTTTCATCAGAGTTTAAATTAAGTGTGCTCTTGATTAAACGTTGAATTCTCCTGTACTTAATTTAAACATTAGTACCATCAATTGTCCATTTAATACTTTGTTATCATCAAAACTTAAGGGTGTGTATTAACACATATTTTGTTCCAACAATCTCCCCCTTTTTGATGATGACAAACACAAGTATTAAATACAATTGTTGTTGATAAAAATCAGCTATGTTGACATTAGACTTCTGAGTTTTGCAAGCTCCCCCTAAGTCTGATAACCCATAGGGTTAGGGTTGTAAGCTCCCCCTATTTTGTACCCATAGTTAATTTTAATCAGTTTCAGAAATACTTTATTATATGACTTAAATTATTCATATTTCACTATGTAAAGAACAAGGTTTGCAAGCTTCTTCTTTCCATAGTGTGATAATCTTTGAGCAAAGTTGCACCCTTACTCAAGAACTAACTATGAATAATAAACTTCAATTAATAAATGCATTCTCCTTGAAAATTAAGCCCTTAATGCAGATGCAAGATGAAGCAATATTTAAATTGAATGACAAAATAGGATCAGAGGCGCTTAGAGACTTCTACATACACACTTGGTTCTGATGGTTATCATTAACAGCTTCAGAGTTCAAAATATTTTCAAACAGTTCAGAGCTTTAAAAAAATCTTTTCAAATAAAATAGCTAAGAGTCTGAACAAAAATTTGAAAATAGTTCAGAGCTCTTTAGTACAATATTTTGAAGTCCTCAAAGATCAGATTGTCATAACAAAGCATGTACCTCATGCTACTATTTTGACCACTCTCCTACGTTCTCTCTCTGAAGCACTACAAGGCCCTAAAAAGCCAAGTAATTTCGCTTCTTCCAACAATTGATTTACCAATATTCTTTCTCCCCCTTTTGTCATTATCAAAAAGGTAATATAAGCAATTAATAGAAATTCAACTTTCAATGCCGTCAAATCAGGAGTGGTTGAACACATTTAATACTCGGCCATTGAATTATGCTTATAAAAGGAGAGAGATACCTAGTCATTTTACTCACACAGAATAATCTTAGTTTATTGATAGATCTCTTGAGAGAAAAAATGAAACGCTCAGAGAAGAAGAAAGTAGTTTCAGTGAGAGTCAGTCAAGATAGGAGAAAATATAAGAAGAAACCAATGGAAACAAAGCCAGTGTCTGTCACAGAAGAACTCAATTCAGAGTCTGAAGAGAAATCTTTGGACTCTGACTGTTTTAAGTTCTGAAGACATATATTCCTGAAGAAAATCAAACTTAAGTCCATAGCCTAAGAAGGGCAAACTGACATTCCTGAAGGAAACCAAACTTATGCATGGTTTCTTCAAGAATATCAGTCCCTTCTCCAAGGTCATCCCTTGGAGGCTTCCAGAAGTAGTCTTTAGGAGATAGATATGTAGTCAACAACTTTAGTTCTTAATGAGATAAAACTCATTACTTTGGCTTGTTATGTAATTTTGATTTCTTACAAATATTTCTTCTCTTGATATGTAATTTAATTTTTAAGAATATCACATATTGTACTTATTGAAAATCAAGTTTGACAAGTAATAGCTCAAGAGTTTGACGTATTGATTTTCCAAGAATTGATTTGTTTTAAGAAATAAAAACATTTCTAAAATAAAGCAATGCTAAACAGAATCAATTAAGAACACAAAATCAGTCAGATAATCATGAAACAACTTAATATTTACACACAAGTTGAACCTAATACTGTGTCTAATCAAAACATTTAATCAGCAGATAAACACTTAAGCATTCACAGAAATCCTAATGGTTATTTGGTAATTTGTTAAAGAGAGAAGTTAATGTATTTAAGATTTCTGTTTGTTTTCCATCGACTTTCTCCTACATCCTTTTGGACTTGCTCATCTCAGTTCTGATTTCTTTAAGTTCAGCCTCATACACTGGATTTCTCATATGCTCTTGATCACTCCTTGAATCTCTTTGAGCAGATTCATTCAGATTGTTGTTTCTTTCAGTAAAGGATTCAGGGTGATTCCTTTCTGCGTCCTTCTTATTCTGAATGACCTCTTCAACCACCTTATCCTTCCTCTTTTCAATCCTCCTCAGTTCTTCAATATCAGCTCCTTGAAGACTATGCAACTTCTTTACCAAATCCTCTGCCAAGCTTACCCATTTTGCAACAGGTTCAGATGATGATATGTCAGAAAGTCTTAACTCAGGAAGACCATGTATCTGTCTAATCAGGCTATTGCATTCACTCAAGATTTCAGGGTTAGTTGAGTTGGTTGGATGAGGTTCAGAGTTTGAGGGTGAAGAGGTGTGTTGAGGTGATGATTGAGGTTGTTGTTGCTGTTGATCAAAAGCTTTAAAATGAAAATCATTTACATGAAGCTCTTGGACCATATCATCAACATAGTTCGATGGTGGGGAATGTTGGATATCTTCAGACTGAGGTTCAACTTCCTTTGTATTTTGTTGTTCAGGTCGTGATTGGATAGGTTCAGATGAAAGCTGTGATTCAGTGTGGATTATTTTTGATGTGGGAGGGTCTGAAGGGACATGTCCTGACACAATTTGTTTTAACGTGAGATTGTCTTCATGACATGTTTGGATCGTGATATTTAAACCTTTTCAGAGTCTTTAAAGCACAGCGGATTATTCACACAATTAACTTATGGCGTTATGAATGATGAAGGAGTAAATGAGAGAGTGAGAGAGAGAAGAACACACAACAATTTATACTGGTTCCCCTCACAAATTGAGAGTACTCCAGTCCCCTTGTTTCCAAGAGAGTTTCACTATAATCACAAGGATTACAATATTTGCTCAAGCACACAAGCTCAAGACTTCATGCTCTTAGTCACACAAGACATAGAGACTTCCTTGCTCTGATCACACAAGATCAAAGACTTCCTTGCTCAAGCACACAAGCTTGAGACTTCCTGCTCTAAGTCACACAAGACAGAGAGACTTCCTTGCTCTGATCACACAAGATCAGAGGCTTCCTTGCTCAAGCACTCAGGCTCAAGACTTCATGCTCTAATCACTAAGATTGAGACTTACGTGCTTCTACACTAAGCAGAAGACTTTCTTACTTCTACACTAAGCAGAAGACTTATTACTAACTTATGAGCTTAAAACTTATTACAAACATAATAACTTCAGTGGCTCTAAGCTAGTTTCTATGCTCACTTCATTTGAGAGATATTATCTATTACAATGCAAATTCTCACTTTCTTCTGAGAGATTTTATCTAATGGTGAGCGCTAGTCATCAATTCTTTCTTTGGCATATTTATATGAGTTGAGAAAGACATTGAGACGTTGGAGAAATTCCCGTTGTAACTTGGACAGCTGTAGACTTTGAAGATCCGTTGAGTAAAGCCACGTCTTCCTTTGCAGAGAAGCTTCACCTTTGCTGTTTGTCCAATAGTACAGTTATAAGGTACAACTAGCTCCTAGAGAGAGGGATCACATCCTTTGTGACCGTTGCAATTTAGTTGACCTTAGAACAAGTCATCAGGCTTGATAAGTTGTAGTTGATGTAGCCCTCTGATGACTGGGAATTCCTTTGCTTATGATGAACCTTTGATAACTTGTAGTTTGATTGGTCTTTCAATGGTTGGCCTCTGATAGTCCTTCGCAATTCAGCTTCTGAACGTCTTCATCCTCTGAATGACTCATGACTAGCAGACAGCCTCTGAACTCTTGTAGGCCTCTGAACATCCTTGAGCTTCTAAACTCCTCTGAGTTCCTGAACAGCTTCAGACGTTCTGATCTACTTTGAGCTTCTGAACTTTGTATAGCTTCTGACCACGTTGTAGCATCTGAACTCTTTCAGAGTCTAATAATTCAGACTTCCATTGGTTTCATCAGAGTTTAAATTAAGTGTGCTCTTGATTAAACGTTGAATTCTCCTGCACTTAATTTAAACATTAGTACCATCAATTGTCCATTTAAAACTTTGTTATCATCAAAACTTAAGGGTGTGTATTAACACATATTTTGTTCCAACAGTTATATGTCTATGTTGATTCTGTTTGACGTTTTTATTTGATTTAATTCTGGAAATGACTTTATTTCTTAAACAAACAAATCTTGGACAATGAATACTTCAAACTCTTGAGCTCTTATTTATAAAATTTGATTTTCAATAAGTACAATATGTGGCATTACATAACAAGAGAAGAAATATATTTAAGAAATAAAAAATAAACAAGCCAAAGTAATGAACTTTGTTTCATTGAGAACATAAGTTCTGGATTACATATAAAGTTTTCCCAAGGATTATCTTCTGGTTGCTTCAAAGGCCATATTTGAAGGTTGCACTCCTAAAATATGACCTTTGTAGAGGGGGGAAGGTTGAGATTTTGGCTAAAGTCATCTAACCAACTAGTAGTCTTTCTTGAAGAAACCGAATCAGATGCATCAGTATAGTTTTCCTCAGGAAAAGACTCTAGCCCCTGTAGAGCCTTGGATATCAGTTTGATTTTCATCAGGAATATATGTCTTCAGAACTTAAAACAGTCAGAGTCCAAAGATTTTTCTTCAGACTCTGAACTGAGTTCTTCTGTAACAAACACTGGCTTTGTTTCCATTGGTTTCTTCTTATATTTTCTCCTATCTTTACTGACTCTCACTGAAACTACTTTCTTCTTCTTTGAGCGTTTCATTTTTTTCTCTCAAGAGATCTATCAATAACCTAAGATTATTCTGTGTGAATAAAATGACTAGGTATCTCTCTCCTTTTATAAGCATAATTCAATGGCCGAGTATTAAATGCGTTCAACCACTCCTGATTTGACGGCATTGAAAGTTGAAATTTTTTTAATTGCATATACTACCTTTTTGATAATAACAAAAGGGGGAGAAATACTACCTTTTTGATAATGACAAAAGGGGGAGAAAGAATATTGGTAAATCAATTGTTGGAAGAAGCGAAATTACTTGGCTTTTTAGGGCTTTGTAGTGCTTCAGAGAGAGAACGTAGGAGAGTGGTCAAAATAGTAGCATGAGGTACATGCTTTGATATGACAATCTGATCTTTGAGGATTTCAAAATATTGTACTAAAGAGCTCTGAACTGTTTTCAAATTTTTGTTCAGGCTCTGAGCTATTTTCTTTGAAAAGATTTTTTAAGCTCTGAACTGTTTGAAAATATTTTGAACTCTGAAGCTGTTAATGATAACCATCAGAACCAAGTGTGTGTGTAGACGTCTCTAAGTGCCTCTGATCCTATTTTGTCATTCAATTTAAATATTGCTTCATCTTGCATCTGCATTAAGGGCTTAATTTCAAGGAGAATACATTTATTAATTGAAGTTTATTATTAATAGTTAGTTCTTGAGTAAGGGTGCAACTTTATTCAAAGATTATCACACTATGAAAAGAAGAAGCTTGCAAACCTTGTTCTTTATATAGTGAAATATGAATAATTTAAGTCATATAATAAAGTAATTCTGAAACTGATTAAATTTAACTATGGATACAAAATAGGGGGAGCTTACAAACCTAACCCTATGGGTTATCAGACTTAGGGGGAGCTTGTGAAACTCAGAAGCCTAATGTCAACATAGCTGATTTTTATCAATGACAATTGTATTTAATACTTATGTTTGTCATCATCAAAAAGGGGGAGATTCTTGGAACAAAACATGTGTTAATACACACCCTTAGGTTTTGATGATAACAAAGTATTAAATGGACAATTGATGGTACTAATGTTTAAATTAAGTGCAGGAGAGATCAACGTTATATCAAGAGCACACTTAATTTAGACTCTGATGAAACCTATGGAAGTCTGAATCTTTGCACTCTGAAAGAGTTCAGAAGCTACAACGTGGTTAGGAGCTAAACAAATTTCAGAAGCTCAAAGAGGATCAGAATGTCTGAAGGAGTTCAGAAGCTCAGAGAAGTTCAGAAGGTCAAGGATGTTCAGATGCCTACAAGAGTTCAGAAGCTATCTGCTAGTTATGAGTCATTCAGAGGATGAAGACGTTTAGAAGCTGAATTACGAAGGACTATCAGAGGCCAACCATTCAAGACCAATCAGACTCCAAGTTATCAAATGTTCATCAGAAGCAAAGGAATTCCCCAAATCATCAGAAGGGCTACATCAACTACACTTATCAAGCCTGATGATTTGTTCTAAGGTCAACTAATTACAACGGTCACGAAGGATGTGATCCCTCTCTTTCTAGGAGCTAGTTGTACCTTATTACCGTACTATTGGACAAACAGTAAAGGTGAAGCCTCTCTGCAAAAGAAGACGTGGCTTTACTCAACGGATCTTCAAAGACTACAGCTGTCCATTTTACAACGGGAATTTCTCCAACGTCTCAATGTCTTTCTCAACTCATATAAATATGTCAAAGAAAGAATTGATGACTAGCGATCTTCATTAGAAAACATCTCTCAAAAGAAAGTGAGAATCTGAATTGTAATAGAAAATATCTCTCAAATGAAGTGAGCATAGAAACTAGCTTTAGCCTCTGAAGTTATTATGTTTGTAATAAGTTTAAGCTTATAAGTTAGTAGTAAGTCTTCTGCTTAGTGTAGAAGCAACAAAGTCTTCTGCTTAGTGTAGAAGTAAGAAAGTCTTCTGCTTAGTGTAGAAGCACATAAGTCTCAATCTTAGTGATTAGAGCAAAGAAGTCTTCTGCTGAGTGTAGGACCAAGGAAGTCTCTCTTTGTCTTGTGTGACTTAGAGCAGGAAGTCTTGAGCTTGTGTGCTTGAGCAAGGAAGTCTCTGATCTTGTGTGATCAGAGCAAGGAAGTCTCTCTGTCTTGTGTGACTTAGAGCAGGAAGTCTTAAGTCTTGTGTGACTTGAGCAAGGAAGTCTTGAGCTTGTGTGCTTGAGCATGTTATTGTAATCTTAGTGATTATAGTGAACTCTCTTGGAAACAAGGGAATTGGAGTACTCTCAATTTGTGAGGGGAACCAGTATAAACTGTTGTGTGTTCTTCTCACTCTCTCATTTACTCTTTCATCATTCACTTAGCCAAAAGTTAATTGTGTGAATCATTCCGCTGTGCTTAAAGACTCTGATAGATTTAAATATCTTGAAAAGTTTTTTAAATATTCTATACTATACTATATATAAAAAGGATAGTATATATAAAAAGGATACATTTATTTTTTGGTGTGGACTTTTCTTAATGCCAATTTTACCCTTCCGTATATCTATACCTATATATATATATATATATATATATATATATATATATATATATATATATATATATATATATATATCTATCCTATACTATACTATACTATATATAAAAAGGATACATTGATTTTGGTGTAGATTTTTTATATTTTCAAATTTGCCCTTATATATATATATATATATATATATATATATATATATATATATATATATATATATATATATATATATATATATCCTATACTATACTATACTATATATAAAAAGGATACATTGATTTTGGTGTAGATTTTTTATATTTTCAAATTTGCCCTTAAAAAACTTTCGTTCAACTATAACAATAAAAAAACATAATTGCATTTTGGTGCAATTTTTTTTATTAACAAACTCACAATAATATAAGGCATGTTTCTTTTTTAACATAAGTTGGACACAGGCAGACGCTTCCCCACCGTCACGAACGAACGAACAAAGCTCCCCACCTTCGCGAAACAGAACTCGCCCAGTCATGAACGAACTCGCCCATCTCTCACCGCTCGCAACTCTGACTCTCGATAACACTTCCCGTCTCCTACTCTCCGGTTAATGTTTTACTTCCAATTGTATTATTCTTTTACTTCCAATTTAACATTTTGGAAGAAATAGGAACATTTCTGCCTTTCCCTTTTTCCTTTTCTATCATTGTTAATTTGTTGTTGGATTCTGTAATGTTCTGTGGCATTTATCGAGTTTTTTAGATTTTGGAATTTGACTAACCACTGATTCTTGCTTTTTAGTTCATGCTACTTGTTCTTTGATTTCTATGATTTGAATGCTTTGTTTTTTATTTATATTGTCTGCAATTTATTTGATTATTTGTCTTTCGATATGTTGGTTTTGCATTGGTATGTACTTGTATTCAAACTTGACAATTCCCTGTTTTTGCTCCTTAATATCCTTATGCAGGCATGACATTGAAGATGGTGGTGATGGAAAACTAGACATATTCAATTCACATAATGAAGTTAATAATGAAGTTATTAATTTTAAAGATCTTTAAAAGGATTCCTTTGTTGTTATAAAACAAAGAAATATAGGTTAAGGTATATAGCAACACTCTTTAGTTTATTACTCCCTTCGTCCCATAACTTTAGTCATTTTAGAGTTTTGCACGGAGATTAAGAAATTATAAAGATTGATAAGTTAAATCATTTTTTTTTTTGATAGACGAAATGGCAAAGCCATTGAAAACTCACAGACACAAAGTGGAGTGACCAGCGATCGAACCCCGTTCATGACGTCCGAGTGTCCGACATTAGCAATTTCGGTATTTCTACCATTTGAGCTAGGATTTGTGGACAAATGGTAAGTTAAATCATTTTTACCCTTACTTTATTATGAAAGAGAAAATATATTTAATTAATGTTTTAACTTTAGTAAGGGTACAAATGGTAAAATATCACTAATTATGCATTGGTTTCTTAAAAAAGACTAAAGATTTAGGACAAAACTAGAAAGCTAAAAGGACCAAAGATTTGAGACGGAGAGAGTATAATTTTAATGGCTATGAATTTCATGCCTAACTAAAACTTTCAAAAAGTCAAAAACCAATATTTGGTGATTTATACGTTAACATGATGAATAATTTAATAACAGAACTAATTTCGTATTATACAATACTCGTCTTATGATAAAAAAATATCGCGGCAATGCCGTGACCCGTGCGTACGCACGGGTGTTATGGTAGTTAATATAACTAAAAAAAAGTCTACAAAATACAAACTTCATCACCACTCCTATTTTATCCATTTCCTTTGGACCTGCACACTTATAAGGACATTTGATGTTGCTCTCAACATAGTTCATTGTTTATAAATCTCTACACATATTTTGTGTACCAAGAAATGCTAAGGTACAAGAATTTGGAGCTATAATTATTGGTTTAATTTAATTTTTTTCAAATCAAACACAAACTATAACCCTAAATACAATTGCACCACTAATACTCAATATAACTAAAAAATGTGTACAAAATTCAAATTTCATCACCATTCCAATTAATCTTTGCCTTTGGACCTGTTGGTCCTTCCTCTCCAAACACTTCTTTAGGTAAACCTCTAATAATTTTTTCAAAACCATCTTTTAGCTTCCCAATCAACACCTTCTCAGCATTTTTCAATTCATCATCTAAATTATAGTCCACATGTGGACCCCATCCCCTAAAAAAATTCAACCATGCTGGCTCTTTAATTTGAGACCCCAAATAATCAGCAGAAACTAATACAAATTTTCCCATATCCATAACATTGTTACCTTTATTAGTGTCATCTATTGCACCTACTCCATTTTTTCCTATTAGAACAAGACCAGCATGTGGATATGCTGCATGGCCATGCAATGAAGCATAAACAACAGGTCTTTTATCATTTTGAAACTCAAGTTGAGATGAATCAATCCATTGACCATTACCATGTTGTGAGAAATATACTTGCCATAACTTACCATCCAAGTTACTTACTCTTAATGTCACATGCTCCCAATCACCTACATGTTCACCTATTCTCCCTAATTTGACTGTTATGAACTCTACTTTTGCTCTTCCTGGTCCATTAAAAGGGTAGAAAATCCACATTGCAATATCAGTGAATGTTCCTCCAAACATTGGTTTTACATGTACATAAGATTCAGCACTTTGTAGATTACCTTTCTTGACTCTCTCTTTGTTTGCAATATCAGTAGGTAGGTCTAGCCAATATGCACCATCAGTGTTAGGATCTTGAGGAAGGTTAGTTCCATTTTGTGCTATTGGAATAGGATTTGATTCTTGACCTTTTTTGTATAGTAATGCTCCATTTGAGAAAAACCAATTAACCGAGGAAGGTAAGTATTCTTCGGCAGAATTTAAGTATAGAAATGGAGAGTAAGATTGGAGTATTGCCTCAATTTGGTTTTTATTAGGCATGATTTTTGAAATAGAGTTGAGATTCTTCAAACATGAAATTGATGGAGGGTTAGTGTTTCCACCATTTTGTGCAACGAAGGTACCAACATGAACACCGGGAGCTTGAGTTCCTCTATTGATTGGTCTAACATTGTAGAAATTTAAGTTGTTTGATCCCCATATCCACCAAGAAGACTCGCATTGGTCTGTGAGGTCTGATCTGACACACATGATTTTGTTAAGTGAAGGTTTATCTTGTGTTGTGGTGACAACATGGCCTAAAGCTTTGTAGCCATTAGGTGCTACTGGTAACCAAATATACAAAGTGGAATCTCGAGTAGCCGTGTTCGACACAAGTGTGTAATCAACTGGTGGTTTTAATGTTCTATTTGTGGTACTTGAAGAAACATCCTTTGCTACAAGAACATATCCAAAAAGAGGTTTGTTGTTTGGTTGGCTGTAGCTACCTAACATAGAGAATCCTTGAGGTATTCCTGTTGGTTCGTACACTGAGGCGCCTTGATTATCCGGGCCACCGTCGTATACACCCCATACTTTGTTAAATGTTGATGCTTGAGACACTTGCAGCCCACCTAGATCGAGGATTCCGCCTGCAAAACCATTACCTGCATGTCGCAATTCAACACTTGGTATAATGAATCTGCATTCACTAGAATAGAATTTATCATAAGAGGACAGAAAATAAAAATCACATAATGGATACCTTCTGGCCAAGAAGTTGGTGCAATTGGAAGCTTGAATGTGTAGTCAATGGGGCGAGAGCGGGACGGTGATCGCTTTTTACCGAAGATGCTCTTTTTCCCGAAGATGCTCTTATTCTCTGCAAACAGAAACATGTGGGAAGACAATTACACGGTGTCTGACTCGTCTTACAAAATCCGACTTGTAAGGTGATGAGTGTCTTACTTATAAATTCTTTTTAGACCTTATATCTATTTTCAATGTACCACTTGGAGTTGGACATGAACTACTAGTTTGACTGCATAGATAATCTTCTAAATATTGTTGAGAACTTCCATTATACACCAAGCTGCTCAATTAAGGACTAGTTTCTGTTTGTGAATCTGATTTCCGTTAAGAATCTATGATAGACTTCAAAATTAATGTTGCATAAAACATCTGTGGTTGTGAAATTATCATTATCATCATTGTATATTTTTTTTGGAAGAATTACATCTATCATGATATGATATAAAATTGGATAAAGAAAACGTGTGATGCGCATTAACAGGATACCATTATTACTATTATTATGATATGATATAATTTTTCTTAAGAAGCTAACCTTTAATATAACCTTTTAATATTTAATATTGAGAATCAAACCTCACACCTTAAGTATTATTATGATATGATATAATTTTTTTTTAAGAAGCTAACATCTAATATAGAGAATCAAGCATGACACCTTAAATATTACTATGATATGATATAATTTATTTTTTTAAGAAGCTAACATCTATTAGTGAGAATGGAACTTAAGACCTTAAGGAGGAGCACACTTTCAGGTCGCAAGCCAATACAACCAGACCAACCCAAGTGAGTCTACTATTATTATAAATAATATATAATATATAATGTTGGTCAAATGCATCCAAGGATTATTTAAGTTTGATGTTTGTAACAGTTAAGTCATTTAAATTTTTTATCATTTATTGCACCGTTTACCCTTCTATTTAATCTCCTCCAACATATGTTCCTTTTTCATCAAAAACCCACCATGATGGAAGTCAGCGTTAATGGACACGGTGCAACAAGGTAACATAGGTCAACTGGATGAGTAACGGTGCAGCAATTTAATTAGAAACGTAAAAGGCCTATTTGTTACCTAAAAAACTTGAATCTAGTTGTTACAAATGCGAAACTTAAAAGAGCACGAATGCATTTGGACTATAATATTTTTGATACACACCTCGTAATATATGATATAATATGATATATATATATATATATTTAAAAGATCATAAATACTCTATGAAACAATTATATATTATTTTCCAAAATTAATTTGTAATATTTTTAATTTCATAAATTAACAATTTTTTTAAATAATTAAATTTTTTTAAGCAATTTCATTTTTATTTTAAAATAATGAGTAGTTAAATAACTATATTGTATATGTTAGATTTAAGATCGACAATCACTCACCCCAAAAAAAGGCTAAATTGCACTTTTGACCCCCTATGTTTCAGAAACTTGCAATTTTGGCCCCCTATATTTCAAAATAGCACTTCTAGCCCCCTATGTTTTAGAAACTTGCAATTTTAGCCCCTATCTTTACCCCTTTTGCAAAAGGTCAATTTTGACCAAGTCAATGCTGATGTGGCAAATCACTTAAGTGACTCGGCTACCGCATCAGCTTTTTTTTGTAACTTAAAATTTTTTAAAAAATAAGAAAAGAAAAGAAAATCAAGTTGTTATTGTTTTTCTATTAATGAATCAAATTGTGATGTGTTGTTGTTATTGTTGTTCTATTTCAAATCAAGTTGTAATTTTAGAATTGAAATACAAATGAGAAGTACTTGTTCTATTTTAAGAGTTACTTCTTCGAGTTCTTGTGATACTTGACTACATAATTACCAAGTTGATCTAGTGCATTGTTTTTGTATAAGGTGGTGCATTTTTTTGGAAGGATGACAATTCTTATTAGAATGGGCTTTTATCGTATGTTCCTTTGCTGGTTGGCTTTGTTAAAATGAGATGTTGATCAGCTCTTGTATTGGTTTTGTTTTTGTATCAGACATTGATTTTGTAGAGGCGCATAATACTTCATTCCATAAACAACCCCTTCTTCATAACTATTATCACTTGTGGAAAATACTCAGGTTTGTTTCTTTGAAGTTATTGTCAACTGGTTTTTTCAAGTTGGATGAAAACTTGGCAACTAAACGGTGTTGAGGGCTCGAAGTCAAAATAGATGACATCTTGCATACTAGGTTTTATCAATCATATGTTTAAAACACTATATTAAAATATGGCAGCTAGTGAGCACCAGTTAGTGTGCTAATATAATAATAAGGACGGCAATGACATTTAAGTGACTTGTCACATAAGTTGGGGTTTACAAACAAAAATGATGTAGCAGCTGAGTATTTAAGTGACTTGTCACATAAGTGTTTACTTGGTCAAAATTGACCTTTTACAAAAGGGGTAAAGATAGGGGGCTAAAATTGCAAGTTTCTAAAATATAGGGGGCTAGAAGTGTTATTTCGAAATATAGGGGGGCAAAATTGCAAGTTTCTGAAACATAGGGGGCTAGAAGTGCTATTTTAAAACATAGGGTGTCAAAATTGCAAGTTTCTGAAACATAGGGGGCCAAAAGTACAATTTAGCCAAAATAATAATTTAAGTTTATGGTATAAAGGTTGTAATTAGTTTATGGGATGAGAGGCATAAGAAAAAAAATAAATCCATTGTTTTAATTATTTGTAAGGAGGCCCCATTAACATAGTTAAGCCCATTATGTCAAAGAATAACTTTTTTGTTTTAAACCAACAAAATTAGTAATTAGTTGTTAGTATTAGTTTTTATCAACTCGATACGACTTGAACACCTTTAAAATCGAAACGTAAATCGAATCGTAAAATCGTCGATTTTACCTCATATTAAAATAATTTTATATTTTTATTTTAGACATATATACTTATATAATATTATAAATGCTTCAATAATTTAAAGTTACAACTTTATTTAAAAGCAAAAGTATACTAAATCATCATAATAAAATGTAATATTCGTAAACTTGGATCAAACTATACAAATTACTCATCAAATCATCAAGTAAAATCCAAAAAATTATCCAAAAACAAGAAGGTAAAATTATCTCAAAAGAGTTAAAACCTACGATTTTACACGATTTCAGCAATTTTGAGCGATTTAAATCATGTAAAATCGTTCCAGACTACGATTTTACCCAAAAAAGATTCTACCAGCAATTTAACTCGAAATGATAACCTAGAAACGTAAAATCTATAGTTTTTAAGTTTTAAATCGGGATTTTAACAATTTTATTTTACTCTTTAACTTCTTTCACCTTAGCTTAAAATAGTTGAGTTACCCATTCACCCAAAAAATAAAATTGTTTATTAAATTTTGAGAAAAAATTTCATTCAAGTTGTAAGTCCATTTTAAAATGTTATAGTTGCAAGATTTTGAATTGAAGCCCCAATTTTTATGCACAGCCTAACAATGTCCGCATTTCTAGTTGAGAGATAGAGACATTTTCAAATTATTTTTGGGACATTAACAACTCTTGAAATATTTAATGCAAAGAGCTATAAGTACTTCACACCTAAAGGAGAAAAGTATGTTTTCCTTAAGACAATCTAATCAAAATATTTTTTGCTATACATTGTTCATTGATTATTGTTATATAATCTTGCGTGCACGTGATTAACGATACAGCTAACTTGAAGTGTAAGTTCCAATTTAAAATTAGATGTGAAAGATCATTTAAACATGGTCTAAATAGAGATAATTCTACCCTTATGACCCAATTTTATATATGATTTAGTTAGGTCGAATATTCAATTATAAGATTTACAAACATATATATAAGATAAAACATGTTGTTAAGGATTCAATTTTTGACTCAAAATTCAATAGGGCGAGAATCCACCTAATGTGTCACATAAATTCTTCCACATAGATAAATTATCTAAACTACCAACACTTCAAAAAGTATATACCCAGTTATGTATTAGTGTCGTATTCTCTGTACTTAATAGTTTTTTCATTCAACAACTCAAAAGGTATATACCCATTTTAACATTATTTTTTACGCTTTCCCCAATGTTAATTGTTCTTATTATCTAATGTGAACAAAACAGAACAAACACGGCAATCTCAAAGCAAAACAATGAATAAATATGAAAACAAAAAATTAAATAATAAATCAATAAAAAGATAAAGTAACAATGGCAGAGAAGAAAAGTACCTGAAAATTGATCCATTGGTGCAGCAGCTATAGAAACTCCCATTGCTTGAATTGCCATGAAAAGCACAACACAAACCCAAACAATCCCCACATTCACATTCACACCCATTTTTATATTCATTTTCCTTCCACAAACCTCAGATCTCTAAAACACAACTCAACTAGATCTCTTTTGTTCTCACCCTTGAAAGCTCTAACACTTTTGGCTTATTGATTATTGAAGTTAGCACAAAAAGCACAAAAGTTGTTAGTGGTGGTTAGGTTGATACTCTTCAATACTCAACTCTGTCCTATAAATATATATAAGTGGTTTGTGTTGAATTTGGGTTAGATCCACTCACTCACTGTCTCATTATTTTATTTGTTCTTTTTCTTTTGATAAAGGCATAGCCGCATAGCATTATCTTTTTATGCTCAATTCTCATTTCCTACTTTTGGCTATGGTGGTGATTCCTAAATTATTTAATTTTATAATTGAACACTTTTTGGTTTTTTCTTGTGTATGGTACTATTGTCCCTTTCATTAAGGCTGGCTGAATGAATCACGGATAAAAGTTATATCATGGGAAGAACAGTAATGAAAGAAAAGCATGGTCATGGACAATAAATAAAAAAATGAAATAAATATAATGTAATGGAAGACACTACATAATGTAATGGACTCATTGGATTGCATTGCATTGTATTGTTCAGTTACCAGAAGATGTCAGTTATTATGACGTAAATTATTTGCTTATTACTAGGAATGGTAATTGGTAGTAAGTTGTTACTTCAACGCAATTAATTACCATGTGTTAAATACAAGAATCATATTTTCTGCTGTTCCTGTAAGGTGCCGTATCTGAATCTTGGCCATCCGATTTTTGATCGGGTTTGCAATTGTATTATTTTATAATAAAATTATGTTTTAAATTTGAATCGTCTGATTTTAAATCAATGAGTAGAATTGACTACAATGTGCAACTGCATCAATAATTGACTGTAACAAATTCTGATCCTTAAATACACATGTTACCAATTGAACAGCTATGTGTCAAAAAATGAGGATTAATGTTAACTAATTGTAACTAAAAATAATACAGATGTTACCAATTGAACAACTATGTATCATAATTAATTTTTCTAATCATTTGAAAAAAGAAACTAATTGAATTGGAACACAGAAAATAAAACAAAGAAGAAAGAATTTACCCAAAATGAATTAAAGCTTTTAACACAAATTTCTGGAGTGGCTGACCTATTGAACAGTTTTTGGGTGATCCCACCTCATATTATATTTCACGCTTCTTTATTTTTATGCTTTTCTAAGCTATGGAAAATTCTTTATATCTCCCCTTGATGTTGTAGGCATAAAATCTTTCAAATTTTAAAAAATATTTACTTTTAACTTTGTTTTAACTTTATCATCCGCAAACAATCAAAAGGTGTCCCATATACAATTTCTTGTAAACAAATAGTTGAGGAGTTGGAGATCAAATTTGGTTAATGTCAGTTAACCAAATGTGTTGAAGAACTCCCCGATTATATACACGTGACTTCCCTTGATATTGTTGAGATGTCCCCTTTTGATGTTTAAATAACATTTCTCATAAACTAATAGGACAGAATCCTTTGAGAGGAAAACAGATTCAGTATAGTCATTTTAGGTGCAGTCAACAGATCTCAACTATTTGATCAGAACCATGTGATTTAGATTTTAATGTTATTTTGATTTTATAAAACATAAAAATTTTAACTTTAAAATTTGGGTCATCTGATCAAGATCAAATGGCTGTGATGGCTCCAACTGCATGCAGTCACATCTCCTAACTTCATGTAATCCACGTTCGGAGGGCTCTATGAGAATAGAAAGAGAATGATAAATCGTAGCAAAACAGTATAAACTCTTTTGTGCCTTGTTTTTAATTCACCATATATATACATGCTTAATTTGATTTCCTAAATATGGTGATTTATCACCGGTTGTGGTGAGATTCATACAAGATCGATCACATAGATGCAACAAACAACAAATTAAAAGGACATATAAAAGGGCTTATAAAAAAAAATAAAAGGACATATAAAAGGGATTTGTGAGACGTGGTTTGGGGTTGTGTCTTTAATTTTATACGTTTCATTTATAAGAAAATGATTAATACATGTTAGAATTTATAGAGGAATTTAGGAGGAAAAGTTATTGTTCCTTAATGGAAGAGAAAAATGAATACAAAGTTCAATGCTCGTTCTGTTACCTTCAACAACTACAGTTACTTATAGCCTAAGTAACAAATACAACTAACATACAGCTGTACATCTAATTAACAACCTCCTAACTAACTTTTGGTGCTAACTGTCATATAAGCTTGACAGTTCCACGCTTCTAAACTGAACAGATGTTACAACATCTGATAGAACATTTGAATTACATCCAACACATCCTCTTAATTCAAATATTTTAAGCTTGTTACTTTCAACATTCCTCTAAGGTCTTTAAACCTTTCAATCTTCAATGGCTTGGTCAATATGTCAGCTACTCGGAGTTCTGTTCTGCAATGTCTAAGTTTCAGCTTTCCTTTGGTGACTTGATCTCTAAGGTAGTGAAACTTGGTTTCAATGTGCTTGCTTCTGCCATGTGCTATGGGATTTCTTGCAAGGCTTATTGCTGACTTATTGTCCACCATCAGTTCAAATTCATCTTGCTGATACATCTTCATTTCCTTCAGCAGTGATATCAACCATACACCTTGACAAGTTGCATAGCATGCTGAGATGTATTTAGCTTCACATGTAGATAAGGCCACCACAGTTTTCTTCTTTGAACTCCAAGAGATTGGAGAGTCAAATAGCTTGAACACATACCCCATTGTACTCTTTCTTTCACTTGATCACCACACCAGTCAGAGTCACAAAATCCAATTAAATTGCCTTTATGACCTGTAGGTTTAGGGAATAGGATGCCATAATCAATTGTGCCCTGTAGGTACCTCATGATTCTCTTTACTGCTTGCATATGAGTTACCTTAGGTTTCTGCATAAACCTACTGACTATACCAACACTGTGACTTATGTCAGGTCTTGAATTGCAAACATATCTCAAACAACCAACCATCTGCTTCTAGAGTGTGGCATCCACTGATTCACCCTCTTCATCATTACTCAATTTCAAGTTTGTCTCCATAGGTGTATTAGCAGGATTACAGTCCGTCATATTGAACATCTTCAATACATCAGTAACATATTTCTTTTGATGAACTATTAGACCTTTGTTGGTGTTTGAAAATTCAAGTCCAAGGAAATATTGCAACTTTCCCAAATCTGTCATGTCAAACTCTTCACTCATTTGGGCTTTGATCTTCTCAATTTCATTCTTATTGCTGCCAGTAATCAATAAGTCATCTACATACAGACACACAAGGCTTAAATCATTTTGATTCTTACCTTTTATGTAGATTCCATGCTCTACTATACACTTTGAGTATCCAGTTTGCTGCAGAAAATCATCTATTCTCTTGTTCCAAGCCCTTGGTGCTTTCTTTAAGCCATACAATGCTTTGTTGAGTTTCAACACCTTGTCCTCTTGACCTTTAACTATGAACCCTTGTGGTTGTTCAACATACACTTCCTCCTCAGGCCATTGAGAAATGCAGACTTGACATCTAGTTGAACAATAGGCCAGCTCAATTGATTTGCTAAGGCCACCACAACTCTGACTGTTTCTAATCTTGCAACTGGTGCAAAGATTTCTGTGAAGTCAATGCCAGGTTTTTGTAAGAAACCTTTTGCGACAAGCCTTGCTTTGTGCTTTGCAATTGACCCATCAGGTAGGTACTTCACTTTATACACCCATTTGACTGCTATTGGCTTCTTGTTAGCAGGTAGTGACATTAAATCCCATGTGTTGTTCCTTTCTATAGAGTGGATCTCATATTCCATAGCCTTCCTTCACACTGCTGACTTGGCTGCATTTGCATAGCTCAATGGTTCCATGTCAACAAATAGTGTCAGATGCACTAAGTCACCATCACCAGTTATCAAATTATCTGGAATGGAGTCAAAGTTCAGCAGTCTACTTACTGGAGCTCTAGGTCTATCTGACCTTCTGACATGTGCTCCAACATGTTGTTCAACATGTGTTACTTCTGGTTCAATTGTTGCAGTAGCTTGTGGAGTGTCATTCTCATCAATGACATCTTCAAAGGTGAAAGGTACAGTTGGCTGTGAACTGGTGCCTGCATTGTCCCACTTCCATTGACTCTTCTCATCAATAGTTACATCTCTACTAGCTACAATCTTCTTTGTCATTGGATTGTAAAGCTTGTATGACCCTGCAGTGTGATAGCCAACAAGTATCAGTGCTTCACTCTTATTATCCAACTTCTTTCTCTTTTGATCTGGAATATGCCTATAGCATAGTGAACCAAAGACTCTTAAGTGCTTCACTGATGGTGTGGAACCATTCCAGATTGCTTCAGGGACCTTGTCAAGTCTTTTGGTAGGGCTCTTGTTCAATACATAGCAAGGTGTTGTCACTGCTTCCCCCCAAAATTCATTAGGTAACCCTTTCTCCTTCAACATACATCTTGTCATATCCATAATTGTTCTGTTCCTCCTCTCACACAATCCATTGTGCTGAGGTGTATAAGGAGCTGTTATTTCATGTGAGATATCTTGTGCGGCACAAAAATTTCTGAACTCATGAGAGGTATACTCACCTCCACCATCACTTCTTAATATCTTCAGTGATCTCTCAGCTTGTTTCTCAACTAGTGCTTTGAATTTTTTGAAAACTGGCAGCACTTCATCTTGTGTTTTAATGAGATATAGCCACATCATCCTGCTATATTCATCAACAAATGACACAAAGTATCTATTTCCTCCTAGAGATACAGTATCAAAAGGTCCACAAACATCAGTATAGACTACATCTAGCTTGTTCTTAGCTCTCATAGCAATGTGATCAACAAATGATTTTCTGGATTGCTTACCAACCAAGCAATTCCTACACATATCCTTTGGCATTCTAATCATTGGTAAACCACTAACCATCTCATTACTCTTCAAGTTACTAAGACTTTGAAAGTTGAGATGTCCATACCTTAGATGCCAAAGCCAAGCTGCTTCATGGATAACTTCACTTGCAAGACAGTGAGATGTTGAAGCATTGAATTGAACCTGGAATGTTCTGCTCTGTGATAAAGGAGCACTCATGATCAGTTTGTTGTCAACATTGTATACCTTCATTTGATTATTCCCCAAAGTCATGGTAAATCCCTTTTCAACTAATTGTCCCATGCTTAGGAGATTGGACTGCATATTTGGCACATACAATACACCAGTAATCAATGCTTGATTACCATTCTTTCCTTGAATCAAAACATCACCTACACCTTCTGATTTGATGGTTCTACTATCAGCAAATCTGATGTTGGATTTCCTTGATGCATCATAGTTGACTAACCAATCCTTGTGACCAGTCATGTGGTTAGAACAACCTGTATCCAAGTACCAGCTTTCCTTCTTATCATAGTCTTCATTGGTGATTGTCATCATCAACAGTGGATCTGCTTCTGAACCACTATCATTTTGTGCCAAATTTGCCTTTGATTCTTCATTATTGTACTGTCTTGGAGCTTTCTTGCCTCTGCATTCACTAGCAAAGTGACCATGCTTCTGACAGTTATAGCATTGGATATGCTTCTTGTTCATAAACTTCTTACCCTTGCCATTACCATCTGATTTTGATGAGTCACCTTGATCACCATTCTTCTTGGAGCTTTCTTGCTGAGAGTTCTCTTTCTTGAACTGATCTTTACCCTTGTTCTTGTTGCCATTTCCCTTCTTTGATGTGTGTGCCCACAATGCTTGATCAATGGTTATATTCTTTGCCCTTGCATTGATTCTTTGTTCATGAGATTCCAAAGAACACTGTAATTCCTCCAATTTCATGGTAGATACATCTTTTGCTTCCATAATAGCAACAGTAATGTAATCAAACTTTGAAGATAAAGTTCCAATTACCTTTTCAACCATGTCACCATCACTTACAGTTGATCCACAACTTTTCATTTGGTTTGTAATGTTGGTGATCTTGTTGAAATACTCTGCAATGGATTCATTCTCATCCATCTGCAACAATTCAAATTGTCTCTTCCAAGTGGTTAATCGAACCTGCTTCAGCTTATCATTACCAGAATGACCTTTCTCAAGAATGTCCCAACATTCCTTTGCTGATGTTGCATTCTCAATCTTTTGGAAATTCACCAAGTCTACACATTGATGGATGAAGAACATGGCCTTGAAATCTTTCTTCTTCAATGCTCTATGTGCAGTTTGTTCAGCCTCAGCTACATTCGCTGCAATGGGTGTGATCCCTGCTTCAATCACCTCTTGAACTTCAAAACTGTTGGTGAGATTCTCCAATGAACTTGCCATATTTGATCAATGATCTGAATCAATGAAGAAAGAATGATTCTTGATCGATCTTGTTGCTCTGAACCGTTGAGGCTCTAGATACCAGTTGTTAGAACTTAGAGAGGAATTTAGAGAGGAATTTAGGAGGAAAAGTTATTTTTCATTAATGGAAGAGAAAAATGAATACAAAGTTCAATGCTCGTTCTGTTACCTACAACAACTACAACTACTTATAGCCTAAGTAACAGATACAACTAACATACAGCTGTACATCTAACTAACAACCTCCTAACTATCATATAAGCTTGACAGTTTCACGCTTCTAAACTGAACAGATGTTACAACATCTGATAGAACATTTGAATTACATCCAACACAGATGTTACAACATCTGATAGAACATTTGAATTACATCCAACAATACACATGTTGTTGGAGTAAGCCCTAAAAGCCAAACTATTTTGTTAGATTGTTCTTTTGTATCATGACTATGATTTATATATTTAATATATATAATAAGGCATTTCTTTATTATGTTTGTTTCAAACTAATAAAGTCCCTAGAATAACTAGTCTGTTTAATGGAATATTAAGTGTGACTTAATCGTGAGATCCCATTAAAGTAAAAGACATTATTCTTAAAGTATCCGTAGTCAAGCTTTATTGTGAAGTGGGATAACATTAAAGCATAGAGACTATTATGTGGGTAGACTAATGATCACATCTCATGGATCATGGATAAAGAGTTATCAAGTCTTCACATAGATATAAATATTAGGAGTAATATTTATATAGGATTGACCCTCCATGAGAATACTACATAGTAAAAGTAATGAAAAGTGTCATAAGATATTCTCATAGTGATAGTGGTGTATTCCACCCTTTGACCTGAAACCACTATGTACCCTAGATGTAAGAATCGAGTGCTTTGTCACCGTTCAAACGTTGTCCGTAATAGGATGACCATAAAGTCGGTTGATGGGTACTCCATGAATCATGGTGAGGGACATGAGTGACCTAGATGGAATTTTCCCCTCCTACATAACTGGAGAAATGTCTACGGGCCCAATATTGAACTAAACAAGGGTGACATGTTATGCCTTGTGTTCAATATAGACATGAGGGCAAAAGGGTAATTAGACACATAATCATTATCACGGAAAAGGTTTTGTCAGATCACATGACATTCTCCTCACTTGGGTAGCAGTGATGTGTTGCTAGATACTGCTCACTGTTTATAATATTAAATATGCGATTTAATGTTATTGCCAATGTTACGAGAACCTATAGGGTCACACACAAAAGACAGATAGATGAGAGAAATAAATAAGTAAGACTTATTTATAAAATAATAAGTAGGACTTATTAGTAATTAAATAATTACGTATTACTTATTATTTAATTTATGAAAATAGAGAAATGCAGTCCACCGTAAGGTACGGTGTACTTAAGTGCTCGGCTTGATGACCACACAAGCGGTTCTATAAATAGAACCCTTGTGGTGAAGTTTTTGCATGCTTAACCTAATTCACAAGGTTAAAACCAAGCCGCCGCTCTCTAAACCCTATTCTCTCTGAATCTCCGTTGGAATTGGCTAGCACCAGTCATCGGAGAAATTCTGTTCGTGTGGACTGAGTAGAGGCATCACTACTTTGCTATGCTCGTGATCAAAATTGTTTGCTCGTGATCAGAAATTGTTTCTGCTTCAAAGGTTCTGCGCTTCAAGAGGTAAACACATGAATCCTTAAAGTGTTTAAGTTTGTGTTTGATTTGTGATTAATGATTTAATCAAGATCCGTTCATCGGGATTGTTCCGCTTAGAGGATTAATTTTTCTAAAAAACCCCTCTTAAATCCCAACAGTGGTATCAGAGCATCGGTTCCGATTAAATCATTACATTCGAATCTAATTTATTGATAGCCATGTTTATATGTTGATATACATCGCTGGGATATATGTTTTTGTGTTCTGATATATGGTGATATATGCATCGCTGCATGTGTACTGTATTTACTGTATTTTTCAAGAGTTGAATCGGTTACTTTGAAATTTAACGGATACCACATTAGCAGTATAGTTTCACGTTATTTGTGGATAGAGTATTGTTTTATTTGGCCGAATGAATTAGTTGATTCAAGTACTATACTCATGTGATTAAATTGCCAGTATGTAAACCATGATATTTGATAATTAGCAGTATTGTTTTATTGTTGTCTCTTGTGTGCAAAATATAATTATATTGATTTAGAAAGCAAATTTAATTTGGTAATTTTGAGGATATAATTATATTGTTTGGAGTGCAAATCTGATTTGCTCTCAGAATTGAATGATTTCAATTATATGATAATTGATTGATATTTGATGCCATTAATTTATTTTATTTTATTTGAAAAGTGTTTCAAAATTTAAAAGCAAGAGAATTACTATATTTTGTTTGGCAATTTAATTAAAAGAGTTTTAATCAAATTTCTATATTTGATGATTAGAGAATCAACAAATATTTGACTCAAAATATTTGATTTTGAAAAGGATATTAATTTGTGCACAAAATCGTTTCTTGTGATTGATTTGGTACTTTAATTAATGCATGAGTGATGCTAATTACTAGCACATAAGATGTGATTTTGATTTAATATAATTGATTCATATATTAACCTTCCAAGAAAGAATAGTTCAAATTTGGAACTGCCATTTTTCTTTTATTTTATTTTTCCGAAAATTATGGCCTTAAATATATATCAATCAATTATATTAGGCATGTTTTGAATTTGGTTCAAAATTTTATGGGTTTAAAGTAACAGCAAATCAATTTCAAAATTGATTGGTTTTATTGTTTTAATGACCGGATCCTATTTTGGTTTTGGAAACCAATTTTGATCAAGTTGTTTATAGTAATTTATTTGAATTAATGGTTAGTTCAAATAATTAAAGTATTATTCAATAATTGTTATTGATATTTGTTGTTAAATAATTATGTGATGCGTCAATTAATTATTTATTAAGGGTATATAGTTATGGCCTTAGCGAGTATGACATTTATTTTATTTGGTTTAAATACGACCTGCGCGTCGTGGTTTATTTTAAAATACGGCCTGCGTGTCGTGACAATTTATATATTTTATTTATTTAGTTAAATAATTTGTAAATTGTAAAATGTTCGTGATGACGGGATACAACGCCAACCAACGACGCCGATAGAGAAACTTGAGAAGTTTGCTCGAGGGTCAAAGAATTATAATAAATTAGTTTATTTAATTCTTTCATTATACTACCTAAGTCTATTTTATTTTATGTATGTGATGCATGAGATGTATGTTTTAATTATATATGTCTTGTATGTTTTATATAATTGTTAAACATATATTTACATGAGTGTCATGTAAATTGAAAGATGCTAATTTGTATGAGATACAAAACACGGTGAGATCAAATTTAATTAAAATCCCTCAAGTACTCATATAGACTAATATCTAAGATGTAGGTTTTGCCAACGCAAGGTGCATTTTCTATACTAGTAAGATGTGTAAATATTACGTTTAAATGCTTTCTAAATGATAGCACCCTTCAAGACTAGTATTGAAATGTGTGGGTTCTGCCAACGTGAAATGCACTTTTATACATTAGTAAGTTGCGGTGTGGTAACTCGTTTACCCGGTTGCTATTATTTGGGTCTAACTTAACTAAACTACTTTTAAGGGTTAAAAGAAGTTTAGAAGCAGTGATTGGGTATAATTCATATGATGAATTTGAATAAGGAGTTATTCGCTCAATTGATCTGAGAATTGTATGAGATACAATCGGAAGGAGTTCCTACCTAAATAACTAAGTTTTGGGGGATCAGCCAACGCTGACTCAAGGCATGGTGAAATACGGATCTCGGCCTACTAGAAAATCTTCCAACGAGATTTTCCTAATCAAATGTTGAGGGTCGTTTGGTTTGAGTAAAATAGTGGGAGCATATTTAATTAAAGACCTAGTTAAATATGTTTTATTCATGATATAAATATTCTTATTTTCGTAATTAGATATATTTGGCATATATTTTATATTTACTATAAAATGTCCTTACGAAGGACAAAAGATTCAAGAAAGAGTTTCTGAATTGGTACATGTATTGAGAATTGTTCTCTCAAATACTAGAAAAACTGCTAATGATTTTGAAAGAGTTAAAGTTGAAGAAAGAAGTAAGACTTCTTCATAGACCTTGTTATAGAAAGTTAAACTATCCACTTTTTCCTCTTAGGTATATGATACCAAATGTTAATTTCATATTTGTTGAAATATGAAGTTGTTTTAAATAAGTGAAAAATTGACTATAGCTAAAGTCAACCTACGTTTAGAATGAAATAGTTTCATCAGTTGTAGAAGTTGATTTTGACATGAAACCAAATAATTGTTATTAAGTTTCATTTAATAATAGAAGCATTGAACCTAAATCTTGTATTGACAAGAAAAGGAATATTTGCTTGAATAATAGACAAGTGTTGTTACATTATCCAAACAATGTTTTCCATTCTATTGTTCTAATCAAGTAATGGAATTGAGTTCCATGAACAAGATAAACTTATCTATAACAATCATGAATAAAGATCAAATAAGATTTGAACCTTTGTATATTAGTGACAGTTCAGTACTAATAAGTGAGACACGCATTTTCAGATTCCATGAATAGGAATTTTTGGACTCATTTGATTTATATCATTTGAAGGATGTGAGTTCCACTTTTGAAAATAGTTAAATATGTCATTTACCATCTAAGGTGAAGTGACATTTGATCTATTTGAGCTATATACATATGAGATGTATATGGACCGCTGAACCTGATTGCTAGATATAATTTTGTTTCTCTTACTTCACTACTAGCAAGTTTAGTAGATATGGATACATGTATTTGACATGTATTGTAATTCTTTGAATCTGTTCAAGGAATTCCTGGATGGAGTAACAAAATAATTTTGAAAAATATTAAGACCATACGAACATGTCGTGATGGTAAATACTTAATAAGGAGTATAATACTACTATTTATATTGCATTATGTTTGACATGATTACATATAAGATAGTTTGTTTATATCTCAATAACTCTTTCTAGAAAATGATTTAGACCCAGTTATACTTTACCCACAATAAGTTCCAATGAAAGTAATCATAAAGACACCATATTTGATATGGAGGTAAGAATACCTAGTTTGACTTTATGGTAGTTTGGAATTGTAAGGTTTATTAGATAAACTTAATTCCAACTTGGATGAATGTGTATTTGTGGAGGTATCCTAAAGAAACTTAGAAATACTAATTCTACAACACTCTCTAGGACAAAAGTTGTTTTGTTACTAGAATTGAAATATTCCTTTAGAAGGAACGTGTCTCTATAGGAGATAGTGGGAGTGATGTAGAACTTGAGTAAATTCAAGTACCACAAAATACATATCTTTTAAGAATGGAACACGAATCGGTTTTACAAGGGTTATTGTTAGACCACCGGCTCGAGTAGCACAAGATCTATATAAGTCAGATATGCCATATCACAAAGCTGAGAGACGTAGTCTTACCATGACTCAATGAGGTGATATGATACTCATGGAAGATGAAATTTGACTTACTAGGAGGTCATGAGTGACATAAATTCTGAGAAGTGGCTAAATGCCATGGAATCTTATATAGAGTCTGTCATACCCCAATTTTTGACCTAAGATCCCGCCTCATGTCCATGTGTCATGCATTTTTGTCCGGGATTTTACTTCGCTTTTTCAAACGAAATTTCGGCAGAGAGGTATTTTAAAATACCTCATTTTGTGTTCATTTATTATTTATATATTTATATTATTATTATTTTTGTTTTTCAATTTTTATTATTTTTTATTTTATTATTCAGTTTTATTATTATTATTATTTATTTATTTGTTATTTTTATTTGTTTCTTTATTCCATTTTTCTATTTTTTTTAATTAATTAAAAAAGTCAAAAAAAGTCAAAGTCTTGTTTTTTTTTAATTTTTTGCATCTGAACAGTATGTCTTCTTCCCCAAAAGGGGAGATTCCTTTCAACCATGAAAAGGGATCCCTGCCATTTCTTCAATAATCCAAAACCCTAAAATTTGTTGGCCTATAAAGCAGAACCAATTTTTCTCAGAAAAGGGGGAGCCGCAGCAATTGAATCAAAAACCAAAAAGAACAGAACAAAAAAAAAAACAAATATAAAACCAGAAATCAAAAATCAAAAATTGCCAGTTATATACAAAATTGAATCAACAAACCCAAACCTTCATCACTATTCACAAATCTTCTACGAATCAAACCCAGAAGCTAAAACGGAAAAAAACACTTCCTTCTGTGTTTTTTTCTCCAGATTGAAATTTATCCAAATCAAAAAACGAGAACCGAGACTAAAGAGAGCGAAAACGTGAAGAAGAAGAAGAAGACAGAGAAGAATAAACCGTGAAGTAGAGAGAAAAAACGGTCGCCGCCGGTGAAAGAAAAAACCAGAGAGGGTTAGAAAGAAGGGCAGCGGCGGAGAGGAGAAAAGAAAAAAAAATTAGTAGAGAGAGAGGTATGGGCTGCGGCGGCCGAGAGAGATGAAGAAGATGAGAGAAGGAACAATCGCGGCGGCGAGAGCAGGGAGAGAGAGCTTTGATTTCTGTCAAAATTTCTAGGGTTTCATACTTATACCCTTTTGCGATCCTGTGCGCGCAGGTGCACAACCTTACGGTGCACCAGCGCGCCCAGAACCCTCTGATGTTGATCAAGCGCCCCAGATCTCATCTGATGGTGATCAAATCAGGGCTGTCTGATTTAATCAGACGTCCCTGATTAAATTTGTTTTCCTTCACGTGCCTATGGGCCTTGTGGGCTGGGCCTACCTCAGGTTTTGCTATCCACACCCCCATATCTTGCTGTTTACACCCCCTGCTTTATTTATTTTTATTATTTCATTTATGTGTTCTATTATATTCGAATGTCATTTAATTTATTTATTTTTGTACATTATTTATGTGTTATATGCTATGTTTAAATATCAAAATGTCAAAAAATATGCCATGTTATTTGTTTCGTTCATTACTGCTTACATATCAAAAACGCAAAAAATATTATTGGATGTTTTATCTGTTCAAGTCCAAGGGAAAAGGGAAATTTTTTCGTTAACCTCGCGTTACGATTATTTTTGCGCATTTGCTTGTTCACTATTTTTTTAACCTTGAAATAAAAATCATTTTTGTTCAAATAAAAAAGAATGAAAAAAAGGAGTGGTTTGGCGGATGACTTTTCACTCTCCGGTGACTTCGGATTTCCTGCCGGATGGCTTGCGACCCGAATAACCGACGTTCTAAAAATATAATTTTCCTTAAAATAATAAAAAGAAAAAAAATTCAAATATTTTAAAAAAATGAAATCTTTTATAATGAACTTCGACTTTCGTCGAGAAACCTTCTTCAAACTTTTTTTCAATAAATGCTCTAATACACTTAAGCATATTTAAATATTTTCACAAAGACTAAAAAATACAAAAACAATTCAAATCTTTTGCCGCTTGGCTTTTCAAATTCAAACTTTTTCTCAAGAGAGTTTAGACGTGAGTCATCTCTAGTTGAAATTCATTTTCCCATGACATATGGCAGGAAAAGATATAAACTTTTCAGTATGTTCGTGGCGGATTTAAAAGGAGTTTAAACTTAAGATGACGACTCGTCTTTTCTCCTAAAAATCAATCAAACAAATCACTTTACAAATTTTACCCCGAACTACGAGATTTTGATCCCTCGCGGGTACGTAGTGCAAAAGACCTTGTGTCTTCCCAATTCAAAATTAATAAAACTTTTTTTCTTCTTTTCTTTTGAATATCCCAAAATTAACAAAAAAATTCTCTCATCGTTACCCAATCATTTATAAGCAAATTTTACAAGCAAAATATTTTTAGCACAAAAAATACATATTTTACAAGAGGTTCCCGTAGAGTACTACGGATACATAGGATGCTAATACCTTCTCTTTGTATAACTAACCCCCGAACCTTAAATCTCTAAATTTTTTATTATGGGTTTATTCGATCTTTTCCCCTTCCCTTGGATAAATTAAAGCTCGGTGGTGAATCATAATTTTTGAGAACCAAAGCTAACCAATAGCTTGGCGTCCGAAAATCACCGCGACAGAAATGGCGACTTCACTGGGGACTCCCCAAGAGGGTTGAGCCTAACTTGTATATATGTTATATTTGTGCTATTATTTTTTCTTGTATATTTTATATTGCTTTATATGCTTATATGTTTGGGTTTGATATTTATGAGAGAAAAGTCCTCTACCCGGACTTGAGCAAATACTTAAGATAAGTTAGTGGTTGAGTGTTGGCCTTCTTGGTGGATACCTCGTAGGGTTGACATGAAAACCACGCCTAGAGTAGACCCTCTTGAGAATATTGTTGTCTTGCGAGGATTTGCAATGACGATGATATTTTCTCGTTGGATCCATGACTCTAGGGACCTTTTTACTTTGTCTAGAACCCATATGACTCCATCTAGAGGAGACCCTTCGAATTGGCTAGTCCAATTTTGGGAGGAAGTTTTGAGCGAGGGCTGCGACCTTGATTGTCGCCCTCAAACAAACACAAAACCTATAACCAACATGTGAGAGGGCGGGTAGTAAATATCTAGAACTAGCCTTTCGTAGGGAGCCTTCCGTTTAGGTTATGTCAACTTCCAATGACCCTACAAGCATTTTGTTGGGGTCATACCCTGACCTTGTTCAATCTCATCATATCATGTCATCATTTTTAGCATTTCCTCTAACATGAGGAAAATCCTTTTGCATACGCATGCATTTTCATACATTTGCATACATGCATCTTCATACATTTGCATCCCATATAAAAAAAAAAAAAATCGTTCATTTTCAAATCATATCTCTTCCACCTTCACCCTCCTTCAACCGCAATCCAACTAGCAAGTTTCCTGATACTCACGAGCGAACTTAAAACATGGACTTGAGAGAGGCCAAGGTCTGTCAAAATAAAAAGGAGGTCCAAGACCTGATCAACGACAAACTATTGTCTTTCAAGGAGGAATCTCATTCATGATTGGTCATACAAGAACACTAATGGGGCACCCGCACCTCTTAAGGTCGGTGGATCAACAAGGAATGCACATGCCTAAGATCGTTAGACTGTTCATTCTCAATCGCGGTTTCTTTCTTGCTAAGTATGTTTTGCTTTTGAAATTGTACTGGTTGACTAAATATTTTTAATGAAATGAGCATGCATATTTTGGAATCCATCCATTCGTATTCACTCTTTTCTTGTGCCATCATAAACGGCAATATTTTTCTATTTCACCTTTCAAACTTGAGGGGAGGATGATGTAAACAAATAATTGAATTTGCTGACATATGCTTTTAGTAAAACATAGCTGATGATGTAAGGCATTTGTTTCAATTCCCAAACACTGGAGATATAAGGAGATAATCCGTAGTCAGCCCCTTCGAGCTTGAAGTCGGTGTTTCTTTCTACATTTTATAAACCCTTAATCTTAACCCGGGGCAGGGTAGTTTTTCAATCAACTTGACAATGCATCTCAATACAAGAGAATCAATCCATCAAATCACCCCAACAAAAGGTTTAGGCACACCATCTTCCATTCACACGTGGAGGAAAGCGATGAAAAGAGAAAACTCACATGGCAGTCATAACTTTTCTAAATCAAGAGCAAAATCTCACAATAGTTTTTTCCAAAAAGAGAGTGTCCGCCAAGTGAAAACTTAGGCAAAAAAAATAAAAAAATAAAAAAAAAATAAGGGCATCCCGATGGGCCGCAAATTCAAAAGAATCGGTCTATGCAAAAATAAGGGATTAAAATCAAAAGGGAAATAAAACTTGTAAACAAAAAGAAGTGACTGCCACTTCAAGAATCTCATCAGTGCTTCGACCACTGTGTCTACCTCCATCATCATAACTAACAAAATTCTCTTGCCTACCAGAGACATCTATCGAGTTAATTGAACTTAGGAATGGAGAACATCAATGGAGATTGGTTGGGTTAAAATCAAATTTTGAGCCTTATAATCTTTTTTCAAAAAAAAACGTGGGCCAAACCACGTTATAACCCTCAAAAGACCTAATTGAAGTTAGGTTTACTACGAAAGCACACTCAGCAAAATTGTTAAACTGACCCCTTATGTTTGTGAATCATCAATAACAATTTTTTTATCATTTCTTCACGCTTTCAATTGCGCCGATCTCCTGGCCAAATATCATCCATTATACACTCAAAAAATAAATTTCGATTTCAAAACTTGCATGTGCATTGCGTCAAAATCACTTTTCGAAATAAACAATTTCACCTGCAAATCAATACTTGACATCGAGGAAATTTCAACAAGAGTCTGATCAAAATGTGAATCATTTCAAGACACTCCTAACAAGGGGCAAATCACCTAGGGGTCCTGTCAATCAAGAGCAAATTCCTGTCAATCAAGAGCAAATTCCTACCAATCAAAGTGCAAATCATCCGGAGATCTTGGTGATTACGGTCAAACCTTCAAGGCGCCGATCAACCAGTGGCATGCTTTTCTAAATTCAAGTGTTGAGGCAGTTCAAGTCAAGGGTAAAATTTGGGGCATATCTTTCAAGGATCCAAATACTGGGGCAACCTGTATTTATCACCCCATAGATGGAAAGGATTTTTCGCTCCCAGTTTGATATAATGCCCAAAGAAAAGAGATACAAAAAAAAATCAAAAAGCTCGCTAAGTCGAAAACCCGAAAGAGCGGCTTAGGCAATAGAGAGCGGCCCGGTGGATCGAAAACCTGAAAAGGCGGTCTAGGCAAAAATTAGGGACACAAAAAAAGAAATATACTCCTGGTGGACTGAAAACTCGAAAGAGCGGTCTAGGCAAAAGTTAGGGATTTTCAAAGAAAAAAGGGCAAAATGGGCTACACTAGGGGCAAGTCCTCTCCATCCTTTCGAAGCTACTCAAGCAAGCTGCTATCATACAACCATTGAGTTCAACTCGGGTGTCGGGAGACCATGCTAGCAAAAATCTTCTTAACCCCTCTCCATTTCCCAACGCGAGGAAACTTTTCAAACATTTAAATCATAACCATGCATCATGCATTGATCACGGCGCTTTGCTTTAGCGTTTCGCCCATCACCTCATAGCATCCAAAAATTCCAATATTCATTGACATCTTCAAAAAACCAACACTGCTTGGAACCCAATACCTACAATAAAAAAGCCCATCCTCCAACGGAGCAGCCCAAGGTCAATACGTTGCATACATCAATCAATCATCACATTTCATACAAATCATAATCATGCATCTTGCGTCGCTCACGCTTGCATCTTTCTAGCATTAAACCATGCATCAAATTGCATTCGTTAAGGCGTTTCTTAACATATGATTCACACATATAGCATCACGCATGCATTTCAAGATTTCCAAATTTTCTAATAAAAGTGGCACCACTTTCACAACCAGAAAGCCCAAAATCCATTGGCATGTCAAAAGCCCAATATACCATTGGCATCTTCCGAAGACCAATTTTCATTGGCATCCTGAAAAGCTCAACATTCAAAGCCCAGTCTTTATTGGCATCAACATTCAATTAAGTCCAAAAATTATTGGCATCCAAAGCATGGTATTTATCAACATTTCATTTCATGCATCCGTCATGCATTTCATATAGTATTCATTAATGCTACGCCTACAACTAAATGCATATCATGCATCAACACATACACATATACATACAATCATTCGCACATTTATACATACATACAATCATTCACACATACACATATACATACAATCATTCACACATTCATACATACATACAATCATTCACACATTCATACATACATACAATCATTCACACATTCATACATACATACAATCATTCACACATTCATACATACATACAATCATTCACATATCCATACATACATTCATAATTCACATGCAACATGCATACAGAAATTATTCATATATCACTGCATTGGCCATCATGTGTCTTGCTTCAATACCTCACAAAAAAAAAGTCATCCCCAGTGAGTCTGGTCCAGAGATGTCTCTATCATTCATACAAAACAAAAAAAAAGTCATCCCCAGTGAGTCTGGTCCAGAGATGTCTCTATCATTCATACAAAACAAAAAAAGAAGTCATCCACAGTGTATCTGGTCCAGAGATGTCTCCATCACTCATACATCACAAAAAGAGTCATCCCCATTGAGTCTGGTCTAGAGATGTCTCCATCAAACATATTCCGAGTTGCTTCAGTTGTGTCCCTTTCCGAATACACAGATAGGAAGATCCCCAGTCGAGCTCATTTCTCATTGGGCATAGAGTCTTTTTTGACTATTTCTCTCCAGTTCTTTCCTGGATCGAGTTCTAATTTCAATCAGCAAGCGACAATCTCTTCATTTGAGTAGCTTGCGTACCAAAAAATATATTCTCAAATTCCCCGTGTGATGTCATCCCCAGTATATCTGGTCAAGAGATGTTAATCAAGAACTTTTCATATGGCTTCTCGTTATAAGAAATCTGTATTTTTCAATCTAACCTTCATATATCTCCTTTGGAGTTCCTGACAGAGTTATATATTCCCTTCGTGGAAGTGTCTCTTTTTTGTTATTACCATTTATAAGCTATCCATATGGTAGTAGGTAATATACATATCAAAACCATCCATATGTTGGTAGACAATTTTTGTCATCTGTTTCTGCTAGACTATCCATATGTTAGTTACCAATGTTTGTCACTCGTCTTTTATAAGCCATCCATATGTTGGTAGACAGTGTCTCTTTTTGTTATTACCTTTTATAAGCTATCCATATGGTAGTAGGTAATATACATGTCAAACCCATCCATATGTTGGTAGACAATTTTTGTCATTTCTATTTCTGCTAGACTATCCATATGTTAGTTAGCAATGTTTGTCACTCGTCTTTTATAAGCCATCCATATGTTGGTAGACGGTGTCTCTTTTTGTTATTACCTTTTATAAGCTATCCATATGGTAGTAGGTAATATACATGTCAAACCCATCCATATGTTGGTAGACAATTTTTGTCATTTCTATTTCTGCTAGACTATCCATATGTTAGTTAGCAATGTTTGTCACTCGTCTTTTTTAAGCTATCTATGCGATAGTAGACAGTGTCTCATTCATTCGTCACTCGTCTTTTTTAAGCTATCCATGCGATAGTAGACAGTGCTTCATCATTCGCCACTCGTCTTTTATTAAGCTATCCAGGCGATAGTAGACAGTGTCTCATTCATTCGTCACTCGTCTTTTTTAAGCTATCCATGCGATAGTAGACAGTGCTTCATCATTCGCCACTCGTCTTTTATTAAGCTATCCAGGCGATAGTAGACAGTGTCTCATTCATTCGTCACTCGTCTTTTATTAAGCTATCCAGGCGATAGTAGACAGTGTCCCTTCATTCGTCACTTGTCTTTTTTAAGCTATCCAGGCGATAGTAGACAGTGTCTCATCATTCGTCACTCGTCTTTTTTAAGCTATCCATGCGATAGTAGACAGTGCTTCATCATTCGCCACTCGTCTTTTATTAAGCTATCCAGGCGATAGTAGACAGTGTCTCATTCATTCGTCACTCGTCTTTTATTAAGCTATCCAGGCGATAGTAGACAGTGTCCCTTCATTCGTCACTTGTCTTTTTTAAGCTATCCCGACGATAGTAGACAGTGTCTCATCATTCGTCACTCGTCTTTTTTTAAGCTATCCCTGCGATAGTAGACAGTGCTTCATCATTCGCCACTCGTCTTTTATTAAGCTATCCAGGCGATAGTAGACAGTGTCTCATTCATTCGTCACTCGTCTTTTATTAAGCTATCCAGGCGATAGTAGACAGTGTCCCTTCATTCGTCACTTGTCTTTTTTAAGCTATCCAGGCGATAGTAGACAGTGTCTCATCATTCATCACTCGTCTTTTTTTAAGCTATCCCTGCGATAGTAGACAGTGCTTCATCATTCGTCACTTGTCTTTTATTAAGCTGTCCAGGCGACAGTAGACAGTGTCTCTTCATCATTCGTCACTCGTCTTTTTTAAGCTATCCCTGCGATAGTAGACAGTGCTTCATCATTCGTCACTCGTCTTTTTTTAAGCTATCTGAACGATAGTAGACAGTGTCTCATCATCCGTCACTTGTCTTTTTTAAGCTATCTGTACGATAGTAGACAGTGTCTCATTCATTCGTCACTCGTCTTTTTTAAGCTATCCCTGCGATAGTAGACGGTGTCTCATCTTTTTTCCATATACCTTTGTTAAACTATCCATATGATAGAAGGCAATTTATCCCAAGTAAAACTACATTGCTTCACCAATGGAGTTGGATCGTTTTTTTTCTCCCTATCATTGTTTTTTCTCCCTCAGTCGGGTCACTTTTTGTTGCTCACCTATAAATGTCTCTGTTCCCCAGTAATAAAAGCTTGTCTCTTGTGATTCCACTTTCTCACAAAGTTCAAGATCTGGTATTTGCATTTGCATCATAAGCATTTTCGGCATCTTAGGTCCAAAATTGTGTATTCTGTATTTAAGTCTCTTCAATCTCGTCAAGATAAAGATTTCAATCTTCATCTCTCCGGATGAAGAAACTTAAATAGGGGCATCTGTCATACCCCAATTTTTGACCTAAGATCCCGCCTCATGTCCATGTGTCATGCATTTTTGTCCGGGATTTTACTTCGCTTTTTCAAACGAAATTTCGGCAGAGAGGTATTTTAAAATATCTCATTTTGTGTTCATTTATTATTTATATATTTATATTATTATTATTTTTGTTTTTCAATTTTTATTATTTTTTATTTTATTATTCAGTTTTATTATTATTATTATTTATTTATTTGTTATTTTTATTTGTTTCTTTATTCCATTTTTCTATTTTTTTTAATTAATTAAAAAAGTCAAAAAAAGTCAAAGTCTTGTTTTTTTTTAATTTTTTGCATCTGAACAGTATGTCTTCTTCCCCAAAAGGGGAGATTCCTTTCAACCATGAAAAGGGATCCCTGCCATTTCTTCAATAATCCAAAACCCTAAAATTTGTTGGCCTATAAAGCAGAACCAATTTTTCTCAGAAAAGGGGGAGCCGCAGCAATTGAATCAAAAACCAAAAAGAACAGAACAAAAAAAAAAAACAAATATAAAACCAGAAATCAAAAATCAAAAATTGCCAGTTATATACAAAATTGAATCAACAAACCCAAACCTTCATCACTATTCACAAATCTTCTACGAATCAAACCCAGAAGCTAAAACGGAAAAAAACACTTCCTTCTGTGTTTTTTTCTCCAGATTGAAATTTATCCAAATCAAAAAACGAGAACCGAGACTAAAGAGAGCGAAAACGTGAAGAAGAAGAAGAAGACAGAGAAGAATAAACCGTGAAGTAGAGAGAAAAAACGGTCGCCGCCGGTGAAAGAAAAAACCAGAGAGGGTTAGAAAGAAGGGCAGCGGCGGAGAGGAGAAAAGAAAAAAAAATTAGTAGAGAGAGAGGTATGGGCTGCGGCGGCCGAGAGAGATGAAGAAGATGAGAGAAGGATCAATCGCGGCGGCGAGAGCAGGGAGAGAGAGCTTTGATTTCTGTCAAAATTTCTAGGGTTTCATACTTATACCCTTTTGCGATCCTGTGCGCGCAGGTGCACAACCTTACGGTGCACCAGCGCGCCCAGAACCCTCTGATGTTGATCAAGCGCCCCAGATCTCATCTGATGGTGATCAAATCAGGGCTGTCTGATTTAATCAGACGTCCCTGATTAAATTTGTTTTCCTTCACGTGCCTATGGGCCTTGTGGGCTGGGCCTACCTCAGGTTTTGCTATCCACACCCCCATATCTTGCTGTTTACACCCCCTGCTTTATTTATTTTTATTATTTCATTTATGTGTTCTATTATATTCGAATGTCATTTAATTTATTTATTTTTGTACATTATTTATGTGTTATATGCTATGTTTAAATATCAAAATGTCAAAAAATATGCCATGTTATTTGTTTCGTTCATTACTGCTTAAATATCAAAAACGCAAAAAATATTATTGGATGTTTTATCTGTTCAAGTCCAAGGGAAAAGGGAAATTTTTTCGTTAACCTCGCGTTACGATTATTTTTGCGCATTTGCTTGTTCACTATTTTTTTAACCTTGAAATAAAAATCATTTTTGTTCAAATAAAAAAGAATGAAAAAAAGGAGTGGTTTGGCGGATGACTTTTCACTCTCCGGTGACTTCGGATTTCCTGCCGGATGGCTTGCGACCCGAATAACCGACGTTCTAAAAATATAATTTTCCTTAAAATAATAAAAAGCAAAAAAATTCAAATATTTTAAAAAAATGAAATCTTTTATAATGAACTTCGACTTTCGTCGAGAAACCTTCTTCAAACTTTTTTTCAATAAATGCTCTAATACACTTAAGCATATTTAAAAATTTTCACAAAGACTAAAAAATACAAAAACAATTCAAATCTTTTGCCGCTTGGCTTTTCAAATTCAAACTTTTTCTCAAGAGAGTTTAGACGTGAGTCATCTCTAGTTGAAATTCATTTTCCCATGACATATGGCAGGAAAAGATATAAACTTTTCAGTATGTTCGTGGCGGATTTAAAAGGAGTTTAAACTTAAGATGACGACTCGTCTTTTCTCCTAAAAATCAATCAAACAAATCACTTTACAAATTTTACCCCGAACTACGAGATTTTGATCCCTCGCGGGTACGTAGTGCAAAAGACCTTGTGTCTTCCCAATTCAAAATTAATAAAACTTTTTTTCTTCTTTTCTTTTGAATATCCCAAAATTAACAAAAAAATTCTCTCATCGTTACCCAATCATTTATAAGCAAATTTTACAAGCAAAATATTTTTAGCACAAAAAATACATATTTTACAAGAGGTTCCCGTAGAGTACTACGGATACATAGGATGCTAATACCTTCTCTTTGTATAACTAACCCCCGAACCTTAAATCTCTAAATTTTTTATTATGGGTTTATTCGATCTTTTCCCCTTCCCTTGGATAAATTAAAGCTCGGTGGTGAATCATAATTTTTGAGAACCAAAGCTAACCAATAGCTTGGCGTCCGAAAATCACCGCGACAGAGTCCATGTAAAGAAACCATATATTGATATTGGTTTTGTCATCTAAAGTGGGTAAGACCCATAGGATGAAAGTGAGTCTTCTTATGAAAGACTAACATGGATGGTATTGTGAATACTTTAAGGTGTGATTGGTGTCGGAACAAAATGAGTTTTAGTTATAAAACACCCTAAGTTTTGATGATAACAAGGTATTAAATGGACAATTGGTATTACTAATTAATGATCTAGTGTGCAGGAATAAAGTAAAAATCTCATTCACTCAGATCATCAATTGAGCTTCTGAAGGACACAGTCTGAAGCGTTTAGACTCTGAGAAGCAAGAAGCTTTAGAGCCTCTGAAGTAGTCCTCAGATGCCAAAGAGAGAAACATGTCCTGAAGCTTGCGTACACTATTCAGGAGATCAATGAAATGTTATTACAAGATTCTGAATGAACTCTCTGAAGTAAGCCAGCTCATAACTAATGGAATAGTACAACAATCTTATCATCAAATGGAGTGTGCAGTACTCTGTACTATTTTACCTAATTTACTGAAGCGCCATTTGACAAAAGAGAAGTAGTGGAATTGATTTGCTCCTTCTGGAAGAAATAATCAAATCCAGCTCAGCAAAAGAAGATTGTACTACCAACGGTCCTTTCTCAACGTCATTATACTTAGAGTATAAATAGAAGACATTCTACTTGAGAGAAGACAACTGAAAGCAACTGGAAGACTACTGAAACTCAGAGAAAGACTTACTTTGTATTCAAGCTGTGAATTGTTTCTTTCTTGTGTATTTTCTAAGTCAAATATCTTTTGATATTGTTAGACTCTGAACTGTGTGTTAAGAGAGTCTAGCTTAGAACTTTCAGTCCTACTTAATTTGTGTATTAAGTTAGTGTAAGAAGTCTCTTATCTTGTGTGATTTGAGCAAGGAAGTCTCTTTGTCTTGTGTGACTTAGAGCAAGGATGTCTCTTATCTTGTGTGATTTGAGGAAGGAAGTCTCTTTGTCTTGTGTGACTTAGAGCAAGGAAGTCTCTTATCTTGTGTGATTTGAGCAAGGAAGTCTCTTTGTCTTGTGTGACTTAGAGCAAGGAAGTCTCTCTGTCTTGTGTGACTTAGAGCATTAGAATTGTAATCTTGTGAGATTATAGTGAAATCCCTTGGAAGTGCAAAGGGACTGAACTACTCTCGTTTTGTGAGAGGAACCAGTATAAATTTTGTGTGTGCACTCTCTTCTCTCTCTCTCACTGTTTTATTTGTGTTTTGCTTTCTGACTAGCTTCTTTTATCCGCTGCTTTACAATCTGATAGCTAGAAAAGAATTATTTTTCAAAACACAATTCAACCCCCCTTCTTGTGTTTTTCACCTTCAATTGGTATCAAGAGCTCCGATTCTGTTTTTTAATCACTTCACAGTGAGACAGTAAAAGATCTTTGAAAAACACTGTATGTGGGTGTAATTTAAATTAATCTGGTATTGTATGTGGATGACATACAGATCATCAAGACAATTTTCATACACTACACATGTAAGACATGATTGTGTAATTATTTCTTGATGAAAGACTTAGGTGAGTTTTTCTAAAATTTAGGAATCAACTAATCAAGATCTATAGAGATAGATTGTTGATATACCTCAATCTTAGGCTAGGTACATAATTGACGAAGTGTTCAGACACCTCATATGCTTAATTTTTGAAACTATTGCATACGTCACATGATGTGTTTTGTCTCAAAGACAATTTTCAACCTCATTGGATGAGAAAATTGATACATGAGGAGTAACCATATGCTTTGGCAATTGGATTGATCATGTACATCATGATATGTACTGGACCAGATGCACTATATGCTATTATCATAAATAAAATGTACCAAATTGTTTCTTGTGTTAGTCACTAGATCATTATCAAGAATATCCATGGATGTCTTAAAAGGACAAAGGACGACTTCTTGATCGAATCTGGAAAGGATCATTGTAAATGAGTTACAATGATACTGATTTTCCAAAATGATGAATAGTATATCCAGATTACAGTTTGGAATAAATTTTATGCTCAAATGTCAACTCTATAAGCTTACAAGCTTCAGAAGGTTGATATATCTATTACAAAGGTAACATATATGATTTGAATCATTTGACTCATAAGATGGGCAGAAAATGGTTTTCCTTGCATTCTAGATTCCCTTGAACTCACTTAAGGTGATAACAGTTTAATCTTGCAAGAGAAGGAAACTAGATCTCACCAACGATTCAAATGCATAATGTTGACCGTTTTATTTCCTTTTGATAGAAGATCGAAAGTGTAATTTGAAGATGTGTAGGGTACCAACATAGGAAATAGTTCCTTATCCGCATATAGAAAATCTAGCATAGAAGATGCTTGATGATCACACTAGTCCAATAGATGTTGAGTTACTATCTGATTGGTTTTAGTGCTAGTGGGAGATTGTTGGAGTAAGCCCTAAAAGCCAAACTATTTTGTTAGATTGTTCTTTTGTATCATGACTATGATTTATATATTTAATATATATAATAAGACATTTGTTTATTATGTTTGTTTCAAACTAATAAAGTCCCTAGAATAACTAGTCTGTTTAATGGAACATTAAGTGTGACTTAATCGTAAGACCCCATTAAAGTAAAAGACATTATTCTTAAAGTATCCGTAGTCAAGCTTTATTGTGAAGTGGGATAACATTAAAACATAGAGACTATTATGTGGGTAGACTGATGATCACATCTCACAGATCATGGATAAAGAGTTATCAAGTCTTCACATAGATATAAATATTAGGAGTAATATTTATATTGGATTGACCCGCCATGAGAATACTACATAGTAAAAGTTATGAAAAGTGTCATAAGATATTCTCATAGTGATAGTGGTGTATTCCACCCTTTGACCTGAAACCACTATGTACCCTAGATGTAGGAATCGAGTGCTTTGTCACCGTTCAAACGTTGTCCATAATAGGATGACCATAAAGTCGGTTGATGGGTACTCCATGAATCATGCTGAGGAACATGAGTGACCTAGATGGAATTTGCCCCTCCTACATAACTGGAGAAATGTCTACGGGCCCAATATTGAACTAAACAAGGGTGACATGATATGCCTTGTGTTCAATATAGACATGAGGGCAAAAGGGTAATTATACACATAATCATTATCACACGGAAAAGGTTTCGTCAGATCACATGACATTCTCGTCACTTGGGTAGCAGTGATGTGTTGCTTGATTACCGCTCACTGTTTATAATATTAAATATGCGATTTAATATTGTTGCCAACGTTACGAGAACCTATAGGGTCACACACAAAGGACAGATAGATGAGAGAAATAAATAAGTAAGTCTTATTTATAAAATAATAAGTAGGACTTATTAGTAATTAAATAATTACGTATTACTTATTATTTAATTTATGAAAATAGAGAAATGCGGTTCACCGTAAGGTACGGTGTACTTAAGTGCTCGGCTTGATGACCACACAAGCGGTTCTATAAATAGAACCCTTGTGGTGAAGTTTTTGCATGCTTAACCTAATTCACAAGGTTAAAACCAAGCCGCCGCTCTCTAAACCCTATTCTCTCTGAATCTCCGTTGGAATTGGCTAGCACCGGTCATAGGAGAAATTCTGTTCGTGTGGACTGAGTAGAGGCATCACTACTTTGCTATGCTCGTGATCAAAATTGTTTGCTCGTGATCAGAAATTGTTTCTGCTTCAAAGGTTCTGCGCTTCAAGAGGTAAACACATGAATCCTTAAAGTGTTTAAGTTTGTGTTTGATTTGTGATTAATGATTTAATCAAGATCCGTTCATCGGGATTGTTCCGCTTACAGGATTAATTTTTCTGAAAAACCCCTCTTAAATCCCAACACATGCTACATGTAAGAATATCGAGTCAAGATCCTTTCCATTTCTTCCATTACTATATAGTTTTGGAAATATAAATGTAAAAATGGGACATTAAGTGGGTCTAAATGTCTTTTATACACCCAAAAACATTTAAAAACTTTGATAATGGAAGAATGGAAATGATAGGAAATAGAGAGCATTCCAACTCATGAATATCAATCAAAATTTGGGTGCATTCAAAAATAAAAAATAAAAATAAAAATTGGGGAGTATTTAAGAATGAGTGTGACTACTCTTGAAATAGCGTGAACAATTTCATTTGATTGTTTTCGAAAAACTCACCATAAAAATTTATATAAAAAGAATTAAAAATTAAAGACGTTTACATTCTAACATTATATCTTTGGGCTCTGCATCAACTTTAATGAATTAAAAGGGCGTCTACATTCTAACATAATGTCTTTGACCTCTGTATCAACTTCAATGAGTAGTGGGAATAGATTGAACATGTACTCAAACTCCAGAGTACGTGGTTCAATTCTTATAGAAGACAAAAACTCTACTAGAGAGGAAAACAGAGAAGATCGTGAAATGGCAATGCCGGGATTGCCTACTAAGTACGTAGAAAATGGGTCCGGGCTGTTACAGTGTTTGTGAAGACAAATTTCATTTTATATGGTTCTACATTTGACATGTTGCATGAGAAGCAATTGATGAGAAGTCAGACACTTGGCATGTTGCATGAAATGTAAATGATTAGTGTCAAATGGACTTGCCTGACCCAGCCCGGTCCGCCCTGCTGAGCCAGACAAAATAAATGGGTTAGAGTGCCCCGACCCGATTATTATTGGGCTATCAATTATCAAGTCCGACCCTTTAAGTAAATATACCCCATTTTATTAAGCTTACACATTTAAATATATTTTTTATAATAATTTATCAATTAAATGATAATTTTCCATTGATAATATTTTTACAAAAATGACATAAATGTGTTTTTATCAATTAAATGATGGGCGAATGGGTCAGTCCAAAGGCCAATGGACTAGCACAACCCAGTCCAATGTCCATATGGGCTAAATGGGTTTGGCCCGAAAGTCCGATTGCATTTTGGGCTATGTTGTTGAAGCCCGACCCATCCAAAGTCGTGGGCTAATGGGTCGGTCCATCAGCCCGACCCATTTTTTTACAGCTCTAATGATAAGTGACATGTTGCATAAAATGCAAAATGACAAGTAGCATGTTGCATGAGATGCAAATGACATACTCCCCTCGGTCCTTAATATAAAAAAAAAATCATTTTTTAAGCACAATGAAATGTTGATGTATCTAGACTATATTATAGACTAGATACATCTATTTTTCAATGTATCTAAAAACTGAACTCTTTTTTGTATTAAGAACTAGAAGGAGTATTAGACACTTGATACGTTATATAAAATACAAATGACATGTTGCATGAAATGCAAGTGATATATTGGACATTTGGTGTGTTACATGAAATGTAAATGACAAGTGGCATGTTGCAAAAAATGTAAAGTGATAGTAAAATGCAAATGACATGTTAGAATTGGTTAAAAGTTAAATCAAGCAGTATAGACTACAATATCGCTCTTTGGTATTTGAATCCTAGAGGTTGTCTTGGTTGTGTGGACCAATAAAGCTGATGTGTGCACTGCACTAATAGAAAATACACGTTTTATATCTGCCCAAAAACATTTTTTACATCTGACGGTTCTCAGATGTAGATGCACGAGATGTAGAAAGAATACACTTACACATTTTACCTTTGACTTACATCCACCATATGTAGTAAGTATACACATTTCAAAAAAAAATTAATTAAATTGGACATTTTACATCTGACCAAGTCCATCAGATGTGAAATATTTACTTTATTTAATTTATTTTTTTTAAATCCGCGTTTTTATTTTAAATCCATTTTTTTTTTTAAATTTTAAAAATCTCAAATACCACTACAATTCAACATTCAACCCTTACAACATATAATAAAATGTTTCAACATTAAACAAACACATCAAATGTCATTATAATATCATATGTCATTACAATTCAACTTAACCAAAATACCAAAATACAAATCAGAACATCGTCATAATTAATACTAATCCATTTTATCATCATAATTAATACTAATCAAAACACAAACATAATTAGCTCCGAAGCTTCCTCATTGGCATCATCATAATCTACCTTAGGATTAAATAGGTCAAGAAAACAAGTTGCCCAGCGGTTTCGCAAATCATACATCTCGTCATCTGTTAATGACGTGTGATCATTGAACACCTACAATATATAAATATACAATTAATTATTACTAAAAAAAATCCATCCAATTCTTGAACTAGTAGAGACAATATATGTTTTGAAAGAATTGCATTTTAACATATACTTTAAGCATAAGCAGTTCGCTAAACATCAAGAGAGGTTAAAGAAATATATAATACCTCCATCCAATTCTTTGTAATACTAGCAGAGACAATGTCAACAGTACTTTGAGAGCAGGGAGTTTTATCTCTCTAAACAGTGACTCCAGATTGTTGCAAAACTCGATTCTGAGAATCTGAAGAGAACTCAAGTTTGCAATCTCATCTTCAGGTAAAACACACTGCTTTGCTGTTATCTCCAAATGTTGGAGACTGATCAAATTTTTTAAACCTTTAGGCAGTGCTTCAAGTTCGATACATCCACTGAGTATCAACAATTCTAACATCAGAAGGTTACATATAGAATTCGGAAGTTTCTTAATATTTCTATTATTCTCAAGACTGAGATATCTTCAATGCTTTAGGTTGCCAATGGACCTAGGCAAGGTCTCATACGTAGAGTCACTTAAATCTAAAAATCGTAGGTTTTTGCAGATTGACGTGCATGCATTCAAGAAAGGTCTACTGTTTGGTCCAATTCCTCCAGCTGTAGGCAAACCTATCTCACACAAGTTATATCATATGAGAACCTGAAAATGGATAAATTGCAATATTAATTATATGAGAACTCACAACTTAATTGAAGGTAGAGTAACCATTGCACAACACACATTACCACTGCAATAAGATACACAATCAAATTATGTTACCACAGATAATAGACACTAATGTCAAAAATCAGGCAGCACAAAAGTGATCTACAATACACAGATTACATCTCAAAATTTATAAGTGACCCATGAATGTTACAACTGCTATTCAGTCCTTCTAATAGCTTCAGTGGTAATAAAAAACATCATCTAAGACCATTAAGTCCAATATAATAACAATATTCAATTAGTAACTATTGGTAGGATACCTCAAAAGTGTATACCAATAAACACTTTTATTATGGAAGAGTTTAAAGTGTATATCGCTCAACACAAACTTCATTAATCTCAATTAAAATCAAAATTTGTTAACTTAAGAAGATTCATGAACATGATAATGATAAAAATGACAATGAAACTAACCTCAATCAAAATTCTATCTCCATCTCCACTTACACAAAAAATTCCATCATGCTTCGTAATATCCAACGAACAAGCAACCTCTTGGGTCGACCTACATAATCAAAATCCAGAATTCATGACTCCCAGAATGAATTAATTGAAAGCACTTGAGTTTGATCCCTTATTGAAACACTTCACTTTTTGGTCAAATTTTTTTTATCTAATTTCAAATTACTACACTCCTATCTTCCTAGAAATCAAAGGGTTAATAAAAAAATAGTTATACCATTAAATTCATAAGAGTTATTCTTATAATAAAAACATTATTAAAGTAGGTGAAAATAGCAGATTGGCACATGATATAAATAAGCATGGCACTGTCAAAAAAATAAATAATCATAAGCATGGCTCTGCAGAAATAATACAAATTAAACTTTTCTGCCATTGTCCAATCTAAATTGTTTAAACTACAAATTTCTTTGTACATGAACTTTTCCCCAAATTTATCACACCTCCTTCCAGCCAACCCAGGGGGAAGAATTACAAAATTTCATTCGTGGGAGTGAGCCACCAAAATAAATAAATAAATTTATGTATGGAACTCAAAGAGAAGATAATGCATAAGATTAATCCACCTCCCTATTATACTTGATTTATCAGTGATATGTAAAAATTATGCTTCACTTACCTCATTTCCCCTACACATACCCACATCTATTACCATGATTCCTTTCCTTTTCGACTTCATAACTCTGCAATAGTTTCTCCTTGGAGCCTGCAAAATATGAATACCAAAAGAAACTCAAATTAAATTATAGCAGTGCCACAAAACCAGTAAAATTTTCGAGTTAAAATTTGAAATTAAAATCAACCAAAACCGGTTAACAAGTAGATGAAGACTATGACAATAACTTACTGTATCCCACAGATGCGGATCTGGCTTCTTATACACCTCCACTTTGTCAAATAGAAGAAGGATTAGCCATCTTCCACAACGAAACCCCATGAAACAGAAACAGTCCAGCGATTTGATTTGTCGTGATTCATCCGTGAGATTCATCCGTGAGAGAGATGACGAGTTTGAGAGATGACGATAGTGAAAGAACGAGTTCGAGACCACCGGTGTGAGAGAGAGAGATCGACCACGAAGTGTGAGAGAGATACGATAGCATGAGAGAAGAGTTCGCGATCGATTTGCGATTCAGTGAAAGGGATTGGAGAGACTGGTTCGCGATTTTGCAGATAGAGGCTAGGGTTCGAGAGATAGGCTCTGTTTGGTAGGGCTCCAAAAGGAGCTTATAGCTTTTAGCTTATAAGCTAAAAGCTCTGTTTGGTAACAGTCTTTTCGTTACAAGCTTATAGCTTATTTTGACTAGTTTATAGCTTATTTTCAAACGCTATTTCAATTAGCTTATAGCTTTTTGTTTTTTCTTCCAATTTTAACCTTATTATTTTAACTAAAATTCGATTTTATTATTAATTAATAATGTCCTTTTATGTCATTTTACATCTTTAAGCTATTGAACCACTAATTTTACCAAACACTTCAATTAGCTTATCAGCTATAAGCTATAAGCTATCAGCTATCAGCTATCAGCTAGCTTATCAGCTATAAGCTATTTTTACCAAACAAAGCCATAGAAGACCGCGTGTGATGTTTTTTTTAAGGGTCATGTTAACATGTGCCCTAAGGGCACATGATAAGCTACCTAAAAGTAGAAATTATGCATTTAATAATACAAGACATTTAATGTTCAAGTAGTTGATGAATATATAAAATGCAATAAATTTTTACCACATTTGTATTCTTAACATGTGCCCTTAAGGGCACATGTTAACATTCCCCTTTTTTTAATTAGGTGAGATAGGTTTTTTTCTAGACATCTTCCAGACTTTTTACATCTGGGGGTATTATAGTCAGATGAGATATTATTTTAGACAATTTTCACCATAATTACAGGATTGCCACCCGTTTAGTTTTGCATCTGGGTATATTATGGTCAGATGTAAAACGTTGTATCTATGTTTTGTTTACTTCAGATAATATTGAAACCAGATGTAAAAAGTACTCCATATTCCTTTTTACATCCGATATCTCTTCCACTGATGTAAAAACTCTTAGTAATAAGTCAAATTTTTGGTAGTGCTGGTTAATCAACATAGAGGAGATCTCCTTTGGTTTGGGTACAACCTTGGACTTATCTTTACTTTTGGAGGCTTTTGGTCTTGGATTTGGCTTATGTCATATTAGTCCACTTTAGCTTTGATTTTAGAAAAACAAATTAACTTATGTGTTTCTATTTTTTAGCTGGGTTTGAATTTTTTAGTGCATTGGCCATGATGGAAAGGGTGTTAGAACAAAAATGGTTCGTAAAACAAACTCCAAGAGCTTGATAAAGTTTTGATGATAACAAAGTATTAATATGCAATTGAGAACACTAATGATCTTATATGAAAGTATGCAGTTAACAAAGAAGATAGAATCTGAGAAGCTCAAAGCAAATTATATGCATCTGAAGCATTCAGAGGTTCTAAGAGAACTAAGTCTGAAGAAATCCTATCAGAAGCTACAAAGAGTCTCAGAAGCCAGAAAAGTCTAAGAAGCAAGAATAGTCAGAAGCAATTTAAGTGTACTTTCAGAAGATACACAAGAATGACAAAACTCTTAATCTGATGGAATCAGTCTAAAGATATCTCCTTAAGGTTAAATTCTATACAATGGATGCTACTCTTGGTCTGTCCAACAAGTCAAGAAATGAATATCAAGACAACGGTACTAAAGTTACCCATTCTGTGCAAAGGAACTATTTTCGAGGAACAAAGAAGCAAAAACAGTTTTCCATTTATGGAATAAGTTAAAATGGTTTAGTATTTTCAACGGACAAACTGATCTTCTACAACGGTCATATTCAAACGTCTTTATTTCCTTCCTATAAATATGATACCACTTTGAATTGACCAAGTGATTAACAACGTCGAACATCTTGAGAAAAAGCTCATACACAAAGAACTGCATACAAACATACAAGAAGAAAGTGTTTGTACAATTCAGGGAAAGTAATAGAAAACATCAGCACAAGACTTGAACTCAGACAACTACAACTCCAACATCAAAGCTCTGTGTTTTGATTATCTTTGTAAAAGAGTTAGTCTTAGGTGTATAATTGTTAAATCAATCTTATTTTGAATAAGATTCAAAGTCTCTTGCTTTTGTGCTTGAGCAAATTGTAAAGTCTCTTGCTTTTGTGCTTGAGCAACTTGTGAAGTCTCTTGCTTGTGTGCTTGAGCAATTGGAGAAGTCTCTTGCTTGTGTGCTTGAGCAAATAGTGTAAGTCTCTTGTTTGTGTGCTTGAGCAAATTGTGTAATCTTCAGTGATTATAGTAAACTTTCTTGTTAAAGAACAAGGGGACTGGAGTACTCTTAAGTTGTGATGGGAACCAGTATAAAACTTTGTGTGTTCTCTCTCTCTCTCTCTCTCTATCTCTCTCTCTCTCTCTCTCTCTATATATATATATATATCTCTATCTCTCTCTCTCTCTCTCTCTCTCTCTCTCTCTCACTCCTTCTCAATCTTGCTTCTGACTATATTGTGTCTTTGAGTTATCCGCTGCCAAAATTGACTCTAATATATTTGTTTATCTAGAATAATTTTTAAATCCTCAAAACACAATTCAACCCCCCTTCTTGTGTTTTTCACACCTTCAAAGGGTAGCTGCGAATCCTGCGAAGAAGATGGCACGAAAAGTTGCAAGGGTAAGTCATCTGATTGCATGTTGTCAATTGTTAATTTGACTCTACCTATCTCTCAAATTTGTCAAATTAACCACACGCCGAAGTTTATGCACTCTTATATTGAAGATATCACTGATGTCAAAGGTGACGGTTATTGTGAATACCGTGTCATTGCTTTGGACAATAGAAATAATGAAAATAATTTCGAGTTTATTAAAGAGAACATGATTAACGAGTTGAGGTTGCATAGGGATGACTATTTGAAATTATATTGGGGTGAAGAGCGTTTGACTTATATCACAAAAGCACTATTACCACCTAAGAGAAAAATGGTTCATGTTTCCGAATATGGGACACATTGTAGCTTCTCTTTTAGATAGAGTCAGTGTAAAGCTGACAAAACCTGAAATTGGAGCATCTTAGCCATTTTTTCCATTGTATGGCAGCCCACCACCACATCCTTCTTTACATATTGTTTGCCTTGGTTTGACTCACGATTATTTTGTTTATGTCGAGTTGAAAGATGGATGTCCGATACCTCCAACGTGTTCTTAGTGGAGGAAGCATTGTTCTACAGAAGCTGCTGCATGTGAGTAAAAAAAAATTATCGGCATACCAAGTTTGATGAACTCATGAAAGATGAAATAGGCGACAAAACAAATATCATAGTTGAATCTATGTTTGATGATTCGATTGAACTTTAATTTACTATGGTTATGTATTCTATTTTATTTATTTTGATGTCTTTTTGCATATGGTTATGTACATAATTTTAATTAGCAAATTTGCATATGGCAGAACATGTTTTTAATGTTGTTATTTTTTATCAATTTTTTGGATATGGATTTGTTGTTTATGTAATCGACTATCTTTAGTTAAATTTGATGGGGAAATTTAGTCCTTAGTTTTCCATTTTTTCACATCATTCTGCTTAAATATGAGTTTTCTAATTGCGAATACTATATGCATAACTATATAACTAAAATATTCAAAACAGATTCAGCATCAGATCTGCAAAATACTAGTTCTGATTTTCACAATGCTCGCTCCGTGTTTAGCGAGAATCTAAAATTCTTGCTGCCTATGCAGCGATATATTGTAATTTTTGCACCCTACTAAGCAAAGTATGGGGTGTTTGCTTCGTGGGGAGTGATCTTCTCGCTAGATTCATTGATTGTAAAGTTAAAACTTAGATAGTACATTAAATGAATAATTTTTTTTATTAATTAGACAAAAAAGTACATCAATTTGAATATTACATCAAGCATTTCGAATTTTGAATAAATCAAGTAAACATGTTCCTCTTGTGAAATTTTGTCTCCTCTTCCGTTGAAACCTTCAATGGGTTTGCACCTAAGACAGATGCAAGATGGAAAGAATTGATGAAACACCTCCCATTGCTTACGAGCGTCCTTTTTAGGGGTCTATACAACAAACAAATCACTAGAGCTATTCCAAACTTTAGGTTCTATAACCCAATTTTATTAGCATAGACCCAACTTTAAGCATGGTAGGACCGTTTCGGTTACTCATATTACTTCTAAAAAAACTTAATAACAAAATAGTTGTTATTAAACAAAAAAAATTACATAAAAATTAAATAAAAATTGAAAGAGACGAAGGTTCATAACGGAAAGAGTTGATGGGCGGAAAACCTCCCATCAGTTACGAATTTCCCTTATAACAACCTCTATCACTTGCTCACCACCAGACCCACTCCAAAATGTAGGTAGTAGACCCAACAATAACCATGGTAGGACCGGTTTCAGTTACTCATATCACTCCTAATTAGGACACAAAAAATCCCTTGTCGACTAAACAACACAGAGTAACCGACAATGAATTATGCTGTCGTTTACACACGAAACCTACTAAAATTAAAAATAACAATAAAAACTATATAAAAAAACTAACATAATGAGAGACGGAGGGTTATAGAGGCTGGTGTAAAACAAATTCACACACAACGAACCCCTTTTATAGAAATTTTGGTGCATTCTGATTGACTGATGCACTATTCACGCCTCTCACGTTTCTTTTAATGAAATTTACTCTTCCGCCCCCACGTTTCTTTTATACCTCTAAACACGCAACAAAATTCGGTTTGTATTTACCGAAATTTTTTGCGTGTTTAGGGGGGTATAAAAGAAATGTGGGGGGCTGGAAGAGTAAATTTCTCTTTTAATTTGTCTTTGTCCAACAAAATAAATTCAAAAGGCCCAATTTAAGGTTGAAGGTCTATTAGTGGTTTATTAAAAAAGGTAAAGAGAATAAAAAAAAAATTGACCTGCTCTCAACATAAAACTGAGAGGAGTGGTTATGGTGCATAAGCCTTGCTTTATACACCATGCATAAATAAGAGAAAATTGCTTAGCACACCCTCCAAATTTCTAGCCTGCACCCCAAATTTCTCTCGCACCCCCAAATTTCTAGCGCGCCCCTTGAATTTCTAGTGCAATACATTTGGGGGGTGCGCGAGAAATTTGGCGGGGTGCGCTAGCAATCTGGGGGTGCACGAGAAATTTGGGGGTGTGCTAACAATCTGGGAGGTGCGCGAGAAATTGGGGGGGGGGGGGGGGGGAGGGTGTGCTAAACAATCTGGGTGAGTGCTAGAAATTTGGGGGATGAGCTAAGTAATCTGGACTATTTATGCACCGTGCATAAATAAAGACTTATGCATAATAACGTTGCCCAAAACTAAGAACACATATACGTAGCCACAATTTCACTATCACAGTCTCACCCTCTCAGCAAACAAATATATTTTTTTTTTATGTTAGTTACAATAATGACTATTTTTTACGTTATTATGCCATTTACAATTTAAATGAGAATTTTTATTTTTAAGTTTTTTGCATTTTTTATTAAGAGTCCATTTTCAACGTTTAAAACCAGATAAACTGGGCTGGCAGTGATAATTAGCCATCATCCCACACAATATATTTTATCTTTACATGTTATATATGAAATTGTAATTTAAGACTGCTGTGCCAGTTGTGTTTATTTTAGTAGTAATAATAATTAACATAACCACATGTTCTCAATCATACAACATAGCAGAGTGCTCTGTTTTGCCCATGTTCTTCCCCTTATTTTATTAATAGTTCATTCTGCAAAACCACTGAGGATGTTAATTTCACATATACAACATATTCAACAACTTCTCAACATTTTTGGTGCTTGTCTGAAATTAAGTAAAGATTTGGCCTACACAATTTTATTTTTGTTGATAGACAAAATGATAAAGCCACTAAAACTTACACACACAAAGGTTCAAACCCCGATCATGGCGTCCGACACTAGCAATTTCGATATTTCTATCAGTTGAGCTAAAATTTATGGATGGCCTACACAATTTTTAACAATGCAAAAATTAAATTCAACCTGCGCCGGCCCAATAATTTTTTAAATTAAATGAGACTTAAAACAAATTTTACCGTGTGAACCTTTTTTACATGTATATAAGACTTTTTTTGTATGTATATAAGACTTTTTTATTTGATAAAACTATATTTTTATTGGAGGCTTAAATCGAGGACTTTAGTAACCTTACCCTTAGACTGGCCCTGAATTCAGGAACACCGGATCAACCCTGAGTCGTGGGGCAGGTTACTCCACTGGACTAAGCGGTGTTGGTTCACAATACAATATACTCCCTCCGTCCCTAATTATAAGCACCCTTTCAAACATAAAGTTTGTCCCTAAATATAAGCCCCTTTGCAAATTCCTAGACACATTTATTAATATTTTGCCAAACATAACCCTACTTTACATTGAAATTCGAAAAGTCAACTACAAATACATCTTTTCACCAAGGACAATTTAGTAATTATAATATCCAAAAAGTACATATTAATTACACTATCAAATTTTCTTAATATGCGTGAAAAACACCAAGAGGTGCTTATAATAAGGGACAGAGGGAGTATGTATGTATGTGTGTTTATTTTTTAACCAACCTCATTAGAAGCAAGTCTTTCATGAAAGTATATGTAAGATAAACAAGACAAGCAAGTCCTTTAACAAACAACTTAGTGTGTAAGTGAAGTTAAACAATGTTTAGAAGTTTTATCTATGTAGCCAAACGTGTTTCCTTGTACGATACATCATTGAAGTATCCCATATTTTTCATTTTTAATTTTATATGAAGAGAGTTTCCTAGCTTCACACTTTTGTCCTCAAAGGAATACATTTCTTGCAAATATCGCTATTTCCTACATAAATATATTGCCAAATTACTCCATGTACATTTACACATTAATTCTTCTCTTGAAAACTCAGACAACATGGATAATTGTTTTTCCACATGTTGTTGTGTAAAGAATCTCTTCAAGAGAAAGCAATCCCTCTCTCGCCCCATTGACACCATATTCAATCTTCCAAATGCTCTCACATCTTGGCCACCAGGTATTCATTTTGTGATTAATTTCACTCTTCTTGTGATATTTAATTTATTTTGTGATATTATATAGGTGTAAATATATTTTTCTCCTCCATATATGCCACTTTTGAATCAACCGCTTTTTACTTTTAGTCCAAATAAAAAAATATCGTTTTATGTTTCCGTGAACTTTACTCAGTTGGCAGGAACATCACATTATATATTCAGGACTCGGGATTCGAATCCCGAACACTCCAGTATTCACTTTTAAAGCTGAATTCTAGCCACTAGGCTAGTTGACTTAATTTTTTTGTTTAATTTTTACAGTTGTATTTGGTCCTAGTAGTTTTTTTTCTTTTTAATTTTTTTTAGTTTTTGAAAAAAAGAATTACATTCGAAATTAGTTTATATATTATCATTCAAATACTTCCAACATATATTACATAAAAACTTACACATATATATTAGGAAGATTAATTCCAACATAAACAAATTTTCCAAGAACTAAAAGTTTTTCAAAGATTAAAAACAAAAATTTGTATATTTACAAGAATTATAAGGGAAAAAAATCTTTACATAGAGATCAAAAGAAAAAAATGATATATTTAAATGTAACAAAAACATATTTGAACCTGTTATTATATATTATAGTAAATGCATGCTAGTTATAGCTAGTGTTTGCCATGTACAGGTAATGGTTTTGCAAGTAGAGTCATTGATTTTGGTGGGCTGCAAGTGTCACAAGTATCAACATTTAACAAAATTTGGGCTACCTATGATGGTGGCCCAGATAATGAAGGTGCCACAATATTTGAACCAACACAAATACCTCAAGGATTCTCTATGTTGGGTAGCTACTCCCAACCTAACAACAAACCTCTTTTTGGATATGTTCTTGTGGCAAAGGATGTTTCTTCAAGTACCACTAATAGCACATTAAAGAAACCAATTGATTACACACTTGTATTGGATACTTCATCTATTAAGATTAATCAAGACACCACATGTTATATTTGGTTACCAATAGCACCTGATGGTTACAAGGCTTTAGGCCATGTTGTCACTACAACACAAGACAAACCTTCGCTCGACAAAATCAAGTGTGTCAGATCGGACCTCACAGATCAATGTGAGTCTTCTACGTGGATCTGGGGATCCAATGACTATAATTTTTACGATGTTAGACCAATCAATAGAGGAACTCAAGCTCCCGGTGTTCACGTTGGCACATTCTTTGCACAAAATGGTGGAAATACTAATCCTCCATCAATTTCATGTTTGAAAAATCTCAATTCTTTAACACAAATCATGCCTAATCTACTACAAATTAATTCAATACTCCAAAATTACTCTCCAATAATGTACCTTCATCCTGATGAAGAATACTTACCTTCCTCAGTCAATTGGTATTTCTTCAATGGTGCCTTACTATACAAGAAAGGTCAAGAATCAAATCCTATTCCAATTTCACCAAATGGTATTAACCTTCCTCAAGATCCTAACAATGATGGTACCTATTGGCTAGACTTACCTACTGATGATACAAACAAAGAAAGGGTCAAAAAAGGAAATTTACAAAGTGCTGAATCTTATGTACATGTAAAACCAATGCTTGGAGGAACCTTCACTGATTTTGCCATGTGGATTTTCTACCCTTTCAATGGACCAGTAAGAGCAAAAGTAAAGTTTATTAACATTAAATTAGGAAAAATAGGTGAACATGTTGGTGATTGGGAACATGTTACATTAAGAGTAAGTAACTTGGATGGTAAGTTATGGAAAATTTACTTTTCACAACATAGTAAAGGTGAATGGATTGATTCTTCTCAACTTGAGTTTCAAAATGACGATAACAATAAAAGACCTATTGTTTATTCTTCATTGCATGGTCATGCATCATATCCACATGAAGGATTAGTTTTGCAAGGGAAAAGTGGAATAGGTATTAGAAATGATAGTGCTAAGAGTGAAATGGTTATGGATTTGAAGAAATTAGTATTGGTTTCTGCTGAATATTTGGAACCTTTTGTTATAGAACCATCTTGGTTGAAATATTTTAGGGAATGGGGTCCAAAGATTGATTATAATTTAGATGAAGAGTTGAGGAAGGTTGAGAAGTTATTGCCTGGAAAACTAAAAGATGCATTTGAAAAGATTATTAGGAGTTTACCAGATGAAGTGTTGGGAGAGGAAGGACCTACAGGTCCAAAGGTGAAGTATAATTGGAGTGGAGATGAAGTTTGAATATATATTACACAGTTTTAGTTATAATTATTCTTATATACTTCAAAATTTGATTGAGATTAATGTTATTGGTGAAATTAAATTGTGTATTAGGGACTATAGTTTGAATTTGATTGGAAAGATTGATACAGAAATTAAATGAAACATGCACTATTTACCAAAAAAAATGAAATGAGGCTAGCAGTAGCTTTGAACTGTTATTAGAAACCCAAGTACTATATCAAAGAAATAAGATAGGAAGATTTTTTTTTTTTATAAATTGAAGAGTAACACAATTACCAATCTTAAGGACAGAAGATACCAGATATAACAATATTTTATGATATCATAGTCTATTTCTTTTGTATGGCAAACTAGTTTTTTTACCCGTGCTGTCGCACAGATGTATTTGTTTTTAATTTTTCTTTTTTTTATTTTATTTTATTTTGTGAAATATGGATCAAGACAACTAATTACCTAGTAGCCCAATAACAAATGAAACAAACTGTCCATTAAACAACAATAAAGTTACATATATGGCCCAAAGAAGAAATTACAATGAAAAAAAGTAAATATGTATCCACTATATCTTCTGAAAAACTTCAAGATACACAATATTTACAGTTGAATTTTTTGATTTTTCACTATCATCTGTGATAAGAATCTTCAACCCAGAACATGTTTTAACTCGCGAGATAGCAACATACAATTGTCCATGTGTGAAAACTGATCTAGGAAGATATAAACCGACATGACCAAGGGTCTGACCTTGACTCTTATTAATGGTCATAGCAAAACAAACACATAAAGGAAATTGGAGACGATAAAAGCTAATAGAAACGTTTGCATCCGATGGCATTAGCCTCATACGCGGAATAAATACCACACTGCCAATATTTCTGCCAGAAACAATTTGTGCTCCTATAACATTACTACCAAGATAGGTAACAATCAAACGTGTACCATTACAAAGTCCCGACGAAACATCGACATTCCTTAACAGCATAATAGGGACACCAACCTTTAAAACCAATTTTTAATTCGGTAAACCTGAACACTTGATTTCATTGAGAAATTCAGTTGTGATCAAACGATGGTCAATAATAATAATATCGTCATCACATTTAGAAACATAATCACAACTAAGATATTCCTTGGAAGGTGAAGGAATCAATGAAAGAACATACTCGTTAATTTGTTCAACCACCTCCAAAGTTGGGGCAAGTATGGCTCGATCCTCAAAAAAATTGGGTAAAAACATATTTCTGAGGAGTTTTGGATAAATTGAGTTAACAATGTCACCAATTGGATTAGTTACACTTTGTATCAAAATATGACGAGGAATATCAACAACCATGTAGCCATCATCAAAAGTTCCAATTTTTCCATCACCAATATCAAGGATCCACTTAGCAAACGAAGCCAGATTCTCACTTTCAATAGGATCAGAAGAACTTTGCAATCTCATATTTTTTGATAGCCATAAAACTCGACACTTACCCATAAATAAGACGAATTAATAGTAGCATGAATAATATCAGCCCTAGTACCTTTCGGAACAACTGGCAAAATCTGCCTAAAATCTCCACCAAAAACAACAGTTTTCCCACCAAATAACAAATTTGCATTCTTTGGGTGAACATCACCCATAACATCACGTAGAGTCCTTTCAAATGCTTCAAATGCAAATTTATTAATCATAGGTGCTTCATCCCAAATAATTAAACTTGTCATAGCTAACAACTCAGCTTTCTTGCTCTTTAGCTTAATGTTGCAACAAGATTCCTTAGATAAGCTTAAAGGCAATCCAAATTGTGAGTGAGCAGTTCTACCTCCAGGAAGAAGTATAGAAGCAATTCCGCTAGAAGCAACGTTTAAAACAATCTTACCTTCAAAGCGAAGCCTATAGGATATTGTCTTCCATAAATAAGTTTTTCCTGGGCCACCATAACCATAAACAAAGAACATAGCACCAACACCATCATCAATTGTGCCAAGGATTTCATGATATGCATCTAACTGATCTGAATTCAAATTAGACATGTGTTCTGCATGCAACCTATTCATCTCACCATGATCATACTTTAACTCATTTTCCACCAAAATATTGTAAAACGACCATTATTTGACACAAGGAGCTTTGGCATTCAATTGTAATCATTCAAATCTTCAGGAGAAATGACAAGGTCTACAAAAAAAAAAACATTATGGACAGCTCATTTTAAGATAGTTGAATCTAAAATTTAAATACTTACCAGGATCATTCAAAGCTCTACGACGATGATATAAAATACCATCCACCAATACTTCCCACAAGTTTTCCCAAACACGCAATGGATCACTCATAGTATTTGATATCAATAAGCTTGCAAACATTTTTCGGATGGATACTCCAGAACCAAGATTGGCAACTTCAGCAATGGCAGCAATAAATTCACGATCATCTTCAAGTAATTTTAATGCAGCACAAGCATCCCTATATGAATCATGAACATGGCCATTCACAGTTTTCAAATCATCATAGCTTGTGCATCCAAATTGAACATTCAATAAAAGTCTCAAATAGAACAAATCTCGATTGCTATGAGGTATATATGACAATCGACCTATAGCATAACCCCTTTTACGGGGTTTCCAGAAACGACCTTCAGAATCATAAGTAAACTCTGAAGGAAATTGACCATATGTCAAATGTCGACCTTCAGGATATTTCTTGTTGGCCTCCATCCAGGCTAAAAACATGGTTGCTTTTTTTTTTATTATAGCTCAAAACAGATGACAAATCAGAAGAATCTTTAAAAACAATAAATTGTTTGCCTTTGTCATGAAAAGTTAATCTAACAACAGCTGGATGCCTATCATGGATTTTAAAAGCAAATATTCTCCATATGGACTCAGAAGGACTTAGAAATCGACAATCATAGTATTGCTGGATCTCGTCAATGCATTCCTCATCACGAGACTTCAAAGTAGCAGTTACACGATCAACACCTTTATTGATGTATTTGAATAAGTATTTAATGCAAATTTATTGCAAAATTCAATGTTAACACGAGCTTGATATTTCATAAGAAGTTTTGGATTGTAGGGGACAACACTACGATTATCTAAGACAATTTCCTTTTTAGTAACCGTATGACCAAAGTCCCTTCGCCTATATATAGGATATCCACATGAGTCAAATTTAGTTCGAGATACAAACTTTTTTGGATAAAACTTAGAACAATTATTGTCTTTCATGCAAGGTGATGCTTTGTATGACACTCCACATGGTCCATGAATCATAGAATTACAAACAGCAGAGTAGAGCTTAGGAAATAAATTCTTATCTGGTAACTCTGCACAGATGGCTGCATCAATTGATTCAGGAGATTGAAGCCTATCTCGAGAATCTAACCACAGAAGTATATGAGCATGAGGCAAACCTCTCTTTTGAAATTCAATAGTGTACATGCCTATGAAAATGGAAACACAAAAATTAGTTCAAATATACAAAAAGTAAATTATTAAGAATATTATGGGAAAAATAAGTACAAACTTACTTGCAACAACCCTGCCAAAAAATTGTCCTTTTCTAAAATCAGCCATCATTTGATCCAATTTTATTTGGAAAACACAACAAGTAATATCTGGTCTATAGATTGGATAGTTTCGAGATTTCTTTAGATGGCGTTGAATCTCTGGCCACTTTGGATTACATGTGAACGTGAGGAATAAGTCTGGATAACCGAATTTTTTGGAAACCGACATTGCATCTTGGCAATTATTAAACATATAATGTCTTCCTCCAGTAAAATATGAAGGCAAAACAATTCGAGCTCCAATAGACGATGCAACAACATCCCCTCGACTAACAGCCTCTTCTATTCCAGCGAGAAAGTCAGATCGAATTTTTGATTGATTATGTCTGATAAACGACAAGCGCTGAGACTCTATCATTGAATATAGATCCACCACAAACTGTTGGAATAACATCCTGCTTTTAAGTACAACTGAATCCTCAATAACCCTTTCCATCAATCGAAAAGCCATGAATGTTCGCATAAACACACATAATCTTTTTTTCTGAGTCAATGTAGTAGTAATTGAATTAAGCGGTATATGCTCATGGTATTGATCCTCACCAAAAGGAAAGAGTAAAGGATATTGTAAGGGAATATATTTGGTGTGGGTTTCATGCAACCTCTGTAAATAACCATCCCTTTCCCTAACAACAATATCTCTTCCATCTTCACCGTCTCCAATATCACCAACAATCAATGCAGCAACCTCATCAATCTGGGGCATATTATAAGTTCGAGGATCATGCTGACGATTACGAAATAATCGCAATGAAACGAGAACTGCATGATCAGATTGTAAGTAATCACGAACCATCCTAAAACTATGGACAAGCTTATTGTGATCATGACCTTTAAAATTTCTTCACCTAGTATAGGATCAATAGGATTTTGAGAATCAAGAGAATTAAAATTTATAAAGAAGATATAATTAAAATATATCTAAAGATTTTGCAAAAATAGAATGAATAATGAAATATGATTTACCTAAAATGAGATAAACGATTCGATATTTCATTCTCCGTATCATATATATATATATATATATATATATATATATATAACTGAGCAAACTTGGGAGGTTGACCAGAGGAAGGAATTAAGCTTCCAAGCCGATGATAATTTTGACCAGAAATAGTAAAGTGAGGAGGACCAGGTCCAGAACCGGAGTCAATCTTTCCTCCGAGTGAGGTAAAAGAGAACATGTTATTATATGATCTAATATTAAATAAAAACGTGGAACTTTTTGGATGAACACCATTAAATAGATTGCATATCAATGGCGGTGGTTCAACCATAAGGGGAATTGTGACTTTGCCTTTTTTACAACAGATCGAAACTTTTAAAACTGCCTTTCCTTTATGCTTCTCTGCTCGTTCATAGTACCAAATAAGAGCTCCACAATCAGGACAACAAAATTGCATGTCGCCAATATCTGAATAGTCTACAATGAGATTTAACAATAAAGTTACAAAAGTAATTGAGACATGTCGATATATAAAGTTAGATAGCTAACAGTTAAAAATTAAATACCTTGAACCTCACTCGTACGAAATATTCTGAAATTCGAAAGTTCTCCTTGAGGCAAATTTTCATTTTCCGAGAAATCACCATTACGGGCTTTAAAAGCAGGTAAACTTTAAATTAATATTTAAATTTAATTACTATAAAGAGTAAATACAAAAATACAAGTAAAAATAGTATATTGGACAAAGATAGAAACAATATAAAATGATAAGTAAAAATTATTTACTTGAGGATGAATTTCGTGTGATATTCCGTTTTTTCTTTCTCAAGTTTGAACATCCAGCTTTAGAACGATACACTGCATTAAATACGATAATTGGATATGAAACGACAATGCATCACACACGAAAATACAAACGTATTAATAAAATAGATAAACCAAAGAGATATAATATCTTACATCCCCGTCTAATTGATATTTTTTCAACAACAACTTTTGGCCGTGTGCGCTTAACTTTCAATATCTCTCTATGTATTAAACGCCTCTGTTTAAAAATATCTGTAGAATTATTTATATTTTCCATTATGCATAGTCAAGACAAAAATCAGTAGAATGTGGTAACATGTGATTAGAGGTAAACTTCAGATGAAATGGTGGGAAGAATGAGTAAGTTTCCAATTTCCATTTGATACATATTTATAGGATCTGCCCCGTTACAAATAAATTAACCATTATGTTCTTAACGATGCAATTAATTATTTAATAGTTAATTACAAAATCAATTGTCAAATCCAAAAAATCTAAAGAATTGGTCTACTGTTTTTGGCATTGTTTAGATCACTGTAAGCTACTACATCCTACGTTATCCTAAGCTACTACATCCTACTTCCTACACTATACCACCAAATTGAAATGACAAGACCTCTCCCACACATGTGCTGCGAATGGCCAAAAAAAGAACACGCTTCAAAGAAAGAAAATGTGACAAGAGGACGAAACTAATCCAGCAATTCACATTTCTTCCTGCTACACGACAATGTACTGCCCAATGAGATACATTGAATCTCAATCAAAAGAAAGAAACACATCCATCAATACAAAACAAACATATCTTCAGAAAGATCCTTACTTGTCCTTGAAATAATTTTGGGAAATTTGACAATTCAAACAAACAAAATGCTGAGGACGATTTACCATTAAAAATCATACAAAACCATTTTGAAATATAAATTTTACAACCATTATTAAATCCATCTAATATAAATCAGACCCAAAACAACTGATTAAAGTATCTAAAATAATAGACATAGATACTTTTAAATAATAAATAGATTGTTATATAAATCATTGGTATAAATACCAATATCATAAAAATCCAAGAACAAATTCTACATAAATAAAAATTACATTGATTCAAATGGTAACTACCAAAACAACAACAATGAATAAAACAAAACTCCAACACATAAGGGAAATAGTCAATAAGAAATCAAGAAGACCCACTATTTGATCTAGTTTACATGACATAATTAATAGGAAAAGAATAAACTAAATGTAAATTAAATTTAAAGTTTTCAAACTGAACTTGGACGACGAATTATCTGGACCTCCAACAAATTATCTCCATTCCGTGAATTAAATATCACCTTGTCTTTGAGGTGAAGTCCTTTTTCTTTCACGAACTTTTTCCATCCTGAATAGATAAATCTATCCTCCTCACTCTTCGAAGAAGTAAAAATTGGAGATCTGAATACTTTTCCAGAAGCTATGTCCAACAAAAAGTAAAGTTTATGAACATTAAATTAGGAAAAATAGGTGAACATGTTGGTGATTGGGAACATGTTACATTAAGAGTAAGTAACTTGATGGTAAGTTATGGAAAATTTACTTTTCACAACATAGTAAAGGTGAATGGATTGATTCTTCTCAACTTGAGTTTCAAAATAATGATAACGATAAAAGACCTATTGTTTATTCTTCATTGCATGGTCATGCATCATATCCACATGAAGGATTAGTTTTGCAAGGGAAAAGTGATATAGGTATTAGAAATGATAGTGCTAAGAGTGAAATGGTTATGGATTTGAAGAAATTAGTATTAGTTTCAGCTGAATATTTGGAACCTTTTGTTATAGAGCCATCTTGGTTGAAATATTTTAGGGAATGGGGTCCAAAGATTGATTATAATTTAGATGAAGAGTTGAGGAAGGTTGAGAAGTTATTGCCTGGAAAACTAAAAGATGCATTTGAAAAGATTATTAGAAGTTTACCGGATGAAGTTTTGGGATAGGAAGGACCTACAGGTCCAAAGGTGAAGTATAATTGGAGTGGAGATGAAGTTTGAATATATATTATACAGTTTTAGTTACAATTATTCTTATATACTTCAAAATTTGATTGAGATTAATGTTATTGGTGAAATTAAATTGTGTATTAGGGACTATACTTTGAATTTGATTGGAAAGATTGATACAGAAATTAAATGAAACTAGTAACATACCCATTCGGTCGAACGGGTCGCGCGTTCCGAACATTATTTTTTTTATAAATATTTTGTGCATAGTTTCTAATTTTTAAGAAAATGGATTTTTTGTTCAATTAAATTGGTTTTAAGTCTATATATCGTACAATATTTGTTTTGATCCTTTATTGTAATTGCTATTTGGATATACAAATTTGATAGAACAAATATATATAATCGTTATAGAAAAACAAAATGTCTTTTAGATGCATATATGAATTCATCTGACATCAATCTTATACTTAAACCGATTACAACATTCAACAATTCAGAAAACATAGTTAACATAATAGATAAAAATTTCAGTAATGTGTATAAATTAATTAATTTAATTGAATTAAATAAATTAAATCAAATGGTTGGAGTCATAAATAAAATCTAGAAATTACCATTTTACTTATAATTGATATTTAAATATTGAAAGTGAAAAGGAGTACAAAATATATTAAATTAAAGTAAAATGCAAAGTACAATAAAAAGGGGAAGTATATATTTCTTTCTGCGCGTAAGAAAGAATTATATAAAATGTTACATATAAAATTTTACATAGAAATTTTAAAAAGATGACATCTATTAAAACTACCAAATTTAAATCTAACATTATCACCTGATACAAAATTGTTTTTGCTGCAAACAGAATTCCATTGATATCCTAATTTTGTATTTTTATTTGAACCTTTCTTTTATTTAACTAAAAATTTATTATGTCGTCCATCGTCAGTACAGACATCAGTTCTTCAAATCCGTAGAACCATAAATATTCACCGAAATCTTTTTGTAAATCCTACACAGAAATAAAAAATGTATCATAAGTAAATATATTAAAATTTTTTAAATAGTAAAGTAAATATATAAATGCAATTGTTTAAAAAGGATAGTACTGAACTAATTTGGTCTTGTTTATGATTGCTTCACTTAAGTTGACATCAAATGAAGTAGTTGCACCGGCAAGTGTGCTTCGGCTATGGAATGGGAGTAATTGATCTGAAGAATTAATCTATAATTCTGAAAGATATAATTTCGAAACATCGATAACCATAGTTGGCAAAAAGAACATCGACATTGTTGGTGAAATGATCGTATTAGTTAATGAATTCCAACCACCAATTATAAGAGGATGATCAAAAAATTTGTTATACTGCAAGTAATTAATACATCCACTTTTGTGTAACACGTGCCACCAAGTTCTTAATTCTTTCCAATATTTAAGAACAAAATTTAGATCAATCTCGGCACAGCTCTAAAAAAAGTAGATAACAGTTAGTAAAAAAAATGAAGAATTAGAAAAGATCGTTAATATTACCTGTTTTCCATAGTGAATAATATGGAATATGGCTTTAGGTGTAGTGGATAATATTTCTCTTATACTATTAAATTCTCTTCTCTCTAATTCAAAAGTCATGTTTAAATATGCTTAGGTTTTGTTGATGATATGAAAATTACATTGTGATATAATGACATATTTGTAGTCCAACTAAAATAAGGATGAAGGATAAAGTTTTAGTGCACATTAGATTAGGTGGAATAAATATCTTGGTATTGGTGGTTGAAGAAAATAGTAACACAACGTGAAAAATTAAGAAAAGTTGTCAGATTAATTATGAATTTGTATATATATATATATATATATATATATATATATATATATATATATATAGATGTGTTTAATCAGTTAGATTCTTGCATTTAAAAATAAAAATAATGTATTGAGAGGACATAAGATTCTTAAAGATAAAAAAGGTGATAAAATTTAATAAAAGTTTTTAATATATGGATCATTAATACTTGAAGCAAAATCGTGTAGGTGGTGGCTTGTGCAACTATAAATTGATTGCAAAAGTAGTCGTTGTATTGATAGTAAATATGTTAGGTGAAATGATTTAATTTGGGCAATATCAATTTAAAGTATACTCCTCCGGTCACTATTATAACCAAAAAAACACTTTTTAGATTCATTGAAAAACGAATGTATTCGGTCTATAATATGGACCAGGAGGGAGTATGATATTTTCATTGAACCTAAAAAATGATTTTTTGCTTATAATAGTGACTGAAGGGAGTATGATTTTTGTGGGTATAAATAAGTGTATTGTGTGATACGTTTATATTGTAATTTGAGTATTATTTAAAAAAATTAAATGGAACCTTTGAGTTTAGTTTTAGCAAGAAGTCCAATAGCAACATTCTATGGTGAGTAAGTGATATTTAAATTTTTCGCATTATGATACTGCAGTTGAAGCATAAAATATTTTTATTTTATTAAAATTGATAAACTTGTTGTTGAAAAGTCGGAATATAAAGAACAAAATTAAGAAACATGAATTCGAGAATGGATAAAAGAAATCAAGGAGTACGGTACAACACAATACTTAATAATTCAAACAAACAGTAGTGCAAAATATTGCAAACAACTTGAAGAAAAAGATTGAAGAGTACAATTGAAAATACAACACACATAATATTAAATTAAAAATACTGAATTATAAAGACAATACAATTTTTCATGTCAAAGCTTAAAAATAACTAATGTCAGTATTACATAATACTGGCAAAAATGACATTTTTTATCCATATCTCCATCAATTTCCAGGTGAAGTAAATTGCCCTCTTCAATTTGGTTGAGTTCACAAAATGAAGTCCACCCTTCTCCAAATTTAACAGCTCTGGAATTTTCGTAATCAATGATCAATTGTATAGTAACAATGTGGTTCAAAGGGCCAGATAGTTTTAGTTGAGTATGACCTGTTAAAATGAGAAATTTTCCAAAATCTGGTGAAAGGGTTTGGATTTACAAATACAAAATTTAAAATTAGTAATTAGTAATAATTAATAAGAAAAAATGTATTTTCGAAAAGAATAATAAAATAATTGACTAACCACATGAGGGGAAGTGATTGCTCCATGATGAATTGTATGATAAAAAAGAATGATTGAATTCAATTGTCGTACTCAAGCTATGGTAGGCTGGAAAAGCAGATGGGTCGAGATGTTTTGGAAGACTGGAGGTATTCATTAGAAATTTACTTTGTCCATAATAAAACAAAGCAATTTTTTGGTTTTCCTTCCATGAAAAATAGTTTCTTAGTTGATCCCAACCATTAGTTAGAAGTGGTTGAATTGTTGATTTATTGAAGTCAAGAGTGTGAGGAATTCCTTGTTCATCATAAATTTTCCATTGATTGTCCAGCTCTTGAAAAAATTTGAGCAACAAAAAAAGGATTGATTGCTCCTACATTCTGCATTATATAAAAGAAATGTTAAATATTAATTGAGTAAAGAATAAAAAATGTCTAATTACAAACATATTACCTGTGTAGTAACATGCACCTGAAGTAGCAAAGTTTTTTCACAAGAAGTGGGGGGTTTGAATTGTGAACCTTTAAAATATTCCCTATAAAAATTATCAATCACAATATACTTGAAGAAAATGATTAGATTGTTAGTTAAACCAAATAACCAAAAGTGTTGCAGTCTGGAGATCGATCTCCCAATCACTCTCTGACAGTATATATATAACTATTAAATTGTGATGTGTGTGGTTAGTGATTGCACAAATTAAATCAGAGTAAGGGAAGAGAATGCACACAATAATTTATCCTGGTTCACCCAAAATGCTTGGGCTAGTCCAGTCCCCACACTCCTTGTGAGATTGTCCACTAAGAGATGCTAATGATCTCAAGTTACACTTCCTTTGATCTAGATCCAAGATCAAATAATCTTCTAAGCCCTACAAGCTTAATCTACCTCAGTCACACTGACTATGAAGGTGTCACTCAATTAGTAGTTACATATTAACTTGAGCCAATGGTTACAATGATGAAGGATTTTGGAATCAAAGCCTATTCACTCAATACACTTATGAGAAGCTTTGAAAATGGATGGATAAACTCTCAAAACACTCACTGGATATTCTGATCCTAGATATATATGAATTACAGATCTGAGTGAGAGAGAAAAGAAGAGCTCGTGATAAAGACTTGTATAGCAAAAACAAGTGTTGAAGTTGTAGTGGAGACTCTTGCTCTTCAAAGTTGCCAAGGACCTCAATATATAGATGAGTGATGATCAGGGAGTCTTGGCCACGAAGTATATCCGTTGGAGACTTGAAAATAACGGCTAGTTGCTCTGCAAATTGACAGCTAATGTAATTTGAAGAAAACAGATCAGTCTGAGATTGATCTCCAAAGTTTCTTCTTCTGACTTTTAAGAGAGGAGCGTATTGCTAGCTGTTGTTGAGCTGTAATGTTGCTGTACGTTGCTTAACAAACAAGTATAGCCGTTGTGCAGCTTTTGGATAACCTTTAAACAGCTGTAGCAAGCTGGTGTCACTCCAAGTGATGATTTTCTCTTTCCAGCATTTGTCTGAGATCGATCTCCCAATTCTGGCGTGAATGACATTCTTCTTTTTGGAGCAAAGAAGCTAGAGCACGAAAAGTTCAGCTGTTATGGATAAAAACAGCAGCTGGATGTTGTACTTGATGTTCCATAGTGTCCTTGTTGCAAGTACAATTGTCATATAGAAAGAGAAACTTCATTGGAGAATGTTCCTACTTTATTCTTTAAGGTACAAGTCAATTCTCCAAGACCAGGTTGTGCTGTCTACTTCTCCATGGTCCATATAATATCAGTTCCATTTATTGAGTATAAAAATGTCCTCATGTCATATGCTCAATCTTCTCATGGTTAAATCATAGAACTTGGTAAAAGAAGTAAGTTTTCTATTCATGAGAGAAACCTTTGCCTTAAATGATCTCTTGGATGTGTAGATAATTCGTGAGAGAGGCCCAAGAGAAAAGTGATCATTTGTCTTGTACATAGTTGACTTATCCATAAGTCCTTTTGCATTGATTGTGTGAAAATGATGTTTGCGCAGGTCTCAGAGATCAATCAGAGACCGTTCTCCAAGCTTTTGTTTTTATCAATGTAAAAACATGATATTTGATCTAAATAGCTCAATTGTTCCTAGCTTAATAAAAACACTCAAGAGCACTTGTTAGATACCAAAAAGATTAGAATTACACTAAAAAATAATTAAGAGGTTTGTTATCTTTAAAACATCAATTAGGGATTTTGCCTCAACAGCACCGTCATAAACCATCCCTTTATAGTTCCATAAAAAATTGGAGGTATATTTTTAGCCATACTTTGATAATGTAATTTATTTTTGTTTATAGAAAACTAAATCGGTGATGATAAATATATATAGTGGTAGTGTAATATTGAATATTCAGTTATTTATTATTGGTGAAGAATCTTTATGACTGTATTGTCATTTCATAAACTTTGTGGCAATAGCAAAATTGTACTTATATGATTTTTTTTAATAAACTTATTGTTTTTATTTTAAAATATTTATAAATAATGTTTGCTTTTTAGATTCCTGTTTTTTGATAGATTGAATTCATTAAAGGAGAAATGGAATATATCCTCTACTTCACAATTGGAATAACATGTCTGCAAAATGACTTGAAACTTAGTAATATTTATAGGAAAATACTAAACAATGCCTCTGGGCACTCTTTAATCATCTTAATTAGTCGGTTTTTGTGAAATTTTTTTACTTTTTGAATAAATTATTCCCTTAAATAGAATGCTTAAAGAGTGCTCTGAGGACACTGTTTAGCAAGACCAATGTTTATAATATATTAAATTTAAGTTGTTGAGAAAAGTTTTGAGCAAATGTCTATCACATGAAGATCTTGTTATACTGAATCTTGTAGTATCTATTTAAAAAGATCTGTCAAATCTAAGGACTAAAAATATGAAATGGTTGGGATTATTCTTGAAATTTTGAAAAACTTTAAAGACTACAAAAATTAAAATGAAGTTTTCGGACAATGACATGATTTTTTTTTTGATGGATTTGATTAATCTTGATAATGGAAAATTCTATGGGATTTTTTTTGACCATTTTTTTTTACGTTCCCATGTTAATAATATAAGTAAAAAAAATAAAAATTAAGTTTCATAGTTTGAAATATGATTTTTTGTGTTTTTTTTTTAAATAAGTTTCATTGGAAGATATAAAAAGAATTTTGATTGGTTATTGATTATGGGCAAAAGAAGAAAGAGAGTAATTTTATAAGAATAAGTAAAAGTAAACTTTGAAATCACTACAACATTTTTGACTTTCAGCAACCATCGAAAACCGTGGCCAGAAGTGATAAAACCGTTGCTTGAATCTTCAAGCAACGCTTTTCCAGCCGTGGAGTATACGGGCGTTGCCTAATCCTTAGGCTACAGTTTTTGTACTTTTGGCAACAGCTTATAAAAAGCGTTGCGGAAATATAACAATAGGCTACGGTTTTGGTGTTGGATTTAGGCTACGGTTTCTGTACAGACAACGCATAAATAAGGTTGCCTATATATTGTTGCAACGGTTTTCACCGTATTCATTCACATTAGATCAAATATGTAGAACCGTTGCCTATTATATAAACCAACAGATAGAAAACTGTTGCCCAGCACTATAGTAAGAAAATGTTGCCATTGATATTAATTCACACTGTCCAGTGTTGCATTGTATCATCCACTCTTAAATATGACAATTATCAATTTTTTTTAACACAATTACATTGAATTACTTGTGATAAGAATCATTTTTATTCACTACATCAAATAATTGCACTACAAACAATAGTATATAAACTAAACTCTATTTAAAGTTAATATACAACATAGACACACACAAAGAACATTCTTAATTACTTGTAATTTCATTCCTAACTCTCATGACTTCCCCTCCGGAGGATGCTCATCAATCTGCAGTACACACATCTAATTCTTATTTTGAACCTCTTGAAAAATTCAACGCTCGACCTTATCTCATGTCTCAAAATTGGAAGCACCCTTTGACCCTTGTCATGAGATTTCATATTTATCTTTAATGTTTCCCTCCTTCATCATTTGTTCTGAAAATATTTAAGTACCAAAAAAATTAGAGATAGTAAAACAAAACAAAAGGCGATGCAACTCAAGGACTTGAGTTCAAAACAATGAGAATTTCATAAAAAAGTGAAAGTGCAAGATCACTACTATAATTCTTACCGTTCTAGGATCACCAACAACAAATATTTCTTGCTCAGTTTTACTCTCTTCAGCAAACACAGGTCAAACATACCTCCAGAAATGTTGTAATTCAACAAAACATATGCATTGTAAATAATATCTGACACCTGTGCAAATTAAGTAAACTATTCAATAACCAATAATAATACAAAACAACAATACTCAAAGAAACTCCATTTGCTACATTAAGTATATTATAATATACATAGATTATAATCAATATATTAAGTAAGGAATCATACACACTATTAAATGATATAAGGATAGATACAATATCAATAAGAATCAATAACTGAAATCACTAACAGTAGACCAACAAGGATCCTTTCAACACAATAGTCTCTCTTCAATCTCAAGTACTAATATTGAGAGTTGGATAGAACAAGGACAATCTCACAATATAGTCACAGATTATTGTGACCAAGGATAATATCATGTTTTCTATTTCTTAGAATGATGCTAAATAGCAGACTAGTTACTGTATAACCAAATATGATCATATTCATTGAGGCTAAAATCATATTATTTAGAATACTTTTTTTTTAGCAGCAAAAACAAACATTTATTAACAAACATTCCACATAACATAAGACATGTTATTGGAGCCAAAATCAGTACAAAAGATATACACCAGGGGAAAAACCACAAAAGCTAAAATTAAGGTTAAAACACACATCAAAAGCAACATATAACAACAGTAGAAACAAAACACAGGAAACTATTAATGTATATGTTGTCATATGAAGGATTAGTAATTTTAGCTAACTAATAACTTTGGTCCAGGGGATTACTCACAGTTAAGGTACATTTGTGGCCTGTCAAAGTTAAAAAAAACATGATGTATAAGTTGTTAATAAAGTTGGTATAACATTTTGAACATCCAAAATTATCAAACTCTTGGCTCAAATAGTAGACTTACTTCCCAAGCAGGGTAAGAAATAAAATAACTTCTTATTACAACTTTGAATTATAATCCAATAACCACAAGACAGTAAAGGAACATATTGTGTGGTCAATGAAAATTCTAAGCACTTATTCATAGATCAAGAAAAAACTAGTTCATAATCAATCAATGCAATAAAAAAACTCAACAAAAATATATGTTTAAACCTATTTCCAAAATCAAGAGGTACAAAGGAGGTGAGCAGCACTTAACACGAAGGCTAGAGCAACAACGGCGGCGGGGAGGCAAGGGGATTTTGGATCAAGTGATAGTTTGGAGAACACAACTAGGGAAATGAGGCCAAAAGAATAGCATCATTGAGCTGAAGCTTAAACTAAAGAAAATATAGAAGTTAAAATCATATCTTGAGCATTCATAACATAAAATTGAGAAACATGTAGGAACTCCTTACTAAAATTTAAAGCAATTGAAATTGAGAAACATGCCATAATCTGGAGAGGTATAGAAACATCATTTTCAAATAATCAATTCATCACACCCAAAGAGGTATAGAAACAAAATTTTCAAATAATCACTTCATTCCATTATTAACACACATAAAGAGGTATTCATCGATAAAAATCCCAGTTTAGGTCCATATTTGCGATCAAAGAAATAGGTGTATTGACAGAAACGAAGAAAATTACAAACCTGAGCTTAGAGAGTTTTGGTTTGTTTGTTCGGAACCAGAGAGCTTCAATCACACCGAAAGAAATCACAACAAGAGCTTCAATCGTCATTTAGAGCTTGAATCTTCGTTTCGATTACAAACATCCTTAAATCTTCATTTCGATTACAAACCTAATCGTCGTTACGAGCTTCGATTCCTGGGTTTTTGAGTGGTTAGGGTTTCGGTCTTCAATGGAAGGAATGATTTGAAATTTGGCAGAAGGAGTCGATCGGGAAGAAGAACAAATCGAAGGAAGAAGTGAGGGAATCGTTGGTTCACTATGTGGAAGAAGGAAGGAGTTGATCGGGTAGGGTTTCGGTCTTTTTGTTTTTTTCTATATCTGCGTTTCTTTGTTTGTGTTTTCTGAACATGTCATCCTTTTTTCTTTTATGGCTTATTGTTTTTATTTTAATAATTTTAATTAAAAAAATATAATAAGCAACGGATTTTTAAGAGTGGCCTAAACTAATTACAAAACGGTAGCCAAAAGAAGCTTAAGCTACGCTTTCTCATGTGATGCCTATTGTATGAGAAAACGCAACGGTTATGTTTCCCCAACGGCAATGAAACCGTAGCTTAATCTCAACAGGCAACGGTTTTAAGCAGAGTAGAAAACAAAGTGTCACAACTTGGTAACAGGTAAATATCCGTTGCCAATAAGACTTTTTGCCACGGTTTTTAAGCCGTTGTCTATAGTTTCGTTGCCTAAGGTCAAAAATGGTGTAGTGAATGGTAAAAATTGGTTTTTTTGCTGATAATTTGGGACAATAAGAAGTAGTTTTTTTTCTTCTTATAATATGGAACGGATAGAGTATAAGAATAGGAATGTAACGTGAAAAAAGAATCATTTGTGTCAGGGTAAAAGAAATTTACACGCGACAATATTGGTGCATGTGGGTGATCAGTTTAGATTCTTGTATTTATGAAAATTATCTGTATTGAAATGACATAATGCAAAAAAATGGAAAAGCTGAGATTTAGTAGAGTTTACTCTGTTCAAAATTTATGATGCCATTAAACGACAAATCGTAGTAGTAGCAGAATTAATGAATAAAGTGATACTCCTCTAATCTTAAATATAAGCAACAAAAAATAACGGCACACCCTTTAAAAAAGTGAAATAAATGATTAGGAAAAATGTCATTTCTATTTTTAGCCTTATTTTTTATTTTAAATTAAATTACTACTATATGACGGTGCATGTTACTATACAGGTAATATGTTTGAGTCTTATTTGAGACTTTAATAATGATTATAGTAACTTATATTTGAGACTTTCAATATTTTTGTTTAGCCGCTCTTATATGAGATCGGAGGGAGTACATTATATTTAAATTTAGAGAAAATATATAAAATATACATATTATTTAATCATCTAATAAATGGAGTATATATACTGCCTCAATCCTTAATTATAAGCGAAAGTAAACATTTCAGATTCATTAAATAATTAATATATCTTGTTTATGTTATGGACCAAACACAAACACATCAATTATGAAATGAATTTAAAAAGTATACTTTATAAATTAATATTTATATCAAGATATAGTATTGTTTTAAAATAATATTTATATATTGTCGTTTTATTTAATGGTAGCTTTATAAAGATGTAGTCATTTTAGTGTGAGATAGATTGTATCATTTGATAATATAATTTATGCAATGGCAGAAAAAACACCCAAAAGGTATGAGGGAATTTTTTGAAAGTTCATACAAATCAACTGTAATAGTTATGCAATTAGCATCCCAGGTATCCATTTTTTTTTAATTCGTTTAAGAAATCAATTGATAACTGCATCTCATTTATATATTTATAAATCAACTTTTTGTAATGTTTGTATAAATTGTTTTTATTTTGTTCAGAATTTTGCTGAGGTTGATCCTGCTTTCCATGCTGCAAATATTCCAGAGTTGCAAAAAGATTGTTTTGATATGAATGAAACTGGTAGTTGCCATAAGCTCGAATACAACCGAACTTTTTCGTTTCCTCTTATTGTTGGAGGTTGGGATGAATTAAAAAAGTTAGAAGGTTTTCCAGATAATGTTGAAGTTGTTTTTGGTTATTATGGATTAAAATTGTTTTCAGTTTTTGGTTTTAGGGAGTTGAAAAGTTTTGAGGAGATTATGCCTTTTCACAGTCGAAGTTTGTTTCCTTCGAGAACCAAGTGGTATGATGTTCCACTCTCGGTAGCATCAACCAGAAAGAAAAAATTAGTGAATCGTTTATTATTTTTGTTTAATAATATATTGTTCAAGTTTATTTTAATTTTTATTTGTATGAAAAATTTGTTTATGCTTGATTTCCAGACCATAGATGTTGATTTTGGTGACTTTGTGAGGGCAAAAGGATTTAACCGCATACATGTGTGTACCGACAACGGAGAAGTATATTCAATGAAGGTTGTGTTGTATAAGGATTCTAGTAAGACGAAATTAGGACGCTACAATTGGTATCATATATGTGAATGCAACAAATTCAAGGGAGGAGTTGTTGTTTGCTTCAAATTTGGTCCAGGTGACCGGTGCCATCTATTTAAAATTTCATATGCTTGAAACATATTCAAATCGTTGTTGAGTTCTTTGGTGTGATGTTCTTTGTTTTTTAATTATTGCACGTTTGTTGGTTGATTAAGTGATTGTAATATTTGAATATCCTTATGATTTATTTTGTTTGCTAAGAGTTATATTTTATTTACACATGCTTTTATTGTTTGACATGGACAAAAAGGCTTTTTATAATGAAAGGGAAAGATGAAAAAATTAACTGCATGGACAATAGCAAATGGATAGTGATATTAAAACAAATCATGAAATAGTAATTACATTAGCGAAACACATAAATGGAAACATAGCTTGAACTGGCGTACAAACCAAGCCTAAAACTAAATTAGCCGTGAATGTGGATAGCTCTTATGATATTTCACATATTTAAATGAAGAAATCTAAAGTCCAGAATATCTCCGACAACATAATCGTTTTCCAAAAATGAATTGCATCCACCGTGTTTCAAAAATGAGAATATAATCAATGTGAAAATGAAGTCGATACATAAAATATTTATAAAGTAAGCATGGCGTTCATAGTCTTTTTAAATATAGATTACATCTTATAACAAACTAAGATACAAAAAGTGTAGCATAGTCTTTTTAAATATAGATTGCATCTTATAACAAAATAAGATTCAAAAAGTGTAGCAATCCAGACAATGTTTAGCAGGAAAAGAATTCCTGCAAAATAAAAGATTGAATATAAAGTAAGGTTAGAAAATAGAATTATTTTAAAAACTGAAATGGAACATCATTGAAATGGAAACATTAATATAAAATGACTTTCTAAATATTTTGAAACACCTCTTTAAATACAACATTGGTTGTTGTATTAGCTGGATTGTTGTCTTTGTCATGAATTAAAATTTTTAATCCTTTTTTGGATTTAACCCTTGAGATAGCAACATATAATTGTCCATGACTAAAAACTGGTTTTGGCAAATATAAACCTACATTGTCAAGGGATTGGCCTTGAGAGTTGTTGATAGTCATGGCATATGAAACTATTATAGGAAACTGTCTTCTAATCATTTTGAATCGCCATGGAGAATGACTTGGATACATTTCTATTCTTGGAATATATACTCTATTGCCTTTGTTACTTCCACATATAACTTCTGCATCAAGTACATATTGGGCTAGATTTCTTATAATTAATCTAGTGCCATTACAAAGACCTTGAGATTCATCTATGTTCCTCATTAGCATGATTGGAGTTCCAACCTTCAGTTTTATTTTGTGATTAGGAAGTTCATAAGTTCGCAATGAATTAAAAAATTCTGGTGTGAGTACATCATAGAAATTACTTTCATTCATTTCAGATCTATCAATAATGTCACAACTTAAATATTTAGTTTCTTCTCCTGCATGTATACAACATATAAATGTATTAAATTTAAATAAAGATGCACTAAGTACACAATATATATTATATAGTTATCTGAACTAATTTATATGAACGGATAATCTGACTACATAGTCTGTATTATATATTTACCTGAAAGCAAACTTACAACAAATTCATTGATTGTCTCAACAACATCAATAGTTGAAGCCAATATTGCTCGACCACTTAAATAATCGTAGTCTAGATATTTGTCCAACAAATTGGGATATGTATTGTTCACAATTGCAAGAATTGGATCATCAAAATGAGAAATCAAAATGTCTTTTGGAATTCCAATTTCTGCAATACCATCATTCGGTTCAGCAATTTTCCCTTCTCCAACTCTTAATATCCACTTAGAGAATTCTTTTAGTTCAGCTTTTTCCAAATCTGATGATCCACATTGAAGACGGATGTTTTGAGTTAAAGTTAAAACTTCTACATGATCCCAGATAAAAGAAGAATTGATTGAAGAGTTCACAATATCTGATCTGCTTCCTCTTGGTATGACCGACATAATTTGTCTAAAATATCCTCCAAAAACAACAACTTTGCCACCAAAATTTTTATCTGAGTTGTCATACTTACTCATTACATCCTTCATAGTTCCATCTAAAGCTTCAAAACAATTTCTATGTGCCATTGGTGCCTCATCCCAAATAATCAATTTGGTTTGTTGAAACAATCCTGCATGATCATCATCATATTCGATATTGCACGTTGAGTTATCTTCTGTTGGAACTGGAATTTTAAACTTCGAATGAGCTATTCTACCTCGAGGTAACAAAATGGAAGCAATTCCACTTGATGCAACAGTTAATACAATTTGAAGTTTTGATCTTATAGCACTTGCTAGAGTTTTCCACATGTAAGTTTTTCCTGTCCCACCATAACCATGTATGAAAAAGACCCCACCTTTCTGCTCATTAACAACTTTCATAATTTTCTCAAAAATGAGTTTTTGTTCAGCTGCATTAGTTAATAATAATTAATATAAGTGAATATAACTACTTTGTATTAAATTGATAATTTGTGATGATAAATATTTGATCTAACCGTAAGGTTATTATACAATTGTTGGAATTCTATTTTCAAACTTGCAGTGTCATAATTGTGTTCATCATATATTAATCTATTTTCCAATCCAGCAGTGATGTAATCTTTTGGATAAGGCATACATGGAAATTCTTTAAGGGATCTTTTGTTGATTTCCAGTAATTTTTGAATTTCAAGTAGAGTTAAATTGATCAATTGGTCATCAGTAAGTTGCAAATCTGAAGATATATGTAATTGTATTATAAACAATTTGATTGAAATAAATATATATTTGTCGAATATATTTAGTTATTTGTTATTAAGATATCATACCTGGATTATTTGCAATTCTTCTTTGTGAATGTTAGATACCATTACATAACCATTATTTGGTCTTTGCCATACATAAGCAGGTTTATCCATTGTAGAGGATAATAATAATGTTACAAAGAAAAATCTAAGTAGAGTTCAAGTTCCCCACTCTTTTTCTTGATTAATTGCTTCTATGAACTCTTTATCATCACCTAGAAACCCCATAGCAAAACATGCTTCTCGGAAAGTTTCCAATTGAATACCAGCAACTTTTTTAATGGCATTATAGTATATTGGTCCCTTTACAACTTTCAGCATCATCCTTAAGTAGAATAATTCTCCGGTTGATGGAGGAACCCAAATCAATCTTCCAATTGTATAACGTCTCTTTCTTGGAGTCCAAATTCTTTTTTTCTTATTATATACAAACTTAGAAACAAATTGACTATATGTCAATTTTCTTGCTGCTGAATATTTTGCATTTGCTTCTAACCACGATGTGAACATTGATTCTGTTATACTGGGTATTTCAAGAACTTTTCAATCCTTTCTGAATATGTATAGAAAACAGATTGTTCGCCAACTAAATGGAAAAACATTCTTTCAACTGCAGGTTTTCTACCATGTATAGGAAATGATAAAATTCTCCAACATGCTTCACTTGGAGAAATATATCTACAGTCGAGATATTGTTTGATTTCATCAACTTCTCCAGAATTTGAAGTCACAATAGCTGAAATGCGATCATAACCTTTGTGTATATACTTGAATAGGTATTTAATCGATGATCGCTGGTTACACCATTCCATATTGATATGACCTCGATACTTCAAGAGTAGAATTGGATTGTAAGGGACGACATGTATATTGTCCAATGTGATTCCATTCTTGACAATGGTGTATGATTTTGATCTCCTCCTGTAGACAGGGAATCCTTCTTGATCAACAATTGTTTCTTGAAATTTTTTTGGGTAAAATTTTGAACATCTGTTGTTCCTCATGCATGGAGATGAAGTTCTAGAATCTCCACATGGGCCATGCATCATATTAGTCTTCACTAAATTGTACAGTTCTTTTTGTGTTTCAGGATTTCGAATTTCTGCAGATATGATACGGTTGATATCATCTGGGGAAGGATACTTACTTTTGGGATGCAAGAAAATTAGGATATGTGCATGTGGTAATCCTCTTTTTTGAAACTCAATAGTGTACAAATCTGAAAGATGCAATGATGACAGTGAAGGTGAGTGGGAGAAAACACAAGAAGGGGGGGTTGAATTGTGTTTTAAGTTTTAAAAACTTTTCCAGATAATAGTATCTATCAAAATCTTTAAGCACAGCGGAATACTCAACACAAACAACTTGAATCTAAATGTAAAGATGGAAGAGTAAATAAGAGAGTGAGAGAGAGAGAGAGAGACACAAGGATTTATACTGGTTCCCCTCACAAAACGAGAGTACTCCAGTCCCCTTGCACTTCCAAGGGATTTCACTATAATCACAAAAGATTACAATCCTAGTGCTCAAGCACACAAGCAAGAGACTTTTCTTAATGCTCTAAGTCACACAAGACAGAGAGACTTCCTTACTCTAATCACACAAGATAAGAGACTTCCTTGCTCTAAGTCACACAAGACAGAGAGACTTCCTTGCTCAAATCACAAAGATAAGAAACTTTTCCAAATTACTCACACAGGAGTAAATACTAACTACTAAGCTTAAAACTATTACAAAATAATAACTTCAGAGGCTTAGCTAGTTTTCAAGTTCTCACTTAATTCTGAGAGATAAAATATTTGAAGATCAGTTGTCATCAATTTCTTTCTTTCACATATATATATGAGTGAGGAAAGATATTGAGACGTTGTAGAATCCCGTTGTAATTGGACAGCTGTTGATTCCTTATTGCTTAAGCTGTAACTTTTGAATTTACTCTAAGCAGAGCCACGTCTTCTTCACAGTTAAGCTCACGTTTTACTGTCTGTCCAAATACAGTAATAAGGTACAATTAGCTCCTAAAGAGAATAGGATCACATCCTTTATGACCGTTGTAATCAGTTGTCCTTAAAGAGATCATCAGGCTTAGTAAGAATAGGTGATGTAGCCTTTCTGATGACCAGTGGAATTCTCTTTGCTTCTGATGAACCTTAATATCTGTAAGTCTGATGGTCTTGAATATTTGGCCTCTGATAGTCCTTCGTAATTCAGCTTCTGAACGTCTTCATCTTCTGAATAACTCTTGACTAACACCAAATAGCTTCTGAACTCTTGTAGGCTTCTGAATGTCTCTGAGCTTCTGAACTTCTCTTAAGCTTATGAACTCTTGTAGACATCCTGAACCCTTTTTGAGCTTCTGACCACGTTTAGCATCTGAACTCTTTCAGAGTGTAATGATTCAGACTTTCATAAGGTTCCTTCAGAGCATAAATCAAGTGTGCTCTTGTATAAACTTAAGATTTTCCTGCACACTTAATTTAAACATTAGTAATATCAATTGTCCATTTAATACTTTGTTATCATCAAAACTAAGGGTGTGTACCAAAACACATTTTGTTCCAACAGACAGAATGAGTATATGTAATAATTATATGAATTTAAAGAAAAATTGAAATAGTTATGACAAATTAATAACTTACATGCAAGTACTTTTCCAAGAAGCTGTTTTTTTTTGTTTGTTAAGTCATGCATTAAGGCATCAAACTTCTTTTTAAAAACCCTTGCAACAATGTCTGGTCTATCATGAGGTTGTAACCTGTCCTTCAGTAGCTTTCTATGAATTTTTGGCCAATTTGGATTGCAAGTAAAGGTGATAAAAATATCAGGAAATCCCACATTACTTGATATTGACATGCCATCAAAGTATAATTGGTCTAAATATCTTCTGCTTCCAACAAAGGAAGAAGGAAGGACAACTCTTTTCCCTCGTTTAGTTCTAGCATTTTGTGTTTCAGTTTGAGAATTTTCATTTAATCTATGGTATTTCCCTACTCTCAACTTAGACTAATTGTTCCTCAACCATGATAATCTTTCGGATTCCATCATCGTGAATCCATCAACTAAGAATTGTTGATAGAGTCGTGACTACAAAGCAAAGTTCTTGCCTCTTGTTTCCTACTTTGAATTCGAAAGGCTAACCAATCCCTGATAGTCAATCTGTTTCGTTTGGTTACAACAACTTCATGTTTATATTTATGTAAAATTCCTGGACAAAATCCATCTTCACCATATGGGAAAAGCAAAGGATATTGATAACTCAAATATGCATGATGAAATTCAGTAATCCTTTGAAGGTGACCGCCTCTTTCATGCAAAATGATATCCCTTGATTGACCTCTGTCTACATCTCCTACAATCAATGCAGCAACTTCTGATACTGTTGGTTGATTGTAAATTCTGCCGTCACTTTTTCTATCAGAGATAAGTTTTCATTTCAAATTACGAACTGGTGTGTTTTTCAATACATCTTTGGCTATTCTGAAGCTTTTGGCTAGCACATTGTGTTCATCTAACATTTTGACAATATTGATTACAATGGCTTTGTTAGTATCCTTGATGTTCCTATTATTGGAAAAATGTCTGTTCAGAAATGATAAACACAAAGAAAGTTGTACATAGATACATAGATTAAATATAAATAATTAAGTTGATGAAATTACCTAAAGTTATTCATCCTATTTTCTATTTCGTTATCAGTATCATAAATATAAAGTTTTGCATATATAGGAGGCTGACCAACTTCAGGTAACATACTTCCAATTCGGTGACAAATTTGTCCTTGGATTCTTAGAGTTGGAGGTCATCTGCCTCTAGAAATATTATTATCAATTTGCATTCCAGGAGAAGTAAAGGAAAACATTGAATTATACATTCTGATATTAGTTTGAAAGTGTTTGCTATCAGCTGCATTAGAATCAAATAGTAAATGCTGAAGAATAGGTGGAGGAGGTACGAGCATTGGTAATTGAACTTTGTCGTTGCCACAACAGATCTGAAATTCAGGATTTAAAGTATATTTCGATTTACATTTCCTTTCTTGGTACCACATACATGCTCCACAAAATTGGCATTCCCAGACAGCATTTCCAACATCATGATATTCTACAAAAAGAAACAAATTAGATTGTTTGTTGGAAATTGTATAACAATAAATTGCATCATAATAAACATAAGTTGCAACGATGGGTGTCCTGTTAATGTATGTGATATCATATTTGCTAAATCAAAAGACTCATTGTCAGAATCATATTCAGAGTTTGAATCTGTATCAAAATTAACATCATCTTCAGTATCGGAATTATCATCAATTGCAAATCCATGATCATTTCCAATTTCAGATTCAGAATGATGTGATTCTGTAGTTTCATCTAAATTAGCATGAGTATCAACATTTGAGTTTGATGATTGAAAAGGAATATTTGAAGTTGAAGGTTGATTGGAGATAGTTTCTGAAAACTTGCTCAAAAGGTTAATAGAAGTTGTTCGAGTTTCCATAGGAGTTCTATATTTGTGATGAATGATAGGCTGAGAAAAATCTGGATTCGTGTTTTGAATGAGATCATTCACTAAAGTGTTTGAGTTAGTTGGTTGTGTTGAAATATTTGTGGGAATGGATTGATTTGTTACTAGTGTGGATTGATTGGTTATTGGTGTGGATTGATTATGAACACAGTTGCTAGAAGAAGGAGTGTCAAGTTGGGAAGAACTTTTTAATCTCTTGGAGGGTTTCACCTTGTTGGCAACATGATGTTTGTCTTGAAGACATTGTCGTTGTTTTCCTCTTGCATCTGCAACAATGTCTTTTTTATTGAATTTGGGTTCCATTATTTCATGACAGAGTAGTGTAATGATGAAACAATTAAGCTAAAATTTCTAGTGTTGAAAATAGTCCAAGTGTTTGAATTTTTTAATTTCAATTAAACGAATCTTCCCTCTAATATTTGTATTGAAAATAGTCTAAGTGTTTGAATATTTGAAAATGAAAAGTAATAGTATTCCCTCTAAAATGCTTTTACTGAAATTGGGCCAAAAGTGTTTAAATTTCCCTCAAAAAGGGGTTAAAAATTTCATATGCGTCATTTAAATCCTTTTGAATTTCAAATTGATACTTTTCCCTCCGAAAATGGACTGAATATATTTGGATATTTGTTTTAAATTTTTATTAGGTAGTAGGTTTACAGGAGATTTGTCATGAGGCTGACTATTGTGAGCTTTCATGTAGGTTTGATTAAAATAAGTAAGTACCTATTTGTAACTGTAGTAAGTTCTTTCATGATCATGCTGCCCAGCTTTTATGTTGCTTTAAAGCTGTATATATTATCCAACATATTTTTATTTAGTTTTTCCAGTATAGTTTTAAATGATATTTTTTTGGTTGAGTGTTATATTATATACAACATATATTATTATGGAGCAGATATCATGCAAGAAGGTATGGAATAACGTCAGGAATTTGTACATGGTGTTGGCTTATCACATTACGTGAGGTAATTGTAAATATTGGTTTAATCTTGTTTGTATAATAATGTCATTTTGTATGATGCTTTAAATAATTGTATAATAATGTTTATTGTGGATGTTGATTAAATCGATTACAGTGCTACCATTCAAAAGCAACTTGAATGGGTGATCACAAACCTTGACATGTCCATTTTTTTCAATTTCAAAATTTTTCAAAACAAAAGTGACATTTTCAACAATTTTGTCCTTGTCTTGGACATCAGATGGTACTATTACCTGAATACGGTCACCCTGTAATTATGACAATAATGTAAATGAAGTAAACATACAAAATGTATAGTAGGAAAACGTGCTGAAAAGGTAATTACACAAGCTATGCACCTTATCATCACAGACAACCATTTACAAATGTTGTTTCTTTTTGGCATTAGAAACAATCCATGTATCTTTAACACGAACAACATTTTCCACAAGGAACTACTATCATTGAAATCCTTAATTTTTTAAATAGGTCTAGCTATTATCCCTGCAACATAACATGACATATGAGTTGAACGCTGACAAGAAGTTAACATAGAACTTAAAAATATGAAACCTACTCACTACTATGTTTATAGAAACGCAAAAATACGAATTGATATAAGTGTTGGAACAAAATGTGTTTTGGTACACACCCTTAGTTTTGATGATAACAAAGTATTAAATGGACAATTGATATTACTAATGATTAAATTAAGTGTGCAGGAAAATCTTAAGTTTATACAAGAGCACACTTGATTTATGCTCTAAAGGAACCTTATGAAAGTCTGAATCATTACACTCTGAAAGAGTTCAGAAGCTAAACGTGGTCAGAAGCTCAAAAGGGATCAGGATGTCTACAAGAGTTCAGAAGCTTCAGAGAAGTTTAGAAGATCAGCCACATTCAGATGCCTATAAGAGTTCAGAAGCTATTTGGTGTTAGTCAAGAGTTATTCAGAAGATGAAGACGTTCAGAAGCTAAATTACGAAGGACTATCAGAGGCCAAATATTCAAGACCATCAGACTTCAAGATATCAAGGTTCATCAGATGCAAAGAGAATTCCACTGGTCATCAGAAAGGCTACATCACTCACTCTTACTAAGCCTGATGATCTCTTTAAGGACAACTAATTACATAGGTCATAAAGGATGTGATCCTATTCTCTTTAGGAGCTAGTTATACCTTATTACTGTATTTGGACAGACAGTAAAACGTGAGCTTAACTGTGAAGAAGACGTGACTCTGCTTAGAGTGTATTCAAAAGTTACAGCTTAAGCAATAAGGAATCAACAGCTGTCCATTTACAACGGGATTCTACAACGTCTCAATATCTTTCCTCACTCATATATATATGTCAAAGAAAGAAATTGATGACAACTGATCTTCAAATATTTTATCTCTCAAGATTAAGTGAGAACTTGAAAACTAGCTAAAGCCTCTGAAGTTATTATTGTAATAGTTTTAAGCTTAGTAGTTAGTATTTACTCCTACGTGAGTAATTTGGAAAAGTCTCTTATCTTTGTGATTTGAGCAACGAAGTCTCTTATCTTGTGTGATTAGAGCAAGGAAGTCTCTCTGTCTTGTGTGACTTAGAGCAAGGAAGTCTCTCTATCTTGTGTGACTTAGAGCAAGGAAGTCTCTCTGTCTTGTGTGACTTAGAGTAAGGAAGTCTCATGCTTGTGTGCTTGAGCACTAGGATTGTAATCTTTTGATTATAGAGAAATCGCTTGGAAGTGCAAGGGGACTGGAGTACTCTCGTTTTGTGAGGGGAACCAGTATAAATCCTTGTGTCTCTCTCTCTCTCTCTCTCTCTTTCTCTCTCACTCTCTTATTTACTCTTCTATCCTTACATTTAGATTCAAGTTGTTTGTGTTGAGTATTCCGCTGTGCTTAAAGACTTTGATAGATACTATTATCTGAAAAAGATTTTAAAAACTTAAAACACAATTCAACCCATCGTTCTTGTGTTTTCTCCCATGCACCTTTAATTGGCATCAGAGCTCCGGTTCTGTTGGAAAATCACTTAACAGTGAGACAGTCAAGATCCCAAGGAGAAAAACACCATGGCTCAGCTATTCAGTGAATTGAATGATTGGAAGCAGAAGATATATCAACAAGTTGCTGATCTTATCAAGGAAGTTGAAGATGGACTAAATCTAAATGAAGATCTGAGTAACAATCAAAATCCTTCCACATCAGGAGCTGAGCAAACTTCTAATATTGAATCTACAACCACTACTGTTTGCTTCATTAGTGATGATAATGAAAGCATTCAAATAGCAAAATTAAATGGTCTGTTAGATCAATATGAAGAGTTTAGAATGGAAGAAAATGAGAGCTTTGGAGAAATGAGCTCAAGATTTCAAGCTATCACAAGCAAGCTTGAAGACTTTAACAAAAAACTCAGCAACAAAGAGCTTGCAAGCAAGATGCTGAGAAGTTTGCCTCGAATGTAATTGCAAATACAATAGAGGAAACTAAAGACATCAATTCAATGAGTCCTGAATCATTGATTGAATTACTCAGAGACCATGAATTGGCTCTGAAGGATAAAGAAGAGTTGAAAAGTGAAGAAGCAGAAGTAGCAAGGAAAGGAAAGCAAGCAATGGAACATGAAGATCTTGATGAAGAACTGATGAAGATTATCTTGAAGGGTTTTCAAGGAAACTTCAAAGATGGTCCAACTTCAAGAAGAATGGAGGAGAAATGGCAAAAGGAATGACGACCTGGGATGAGCTAGACAACTTCTCTGAAGGAGAATCTAAAGGAGAGAAGGAAATCAAGATCTCAGGACCTGAAGAGCAAATGGAATCTGAAATAGCACTAGGAACTGAAGAATCAAGCTCTGAAGATGGGTCAGACTCTGAAGATTCAAGCTCTGATGGAGAGTCAGAATCTGATAACATAGACCACATCAGAAGAAGATTAAATCAGGTATACTCTCGTCTCCCCCAAAGCCAAATTGATCAAACATCTTGAAAAAGATTTACTTAAATCCTTTAATAGTCAGTAGAAGTATAAAAAGCTTAAAGCAGACTATGAGAATTTAAATAAGCAAGCAAATCACTCTGAAGATCTTTTACAAAAATCTTTAAACAAAACAAGAGATCTTGAAAGAGGTGGTGCTATGTGTTGCAAACCCTATAATGAGCACTCTCTTGCTTTCAAAGAGTATTGCAACACAAATGCTGATCAAAATAAAATTGTTTCTATGCTTTGCAACATTAGAACCAATAATACTAATGGGATTGGATACTCTGGTGATAAAACACTAGAGGAACCAAGCTCATCAGCTATTGCTGGAAGCTCTTCACTCCCTAATCTTTATACTACATTTGTACCTGATAGTACTCAGATGGTACAAATGAAGGATAAAGATTTGGCAACTAACAGTCTAGGACCCTCAGACAAGTGGGTACCAAGAGACAGAATTATTTACTTAAATGCAGGTCAAACAAGGACTCTGGACGTTCCAATCACATGGATGCATGTGAATGTAAATGGAAGGAGAGCAATTGAGCATAGAAGGCACATTTTGGATGAGTCAGATGGAGAAGAAGATGAATTGGATTACATAAGGAACAGGAGAGAGTATGAAGAATTTGAAGGTTGTTTTTAAGAAGACTATGATGATAGCAACTCTCTATGGTGGGATGAATGCCCAGACTTTGACCTTGAAAGAGATTGACAAGAAAAGCCTAAAGTGTACATAAATAAACGGCTTACAGTTGAACAAAATGTCATCAACACAACAAAGCTTCAAAATCAGGTAAGTAACTCTCAACTCCTGAATGACAAGTCAGAGGAATAACATTCAAGGTTAAAAATGTTTTTTAGGACACTTGATTTATTAAACAAAATGATTCAGAAATAAAACCTTGAAAAATCATGTCTGAACATATATTTTAAAATGTCCTGAAAGATTTATTTTTAGACTCTGAAGAACTTTAGATTTCAGCATCTGAAGTAGTTCAGACTCTGAGAAATTTTCAACCTCTGAAGGTTAAACCTCTGAAAAGGAAATGAATTGCAAACGTTTAAGTATTATTTACTGAAACGTTTTGGCGCTAAATGGTCAACATGTACACACGTTCTGATTGGTTTGAAACAGTTAATGACGGTTCTTATTTCTTTTTGATTTAATTTAATATGTGTTTTATTTTGCTTTTAAACAAAATCACTGAAACACTTGCACACTTTTCACTATCACATCCCACACTTTCGTCTTCTAAACTTCAGAAAACTTTCTTTCTCATTCTATTAGCAACACCCAGAACCCTAACCTTCAGAAATGGCAATGACATCTACATCAGCTTCAAATTCCATGTTTGCGTTCCCTAAGAACTTTCCTATCAACACTACTGCATGCGATGAGATGTACTCCACCGATTTGTCTCTCAAGATGGAGGGAAAATCATTAAACCTGGTTATGGAACAACCAGTTGATTTTGACAGTTTGGGGAAGAATCACTTTGATGTTCTAAAATACTTTATTGATCATGATGGGAGCTTTAGATATATGAATTTACTAAATGGTCCTATCGACCCTACATTGGTGAAAGACTTTTGGATTAGAAGCAAAGTGAAGACTGTTGATGATTATAATAAGGAGCTGGCTGCAAAGAGGAAAGAGAAACCTGAGAATAAGAAAAAGACGCCTCAAGAGTTAGGCTTAAGGATTGTTGAAGAAACTGAGGTGCGCTCTATTGTATGTGGCTTTGAAGTGGTTCTCACTGCTTCAAACTTGGCTAAGGTTTTATCTATCCCTAATGAAGGTATCTACTACACCTTTAGCCAAAGTGAAGCAAAGAACTCAGAGTTTCTGGTAAATATGACTAAACAATGCTACGCTGAAGGAAAGAGTTGTGAAAGCAACAAGATAAGTGATTTGAAGCCTACTCAGAAGGTATTAGCCAGAATAGTGTTGGGTTCAATATTTCCAAGGAGTGGAAGTTCTGACCAACTATCATGGGATCATAGACACTTTGTCTATTTTCTCACAAGGAATTTTGATTTGAATTGGGCTAAATACATCTTCAATCACCTCTGCAAAGCTGTGAATGCTATTCAGAAGAAAACCAAGCCCAATGTACATGTCATCTACCCAAGGATACTCAGTGAGATTTTCTATCAATGTGGAGTGATAGACATAATCAAAGCTGCTGGTCATGAGAATCTGCTAAGAGAGATCAAAGCTTCTACAATCTCTGCTCACACCCTCTCCAACATGAACTTGCTGACAGGACAAGAGGTGCAACCGTCTGATCCATTTGAACCTCAACCACATTCAGGATCTTCTATGGTGGAGAAATTTAAGATTGACAAACCTGCTGTCTCAAATTGTATTGACAATCAGTACATACAACTGCTGGAAAACCAAGGTGAAGGGTTTGAGATTAAGAAGGAATAATTGAAGAAGAAAAGGAAGAGGCTTGTGAAAGCAAAGGTGGAGAAGAGTGAAGCTACAAAGGTAGAAGGAAAGGGAAAGACCAAGACCAAGGCTGGAAGTTCAAATGTTGTAGTGGTACAAGATGAAGTAAGTGAAGATGATGATGAACCTCTAAGTGTCAGGCAGAAGAAACTTGCCAAGGAGCCTAAGAAGAAGAATGTTGAAGGCTCAAACCAAGACAACTCAGGTAATGTATCTCTACCTAAACCTGCTGTTGTAATTGCTCAAGATACTCAATTAACCCCATCATCAACCCAACCCAGAAATTCACCTCAACAATTCCTTGAACAACATCTAGGTGGTGAATTATCTAACCAAACTGAAACCACAAATCTAGTTCAGAACCCATCCATCCTTCCAACCTCTGAACAGATTCAGAACCCCATTCCAAAAATTAACCAGACAAGTCCTGAAGACAATCTCACCTTAAAACAACTTGTCTTTGAACCTGTCCACTCAGACCCTCCTTTACCAGAGATAATTCATTCTGAACCTCCTTCACCAGAACCAGTTCAAACACGCCCAGAACCTCGTACACCTGAACACCAAACACCATCTGAACACAAACCCTCTGAACATCAAGATCCTGAAAACCAAACACAACCTGAACAACAAAACACTAAAGAACTTGAACATCACTCTGATATTTCAGAACATACTGAACCTGTTGTCTTAGAAGAAACCCAGAACCCTCCATCATCAAACCATGTTGAGGCTATGGTCCAATAACTTCATGTGAATGATTTCCGTCTCAAAGACTTTGTTCAAACCTGCCCTAGACCTCAACAGCAACCTCAACCACAAACATCACCTCAACACACCATTACACCCTCAACCACTGAACTTCACCCAACCAACTCAAATGACCTTGATATCTTGAGTAAATGCAACAACTTGTTTAGCCAGATACATGGTCTTCATGATCTAAGGCAATGTGATATGCCTTCATCTGAGTATGCTGCTCATTGGGTAAGTCTGATTGAGGAATTGGTGAAAGGGTTGTATAGTCTTCAGAAGGCAGATGTTGAAGAGCAAAAGAAGTTTGACAAGGGAAAAGCTTCCAATGTTGAGGATGTCATTCAGACTCAGAAGGACATAGAGAGGGATCAACCTGAATCCTCTACTGTGAGAGAAAATGTTGAGCAAAACTTGAGGGATAAGTTAGCTTCAATTGAGCAAGATCTGAATGAACCAATTCAAGACAATCTGGGAGCTAATCCAACCAACCAAGAGCACCTGAGGAATCCAGTTTATGAAGCTGACATTGAGAGGATTGAAGCCAAAGTGAACAAATACATTGGACTAATGGAGGAAGTTAATGGAAATCAGAAGGAGATCATGAAAACCCTAACTTTTCTCTGTAGTCGTCCACAATAAAACCCTAGGATTTCTTTTAAATGTTTATTTGATTAATATTTTGTTAAGCACTTTGATAGGATTGAGTCTATCCTTTTGTATGTTTTGACTTCTTTGTGCTATTCTGAAATATTTATTCACTACGTTTTTATTCTGGATGCTTTTATTTCTTTTCTGATTCTTTAAACTTTTTGATAGTTTTTATTTCAATTGAGATTTAATCTTTTATGATCATTTTTATTCTTCAATTGGCTTTCAAAACCTTCTTTTAAAAGTTTATTCCATTTAAAAACAGTTTTTCAATTGGTATTTCAAACTCTTGTGTTTCTGTTCATAAAATTGTTTTTCAATTAGTACAATATTTGACTATTCTTAAAGAATCAAATTGCATAACAAGAGAAGAAACATAATAAGAAAATCAAATTAAACAAGCCAAAGCAATTGAATTTTATTTCATTGAGAACATAAGTTACTGATATGACCTTTGAAGAGGGGAGTTGGGGTTATCCAACTGTTCGGTCGATTTCCTTGAAGAGACCTATTCTGATGCATCAGATTGGTTTTCTTTAGGAAAAGACACTAGCTCATCTAGAGCCTTGGATATCAGATTAATTTTCTTCAGGAAGATATGTCTTCAGAAACTCAAACCAGTCAAGGTCCCAAGTTTTTTCTTCAGACTTTGAACTGAGTTTTTCTTTTTCAGACACTGGCTTTGTTTCTCTTGATTTCTTCGTATGTTTTCTCCTATCTTGACTAACTCTCTTTGAATCTACCTTTTTCTTTTCTGAGCGTTTCATTTTTTCTCTCAATTTCTCTATCACAACCTAAGATTATTCTGTATATCATGATAACCTCTGAACCTTGTGCGTGTATACGTTTCTAATGCCTCTGATCCTATTGTCATTCATTAATTCATTTAGATATTTGTCTAATTCATCTGGCATTTTAAATAAGCGCATAATTTTCAGGAGAATATATTTATTAATTGAAGTTTATTATTCATAGATAGTTTTTGAGTAAGGGTGCAACTTTATTCAAAGATTATTACACTATGAAAAGAAGAAGCTTACAAACCTTGTTCTCGGCATAGTAAAATATGAATAATTTATGTCATATAATAAAGTAATTCTTAAACTGATTAAAATTAACTATGGATACAAAATAGGGGGAGCTTACAAACCTAACCCTATGGACTATCGGACTTAAGGGCAGCTTGCAAAACTCAGAAGCCTAATGTCAACATAGCTGAATTTTATCAACAACAATTGTATTTAATACTTATATTTGTCATCATCAAAAAGGGGGAGATTGTTGGAACAAAATGTGTTTTGGTACACACCCTTAGTTTTGATGATAACAAAGTATTAAATGGACAATTGATTAAATTAAGTGTGCAGGAAAATATTAAGTTTATACAAGAGCACACTTGATTTATGCTCTGAAGGAACCTTATGAAAGTCTGAATCATTACACTCTGAAAGAGTTCAGAAGCTAAACGTAGTCAGAAGCTCAAAAGGGATCAGGATGTCTACAAGAGTTCAGAAGCTTAAGAGAAGTTCAGAAGCTCAGAGACATTTAGATGCCTATAAGAGTTTAGAAGCTATTTGGTGTTAGTCAAGAGTTATTCAGAAGATGAAGACGTTCAGAAACTGAATTACGAAGGACTATCAGAGGCCAAATATTCAAGACCATCAGACTTCAAGATATCAAGGTTCATCAGATGTAAAGAGATTTCCACTGGTCATCAGAAAGGCTACATAACCCACTCTTACTAAGCCTGATGATCTCTTTAAGGACAACTAATTACAACGGTCATAAAGGATGTGATCCTATTCTCTTTAGGAGCTAGTTGTACCTTATTAATGTATTTGGACAGACAGTAAAACGTGAGCTTAACTGTGAAGAAGACGTGACTCTGCTTAGAGTATATTCAAAAGTTACGGCTTAAGCAATAAGGAATCAACAACTGTCCATTTACAACGGGATTCTACAACGTCTCAATATCTTTCCTCACTCATATATATATGTCAAAGAAAGAAATTGATGACAACTGATCTTCAAATATTTTATCTCTCAAGATTAAGTGAGAACTTGAAAACTAGCTAAAGCCTCTGAAGTTATTATTGTAATAGTTTTAAGCTTAGTAGTTAGTATTTACTCCTGCGTGAGTAATTTGGAAAAGTCTCTTATCTTTTTGATTTGAGCAACGAAGTCTCTTATCTTGTGTGATTAGAGCAAGTAAGTCTCTCTGTCTTGTGTGACTTAGAGCAAGGAAGTCTCTCTGTCTTGTGTGACTTTGAGCAAGGAAGTCTCATGCTTGTGTGCTTGAGCACTAGGATTGTAATCTTTTGATTATAGTGAAATCCCTTGGAAGTGCAAGGGGACTGGAGTACTCTCGTTTTGTGAGGGGAACCAGTATAAATCCTTGTGTCTCTCTCTCTCTCTCTCTTTCTCTCTCACTCTCTTATTTACTCTTCCATCTTTACATTTAGATTCAAGTTGTTTGTGTTGATTATTCCGCGGTGCTTGAAGACTTTGATAAAAACTTAAAACACAATTCAACCCCCCCCCCCCCCCCCCTTCTTGTGTTTTCTCCCACGCACATTCAATAAGTTCTTCATGCAAAAAAACTCTTCATGCAAGATCTAACAAAAAAGCAAGGAGCTAAAAAAAGAAAAAAATATCGGATCTATAAAATTAAACAAACATATTCTTCATGCAAGATCTAACATAAAAGTAAGGAGTTGAACACGAAAAAGATGAAAGAAATAACTTGTTCATGCAAGATCTAACAATATTTTGAGCAATTGAATATGAATAAATTGAAACAAAAAACTTGTTCATGTAAGATCTGGAAAACTAAACCAAGCAAAAAAAGATGCATGGAACAAAATTATGTTTCTTGAGACACACATGCAGAGTGATAAGAAAAGCAAATATATTAGTAACATGCAAGGACATAAAGAAATTTGTATTTTGTAACTATATAAAAGAAAACTAACCTGAATGAAAAACCACAACAATATTATAACCTGCACTACGAGAAAATTAGACGAGTTAGAAAAAAAAGAGCTACAAATCATATGATGAAATAGAATGAATAGTGTTGAACTCCCTATTTTCCGTTGAAGAAATAAGGAAGAAAGAAGAACTAACCTCTTGACTTGGAAAGAGAAATGGAAAAGTGAGATAATGACCCTTTCTGCAAAGGGATTTTGTATATGGATTTTGTGTTAAACTTTAGCAGTTGATGTGACTTTGGTTAGAATGGTTAGAATTTGGAACATTTATTCAGATTTATTAGATTTAAAGTAGGTTGTATTGTAACAACAGAAGAAACATGTGTAATTGAAAAGTTGAAAAACAATTGGATTACACATGTCAAGACAGGGTTTAGCATGGGCAATTAAGTAATTTAATCATACTCTACCTTTCTTATATTACTAGTAACATGCCCGTGCGGTCGCACGGGTCACGCGTTCCGCGCGTTATTTTTTTTTATAAATATTTTGTGCATAGTTTTTAATTAACATAATAGATAAAAATTTCACTAATGTGTATAAATAAATTAATTTAATTGAATTAAATAAATTAAATCAAATGGTTGGAGTCATAAATAAAATCTAGAAATTATCGTTTATTTATAATTGATATTTAAATATTGAAAATGAAAAGGAGTACAAAATATATTAAATTAAAGTAAAATGCAAAGTACAATAAATAGGGGAATTATATATTTCTTTCTGCGCGTAAGAAAGAATTATATAAAATGTTACATATAAAATTTTACATAGAAATTTTAAAAAGATGACATCTATCAAAACTACCAAATTTAAATCTAACAGTATCGCCTGATACAAAATTGTTTTTGCTGCAAACAGAATTCCATTGATATCCTAATTTTGTATTTTTATTTGAACCTTTTTTTGATTTAACTAAAAATTAATTATGTCGTCCATCGTCAGTACAGACTATCAGTTCTTCAAATCCGTAGAACCATAAATATTCACCGAAATCGTTTTTTAAATCCTACACAGAAATAAAAAATGTATATTAAGTAAATATATTAAAATATTTTAAAATAGTAAAGTAAATATATAAATGCAATTGTTTAAATATGATAGTACTGAACTAATTTGGTCTTGTTTAGGATTGCTTCACTTAAGTTGACATCAAATAAAGTAGTTGCACCAGCAAGTGTGCTTCGGCTATGGAATGGGAGTAATTGATCTGAAGAATCTATAATTCTGAAAGATATAATTCCGAAACATCGATAACCATAGTAGGAAAAAAGAACATCGACATTGTTGTCGAAATGAGCGTAATTAGTTAATGAATTCCATCCACCAATTATAAGAGGATGATAAATTTTTTTGTTATACTGCAAGTAATTAATACATCCACTTTTGTGTACACGTGCCACCAAGTTCTTAATTCTTTCCAATATTTAAGAACAAAATTTGGATCATTCTCAGCATAGCTCTAAAAAAAGTAGATAACAGTTAGTAATGAATAAAAGATTATAGTTAATGGTAAAAAAAAATGAAGAATTAGAAAAGATTGTTAATATTACCTGATTTCCATAGTGAATAATATGGAATATGGCTTTAGGTGTAGTGGATAATATTTCTCTTATACTATTCAATTCTCTTCTCTCTAACTCAAAAGTGATGTTTAAATATGCTTAAGTTTTGTTGATGACATGAAAATTTCATTGTGTGGAATAAATATTTTGGTATTGGTGGTTGAAGAAAATAGTAATGCAACGTGAAAAATTAAGAAAAGTTGTTAGATTAATTACGAATTTGTACGAATATATATATATATATAGATGTGTTTAATCAGTTAGATTCTTGCATTTAAAATTAAAATAATGTATTGAGAGGACATAAGATTCTTAAAGATAAAAAAGGTGATAAAATTTAATAAAAGATTTTAATATATGGACCATTAATACTTGAAGCAAAATCGTGTAGGTGGCTTGTGCAACTATAAATTGATTGCAAAAGTAGTCGTTGTATCGATAGCAAATATGTTAGGCGAATTGATTTAATTTGGGCAATATCAATTTAAAGTATACTTCTTCGGTCACTATTATAAGCAAAAAATCACTTTTTAGATTCATTGAAAAACAAAAGTGGTTTTTTTCTTATAATAGTTACTGTTACTGGAGGGAGTATGATTTTTGTGGGTATAAATATGTGTATTGTGTGATACGTTTAGTATTGTAAATTGAGTATTATTTAAAAAAATTAAATGGAACCTTTGAGTTCAGTTTTAGCAAGAAGTCTAATAGCAACATTCTATGGTGAGTAAGTGATATTTAAATTTTTCGCATCATGATACTACAGTTGAAGCATAAAATATTTTTATTTAATTAAAATTGATAAACTTGTTGTTGAAAAGTCGGAATATAAAGAACAAAATTAAGAAACATGAATTCGAGAAAGGATAAAAGAAATACAGAATACTTAATAATTCAAACAAACAGTAGTACAGAATATTGCAAACAACTTGAAGAAAAAGATTGAAGAGTACAATTGATAATACAACACACATAATATTAAATTAAAAATACTGAATTATAAAGACAATACAATTTTTCATGTCAAAGCTTAAAAATAACTAATGTCGGTATTACATAATACTGGCAAGAATGACATTTTTTTTATCCATATCTCCATCAATTTCCAGGTGAAGTAAATTGCCCTCTTCAATTTGGTTGAGTTCACAAAATGAAGTCCACCCTTCTCCAAATTTAACAGCTCTGGAATTTTCGTAATCAATGATCAATTGTATAGTAACAATGTGGTTCAAAGGGCGTATGATACAGTGAATTGGAACTTTTTGGATTATATGTTGAAGAGAATGGGTTTCGCGGATGAGTGGCGGCGTTGGATTCGATCATGTGTTTTCCAAAGTTCCATTTCCATTTTGATTAATGGTAGTCCCACGGCTGACTTTACTGTTGGGAAAGGTTTACGACAAGGTGACCCACTTTCCCCATTTCTTTTCCCCATTTCTTTTCTTGATAGTCGCGAAAGGTCTTACGGGGCTTATGAATAAAGCGGTGGATAACAAACTTTTTAACAGTTATAAGGTTAGCAATAATATATTATTTAACACACTCCAATTTGCTGATGATACTATTATAGTGGGAGAGGGAAATTGGAATAATCTTTGGCTCATAAAAACCGTGTTGAGAAGTTTTGAGTTAGTGCCGGGCTTGAAGGTGAATTTTTTTCAAAAGTAAGCTAGCTTTATGGCATTAATCTAGACAATTGTTTTTTAAGAGTGTGAGGAATTCCTTCTTCATCATAAATTTTCCATTGATTGTCCAGCTCTTAAAAACATTGAGCAACAAAAAAACGATTGATTTCTCCTACATTCTGCATTATATAAAAGAAATGTTAAATATTAATTGAGTAAAGAAAAAAAAATGTCTAATTACAAAACCTGTGTAGTAACATGCACCGTCTATATTAATTGAGCAATGTCTATCACATGTAGATCTTGTTATACTGAATCCTGTAGTATCTATTTAAAAAGATCTGCAAAATCTAAGGACTAAAAATATGAAATGGTTGGGATTATTCTTGAAATTTTGAAAAAATTTAAAGACTAAAAAAATTAAAATGAAGTTTTCGGACAATGACATGAATTTTTTTTTTATGGATTTGATTAATCTTGATAATGGAAAATTCAATGGGATTTTTTTTTACGTTCTCATGTTAATTTTAGTGTTAGTATACTCTATCCATCCCATAATATAAGTAAAAAAAATTAAGTTTCATAGTTTGAAATATGATTTTTTGTGTTTTTTTAAATAAGTTTCATTGGAAGATATAAAAAGAATTTTGATTGGTTATTGATTATGGGCAAAATAAGAAAGAGAGTAATTTTTATAAGAATAAGTAAAAGTAAACTTTGAAATGATAAAAGTTGGTTTTTTTGCTGATAATTTGGGACAAGAAGAAGTAGTTTTTTTGCTTATAATATGGAACGGATATAGGAATAGGAATGTAACGTGAAAAAAGAATCATTTGTGTCAGGAAAAAAGAAATTTACACGCGACAATATTGGTGCATGTGGGTGATCAGTTTAGATTCTTGTATTTATGAAAATTATCTGTATTGAAATGACATAAGATGCAAAAAAATGGAAAAGCTGAGATTTAGTAGAGTTTACTCTGTTCAAAATTTATGATGCCATTAAACTACAAATCGTAGTAGTAGCAGAATCAATGAATAAAGTGATACTCCTCTAATCATAAATATAAGCAACAAAAATTAAAGGCACACTCTTTAAAAAAGTGAATTAAATGATTAGGAAAAATGTCATTTCTATTTTTACCCTTATTTTTTGTTTTAAATTAAATTACTACTATATGACGGTGCATGTTACTATACAGGTAATATGTTTGAGTCTTATTTGAGACTATAATAATCATTATAGTAACTTATATTTGAGACTTTCAATATTTTTGTTTAGTTGCTCTTATATGAGATCGGAGGGAGTACATTTTAGTTAAAGTTAGAGAAAATATATAAAATATGCATATTATTTAATCATCTAATAAATGGGGTATATATACTCCCGCAATCCTTTTTTATAAGCAAAACTAAACATTTCAGATTCATTGAATAATTAATATATCTTGTCTGTATTATGGACCAAACCCATCAATTATTAAATGAATTTAAAAAGTATACTTTATAAATTAATATTTATATCAAGATATAGTATTGTTTTAAAATAATATTTATATATTGTCGTTTTAACTTGTAATATTTTGAAAAATGGTTTTATAAAATCTATTTTAAAAAATACAAAGTAAAAATCTTTTTCACAACAAGTCCTATGGTGACAATTTTGCTCTGAAAATTGACATTACAAAAGCATTTGATGCTTTAGACAGGAGTTTACTGCTTAAAGTTTTGAAGAGTTTTGGTTTTAATGAAGTTTTTTGTAATTGGATTCTTGTCATTTTTCGACCAACCTACCTTTCCGTTTATATCAAAGGCAAATCCCATGTTTACTTCACTTGCTCTAGAGGGGTTAGGCAGGGGGATCCTCTCTCTCTCTCTCTCTCTCTCTCTCTCTCGTCTCTCTCTCTCTCTCTCTCTCTCTCTCTCTCTCTCTTCTCTCTCTCTCTCTCTCTCTCTCTCTCTCTCTCTCTCTCTCTCTCTCTCTCTCTCTCTCTCTCTCTCTCTCTCTCTCTCTCTCTCTCTCTCTCTCTCTCTCTCTCTCTCTCGTCTCTCTCTCTCTCTCTCTCTCTCTCTCTCTCTCTCTCTCTCTCTCTCTCTCTCTCTCTCTCTCTCTCTCTCTCTCTCTCTCTCTCTCTCTCTCTCTCTCTCTCTCTCTCTCTCTCTCTCTCTCTCTCTCTCTCTCTCTCTCTCTCTCTCTCTCTCTCTCTCTCTCTCTCTCTCTCTCTCTCTCTCTCTCTCTCTCTCTCTCTCTTGTTTTGTTTAGCTAAAGATGTTCTCAGCAGGTCCATTTCAAAACTTATGTCACAAGGCAGCCTCAATTTCATTAAAGGGACCAGGAATTTTATGAGTCCTTCTCATTCCTTTTATGCAGATGATCTTTTTGTCTTTTGTAAAGGTAATATTTCTGTCCTTAAAGCTCTCAAGGATCTTTTTGATAAATATGCTCTAGAGTCTGGTCAAGTTATTAATACGTCTAAGTCAACCATCTTCTCTGGTTCAATAACTACCGGCAGACTCAATCTTATTGTTCAGTTGTTGAATTTCAATTTAGGATCTCTTTCTTTTAATTATTTGGGAGTTCCCATTTTTAGAGGAAAGCCCAAGACTTGTCATCTTCAGCTTGATGCTGACAAAATCAAATTGAAGCTCTCAGCTTGGAAAGCTTGTCTTCTTTCCATTGCTAGAAGAGTTCAACTAGTTAGAGTAGTGATTCAAAGCATGCTAATCTATAGCATTACTCTTTATTCTTGGCATGTTACTTTTCTAAAAGATATAGAGAAATGTATTAGAAAATTCATTTGGAGTGGAGACATTGACAAAAGGAAACTTGTTACTACCTCTTGGTAAAACGTTTGTAGGCCTTATGCGCAGGGGGTTTAAATCTTAGATCTTTGACTAAATTAAATTCAGCCACAATCCTCTAATTATGTTGTACTCTTCTCAATTCACAAAACTTTTGGTAAAAACTTTTAAAGGACAAAGTGATTAGAGGTAGAAGAACTATACAACACCATATTTTTTTCTTCTATTTAAAGCACATCAAAGATGACTTTACAGTGATCATGGATAACACTATAAGACTTCTTGGTGATGGTAAGGAGATTAATTTTTGGAATGTCAATTGGTGTGGAACTCCCTTATTTGAACAATTATATATACCAATTAAAATTAGTCACTCACTTTCTTCATCAGTTAGTGACTACATTTTCAATGGTCATTGGGTCATGTCTACTCAGCTTTCTCTGGTCTACCATAATCTAAGCTCCATTATTTCACAAGTTACTATTCCTGATAAGCTTTTGTGGAAGCATACAGAACCTGGTGACTTAAACTCAAGGAAGCTTATCATTTCAAAATGCAGCAGTTCCAAGATTTGTGTTGGGCTAAATATATTTGGAGCATTGATATTTAACCCTCCAAATATTTGTTTGTTTGGAGATTAATGCATGAAAAAGTTCCAACAGATGAGAATTTAATGAGAAGAAGTTGTTGTATCCCCTCTATGTGTAATATATGCAACATGCATGTTGAATCATCCTTCCATATTTTCTTTGAGTGTGATTATGCCATAAAGTTGTGGCCTTGGTTTGCTGGTTGTCTCAATATTGTTTTGCAGTTTAATTCTATGGAAGACATGCGGAAGCTTTGTGATCTTAATTGGTCCCCTCAGTGCAAGATTACAATCACTGCGGCTATTATCAATCTGCTCTCAACACTATTTGGTTGGTAAGAAATCAGGCTAGATTTAACAACAAGCTCATACCCTGGAAATCTTCCATTTCCTTGATTATTGCTAGCACTGCTTTAACCAGAAATAACACTTGTAAATCTTCTTCAAATTCCATTAGAGACTTCACTTTCTTGAAGATATTTAGAGTTACTGTTAGAAATTGATATTTTCCTTAAAGTCCATCCATTGTGATCGAAGCCCAAATACATTGTGATCCAAGTCCATCCATAACATTTTGTATGTGATACACTTGGCTTGTTGCATGTATCATACTTGTATTGTTGCATCTAACACTTGTATGGTTCCATGTAATTTATTTAACACTTGTATTTTTGCATTTACCACTTGTATGGTTGCATGTAGTTCCTTTACCACTTGTCATGTTGCATGTATTTCTTTTGACACATGTCTTCATGCATGTAAACCATTGTAGTTACTCTTCTCCTATAAATAGGAGTTAACAATGTACTTTGAATCATCAAGCAATAACAACATAACCTTTTCCTTCAATACTTTATAGTCTTTCTAGTTTTCTAGTCCCTCTTTAACTCTTCTCCACCATTTTATCATAGCCTTTGGCTCCGTTTGGATTGATGGAATGTAATGGAATGGAGCGGAGCGGGATGGAATAGAATAATGTTTCATTGTTTGGATTTGAAAAATAATAACGGAATGGAATGAAATAGGATGGAAGGAATTCCATCCCATACAACCACTTACCTTCAATTTTGTTCCTATTTTTTTTTTAAATATCCAAACAATGAAATGAAAGATTTATTCCATTCCGCTCCATCTCATTCCACTCCCCTCTATTTCGCTCCGCTCCATTCCATTATATTCCATCAATCCAAACATATTCTTTGTTTTTTCTTACGGTTACAATACATCATCTTAAAACTCTTATCCTTAAAGAAATCATATGTCAGTCTCCTTATTTGAATTGGATCAAATGTAAGATTGATGGAACATCTTGTGGGAATTCAATAAATGCTTCATGTGGTGGAGTGTTTAGAAATAATAATGTTGATTTTGTGTTTGCTTTTGTTGATCCTTTAGGAGTTGCAACTTCTTACTCTGCTGAATTTTGTGGTGCAATGAAGGCAATTGAGATTGCTTTTGATAAGAATTGGTTCAATCTATGGTTGGAAACAAACTCTTGGTAGTGGCAGCTTTCAATAATCCTTCAAAACCAGTTGCTTGGCCTCTAAGAAATAGATGGAAGAATGAGTTGTTTATGCTCAATCATATGAATTGTATGGTTACGCATATTTATAGAGAGAGTAACAAAGTGACAGATCTTATTGCTAATCATGGTCTGAGTCTTTCTTCTTCCACTACTTGGCTCACTTCTCCTTTGTTTATTTATGACTATTTGAATTATAACAAACTAGGTATGCCTAGTTTCAGATTATGTACCCCTTAATGAAGTTTTGGTTTGGTCCCCTCCATTTGTACTGCTTTCCTTTTAATTAGTTTATATAATATTTTGTGATGGTTAGCTCTTTGCTACCATCTTTTGATCCAAAAAATAAAAATAAATAATCAACTATTTTATTGCATCGAATCAAATTAAATATTAATACTTCAATAAATTAAAAAGGAAAGAAAATTAATTTCATAAATCTTTGTTAGTTGATGTGATTTAGTTTTTCATATATATATATATATATAAATATATGAAAATGAATGAATTTTGGAAGAAAATAAAACTGAAAACGCGAGTCTCCCATTATACAAGGGTTTGATTGGTGAACTGAGAAGAAATGGTAAGTGATTAATTTAAGGTTGGATTGAATAAAAGAAATAAATTGTGAGAGTGATTAATTTAAGATTGTTAGAGATATTATGATATATAATATGTAATTTGAGAGAGAAGGAATAATATAAAGGAATTAGAGTGATTGCATTAATTGGAAAAGTGTTATGTAAAAGCTTATATAGGAAACTTGATTAACAAGTAACCATGGTAGAATGAATAAGTCAACTGTCTAACTATAGTAAACTAATCCTAACAAACAGATAGTAGTTACAAAACAGTTACAAGCTATTAACCAACTAACAAACTATACTTTGAATTACAATTCATAACATGCCCACTTAATTCAAATTGTTTTCTAAGGTTGTGGCTCCAATTTTGCTCCTTAGCTTTATGAACCTGTCATGTTTCAAGCCCTTTTTTCAAAATATCAGCTTCTTGTACTTCAGTAGGACAATGAGTTAGCACAATTCTTCCATTGTTTACTTGTTCCCTAATGAAATGGAACCTTGTTTCGATATGGTTACTCCTACCATGAGATATGGGATTCTTTGTCAAGTTGATTACAGACTTATTATCAACAAGGAGTTGAATTGGTTCTGTAAGTTCAACTTGAATATCCTTCAACAGAGATTCAAACCATATACCTTGACAAGCTAAGACACATGCAATGTACCAGCCTCACAGGATGAGAGAGCAATGACTGGTTGTTTCTTGGAACACCATGAGATTGGTGCATTCAGAAATTTGAAAATGTAACCTGTGTGAAGGTGTGAAAAACACAAGAATGGGGGTTGAATTATGTTTTTAAAAGATAAAAACTTTTCTAGCTATCAGATTTAAATGCAGCGGATATAAGATAACTAGATAAACACAAGACAAGTAAAAGCAGAGAGTGAGAGAGAGAGAGATGAACACACAGAGATTTATACTGGTTCCTCTCACAAACCGAGAGTAGTTCAGTCCCCTTGCACTTCCAAGGGATTTCACTATAATCACTAAAGATTACAAACTCAAATGTTCATGCACACAAGCAAGAGACTTCACAAATGTTAAAACAAATAATCAACACTAATACACTTGTAAAATAGACGTGTTGTAAAAATCTAAACTTAACAAGACTCTCTAACACTTAAAACTATTTGAGTGAATAGTTTAGAGCTTTGAGTCTTTGAAATATCAAAAGATATTTGAAGCTTAGTGTGTTGTTCAAAATGATAGTTCAATTGTTCAGTAGTCCAGTATCAGTAATTCAGTAGTCTTTTCCCAAGAAGGTTGTCCTCTATATATGGTCAAGTAAATTGTAGACGTTGAGATAAGACCGTTGTAGAAGATTTGACAGCTGTTGATTTTAGTAGATATCAATTTGATTCTCTTTTACCAAAAGAAGTAAATCAATTTCACTACTCTTTCGTTGTTGAAACGCTCCACCAATTTAAGTAAGGATAGTATAGATTTGTACTATGTGCTCCATTTGATGATAAGGTTGAGGATAAGAATGATGTACTATTTGATTATTCCTTAACCATGAGTTGTCTTCCTTCAAAAAAACATCCTAGAAGCTTTTATCAGAGATACGAGGTTTCTGAAAAACAGAGTATGCTTCTTTAGGATAAATTGAACTTTCATCTTCTAATAGTGTCTGTCAGATATCTAAAGATTCTCTTTACAGCAGTAAAATGAGATTCTCTAGGATCTGATTGGAATCTAGCACACAGACATACACTAAACAAAATGTCAGGCCTTGATGCAGTTAGGTAAAGTAAGGAGTCAATCATACCTCTGTAGACTTTTTGGTCTACCTTGCCTTCAGATTCATCTTTACTTAGACTACTTGTTGGATGCATAGGTGTAGACATTGGTTTGCAGTCTTCCATGTTGAATTTCTTCAGAAGCTCTTTGGTATATTTAGTTTGATGAATGTAGGTTCCATTTTTGGTCTGATTGATTTGAATTCCTAGAAAGAATTTTAGTTCTCCCATCATGCTCATCTCAAATTCATTCTGCATTACTTGAGAAAATTCTTTGCACAAGGATGGATTAGCAGAACCAAAAATTATATCATCAACATAGATTTGAATAATCAAGATATCATTTCTAAATGTTTTTCTGAAAAGAGTATTGTCAACTTGCCCTTTTTGAAAACCTTTTTCAACTAAGAAGTTACTCAATCTTTCATACCAAGCTCTGGGAGCTTGTTTAAGACCATAGAGTGACTTCTTCAATTTGAAAACATGTTCGGGATTCAAGGAATCTTCAAATCCTGGTGGTTGTTTGACATATACTTCTTCTGAAATTAACAATTTAAAAATTCACTTTTAACATCCATTTGATACAATATAATATTATGATTAGAAGCATAAGAAATAAGTAACCTAATTGCCTCAAGTCTTGCAACTGGGGCAAATGTTTCTATGTAGTCAATTTCTTCTTGTTGACTATACCCTTGAGCTACTAATCTTGCCTTATTTCTGACCACCTCTCCTTGCTCCTCATTCAACTTATTTCTGAACACCCATTTTTTTCCAATGATGTTCTTATGATTAGGCTTAGGAACTAAACTCCAGACTTCATTTCTTTCAAACTGATTAAGTTCTTCTTGCATAGCAACAATCCAAGCATCATCAGAAAGTAGGGGTGTTCGTGGTTCATGAACTGCACTGAATTGAACCATATAAATGGTTCAGTTCAGTAACTGGAACCACTTTTTATAAAAACTGGTTTATTTTTAAAACCAGTTACAATTCGGTTCAGAACCAGTTTACACTTTTTAACTGGTTTAAAACCAGTTTTTTAATAAAAACCGGTTTATTTTTTAAAAACTGGTTTTCAACCAATTCCCTGAAGAAAAATATCGAAATATTTTTCTCGAAAAAGTCTAGAACTTTTTTTCCGAAAAAGTCGAAATTTTTTCCCAAAATAAAAATCAGAAATTTTTTTCCGAAAAAATCGAAAATTGTTTCCTAAAAAAGGTTGGAAAATTTTTTCCCGAATAATTGAGAACTTTTTTTCGGAAAAATCAAGAATTTTTTTCCGATAAAACTCGAAATGTTTTCCCCAAAAAAAGATCGGAAACTTTTTTTCGGAAAAATCGAAAACTTTTTTCCGGAAAAAATTTCCCGATTTTTTCCGGAAGCTTTTTTCTGAACTAGTTATAAACTGAATTGTAACTGTTTTTTAAAAGTGGTTCAGTTCAAAACTAAATTAAATGGTTCAGTTTAAAATATGGTTCATTGCAGTACGAATTACAATTTGGTTCAGTTAACTGAATTTTTGAACACCCCTATGAGAAAGTGCTTCTTCTATTGAAGTAAGTCATAGAAATCAATCGAAAAAGTGAATCCTCATTTCTTAACTTTGATCTTGTTTTCAGTGGACTATCTTTATTTCCCAAGATTAATTCTTCTAGATGTGAGGATTTGTACTTGAAAGATCTTTTGGGTTGCATTTCTTCTTCAATGTTGTCACTTTTGTGTTCAGGTTCTGAATGTCTTTCAGAGGCTGATACTTCAGTCGTTGTGTTGTTGGTCTCTGAGAATTCTATGTGTTCTGATGTGTTATCATACTCTGAATCTTCATCATCTGACATTTGTAATTCTGAAAAGTTTTCAACTGGCTCTGACAATTTGTCAGGTTGTTTGTCATCAAATTTTATGTGCATAGTTTCTTCAACTATGTGAGTCTCAGAATTATACACTGCGTATGATTTTGAGCGTTCAAAAATGGTCAGCTTTCTTTGTTAAACCATCATGCTATGTTTTTAAAAGTTTTAGTTCAGCTGATGTTTTAACAAATTTATTTAAAGACATGCCAAGATAAGCTAAAAGTTGTTCTTTAGAATAATTTAGAAATACCTCTCCAAATTCTTCAGTGTCTGATTCTTCAGAGTCTGAGTCTTGTTCAGAACCAGCATCAGAATCCGCTTTTGCCATAAGTGCAACATTAGCTCCTCATCATCATCTTCAGAAGACATTTCCAAGTTCTCAAATGTGGCCATCAGACTCTTCTTGAAATTTCTTCTAAAGTTGTTTGTTCTACTACTGCACTTCTTGCTCTTGTCTTTTGATGAAGTTTCTGGACAGTCAGCAATGAAGTGTCAAGGTTTATTGTACTTGAAGCAATTCTTTTCTTCTTTACTACCATTGTTTCTTGAGTTGTTTCATTTGAAGTTTCTATTGTTCATTTTTTCCCATTTTTAAAAGTTTCTGGTGAACATAGCAAACTCTTCATCATCATCTTATTCCTCCTCTTGATCATCTAGGGAAGATTCTTCCTCAATCTCGATAGTTTTGGCCTTGAGTGCTTTAGAAGATGTTCTAGTTGATGGCAGAGCCACTGACCTTTCCTTCTTCTTAGCTACATCAGCGTTCAGTACCAATTCATGGCTCTTGAGATTGCTGATTAGTGACTCATGAATTATGCTCTCAAGATCTTTTGCTTCCTCAATAGTTGTGACCTTTGTGTTGGAAAAAAATGTGTTTTAGTACACACCCTTAGTTTTGATGATAACAAAGTATTAAATGGACAATCGATGTTACTAATGTTTAAATTAAGTGTGTAGGAAAATCTTAAGAATATACATGGGCACACTTGATTTATGCTCTGAAGGAACCTATTGAAAGTCTGAATCATTTACACTCTGAAAGAGTTTAGAAGCTAAAACATGGTCAGAAGCTCAAAAAGGATCAGGATGTCTGCAAGAGTTCAGAAGCTTAGAGAAGTTCAGAAGCTCAGAGTCATTCAGATGCCTACAAAGTTCAAAAGCTATTTGGTGTTAGTCAAAAGTTGTTCAGAAGATGAAGACGTTCAGAAGCTGAACTACGAAGGACTATCAGAGGCCAAATATTCATGACCAACCAGACTTCAAGTTATCAAGGTTCATCAGAAGCAAAGTGAATTCCAATGGTCATCAGAAAGGCTACATCACCATGTCTTACTAAGCCTGATGATCTCTTAAGGACAACTATTTACAACGGTCATAAAGGATGTGATCCTATCCTCTCTAGGAGCTAGTTGTACCTTATTACTGTATTTGGACAGACAGTAAAACGTGAGCTTAACTGTGAAGAAGAAGTGCTCTGCTTAGAGTAAATTCAAAAGTTACAGCTGTCCATTTACAACGGGATTCTACAACGTCTCAATATTTTTCTTCACTCATATATATATATATCAGAAAGAAAGAAGTTAAAAAAAAAAAAAAAAGATACTAAGAAACAACAACTGATCTTCATATACTTATACTCTCAAAATTGAGTGAGAATTTGTTAACTAGCTAAAGCCTCTGAAGTTATTATCTTGTAATAGTTTTAAGCTTAGAAGTTAGTATTACTCCTGTGTGAGTAACTTGGAAAAGTCTCAATCTTAGTGATTAGAGCAAAAGAAGTCTCTTAGTCTTGTGTGACTTTGAGCAAAAGAAGTCTCTTAGTCTTGTGTGACTTTGAGCAAAGAAGTCTCTTAGTCTTGTGTGACTTTGAGAAAAGAAGTCTCTTGCCACTTGTGACTTGAGCAAGGAAGTCTCTTGTCTTGTGTGACTTGAGCAAAGAAGTCTCTTGCTTGTGTGCTTGAGCACTAGAATTGTAATCTTTGTGATTATAGTGAAATCCCTTGGAAGTGCAAGGGGACTGGAGTACTCTCGTTTTGTGAGGGGAACCAGTATAAATTCTTGTGTGTCTCTCTCTCTCACTCTCTTATTTACTCTTCCATCATTCTCTTAGATTCAAGTTGTTTGTGTTAAGAATTCCGCTGTGCTTAAAGACTCTGATAGATACTATTATCTGGAAAAGTTTTTAAAATCTAAAACACAATTCAACCCCCCTTCTTGTGTTTTCTCCCACGCACCTTCACTTTGGTCTCCACTTATCTGTCAAGCTATTAAGTATCTTCCATACATGGTCAGAGGTAGTATAACTTTTCTTGAGAACTTTGAGGTTGGATACCAGAGTCTGAAACCTAGAAAACATAGTCTCAATGTCTTCGTCTGGCTTCATTGAGAAAAGTTCATACTGTTGAACTAAGAGTCTTGCTTTAGCATTCTGAACTTGCTTGTTCCCATCATACGTTGCGCATAGTGAATCATACATTGCATTTGTTGTAGATCTGTCCACAATCTTTGTATATTCATCATGAGAAATAGCAGACATCATCATATTCTTCACCCTATTGTGTTTGGCAAAAATCTTCTTATTTTCAGCAGATAAAGCTCTCTTCTGAACTAGAGTAATTTTCCCATCAGCACTTATATCATCAATAGATACTCCTTCATCTACTAGATCCCATAACTCATCATCAATTCCATTGATATAGTGATAGATATTATCCTTCCACCATTCAAAACGTGTAGCATCTCCATTATGAAGGTGTGAAAAACACAAGAAGGGGGGTTGAATTGTGTTTTGACAATTTAAAATTCTTCTAGATTCAAGAATCTATCAGAGTCTATTTTGCAGCGGAGGAATCAAAACAACAATCAGTAAAACAAAGAGAGTAAGGAAGAGGTGAACACACAGAATTTATACTGGTTCCCCTCACAAAACGAGAGTACTCCAGTCCCCTTGTACTTACAAGAGAGTTCACTATAATCACTAAAGATTATACAATTGCTCCAGATCACACAGCAGGAGACTTCACAATTGCTCAAGCACACAAGCAAGAGACTTCAACAAGTTGCTCCAGATCACACAACAGGAGACTTACACTTAATGCTCCACACACAGTTGGAGACTTCCAAATTGCTCAAGCACGCTGGCAAGAGACTTCCAATTTGCTCAAGCACTAAAGCGAGAGGCTAGCTTAAATTACACCTATTGACTAAACTCTATTACAAATGTAATCAAAACTCAAAGTTTTGATTTTGGAGTTCAAACTATTTAGAGTTGTAGTCTTGTGCATATATCTTCTGTTAAGCTCTTTGTGAGAACACTTCTTTGTGCAGTTGATAGGAGCTTTTGTGTTCAACGAATTCTTCTATCTTTATTTTCTTTTTCTGCACTGTTTCGTTCTCAACACTTTTTCTATTCAAAGAGGTCTTCTACTTATAGACAGTTTGAATAGAGACGTTTGAACTGTGATCGTTGAAAGTACAACAATTTGCCTGGAAAGTTATCTTTGTCTTTTTCCCAAAATAGGCAAACAACTTCTGCTCCTTTGTTCCTCGAAGGTAGATGTTAGCACAAAAGAGTTAATATTTTACTGTTGTCTTCAACTCCCTTTTTGACTGATTTAGATGACATGTATTTGCCTTTGCATTGGTCATCTCGTTGTATCTTTAAGCATTACGGGAATATCTTGAGATGTGGCCTTATCAGAGTTGTTGACATTAAGATCGTCGTAGCTTCTGAGTGCATACTGTGTGGCCTCTCATAAGCTCTTCTGGCTTCTGAGAGTCTTTGTCCTCTAAAAGGTTGTAAAGCGCTTCTTGGTGGACTCAGACCTTCTGAGTCATTCAGATGCTTGTATTCTATTCTTGACTACTTAGATTCTATCTTCTTTCTATCTGCACACTCAAGTAAATTATTAGTGTTCTCCATCTTAGCAATAATACTTTGTTATCATCAAAACCTCATTAAGTTCATAGGGTTTGTATGGAAAACCTTTCTTGTTCCAACACATTAAACACTGGAACCTTTTTGTTAGAATCATGTTTGGATGTGGAGTTCATTTTGTCGTAATCAAGAGATACACTAGAGTAATCAGAGGTGTTGTTTGTATTAGTTTCAGAAGGTGGTGACTCTTCAGACATATAGTGTTTTTCAGATCTTTTACTGTCTCACTGTAAAGTGATTAGCAACAGAACCGGAGCTCTAGATACCAATTGAAGGTGTGAAAAACACAAGAAGGGGGGTTGAATTGTGTTTTTGAAAGATAAATATTTTTCGAGCTATCAGAGTTAAAATGCAGCAGATATAAGATAACTAGATAAACACAAGACAAGCAAAAGCAGAGAGTGAGAGAGAGATAGATGAACACACAGAGATTTATATTGGTTCCTCTCACAAATCGAGAGTAGTCCAGTCCCCTTGCACTTCCAAGGGATTTCACTATAATCACTAAATATTACAAACTCAAATGCTCAAGCACACAAGCAAGAGACTCCACAAAAGGTCAAGCACACAAGCAAGAGACTTCACAAATGCTCAAGCACACAAGCAAGAGACTTCACAAATGTTAAAACAAATAATCAACACTAATACACTTATAAAACAGAGGTGTTGTAAAAATCTAAGCTTAACAAGACTCTCTAACACTTAAAACTATTTGAGTGAATACACAAGTTTAGAGCTCTGAGTCTTTGAAATATCAAAAGATATTTGAAGCTTAGTGTGTTGTTCAAAATCATAGTTCAATTGTTCAGTAGTCCAGTATCAGTAATTCAGTAGTCTTTTCCCAAGAAGGCTGTCCTCTATATATAGTCAAGTAAATTGTAGACGTTGAAATAAGACCGTTGCAGAAGATTGACAGTTGTTGATTTTAGTAGATATCAATTTGATTCTCTTTTACCAAAAGAAGTAAATCAATTCCACTATTCTTTCGTTGTTGAAACGCTCCACCAATTTAAGTAAGGATAGTACATATTTGTACTATGTGCTCCATTTGATGATAAGGTTGAGGATAAGAATGATGTACTATTTGATTATTTCTTAACCATGAGTTGTCTTCCTTAAAAAAGAACATCCTAGAAGTTTTTATCAGAGATACGAGGTTTATGAAAAATAGAATATGCTTCTTTAGGATAAATTGAACTTTCATCTTCTAATAGTGTCTTCAAAGGCTCTATCAGTCTTCTGAAGCTAACTTCCTTCAGAGGCAATAATAGTCTTCAGAAGCTTCAAGAAGTACTATCAGATCTCAAATTATGATCTTTGTGTAATAATATTGTACTATATACCTGTACACTTATATCAATAATTAGTAATTCCAATTGTCCATTTAATAATTTGTTATCATCAAAACTTTAGGGTATTTTTCAATAAAACTTATTTTGTTCCAACACTGTGGTGCTTCTTCTATCCACATGGTCACCACACCAATCAGAGTCTGAAAAACCATCCAACTTGTTCACTGTGTTGCTGACATTGTTGAAATCTTCGATCTTTTCTTGATCTTCCATCTCAATGTGCCCTCATATTGTCTTCTTAGTGCTTGAAGCTTTACCTTCTTCACTTTGGTACCTCCAGTGTGACACCTTTCTAGAGTATCCCATGCTTCTTTTGCTGTTGCGCAGGTAGAAACTTTATCGAAATTCACCTCATCAACACTTTGATGAAACAGGTAGATTGCTTTACAATCTTTCTTCTTGTTTGCTCGATACAACGTTTTCTGCGCTTCCGTTCCTTCTTCACCCACCACTGCATAGCCATTTTGTAGGACTTCCAACACTTCTTGAAAGCCAAAAATCGCTTGCATCTGCACATTCCATCGATCCCAATTCTCACTTGTCAGTTTTGGTAACTGTGTTAGGATATTGTTAGAACCCGTCATCAAGATCAAGTTCTTACGCAGCAAGATCTCTTAACAATGCTCTGATACTAATTTGTTAGAGATATTATGATATGGAATATGTAATTTGAGAGAGAAGGAATTAATAGAAAGGAATTAGAGTGATTGCATTAATTGGAAAAGTGGTATGTACAAGCTTATATAGGAAACTTGATTAACAAGTAACCATGGTAGAATGAATAAGCCAACTGTCTAACTATAGTAAACTAATCCTAACAAACAACAAAGTAGTTACAAAACAGTTACAAGCTATTAACCAACTAACAAACTATACTTTGAATTACAATTCATAACAAAGATTACTTTTTTTTTTAACAGCAAATATATTAATATTTAAGATTACATTGAATGAAAGAGATGAAATGAGAAGAGATTTCTGGAAACCGAAATAAAAGATAAAATTAAAAAAATTAGAAAACTTGTATAAACGTGAGTTTTGATTTTGCAAGAAAAAAATCAACTCTAAACTTTACTTATAGTTGCAGTTATCAACAATTCAGCAGGGACGGAACCAGAAAAAAATGTCAAGGGGGGCGAAAATGTAGACACGATAAAGAAAAAATAATTAATATATGCACTAAAGATGTAATTTTTTTAAATCATTTCAATATATACGTGGTATTTAAATAAAATAAATCTTTTTAAATCACTTTATTATATATTTCAATAAAATAAATCACATCATCACGTCACTTTTATACGTTAGTTTTTGTTATATCTTCACAAATATTCATACAGTGTAATTGGTATATACAATTTTTTTTGTCTAAGAATTCAGTGGACAAAATTTTACTCTTTAAGTGAATAAATAAAAAATTTGTTATTCGAATTTCGATTTTTGCCTATTACAAATTCTTACCAACAGATTTATGCTAACAAAATTATATATACAAATTTAATCCTAAAGAAAATAAAGAATGACTAGCACTTATTATTAAAAAGTACATTAAAATTTGCTACAAATTTTATTTTCATTGAAACACAAGTAAAATAATAATAATGGTTAAGAACTGCAATTGATTATTATTCATTGAAAATAGAATGAAAATCCATTGACTAACATGCTTCAACAAAATACTTTTAATACTACTATCTAGAGTCTAGACTACTTTAATATACTCAATATTTATGTAAATCCATTTCAATGATAAATCATGCCGGTTGGCCTTTTATTCAACAGGGGCGAGCTTCAATATATCAAGTATATATACCATGATTCCTTAGTTATTGAGGGTGGCGACCGCCCCTTTTCCTTTCTACCTAATTCCGTCCCAGAGTTCAGGTTATTAGCAGCAGTTCGGTTTGGTTAGAAAACTATGTTTAAAATATTAATTCAGTTTATAAACTTTTATATTTAGCTTTCAATTTAGTTGAGTACGGTTTGATAGTTCATAGTTTATTTTGGTTCTCATAAAGTACATTTGTGTCCGATTTGTTTGTGTTTGTTTGCATACGAAGTTAATTAGTCTCATATATGTTTGTTTGTGTTTGTTTGTCTACGATGTATTCAATGTTTTCATAATTAGAAACGTGTCTTACATGAAGAATAAAATAACCACGTAGGTTATGTCAATTAATGATTTTATAGAAATCAGAATTAATTGTCACGTAATTTATTTTTTTTGACAAAAATAAAAACATTGTCACGTAATTTGTAGCATATAATTGTCTCATAATTGTCACGTTAGTTGTTATTGTGGTAATTGACACTGGACTTGGTAGAACAGAGCACAGTTGGATCTCCGTAATTGCGATCGGGAGAAAGTTGGTAGTGAAAAAAAAATTATTTGTAGGAGTTTGAATTTGAACTCAGGGTTTGAGTTCTTCAAGTGTTTGAGTCTAACAACTATACTACTTTAAAAATAAATACACGCTCTATCGATCATTGGAATGAATAAATATCGTTGTTTTTGAGTAAAAAAAATAAAATAAATACACGAGAATTAATTGTTACATGATTAGCAACTTAGTTGATATCCATCAGTGATATTTATTAGAATTTGAGAGGCCTATACTTAACCACAAAAGCTAGCTTGAGAGTTGAGGTTTGCACTATATTATAAAGACTATCATTGCCATATCTCTAGTCAATGTAGGACTTCTAACACACTCTCTCACGCCCAGCACTATTGGGCTTGGTGCGTGGAATCAACAACAACGGGTGGCCCAAATATGGGAGGTCTCCACAAGAAACAACAAATGGATCTAGGATAGGCTCTGATACCATATTAGAATTTGAGAGGCATATACTCAACCACAAAAGCTATCTTGAGAGTTGATGTTTGCACTATATTATAAAGACTATCATTGCCATATCTCTAGCCAATGTATGACTTCTAACAATATTATTTGTAGAGACTTGAATTTAAACTCGCGGTTTTTCACTTCTTCAAACATGAAGTGTGTGAATCGAACCTGATTACTTTAGATAATAAATAAATGAGAGTTAATTAGTTTTTATCTAAATTTTAATAGAGATTAATATTTAAATTAAGTTGACGGCAAGCTATATAGTTTGGCCGAGGCAAATTAAAGGACTTTTCATAAGATTGGTCTCTTTCGTAGTAGGTAGCATTAAAAGGGAAAACTTGGAAACAATAGCCAACGTTTAGTACGTCCTAATTAGCATCGACAATATACTCTCATTACCCTTAAAAAAGAAAACATAGTTAATTTCTTCCTAATCTTAATTATTCAATGAACAATGATTAGCACCATATGGCAAATGAAGTGAGCCGGCCCAATTATATAGTAAAGCTAACCCTGATTAATATCAAAATGAACCCAAACACTTTGGGTTTTGGCCGGCAACTCTTTTCCATACTCCAAAATCACGTTTTAAATAATCCAGATGGCTATGGCTCAAAGCCATGCAACCAAAATGGGAGGGACAGGAATAAAACTCATTGTTTGTAATTACTCTTAAATGTATGTACAAAAATCATTTCTTAACGTTTTATGTTGGGTTTTTGAAATTGGCTACATTTTGTAAAAACAAGATCGAGTCAGATCAGGGACAAGATGGGGCTACCTTTGATACAACATCCTGAGGTCTAATAAAGTGCGCAGTTTGTTACATGGTGCGCGTGTTTGTCATGTATATCCATTAGGCGCTTTAGCTTATTCCCCAAGACAAGTAATCAAGCGAAATTCCTGATCATATCTCTTATGGATCGCTTCTAAAATATATTCCTATATTTTAGGATTTTGTTGGATTTATTTAAACATATATTTTCCTATCGGATATGTTACAATTATATATTATCTGTGAAGCCTAAAATCAAGGAACTAAGCTAATTTGCGGATCTTATCTTTTATGCATCGCCCCTAAAATATATACCTATGTTTTAGGACTTTGTTGGATTTGTTTAATCAAATAGTGTGCTATCGGATATACTATGATGGAATATTATTTTTGAAGGCCAAAAATCAAGAACTACCGTGGTTGTTTGCGTGCTATATATATTGAAGACCATAGACCTTTTTAGGTAACTAAAACTCTTGTAAAGTTTAGTAAACTTGTGTCTAGGGTTTTACCATGTCTATTGTTTATTTGTGAGCCTATCTAGTATCACCTTGATACTTGCTTAGGACCTTGTTCTTGAGTTGTATGTGTTTTAATCTACTCCTAAGCTTTGAAGTACGGAGTTAGATATTTGTTTTGAAGTGTGACTTCACCATTCTTAAGTTTTGAGCAATCACACTGGACGTGTGGTTAAGAGGAGAAGGGACGGGGTCTCTGATCTAGGTGGGCCTAGGTTGAAGATAGCACGGGTAGTGACTAGGTGACAAAGTGTAAACGGGTCGTTTGCTGATAGCTTCTAACTAGTATTACCATAGTGGATTCTCTCCTGGATTGGTATCCCCAGAGTAGGTCGTGTTATACGCCGAACATGGTTAACAAACACTGCGTTGCTTTTATTTCCAGTTATTTACTATTTGTTAATTTTACTTCTGTTGTGCACGTTGTAGTTGCAAAGGTTGCCCCATTCGGTACCCATTTGGACTCTACCAGAATTTCAATTGGCATCAGAGCAGGCACCCTGTTATGCTATTAGGGTGGGAACGATTCTGGTTGATATGGAAAGGGAAGGAGGAGCTGTGAGTAGGCCACCCTTATTGGATGGTACTAACTATGATTACTGGAAATCACGCATGGAAGCATTCTTGAGATCAATGGATAGCAAGACATGGAAATCTGTGCTAAATGGATGGGAACACCCTACTATCACTGACAAAGATGGTAATGTGTCCTTGAAGCCTGAAGGAAATTGGACGAAGGCTGAAGATGAACTTGCCCTTGGAAACCACAAAGCTTTGAACGCCTTGTACAATGGTGTTGATAAGAACATGTTCAGATTAATAAAGCAATGCACTGAGGCTAAAGAAGCTTGGGAGATATTGATAACTACTCAGGAAGGGACATCAAAAGTCAAGAACTCCAGACTTCAGATGCTAACTACTAAATTTGAGAATCTCAGAATGAAGGAAGATGAGACGGTACATGACTTTCATATGACTATTTTAGATTATGCTAACACATTTTACTCTTTAGGTGAAAAACTTCCTGAAGAAAGGATGGTGAGAAAGATGTTGAGGTCTCTACCCAAAAAGTTTGACATGAAGGTCACTTGCATAGAAGAATTTAGGGAGTTATCTGAAATAAAGCTGGATGAGCTGGTGGGTTCCCTACAGACTTATGAAATTTCTGCAAATGAACGTTCAGGAAGCAAAAGCAAGAGTATAGCCTTTGTCACAAATGCAGAAAGTGATGTTGTACAAGAAGAGACAAATACTGATGAAAGCTTATATGAAGCCATGGCTCTTCTAGGTAGACAATTTAATAAAGTATTAAGAAGGATGGATAGGCGTGGAAGACAGAATGTGGAGCAGAATGTGTCCCCCATTCCACTCAACATTCACAAAGACTTTAGTTTTCAAAAGAAACCAAAATCTGAAGAGAAAGTGAGTCAAGAGAGAGGTGTACAATGTCATGAATGCAATGGATATGGCCATATCAGATTTGAATGTCCTAACTACTTGAAGAAACAACAAAAAGGGATGACTGCAACATGGTCAGAGGATGAAGATTCTGATGAAGACACTTTCAATGAGACTGCTAAACCCATCACTGCCTTAACTGGAACATGTACTTCAGACACAAAATCCAACACTAGAGATGTAACTTATGAAGAGCTAGCTGCATCATATAGAGCCTTATGTCAAAGAAGTGAAGAGGTATGTAGAAGTCAAGAAAATCAGAAGAGGCTCATACTGGAACTTCAATCTGAAAAGAACAACCATCTGGCCACAATTTCAGAACTGAATGATGAGGTAACATTACTAAACTCTAAACTTGAACATATGAAGAAGGAAGTTATAATGATGCATGGTGGCACGGCTACACTAGAAGAGTTAATTGAAACACAAGTTTCTGGAAAGAGGACAAAAGGGATTGGTTATCACTACAAAAATCTCAACAAACCTAAGCAATATGATCCAGAGCTTAAGTTTTTGCCCTTAGAAGGAAACAACAGGCCCCCAATGCTGAAGCAGAGGCTGCCCCATGTGCAACCCCATCCGGGAATCAGAAATAGGAAATCTCAACCATGGGTGTGTCATCATTGTGGTGGGAAAGGACATATAAGACCTTTCTGCTATAAGTTGTATGGGTATCCTAAAAAATCACCGAAGCAAAAACCTGAAGTTGAAGTGGTTGAGACCAAGAAAGAGTGGAAGCCCAAGGAGGAAGATGTAAGTTTAATAGTTCATACCTCATTTAGATCATCATCTAAGAAGAATTGGTATTTTGATAGTGGTTGTTCAAGACATATGACTGGAGTAGAAAAATTCCTAATGGACTTGAAATCTTATTCAACTAGCTCTGTGACATTTGGTGATGGAGTAAACGGTGAGATCAGAGGTATAGGAAGCCTAACCAATAGTGGTTTGCCAAGGCTTGATAATGTGTTTCTTGTGAAAGGATTAACTGCTAATCTAATCAGTATCAGTCAATTATGTGATCAAGGTATAAAAGTGAATTTCACCGAGTCAGGGTGTTTGATTACAAATGAGAAGGGTGATGTGTTGATGAGAGGTGTAAGGTCCAAAGATAATTGTTACTTGTGGGTTCCTATAGAAACATCTCGTTCATTGTTCAACAATATGAATTTATAGCAGTTATCGCTATGTGTGCGTGCAACCACTTTTGGCTTTTTATATTCTTTGCACGCTGATCAAGAAAGAGAGATTATAACTCAACATATTTTTTTTCATTGCGCCTTGATTATGTTCTTTTTGGATGGTTTGTTTTGGTTCTTATGTTTTCTTCTCTCCTTTGATTTGTGGGCTATGTCCTGGATTTACTATGCACCTATGTGCACTCTACTATTGTGTGATCTACTATGCTATTATGTGATCGTTTGGTGCTGCATGTTGATCTTGTCAAATTTGATGGCTAAAAAGGGGGAGTACTGTATAACTTTTTGTACTGCTGCATGTGGTGGAAGATGTGTTTACATCTGGATCTACATCTGATATGTGTATGTGTTGATAAATATCCTATGATGTGATGGGCAGTAGTAGGTAGTTTGTGTGTGGTACTGGTATGTGTTAAAGTACAAAAGTAAGTATGTTTTTATCGTCTCCACAGGGACTGGTGCGATATTAGTGTCGTTCAACAATTTATATTGTTTCAAGTAAGGGTTCCAAAGATGGTTGGTAAGGAAAATGTATTTGCGAAATTGTAAAAGACGTCAAAGATGATTAAAATCCAGAGAGATTGGATTGCTGGGATTAAACTTCGCTAATTTATGTCTATGTATTATCTTAATCAATTAAATATATTTCAGCTATCAATCAATATTATCACGTATCGCTCGTCGAACGTTTCCGTTTCCAGATAACGTCGAGATATCTATTATACCTATTAACCTCCGATGTCTCAGATCGTTAATCAATAAAATAGCATTAAGCTTCGATACTCTAAGTGAATATTAAACCTAAATCTATGTCTAGAATTTAGCATTTAATAAGTGATTACCCTAGTTCTTTGATTCAAATAATATATGTCTATATCAATTCAAATCTTAAAGTAACACATGAAAATCAAAGATAACACTAATATTGATAGATAAACTAAAACATATATAAAGCCATGATCAAGATTAATACATAGTTATAAACAAGCTACATCTAATCCCAACAAAAGTGTCTTTAGCTACTCATTACCATGGTAGCTTTACACAAGTGAGAAGAAAAGAGATGAAATAACAACACCGGTGTCGATTTCTCGAACGATTGGTATGTATCCCACCTTTGCCTTCCTCTTATCTCTTTGTGCTCTCCCTCTCTATTTGTAATGTTTTGTGTTGTGGCCGTGAATGAATTTGGAAATTGTTAATGCATGCCTTTTATAGGCTTTGAAAACTTCACCCTTAAGCAATGGAATTCTTTAGCTTTAAGTAAGACACATGATGTTGCCACTTGACTATACCACAACTGAGCACCGCCTGTTTATTTTTTCCAATCAAATCCAAAAAGCTTTCTTTTCTATTGAAGCATGTGTGCCACTTGATCACTTATCTTGACCCCTCTATTTCCATTTGCTTTTTCTATAACCTGAATTATATAAATTTAATAATATATATAACTAATAAATAATAATATATAGTATCTTTTATAAATTAAGAGATATATCAACTATAAAATTAAGTTAATAAGTGGAAATAGCTAAAATATTAATTTTCTAGTAAACACTAATATTTACAAATAATTGGGGTTTTTATTTCAAATAACTTTATAAAACTAGTTAATAAGTGCTTAAAATGTATAAGTAAAATCACTACTTTTTGGCACTTATCAGTATGCATGATCTAATGTACGGTGTGTAGAGATAATGCTTGCAGATGTATGTTGTGTTGAGGGGGAGTAACACTTATTTGCTATGTATGCCGTAAGGGTAAGTAATCCTAATTTTTGTTGTATGTGTGATATGCACATGTTCAGGGGGAGTAAAGGTATCTGATGATTCCTTGACATGTATGTATTCAGGGGGAGTAAAATTTGTGATGATATCCTGATGTGTATTGATTGAGGGGGAGCAATTTACATTTTATCCAAGATGCTCTGCTGAATGCTGCCCCATCCTGGCTACCATTCAGTTTTTCTGATTCTGAGTATGTTTGTGTGTTATATAGCTGAGAATTTATTTTTCTCAGTTGATTAGGAATTTATTTTTCCTATGTATCCCAAATGATGGACTCTGTTTTCCTGGTATCTTTGAGGGGGAACGATTGATACATGTGATGTATGTGATGAGGTGGTTGATGTTGCCCCATCCTGGATACTATCCAGAATGTCTAAATGGAGAATTTATTTTTCTCTATTTGACTGGAGTTTCTGTTAGTCTTCTGATATGAAGTGTGTTTTTTTTTGAAAACTTATTGTGTGAGAAACTTACTTTTCTCCAAGAATGTGAATCCACTTAGAGAGTTTATTTCTCTCTGATGTTGTGACCTATGAGACTAAATGTGTTTATTCCGCTGGTGCTAATCTCTGATGTTTCTCATATGATTTAACTCACTTGAAGTGAAGATGTTATAATCTTATGTTCTATTCTCCGTTTTAGTTGTGTGTGTATGTTGACTTAAAGGAAGATTTGAACTGCATCTCTCCATAACTGGTCTGATATTGTTTTAGCCAAAATTTGCCAAAGGGGGAGATTGTTGGATTTTTGAAATTGGCTACGTTTTGTAAAAACAAGATCAAGTCAGATGAGGGACAAGATGGGGCTACATTTGGTACAACATCCTGAAGTCTAATAAAGTGCGCAATTTGTTACATGGCGCGCGTGTTTGTCATGTATATCCATTAGGCGCTTTAGCTTATTCCCCAAGACAAGTAATCAAGCGAAATTCCTGATCATATCTCTTATGGATCGCTTCTAAAATATATTCCTATATTTTAGGATTTTATTGGATTTATTTAAACATATATTTTACTATCGTATATGTTACAATTATATATTATTTGTGAAGCCTAAAATCAAGGAACTAAGCTAATTTCCGGATCTTATCTTTTATGCATCGCCCCTAAAATATATACCTATATTTTAGGACTTTGTTGGATTTGTTTAATCAAATTGTGTGCTATCGGATATACTATGATGGAATATTATTTTTTAAGGCCAAAAATCAAGGAACTACCGTGGCTGTTTGTGTGCTATATATATTGAAGACCACAGACCTTTTTAGGTAACTAAAACTCTTGTAAAGTTTAGTAAACTTGTGGCTAGGGTTTTAGCATGTCTATTGTTTATTTGTGAGCCTATCTTGTATCACCTTGATACTTGCTTAGGACCTTGTTCTTGAGTTGTATGTGTTTTAATCTACTCCTAAGCTTTGAAGTACAGAGTTAGATATTTGTTTTGAAGTGTGACTTCACCATTCTTAAGTTTTGAGCAATCACATTGGGCGTGTGGTTAATAGGAGAAGGGACGGGGTTGTTGGAACAAAATGAGTTTTATTAATAAAACACCCTAAGTTTTGATGATAACAAGGTATTAAATGGACAATTGGTATTACTAATAAATGATCTAGTGTGCAGGAACAAAGCAAAAATATCATCCTCATAGATCATCATTTGGGCATCTGAAGGACACTGTCTGAAGTGTTAAGGCTCTGATGATGCTGAAAGCATCAGAGCCTCTGAAGAAGTCCTCAGAGGCCAAAGAAAGAAACACAGTCTGAAGCGTGTGTACATCTTCAGAAGATCAAATTAACGGTATCATCAGATCCTGAAGAACTCTCTCTGAAGAAAGACAGCTAATATCCAATGCAATAGTACAACGGTCCTGTCAAACAGTACAACCGTCTTGTCAACAAAAAGGAGAGTGTACAACCAACGGTTCTCTTCTCAACGTCTTTATACCTAGAGTATAAATAGAAGACATCCTCATAGAGAGAAGACTAGTGGAAGATCATCTGAACTTAGAAAGATTCAAATCATATTCAAAGCTGTGTACTGTGTTATTCTTTCTAGTGTTATATTCTAAGTTAAATATCTTTTGATATTACAGACTCCGAGCTTAGTGTTTAGAGAGTCTTGCTTAGAACTTTCAGTCCTACATAATCTTTGTATTAAGTTAGTTTGTGAAGTCTCTTTGTCTTGTGTGACTTAGAGCAGGATGTCTTAAGTCTTGTGTGACTTGAGCAAGGAAGTCTTAAGTCTTGTGTGACTTGAGCAAGGAAGTCTTAAGCTTGTGTGCTTAAGCAAGGAAGTCTCTTTGTCTTGTGTGACTTAGAGCAAGGAAGTCTCTTGCTTGTGTGCTTGAGCATTAGTTGTGTAATCTTTGTGATTATAGTGAAATCCCTTGGAAGTGCAAGGGGACTGGACTACTCTCGTTTTGTGAGAGGAACCAGTATAAAATTCTGTGTGTTATTTCTCTCTCTCTCTCTCACTCTTTTATTTGTGTTTTGTGTTTAGTTTAAGTTTATCATATCCGCTGCATTTCTAGATTTCTTAAGACAAAAGAAATATTTTTTAAAACACAATTCAACCCCCCTTCTTGTGTTTTTCACCTTCAATTGGTATCAAGAGCCCCGGTTCTGTCTTTTAATCACTTCACAGTGAGACAGTACAAGATCTTTGAAAAACACTGTATGTCTGGGGAAGAAACAACTACACCTGCAACTATTCCTACATCTTCTAATACAGATCTGTCCAACGTTCAATAGAACTACGACAACATGAACTCTACCTCTTCAGCGTCTAATCATGATTCAAGCAACAAAAAGGTTCCAATCTTTAGTGGTGATGCTCTAAGATTTGAATGGTGGAAAGATAGCATTTATCACTATGTCAATGGAATTGATGATGAGCTTTGGGACCTGATAAAAGAGGGAGTACCTATTGATGAAATAGGCTCTGATGGTAAGATTACCATAGCTCAGAAAAGACCTCTATCTGCTGAAGACAAGAAGATCTTTTCTAAACACAACAAGGTCAAACAAATCATGATGTCTGCAATATCTCATGATGAATATACCAAAATCATGGATAGATCTACAGCTAAAGCTATGTATGACTCTCTTTGCTCAAACTATGATGGTAATAGGCAAGTTCAGAATGCCAAAGCAAGACTACTGGTCCAGCAGTATGAGCTTTTTACCATGAAACCTGATGAAGACATTGAGACAATGTTTTCTAGATTTCAGACTCTGGTGTCTAGCCTCAGGGTTCTGAAGAAAAGCTATACAACCTCTGATCATGTGTAGAAAATCTTAAATAGCTTGACTGACAAATGGAGACCTAAGGTCACAGCTATTGAGGAAGCTAAGGATCTTGAGAAAATCTCTCTTGAATCACTCATCAGCAATCTCAAGAGCCATGAGATGGTATTGAATGCTGATGCAGTGAAGAAGAAAGAAAGATCAGTAGCTTTAACTTCAACCAGGAAATCTTCAAAAACTGTCAACGCTAAAACTCTGGTGGTTGAAGAGGATTCTTCCTCAGATGATCAAGAAGAAGAAGAAGATGAAGAACTTGCCATGCTCACCAGAAACTTTCAAAAATGGGCAAGGATGAGTAAGAATCGAAGAGGAAATAGTTCAAGGAGCACTCCCAGCAGAGAAGAGAAGAATTGCTTCAAGTGCAACAAACCAGGACACTTCATTGCTGAATGTCCTGAAGCTTCATCAAAAGACAAAGAAAAGAAGTTCAGTAGCTACAAGAGGAGATTTCAGAAGAGCTTAATGGCAAAATTTGAAGACCTGGAAGCATCCTCGGATAGTGATGATGAAGAAGCAAATGTGGCTCTGATGGCTACAGCTAGTGAAGACTCTGAAGGATCAAACTCTGAAGAATCAGACTCTGAATCTGAACAGGTATTGTTAAATTATTCCAAAGAACAACTCTTAACCTATCTTGGTATATCTTTAGGTAAGTTTGCTAAATCATCCTCTAAACTAAAACTTTTAAAAACACAAAAGGATGAGTTAGCAAAGAGAGCTGAACATTTTCAAGATCTATATAAAAATTCTTTAATCAAAATTAAAGAACTTGAAAATGGATGCACAAGATGCAACAAACCTACTGATGAGCATGAGGTTGCTCTTCAGTAATTTGTTCATCAGAACGTCAACAAAAGTAAAATGGCGTCTATGATTTATAATGTTTGTAAAAATGTAGGCGAAGGTATTGGTTACTCATATGGTAAATCATATGGGAAACAAAATCCTTACATTAGTGTAAATAATATTCTTGATAATCTTTATTCAACCTTTGTGCCTGAGAAAAACAAAGGCAAAGCTATGATTGTTTCAGACTCTGAAGGTATCTCTGGGGTCTGCAAGACAAGCTCTGAAGGTACTTCAGAGGCTGTCCTTCAGAACCTCAAAGAGAGCAACTCAGAACCTGAGCGTTCAGAATCTGAGACTATTAAGTCTAAGACTCTGAAAACTTTGGGACTCAGAAGCTCATCCAATCAAACTCTAAAACAAACTAAGCTGATGATTAATAATTAACATAAGACTCTGGTAAGCAAAACTAATCCTAGATTAGAAAAGCAATCCAAGCCCTATAGTGATTATCAATCAAAGCCTAGATTTCAAAATCAATGGACTAAGAGGGTCAATTTTCAAAGACCAAACTTTCAAAGAAAATTCTTTAATAATCCACAAAGTTTTTCACAGAGGCAAAGAAGAACTAAAGATATAGAACTAACCAAACTGGACCCAGACAACAATGGGTACCAAGATGTAAAATTGTTTTCTATTCAGATTTTCACTGTAGGAAGAATCATTTCAAACCAGATGAATGGAAGCAAGTGATCAACTATGGAACAAAAGCTTATGTTCCTAAACATTACTTTACTTCCAGAGCTGTTGAAGTGGACAAGGCAAATGATTATTGGAGAGAATTTCACAATGAATATAGAGGATATTATTCCAATGATTGACCTTGTTTATTCTACAGCTATCCAGTCTGAAAGAAAATAGTAATCATTCATGGTATCTGGATAGTGGATGCTCAAGGCACATGACTGGTAATAAGAAATTGTTCTCATCTTTGAAACTTGAAGATGGTGGAACAGTCGGCTTTGGAGGAAATCAGAAAGGCAAGATCAAAGGTACAGGTATTGTAGGTAATTCCTCCCTCTCTATTAATAATGTTTGGTTTGTAGATGGACTTAAACACAACCTATTTAGCATTAGTCAATTTTGTGACAATGGGTTTGTGGTTAACTTTGATAAAGGGTTATGTACTGTAATTAGAGAGTCTGACAAGTCCATAGTGTTCAAAGGTAAGAGAATAGGCAATGTTTTTAAAGTAAACCTTTCTGATTTGGCAGACCAAGAGGTAAAATGCTTGATAACTCTGAGTGAAGAAAAGTGGGTTTGGCATAAGAGGTTAGGTCATGCTAACTGGAGGTTAATCTCTAAGCTCAGCAAACTTGACCTTGTCAGAGGCCTACCTAAGCTACAATATCACTCAGATGCTCTTTGTGGTTTCTGCCAAATAGGAAAGAGTGTAAAGACCTCTTTTAAACCAAAGCATGTTGTCTCTACCTCCAATCCCTTAGAACTGCTTCACATTGATTTGTTTTGTCCTGTAAGTACAGCCTCAATCAATGGGAAGAAATATGGACTAGTCATTGTTGATGATTACAGTAGATGGACTTGGGTAAAATTTCTCAGAAATAAGGATGATGCATATGTTGTCTTTAGCAATTTCTGCACACAGATACAAAAAGAAAAAGGTTTACACATTTTGAAAGTTAGAAGTGATCATGGTGGTGAATTTGAAAATGAAATGTTTGAAATTTTTTGTGAAAAATATGGCATCTTACATGAGTTCTCTTCTCCTAGAACTCCACAACAAAATGGGGTTGTAGAAAGAAAGAATAGAACTCTGCAAGAAATGGCCAGAACCATGATGCATGAGACTAACATTGCTAAGTATCTGTGGGCAGAGGCTGTAAACACAGCATGTTATGTTCAAAATAGAATCTATATTAGACCTATTTTGAATAAGACAGCATATGAACTATTCAAGGGAAAGAAACCCAGTGTTTCCTACTTTCATCAATTTGGGTGTACATGTTACATTCTAAATACAAAAGTTCATCTGAAGAAATTTGATGCTAAAGCTTACAAGGGTATCTTTATTGGATACTCTGAACGCTCAAAAGCATACAGAGTGTATAATTCTGAAACTCATACAGTTGAAGAAAGTATGCACATAAAATTTGATGACAAGCAGCCTGACCATGTGTCAGAGCTAGTTGAGAATTTTGCAGATATTTCAACTATCAGATGATGAAGACTCAGAACCTGAAGAGACATCAGGACCAACTCAACAAACCTCTGAAGAAACAAATTCAGTTCTTGAAACCTTGGACTCTGAAGATCACCCAGCATCAGAACTTATCAGAAGTAGTCCAAGCAGAATTGAGCTATCAAAACAATCTTTCAAATACAAGTCATCTCATCCAGAAGAGTTAATCTTGGGAAACAAGGACAGTCCAAGAAAAACCAGATCAAGCTTCAGAAATGAAGATTCATTAATTGGATTAATCTCCTTAGTGGAACCAAGTTCAACTGATGAAGCACTAGCTGATGATGCATGGATTGTTGCAATGCAAGAAGAGCTCAACCAGTTTGAAAGAAATGAAGTTTGGTGCTTAGTACCCAAGCCTTACAAGAAAAATATCATTGGAACAAAATGGGTCTACAGAAACAAATTAAATGAACAAGGAGAAGTTGTTCGTAATAAGGCAAGACTGGTAGCTCAAGGGTATAGTCAACAAGAGGGAATTGACTACACTGAAACATTTGCTCCTGTAGCAAGACTTGGGCTATCAGACTACTTCTTTCCTATGCTACTTATCATAGTATTATTTTGTATCAAATGGATGTCAAGAGTGCATTCTTAAATGGCTACATTTCTGAAGAAGTTTTTGTCAAACAACCTCCTGGTTTTGAAGATACTTCACATCCTGATCATGTTTTTAAATTAAAGAAATCTCTTTATGGACTAAAACAAGCACCCAGAGCTTGGTATGAAAGACTAAGCAATTTTTTAGTTGAAAAAGGTTTTCAAAAAGGTCATGTTGACAATACTCTCTTCAGCAAAACATTTAAGAATGACATTCTAATTATTCAAATTTATGTTGATTATATTATTTTTGGATCTGCTAATTCATCTTTGTGCAAAGAATTTTCTAAGATTATGCAGGAGGAATTTGAAATGAGCATGATGGGAGAGCTAAAATTCTTTCTGGGAATACAAATCAACCAGGACAAAGATGGCACCTACATTCATCAAACAAAATATACAAAGGAGCTGCTGAAGAAGTTCAACATGGATGACTGCAAACCAATGACAACTCCAATGCATCCAACAAGCAGTCTCAGCAAGGAGGATTCAGAAAGCAAAGTTGATCAGAAGCTCTACATAGGTATGATAGGTTCTTTACTTTACCTAACTGCATCAAGGCCTGATATTTTGTTTAGTGTATGTTTGTGTGCTAGATTCCAATCAGATCCTAGAGAATCTCATCTTACTGCTGTAAAGAGAATCTTTAGATATCTGAAGGGAACCACAAATCTTGGATTATTTTATAAGAAATCAAATGATTATAAGCTTATAGGATTCTGTGATGCTTACTTTGCTGGAGATAAGATTGAGAGAAAATCCACAAGTGGCAACTGTCAATTTGTGGGTGAACATCTTATATCTTGGGCTAGCAAAAGACAAACTACAATAGCTTTGTCAACAGCAGAAGCAGAGTATATATCAGCAGCCAAGTGCTGTACACAACTACTTTGGATGAGATATCAGTTAGAGGATTACAAAGTTAATAGTCATAATATTCCACTTTTCTGTGACAACACTGCAGCTATTCAACTTTCTAAAAACCCAATTTTGCATTCAAGAGCTAAACATATTGAAATTAAACATCATTTCATAAGAGACCTTGTTCAGAAGGGTAGTGTAAATATTCAATACATTGAAACTGAAAGACAATGGGCTGACATATTTACAAAACCCTTAGCAGTTGAAAGACTAGATTTTATTAAAAGCATCTGAACATGACTCTAGTCTCTGAAGATATCAAGCTCTGACTTACAAAATTGTAAATTCAGAGGCTGACAAAGAGCCAGTGGTTGCAGACTCTTCTGTAAAAGACCTGCTAAGTGCGCAATTTCTCAAAAGACCTCACACAAAGCATTGCACCTCTAGGGGGCAAAAGAGACAAAGATCAGATTCTGGTAATACTCATTCTTTTAATTATTGCAATCAAATATCTGAAGCATCTATTCTAGAACATATCCAACCCCTACATACCATGTATCCAACATCCTCTGAACCTGAATTTGTCAACATTTCAGACTCTGAGTCAGAGTCTTCTGGCTCATCGTTTGATGATCTTATGAATAGTTTTGCACAATTCTCTTCCAAAGCTAAGCATATTCCTGAGGAGGAAACAGCTGAGCCATCAAATTGTTCTATCCCTCAGTCATCACCCAAAATTCTCTCTGAAGAAGAGATTCTGAAGGAAACTTCTTTTAGAGTTTCTCCCATTCATGAAACCTTTGAACCACCCAATGCCATCTCATCTGACCCATCTCCACCAATTCCATCAGATTCTCCCAACTCCTCCCCACCTCTGATGCTTTTAGATACTGTAACTGCAATAAATGATAGAATTGATGTACCAACTGATCATGTGACTCACTCTCCTAGTGGTCCAAGTCCACCAGTATCTGCACCACCTGTGGCACAGCCAGAAACAGATAGTTCAGACCTCATTGCAACAGCTCTTCACATAATACGAGATACGCTTACTGAACAAGACAATAAGCTGATAGAGCTGGTAGCATACTCAGGAGCATCTGCAAGACTGGCTCAACAACTTCGCACTCTGCCTTTTTCCAAACACCCCTAGGATTATTTTTTTTACCTTTTGTTTTTAGCCTATTGAATTTTCTTTCTTTGTTTAAAATTCTTTTTGCTGATGACAAAAGGGGGAGTATTATTTTAGTTGTAGTTGTACAATTGTCAGTAGTTTCTTATTTGTACTCACATAATAATATCTGAAACTGTCTGAAATAAGAATCTCATTTTTCTTTCTTGCAAAATATTTATGAACTTAAGTGAAAAGGGGAACAAATTAATAAACATAATTGTGTTTGTATAGATGAAGGTAGTTAAGATTGTGCTCTTAATTATTTTTATCAGATTCAAGAGTTAAGCTTGCAAACCTTACACTCTGAGAGTCAAGTATGCAGATACAATCAAGTTTATCAAATTGTTCTTATACTGATTCAACTTAATTATGGATAAAACTTAGGGGGAGCTTGCAAACCTAACCCTAATGGTTTATCAGACTCAGGGGGAGCTAACAAACCTCAACAACCTGATGTTGACATAATTAAATTAATCAAGAAACAATTGTATTTAATACCTATGTTTGTCATCATCAAAAGGGGGAGATTGTTGGAACAAAATGAGTTTTATTAATAAAACACCCTAAGTTTTGATGATAACAAGGTATTAAATGGACAATTGGTATTACTAATAAATGATCTAGTGTGCAGGAACAAAGCAAAAATATCATCCTCATAGATCATCATTTGGGCATCTGAAGGACACTGTCTGAAGTGTTAAGGCTCTGGTGATGTTGAAAGCATAAGAGCCTATGAAGAAGTCCTCAGATGCCAAAGAAAGAAACACAGTCTGAAGCGTGTGTACATCTTCAGAAGATCAAATTAACGGTATCATCAGATCCTGAAGAACTCTCTCTGAAGAAAGACAGCTAATATCCAATGCAATAGTACAACGGTCCTGTCAAATAGTACAACCGTCTTGTCAACAAAAAGGAGAGTGTACAACCAACGGTTCTCTTCTCAACGTCTTTATACCTAGAGTATAAATAGAAGACATCATCATAGAGAGAAGACTACTGAAAGATCATCTGAACTTAGAAAGATTCAAATCATATTCAAAGCTGTGTACTGTGTTATTCTTTCTAGTGTTATATTCTAAGTTAAATATCTTTTGATATTACAGACTCTGAGCTTAATGTTTAGAGAGTCTTGCTTAGAACTTTCAGTCCTACTTAATCTTTGTATTAAGTTAGTTTGTGAAGTCTCTTTGTCTTGTGTGACTTAGAGCAGGAAGTCTTAAGTCTTGTGTGACTTGAGCAAGGAAGTCTTAAGTCTTGTGTGACTTGAGCAAGGAAGTCTTAAGCTTGTGTGCTTAAGCAAGGAAGTCTCTTTGTCTTGTGTGACTTAGAGCAAGGAAGTCTCTTGCTTGTGTGCTTGAGCATTAGTTGTGTAATCTTTGTGATTATAGTGAAATCCCTTGGAAGTGCAAGGGGACTGGACTACTCTCGTTTTGTGACAGGAACCAGTATAAAATTTTGTGTGTTATTTCTCTCTCTCTCTCACTGTTTTATTTGTGTTTTGTGTTTTGTGTTTAGTTTAAGTTTATCATATCCGCTACATTTCTAGATTTCTTAAGACAAAAGAAATATTTTTTAAAACACAATTCAACCCCCCTTCTTATGTTTTTCACCTTCAATCTCTGATCTAGGTGGGCCTAGGTTGAAGATAGCACAGGTAGTGACTATGTGATGAAATGTAAACGGGTCGTTTGCTGATAGCTTCTAACTAGTATTACCATAGTGGATTCTCTCTTGGATTGATATCCCCCAGAGTAGGTCGTGTTATACGCCGAACTGGGTTAACAAACACTGCGTTCCTTTTATTTCCAGTTATTTACTATTTGTTAATTTTACTTCTGCTGTGCACGTTGTAGTTGCAAAGGTTTCCCCATTCGGTACCCCATTTGGACTCTACCAGAATTTCATTTTAAATTGTCCTATTTGCTATATTTTCCCACGTAATTATACTATTGTTTTTTTTTCATTCTGATAAGTACGTATTATATTATTGTGATGTAATTTGTACGTCAAGCAACGTTTGCGATGTCATTGAAGTTTAAACTCCTAGAAACTAGAAATGGGTCATATAAATTCAATCTTGTTCAATTAAAAAACGTTGTCCCCTAAACAATTTATTTCTTAAATTGAAAATTTCCAATTAATAGCTGGACCGTACCAGCAATATACTATATAGTTATAGCTTGCTATTTTTTTTTTTTGACATAACTTGCGATGTCTAGTCGTTAGAAATTCTACTTTTAAGGTGGATAAGTGAGATGACTGAGATTCAAACTTCGACCCTCATGATATATAATACAATATCTCTGCCAATTGAGCTAAACTCACATAATAACTTACGTAAAATTAATATGCGAATGAAAACATGCAAAGCCGGGAAAAATAACAACTAATGCCTTTCACCAAATTTGGTTCCCGTTTAGATTTAATCAAGATCCATGAAGCTTCGAATCTTATTAACTACAGTGTCATCCATATTTAGTCCATCCAAAATTGATTCCCTAAACTACAGTTATTGAATCAACAATAATATCCATAGCTTAGAATTTCAATCTTTTAACATATATAACAATTCTTCTAACACTCCTCATAGTTCCGCAACAAACGCAGTGCAATCCCCGACATATTTTGCAAAACCACCAATCCACACTTCATCACTCCCTCTAATATTGCCTTCACACCCAACTTTATTTGATTGTTTTCGAGCTCCATCTGTATTCATCCTCACTATTGGGCCATTCTCCTGTATTGGACTTCCTTCTTTGGGCTCAACCTCGCCATTGGGCCATTCTCCAGTGTGGGCTTTGACTTAACGGGGTTGGAATTTTTTTCTTCCCTCCCCCTCCTCTCCACATATCTTTTCTCCCCTTAAATTTTCATTTTTGTCCTTAAATAAAAATTTCGAAACGTGTTTTTCGAATTTCTTTACACTAAATTTTACCCTATCGCAAGTGTGCGATATTTACTACAAAGAACATAGAGTCGAGTGTGCGTTAATTTTTAACTTGATTGACTTCGAAAATAATCACATTTATTAATTTGGATATAAATATAGTTTGATCTAGAGTTCGCTTTTTCCATTCGGTCCTAGCTATAAAAAAACTAAAAACTTTTTCTTTCTTTTAAAATATCTCTTAACTATTTGATCTAAGAGTTTGATTTATGATGATTGATGCATATGAAAAATATCTATTATAAAATGTCAATTATCTTAAATGATGAGTATTTATAATTGCGCATCCAAGATGTCTGAATTTTTTTAAAAAAAAAAATACCAAATCAATTCATGAGATAGCTAACAATCAATCATATAGAAAAGTACTTTCTCCGTAATAATTTTTAATCAAAAATGTAATTTTTAGATTCATTGTATATTTAATATATCTGATCTTTATTGTAGGTCAAATACATTAAATATATAATAAATCGAAAAAGTATATTTTTGCTTATAGAGTCTGTGAAAGAACTTTCAAACCTTGAAACAAAACATTGACTCCCATGTAGTCTTATTCCAAAATTATGAGAGAGAAAAGTACATGAAGAAAACCGACAAAAAAGAAAGAAAAATTTCCACCCGTGGTTTGCCTTTTCTTGGTGAATAAAATCCAATTTTTGGGATCAACCATCCATTTTTTTTCTTTCAATCATTCCTATCCTTTCAAAATAAAAAATAGTTTTTTTTTATAAGCAATAAGAAATAGTTTTGAGTATTTGCGGTGCGATTTAAATTAATTTTAAGGTAAAATTTATTCAATATAACGATAAAATTATTTATGATTTGGTTTTTATTTTAGATGACTAATTAATAAAAATTGATTTAATCTGGTCTAATTTAGCACAGATTAATTTGAATTTACTTTTTGATATCAAAATTATAAATTATATTTTTTAATTAAATATTAATATTATAAAGACATAGCAAAGTAATAAGTTTGACGTAAAATATAATATATAATATATTAAAATTAATTTTGTCAAAAAAAATATATTAAAAATTAATATTATTAAATAATAATGATCAATTATATTAGAAACACATTAAACAATAAAAATAAATAGATTACATTGAATTAACGAGTATTATTTAAAAAAAATTAAAAACCAACAAATAATATATTAATCCAATATATCATACTAATAAAATGATAAATAATTGTTAAAATATAGGCACACGGTTTAATTCGATTTGAAGTAGTTTTGAAAAATCAATCTAAAATCTGCCTCGTTCCGAGCAATTTTCACAAAAGGACAATCAAAAATATAAAAAACGAGTTCAATTTTGATTAATTTTTGGATCGATTTGTGGTAATAATTTGAACGAATTTTGATTTGAATACCTCTAAAATATATTTTATAATTTATTATGATGTAGAAAATTGATGCTCGAAAAATATACCAAAAATAAAAATAATTATCAATGCTCTAGATTATAAACGTCGGTGAAATAGGAGAAAATCTTGCGTAGTCCTAATTTAAATAAATATTTTTTGGACATTCACATACACAAGTGAAAGTGTTGAGATCTTTTAAGTGTAAGAGAATCCATAAATCTAATGCATTAAAGTTTTAAGTGTAAGTGTAATGTCAAAGCCACTTGTGTAAGTTCTTAAGATTCAACGATTTCTCAAAATTCAATGTGTTGATCGAACCCGTGAGGCTTCCTCTTACAACACAACTAAAAGAATATAATTTTTTTTTAAGCTAACTATTTTAATTAGAGACTATGAAATTACACATCATTGCCAATTTTTATATATTTTTTTGTTAGATTATGAAATTACACCGACAAAACATCACTTTTTTAAGTGTAACTCTGTGTGATATTATTTTTTTAATGTGTTAAATATTTAAATACAATCTCAATGTTTATTTCATTAGATAGTAATTTTTTGATGACTAAATTGAATACTTAAAATTGATTTAAACAAGGAGTGAAACATGAACATTATTGCAAGGCATTAATGAAGTTAATGGTAAAAAAAGTTTGAACGAGTCCAATTTGAAAGTGATGGTTAAAGCAATTCATACCAAGAGGAGAGACAACTCAGAGTTTCTTTCAATCGTAATGATATTCTCCTTCTTAATGATATTCGGATAATCATACGCTAGCTAGGACGACCAATTTCTGGAGTACTAGTTTCCATAGATTTGAGGTTATATTGCTTCATGTAATGAACTTTTGGTGATTAATGAAATACATTAAGTTTATTTCGTTCAAAAAAAAATTTAAAGACCAAAATAACCAAAAAAATGATATTTGTAAATTTATTTGCAACTTTGATACATTTAAAACTAGGCTTAAATGAAGTTTTGCGCCCCCTGTTTTGATTAAATCGGAATTTTATCCCCCATGTTTTAAAACTCGGACTTTTACCCCTTCTGTTTTGATTTTTTTGGATTTTGCCCCCTATCATATTTTGCTTATGTGACAGTGCTGATGTGTAATATTATTTTCCACATGATTAATTATTTATAATTAAACATTATTTTATTTTTTTTTAATGAAAACATTACTAAAAAAATTATAAAAATGAAAACAAAAAAATATCAAGTAAAAAAATCAGAAAAATGGTAAAAATACAAAAAAAAAACAAGTAAAATATAGTAAAAAAACCCAGAAAAATAGTAAAATACAGTAAAAAAACCAGAAAAATACTAGAAACACAAGATAAATATTTTAAAAAACTGTCAATTAAAAAGACAATAAAAATACTCAGAATATTCATTACGGACCTACAAAATTTGGGATAACCATTAACATAGTTATATCTCAAAAAACATGGCAAAAAGAGCCACAATGATATTGTATTATTGCAACCACCTCAAAAAACATAGTTATGCACCTACCTAATATTTTTTTGGTTTTTTTTTTTTGTATTTTTACTATTTTTCTGTTTTTTTTTTTTTTTACCTTTTTTACTATTTTCCTGATTTTTCTTATTGTATTTTTACTTGATATTTTTTTTGTCATTTTTAGAACTTTTTAGTAATTTTTACTGACATGACAACAAATAATTCATGGAAGACCAAAATAATAATTAGTCCGAAATTACACATTAGTTACACGTACATTTATCTCATAGCATTGCCGGTTTATTAACAATTATGCTAATTTTTAAGCCATTTTTGGAATATGTTTGTCGATAATTGTAAATGTACATAAACTAATTACTTACATTATAGTTTTGAAATGGAGAAAAAACAAAAAACACTCCACAGCTAGCCACTAGAAGACTAATGGAGAAAAAAACCCCTTAAAAGCTTAATTTTCCCTTAATATGAGCGGAACAAACAAACAAGCACTGAAAAACAAAAAAGCAGCTGTCCTAACTAAGAACAAAGTTCTTCTTGTTGACTCTTAATCTAAAAGTCCTTCAATTCTCAATTTCACACACATCCTTGCGATCACTACTCCCTCCGGTCTCATATATACTCCCTCTAATCTTTAATATAAGAGAGATTTTACTTTTTAGATTCATTGAGAATCCAATTTATCTAGTCCATATTAGAGTGTATATATATTAGATTCTCAATAAATTTAAAAAATAAAGTCTTTCTTATATTAAGGATTAGAGTGAGTATAAACAACTTTTCACTTTTTAGATTCATTCAATAATTAATGTATTTGGACATTTTTTTAGACCAAATACAACAATTATTGAATGAATTAAAAAAGTAAAAGTTGCTTATATACGAGATAGAAAGCAGTACATGCAAATCCTCCATAAATACCACACACAACTCCATTGCATTAACCCGAAACAGTAACACTAAACAAAATCTCATACACACAAAAAAACACCATCATGCTACCACTACTGTTACTATCTCTCTTATGTTCAATTTCAACAACATTAAACGCAGAATCAACAACCACAATCAACGTATGGCCTAAACCAACAAACCTCACATGGACCCCACCACATCAAACAACACTCCTCTCTCCAACATTCACCATCATCACCATCACACCACACCAAAACAACCACCTCACTGCCGCCATAAACCGTTACACAAATCTCATCAAAACAGAACACCACCGTCCGTTAATCCCTCCAACAACAAACCATTCCCTCAATCTACCATCTCTACAGTTACTAACAGTAACCGTAACGGACCCAAACGCCGAACTAACTCACGGCACCGACGAATCTTACACTCTAACGGTTACAACTCCCAACGCCACTCTAACAGCCGTAACGGCTTTTGGCGTAATTCGCGGACTGGAGACTTTCTCACAGCTGGCATGGGGGAATCCAACGCGCGTGGCGGTTGAAGTTCGTGTAACCGACGCGCCATTGTACGGTCATAGAGGGATTATGTTGGATACTTCTAGAAACTATTATCCGGTGAAGGATTTGTTAAGGACGATTGAAGCGATGAGTATGAATAAATTGAATGTGTTTCATTGGCATATAACTGATTCTCATTCGTTTCCTTTGGTTGTTCCTTCGGAGCCATTGTTGGCTGAGAAAGGTGCTTATGATGTTAATATGGTTTATACGGTGGATGATGTGAAAAAGGTTGTTGAATTTGGGCTTGATCGTGGTGTTCGTGTTTTGCCTGAGATTGATTCGCCTGGTTAGTTCTTTTTCCATCTTAATTACTTTACTAAACTTCTACTGGTAACAAATTAGCTTATAGTTTATTGACTAACTTATAAGTTTGATCAAAATGGATGTGTTTCTACCATTTTTTGAGTAGTTAATTGAAGTAGATATAACTTTTTACATTTTATTACATTTTTACCTTATTGGGCCCGTTTGTTTTGGATTTTTTTGAAAATAGATTTTGCAGTGTTAGAAAATTTTGTATAAAAAAATTTACGAAGAAATTTTTTATAAAAGCTTCAAATGAAAATGTTGTTTGAATAGTTATTATTAAAATGTTATTTTAGGTATTTCATCATTTTATTGAAAAAAAATTTGGATATCAAAATTTCAAAAAAATCACTTAATTTTGAAGCTATTTCAAATAGATTTTCACAAAAATCATTTTTGAAATACAACTTTTTGAAAAAATTGCGATTTTGACTATGTTTTGAACTTCAATAATGTACATTCATGTTATATGATGTCAAAATTAGTATTTCAATTTAGAAAAAACGAATACAAAAAAACTTGTAATATTTTGAAAAACGGTTTTACATAATCTATTTTAAAAAATCCAAAGAAAAAATCTATTTTTTTAAAGCTGAAACAAATGGGCCCATTATTTTTATGGGTCTTGCTAAACAATGCCCGGGACACTCTTTAAGCATTCCATTTTAAGAAATAATTTATTAAAAAAGTGAAACATTTAAATTTCCAATGCGTTCACTTCACATATTTCCATAAAAATTTAACAAAAAGTTACTATTTAAGATGTTTAAAAAGAGTCCGGGGCACTATTTAGCATTTTCCTATTTTTAATTTTATTACAGTATTTCTTTATTTATTTTTTAAATATAATAAATACCTATTAATCATGCACTATTATGTCATTTTGTAGTTACAACAGTTAAATTTGTCAAACACTTTAATTTCAATCTACTAACTTTTTAGCTATCGGAGCTATAAGTTAACTTTTAAGTTATCAGTTGGCTTATAGCTTAATTTTACCAAGAGCCTAAATTACCATTAGAGAATGATTAAAGAATGTCTTGAAAAAAGTGTATGTAGTGACAAAAATATTTTACTCTCTCAACAACAATGTGGAGTAAACCACAGGATTGGTCTTTCTTGTTGACTCTTTCAAAATCTCAAACTAATTCTCTTATCGCCGAATGTTTCTCAATTTTGTAAACACTTGTAAATGTGTTCATATGAAGTGTTAAATATTATGTGGACAATGACATCACACAATATAAGTGTCTTGTAGTAACTGGTAAGTTAAAACAATGTCTATTTGATAAAAAAGATTAATAAAGACAATGACTAGTTAACATAAAGTTGAAAATATAAGAAACTATTTTGATAGAAACTGAACAAAGACTTAAACTTATTTGACGGCAGATGTTCACAAAGGGTCCAAATTGAGAAATATTGGATAGAGAAAGACTAATTTGAGATATTGAAAGAGTTTTCGACCTATTTGAGAACGAGTTAGAGAAATAGGAATCAATTTGATGGTTTACTCAAATATTTATTTTGTTTCGCTTAATTTGTTTTTGGTAAATAACAATTTTGCTCCCTAATTGCGTAAGGTATTGTTATTGTAGTTCTTGCATTGCATGTATCAAAATTGAAAACACAATTACAATTGGACCTTTTATTAGTTATTTTGATTATCGAATTTGTTTTTACTAAGTTAAACTAATTTTCGAATGTGTTTTACTTTAGTCTTAAAATTATTAACAAAATATGTCCAGTAGATGTGTTTGTAATTTCATATATGTAAGGACTATAGTGACAGTGTCTCACATACCGGTTCAAATGTTTCAATCGTCCTCAACAAATTAAAATATACATTTTTATGACGGTCCGATCAAATAATGAAATGGTGTTACTAAAATGTGGCCTACAGAGTGAAAAAATAGAATTTTTTATATTTGAAAAAGAAGAAGTATTGTTTTTCCTTAAAAGAAGCAGGACATTTCTTTTGTTGGATTTTTGTTTTTTGTTGTTGTTTGTATTTGTTTCCTAACTTTGTAGTATTGAAGATTGTCAAAGTAAAGAACAACGTTGAATTAATTACTAATAAATTAATAGTTGCCGTTCGTTTGATTATTACTATGCTTTTTTTTGTCTGCATGTTTGTCAGGTCAAGGAATTAAATTAGATTTGTGTAAATAACGGTACTGATTAACTAATTAATTAGTGATAAAAGCTTTGTAAGCTGCATCAGATTCTACAATAGCCTACTTGTTTAATATTTTCACAGATTCGAAGACTTCTCAACACAACCGCATATATATTGGTTTTGTGCTTTTTATGTGTTAATTTTGTTTGCTAAATCATAAATTGGTGCATAATATTGCAGTACATGAAAAAAGTGTGTTGAAATTACCTCAAACATCATGTGACAGTTATAGGTATTATGGCGATTAATACAAAATTAACATTGGCAAAGTATAAAGAATTAAAGTATCTCTTGTACTGTGACTTATCATGTGAATTTCAGCACATAGAAACAAAAAACTAAACATTGTAATCGTAAGACCAATTAAATTAACAAAAAATTGAGGCTTTTTGTATGATGTCTGACTTTAGAATATTGCTTTTGGTTTTGTAAACATATCTTGCTCGTCATCTTTTACATGATTTAGCTTTACAAATCATTGATTCTTTAAATTAAGATGAACATTGACAGATAAGAATTTCTTATATGCAGGGCATACAGGATCTTGGGCCTTAGCCTACCCTGATATTGTAACATGTGCCAATATGTTCTGGTGGCCAGCCGAAAGGGATTGGCCGGACCGTCTTGCTTCGGAACCAGGAACAGGTCATTTGAATCCCTTAAACCCCAAGACATACCAAGTCTTAAAGAATGTCATTCGAGACGTAACCACAATGTTCCCGGAACAATTTTACCATGCTGGTGCTGATGAAGTCATACCAGGTTGCTGGAAAACCGATCCAACAATTCAGAAATTTCTATCAAATGGTGGAACTCTTGACCAAGTTCTTGAGACGTTTATCAACAACACTCTCCCTTACATTGTATCCCTCAACCGCACCGTTGTCTATTGGGAAGACGTTCTATTAGACGACACAGTCCATGTTCTACCGACGATTCTACCTAAAGAACATGTGATTTTGCAGACATGGAACAATGGGCATAATAACACTAAAAGGATAGTATCTAATGGATACCGTGCCATTGTCTCATCATCTGAATTCTATTATCTTGATTGTGGACACGGTGACTTTACTGGAAATAATAGTGCTTATGATAACCAAACAGGTTACGATGCAAACAGTGGTGGCTCTTGGTGTGGACCTTTTAAAACATGGCAAACTATATACAATTATGATATTACATATGGACTGACCGAAGTTGAAGCAAAATTGGTTTTGGGCGGGGAGGTATCATTGTGGTCAGAACAAGCCGACGAAACCGTTTTGGATTCGCGAATTTGGCCTAGAACTTCTGCAATGGCTGAGTCGTTGTGGTCAGGTAATAGGGATGAAAAGGGTATGAAGAGATATGCAGAGGCAACAGATAGATTGAATGAATGGAGAAGCCGAATGGTGAATAGAGGTATAGGGGCTGAGCCTATTCAGCCACTTTGGTGTATTCGGAACCCTGGTATGTGCAACACAGTACATCCAATATAGTGTGTTTGGAGAGTGTCAGATTCCGTGGTGCCACCGCACGTCTATAACAAAGTTAGAACTACTACCTTCCTCACACTGTGCGTGACGTGCGCCCTGATGTTTTCACCGCATTTCCAAACACATTTATAGTTAGTTTAGTTGGAAGTTGCATTCTTCTTTTGTTACCTTAAAAGAAAGAAAAATAGCTATTCAGGTATACCTTAATTTCTTTTACTTTTTATTAGGTCTATAGTAGTGTCCAACTGTTGTGTGAGGCTACTGAAAATTTATTGTTCTATTACTTGAGATTGTAGTTCTTGAACAATATTACATGTATTTGAACATTGAGTTTGAAAAATCAAAAGAATGTTTGATTGTTTTCATGAGCTTAAACATTTCTTGACTTCATTCAATTGTTGTTGAAAGTAGTTGTATGACAATGAGAAAGTTGAATTACTACCAACGATGAATTTTACTATCCTTATGAGTTTAACTTGTGACTCACTGTTCTCACTGACCAGTTAAAACTTAATTGAAACATCATCTTAAACGTTTGGAACAATATTGAAGATTGAGCATGTTGTATGATTTGTTATAGAGTTAATCAGACACCTTATGACAAATAATTAAAAGTCTCCCATTCTTCTAACAAGGTCTTGAATTTGAGCCTTTTGGAATAAAAGAAGGTTTTTGCTAACGAGTGTTCCCGAGATACTCTTTAAACATTTCATTTAAAAAAAATGATTCAAAAAGTTAAATACTACAATTTTCAATGTATTGACTTTACATAGTTACCTTGTGGTACTGGCCCCACCTGAACTTTTGCTTGGAGCTACAAATTATGGAGTTGTTGTGGATTTGTGGAGTGCTGCTTGTATTCTTGCAGAACTACTTGCCGGGAAGCCTATAATGCCTGGACGAACTGAGGTAAAACTAATTTTTTGTTCTAGATATGTATTAGGAACTGGGTAAACTAATTCCCTATTTGTGAAACCTGAAGGTAAAATGGAATATCAATAAATGTTTTCTACCCATCATCTCACCACCAATTATGATAAATTATAAAAATGACAATTTAGGTGAAAATATATTTTCATTGAATGATAAAATGTAGAGATGATTGACATATAGTAGATGCTTCTTTCATTTCATGTTTGTGTGTCCACTATCATTAACCAAATTAAGTTTAGTGCCTTCTAAGAATGAGTTAATTACTAAAATAAAACACTCTTCTTATGGTATCTTTATTGTACTCCTACTCCTTATGGTTTTCTAACTAAGACATTAATTTGTTCTTCACATGGTATGACTGCAGTCTGCAGTACATGCAGCAACCAAAACAGAGAACACAAAACAAATGCTTAAGAGAATGTGAGACTCTTGTCATGGAAGACAAGACAACTTTTGGAGGTGACAACTTTTTCTAAGCTTTGTTCAAACTTATTAGGATTTTATTTGCCATTTTGATTTTTGAATACTTCTCTTGATGTGAATTGTTAACATATTTTGTATATATTGTATCTAGTACAGGAAAGGGATTTCAGTTAGGACTTGAAACTATAAGTTAGGATCTCAGTTAACAAATTCAAAGCAACACACATTTTATGTTGAATTATGCTTCACAACTATATATTTGCACAATGCTTATGTTCTTTGCATTGATTTGCAGGAAGTTGAATTTTCCTTGAGGCAGGAAATCGTAAAGTGAAAAGGGGGTTGATTATGATCTGCAACTCGGTGGCCTGGAACCTTTGGAGATGGAGAAATTCTGTTTGTTTTCATGCTTCATGGGGGGCCTTATGTGTTTGGCTTTTTTGTTCCCCTGGTGTTTTTTATTTCTTCCTTCTGTTTTTGCAGATTCTTTGCTTTTGGTCATGTTGTGCCATGTTTTTTTGGTTTGTTCATTATTATTATATTTCACCTTTTGTACTTTGTTTTCATGGTGTTCTAGCATGTCTTATGCTGGCTCACTTTTGATATTGTAGTATTTTGGTTTATTACTTAGTATTTGTAGTGCTTAGGGAAACATTAATATTTTTTTAAAGTGTTTCACCTTTTACTTATTTTTTTAACATATATATATATTGTGGAAACAACAACAAAAAAGAGTTTTTTAAAAAATTGTGGGGAAAAAGGCGTTTTTTTTTCAAAAAAAAAATGCAAATAGCGGCGGTTCAAATCGTCGCTAAAAGCTCAGAAGGCAACAAAACCGACGCTAACTTCCTCTTGGCGGTTATTGCAATGGTTTGCTAGACCCGCCGCTAAATGCTATAGTAACGCCTCTATTTTCGACGCTTGTCCACCCACCGCATCAAGCATTTAGTGACGGTCAGAGTCGACGCTAATACCTATATTCAACCGTCGTGGCTTTTCCCTTCCAATATAGTGCTAGCTCATAAATATGGGGAGGTTAGAGGAGAGATTGAGGTAGGGGGAGGAAGGCTTCGACATGGTGGAAAGATATTGTCAGTATCACAAAAGGGTCTTTTAAAAGGATAGAGAATTGGTTTGAGAAGTTCTTGTTTAGAAAACTGGGTAATGGGGAAGATTCCTTGTTTTGGGATGATCCGTGGTTGGGTGAAAGTTTTGTTCTTAGGGAGCGGTTTCCCTGTCTTGTTGGGCTATCTTTAGAGCCTGGGATTTCGGTGGGGGCTTTGTATCGTATGGGGTGGGGTGTTGGAGGGGCGGGCTGGAGCTGGAGACGCCAATTGTTTGCGTGGGAGGATGAATTGTTAGAAGAGTGTTGTGCTTTGTTTCATAACATTGTCTTGCTGAATAATGTTTCTGATAGGTGGTTATCTCCAACTGCAAACTCAGAGTCGTTTTCGGCTAAGGAAGCTTATTTGTCTTTGACGAATAAAGTGGATGAGGGCCCTACCGAGGTGGGACATGCTGATTTTATTTGGATCAAAAGTATCCCTTTGAAGGTTTCAGTTTTTTCTTGGCGTTTTTTGGCGGACCGACTACCAACAAAAGACAATTTAATAAGGAGACTAATTATGAATGCTGACTCTCAATTATGTAGTCTTGACTGACTGTGGGTGTATTGAATCTTTATCACATCTATTTTTTGTTTGTGAGAGCTCTCGTAGGGTGTGGTGTGCGGAACTGGTTGGGTATTCATGGTGCTCTTTCCAAAAATGTTTTATCTCATGCTCAAATTTTCAGTGGTCTTCAATTGCGTTTTTTGAAGATCAAAGATAGCTTTAAAGCCATTTGGTTAGCGACAATTTTAATGCTTTGGAAAGCTAGAAATGACGGAGATTTTAATCATAAGGTTTTTTATGCTGATTTTGTGATTCACAATATAAAATTACAGGTGTGGTGGTGGTTTAAAACAAGATTTAAGATTTTTTATTGTTCCTTGAGGGATTCAAATCCCTTAATTTGTTTAGGGGCAACTTGACGTGCTTCTCTTAAGGCACCACCTCATTTTTTTTGAGTTTTTCGTTGTAATTTGACCTTTGTCGATCTCTTCATTTTGCACACCTTGTGCTAATGAGGAATGTATTTTAATTTAATATATATGGTTCTTTCGTTGATTTAAAAAAAGAGTAAATTTTGAATAATTTACGCACTAAGTATCATATTTTGATCCTCTACTTCACATTACATCTCTCTCATTCCTCTTTAACTCTCTCGTAATGTCACTCTCTCTCATGATCATATTTAAATTTTTTATTGAATAGCTAGAGTAAAATTAAGAAAGAGATAGAAAGAAAGGAGAAAAATGGGGATATCCAACTTCGTAAGTATCACAGTATTAAAAAAGTACATAGTGTAACTCCTTAATTTAGTTTATATCAGCAAAAAAACACAGGTCTGAAAATGTAAAATATGTCCGAGATCAAAATAAGAAAAAATTTCTCTAGACCAAATTTTTATAGCCTATATAAATTAAATCCTAATAAATAATTAGATTGCCAGCGTTAAATCTATTTTTCTTTTGTGTCCATGTTAAACCAAATTACTTTAATGTATATAAAAGAAATCAAATAACATTTATAAAATTCTATAAAACAAAACAAATAATTTTTATAAAATTCTAAAAAAGCAGATGTTAAAATTTCAATTTTTAATGTGTATAAAAGAAATCAAATAACTTTTATAAAATTCTATAAAACAAAACAAATAATTTTTATAAAATTCTAAAAAAGCAGATGTTAAAATTCCAATTTATAAAAATAAGCATTAAATCTCTCCAACTTAGCACATCAAACCCCTCCCTTCTCTTCTCTAACTAGGGGTGTGCATGGTCGGATATTTTGACAAACCAAACCATATCCAAACCAAAACCACTTATATGGATTTGGATACATAACCATAACCATATTTTTTTATAAACCGGTTATATAACTGGTTATAAATCTGGATACGGATACATAACCGGATGTTTTTATAAAACTGGTTTTAAAGCGGTTAATTTTTTAAATCCAATTTTAAACTGGTTATTTTTAAAATTGGATTATTAACCGGATATTTGTCTTTAAAAAACCAAATTTTGCAAAAAAAAAAACCAAATTTTGCAACAGAAAAAAAATTATTTATTAAAAGTCAATATATACAATTTTAAACCAATTACGTCAATATTAAGCTATAGACATAACCATAGCCACAAATACTGAAACTGCTACCACATTATCAAAAGAGAAAGTACATAGTAGAATTTTAAACCAGTCAACCACATCTTACAGAGAAAACAAAAAGTACAGAAACTAATAAATGTTCAAACCCCTCAAAAGAGAAAGTACATAGTAGAATCAAATATTCTCAAGCTTAAAACACAACAGTACATGAGGAGTTGGCAAGAAACTGTTAAAACCCCTCAAAAGAGAAAGTACACACATCACACATGACATCAAGAGAAAGTTCACTTCTGCTGAGTAATATTGATAATGCTAATTGTGTACAATTTTCTGAAACTTTCATCAACATCTTAACCATATATTGTATGTAACCTATATAAGAACAAAAAAAGAAAGTTCCAATAGTATTTCATAACTTGTAACAAGGTCCCAGCTTTCAATTGTACATACTCATTTGGTCATAAACTATAATCTAGAAAATCAATATATCCTTTTTAAATCTTAAAATTCAAACATAGAATCAATATATCCTTTCGAAATATGACAACTGAAACATCTGTTGTTGTGCTCAACAATTCAGCCCTAAGGAAGTAGCTCCTATACCAAAGATATGTCTCATATCTTCTAATGTAACCTTAGATAAATGTTTGCATAATAACTAATAGTCTAATACCAAACAAAAAACACTTGTCAATCTTCATCGAGAGCAACCGGGGCTGAACAAGCATCAGCAACTTTCATAGCAACTACTTCTATAGAAAAAACAGAAATAAAACTATTAATAACCAACTTATAATCTAACAAATCATAACTATAATGCAGCAATAAGTGATATCATCATACCTTGCTCTAATTTCACAAGTTCCTTGTAATCCTCAACTATAAGTGAATCAATTATTGAGGATTTACGCGATCCTTTAATGCAGCTATAACTACAAATAAGAGCTTCCACCGTTTTTGGTGTGAGGCAACTGCGATGTTCATCAATCACCCGTCCTCCAAGACTAAAAGTAGACTCAGATGGTACCGTGGATATCGGTATGGCTAACAAGTCTTTTGCCATCTTTGCAAGGATTGGAAGACGGCTGGAGTTTTCCTTCCACCATTTTAAAATATCAAAGTCATCAGAAAACTGACTTTCTATAGATTCCTCGAGGTACTTTTGCAAATCAGTTTGAGCAGAGGACGAACCAGTGGACTGTAAAAACCGGTTGTAACTATAACGATCTACCTTACCTCCTAAACTCAATTGTGAACCACTTTGAGAACCTTGCCCCACACCACTATACTCCGCGAAGAGTTGATACAAATTAGTTTCCAACAATTCTTTTAATTCTTTTGCCTCTTGTAAATTAAAATTCTCACCGATCGACCAGTTGACATACCTTAATTTGTACCTAGGGTCTAAGACTGTAGAAATCAACAACAACATGTTCAACTGCTCAATTTTTCCCCAATACCTATCATATTTCTTTTTCATCTTTAGAGCCATGCCCTGTAAGAATACATCATCAGATTGACACATCATATTTATCTGAGACCCAATATCAAATACCTCTAACATATACATATTAGAGGGCACATAAGAGGAACCTGATATCCGAAGTGTAGCATCATAAAATATTTTAAGAAACGGCAGAATCGCTTGTGCTTCCTCCCAATCCATATATGTGGGCACACCCTTCCCCTTTTCAACTAGCTCCTCAGTGTACTTGGGATCCTGAATTTCAAGCATTTCAAAAGCCTTTTGATGCTTTAAAGCTGAGTCTAACATTAAATAAGTCGAATTCCACCTTGTTTCTACATCAAGGCACACAAGACCTTTGTACTCGGTGTTCGAACGCTCTACAGCTGTTTTGAATTTTGCAAACCTATAGGCAGAAGCCCTTGCATATTTCACTGAACCTCGAATTCTCAAAACAGAGTCGTCAACATCTTTCAACCCCTCCTTCACAATGAGGTTTAAGACATGCGCACAACAACGCAAATGTATGTATTCCCCCTTCAAAAGCAAGCTGTTACAAGACAGTAGCTTCTTCTTCAAATGTTTAATTCCAAGATCATTTGAGGACGCATTATCAAGTGTGATAGTCGAGACACGATTAAGTCCCCAATCAGTCAAACAATTGTCAATAGTGTTTGCAATTACATCTCCCGAGTGGCTTGTGACTTGGCAAAAACTTAAAACTCTACTCTGCAAGGTCCAATTATTGTCAATAAAGTGAGCAGTGACACACATATAACATAGATTTTGGATAGATGTCCATGTATCGGCAGTGAGGGCAACTCTATGGCAGTGTTGGGCTAGAAAATGTTTCAGTTTCTCCTTTTCTACATCCCAAAACAACAAAGTATCACGTGCAAGTGTAGTACGTGATATAAGATTAAATTTTGGATTCAAGCCATTTACAAATTCTTGGAAATAAGGATTCTCCACTTTATTAAAAGGAAGTTCCATGCCTATAAACATCTTCACAAGTAAATACCGCAAATTCTCTTGATCAAACCTAGGCACCAAAGGGGAAGAACTCACCTGCCCTTCAACATTCACTGAGGATGGATTACTTCTCTGCCTCTTGTTAGATTCATTATTCGGATTATTCTTGCAAGTCTTAAGATGTGATGTCATTGAACTCGTTCCATTATACTTGAGCTTCTTACCGCAATGGTCACATATAGCTATCTTTTCCGATTCAGGATCTAACGTGAAGTCATCCCAAACAGCAGATCTGTTTTTACGGGATTTTGGTGTTCGCATTGTAGTCCTATTCTGGACAACTGTTGGTGGAGAAGAGAACACCTCTGTTGTCTCAGATAAATCACCCATTTGTAAATAAACTGCAAAACAATCAACAAAACACACCATACTCTAATTATACTCCCTTAATTCATAGTAAAGCTGAGATACTACAATTAAAATTCATTCTCATGGAATAATCTAACAAATTCACAGTGACATCTTCAACACAATCACATAAAAAAACAAAACATAGTAGCTTAATGAACTAATAACAATTACATAACTAATAACAATTACATCTTCAACACAATCACATATAAACACAATCACATTACAGAAGCATCATAGTAGCTTAAAATTGCTTCATCATTGAATTAATAAATTGTGAAGATTAGAGAAGCAAAAATACCTGGTTAGAAAGATTGGAAGAGAATTTGGGATTTAGGGTACGATTGGAAGAGAACCCATGGAAGAGAACGATCAGAGATCACACATGGAAGAGAATGAGTGTGGTTCAATTTGGGGTTTAGGGTTCATCAGAGATCTTGAACGAATTTGGGTGTTGTTTTTGTGCGTGAACTTCTTCCTCGCGTGTCTGCGTGAAATCGTGAACGAGTGTTGTTTTTGCGCGTGAATGAATTTTTGGAGAATAACCAATTTAAACCAAATCCAAAAATTCAATTTGGATGGATAACCGACCAAATAAAAATGGTTTGGTTAATAACCATATAGTTAAATCCAGATATTTAAAAATGGACTTGGATCTGGTTATGGATTTGGGCCTTACAACCAGATATTATGCACACCACTACCTCTAACCCTAGCCGTCACTACTTTTTCTCTTCTTCTTGATCCACGGGAGATGAGTGATTTAGGGTCAAATTAGGCCTAAAATCACCCCTCCAAATCGTTTTTCTTTCTATTTTGACTAAATAAGTGGATTTTTCACATATATTTAGTATTTTTTTCCGTTTGTTTTTGTGATTTCATCACGTTGTTTGTTTTGATTTTCCCGTCTTGGTACGGAGTATTGTTGTCCCGTCTCAGTGCGGAGTATTGTTGTCTTGTCTTTGTGCGGTGTTCATTTGTTTCAGGTTGAAGGATTAAGTTTGATCCAGTGCAGATCCAATCAATGACTTTTGTTTCTTCAACGCTACAGATCCGGAGGCATGGATATTCCGGTGACTTCAATATAGTCAAATATGTAGGCTTTTACAATATGCCGTTTTATGCTATCAACACGGATGTTGTGAGTTTGTTCGCAGATTCATCCTTTTTGGTTTTAGCGACTTTGAATTTGTATTGCATCGATGTACTATTCTCAATTTGAATGAATGAATATCTTTTATTTAGTAAAAAACAAAAAATTCCAATTTATAATATAACAAGACCGCCTATTCATTACTAAAAAAAAAAAACCTTTTCTGTACACAAAGAAATATCGACCTTCGGTCAAGATAAAAGGTAGTACTACAATTTAAGGGGGATTTTGAACCTTTATTTATTGTATAAGAAAATTGTAGAATTTATAGAGATACAAGCTTGCTAGTTGGAATTATTGTTAAATGGTCACACTAACAAAATTGTAATTTTTTATTTTTTATTTTAATTATTTCATAAATCTTTAAAAGATTATGTGAGTGTGTTTATATGATCACGGGACTAAGAAAATTTTACTCTACTAATTAAAGAAATCGAAAAAGATAAAATAAAATACAATAGTCTTATCCTTAAAATTCAACCTCTAGCACTCATACATTTTTATTTTGACAAAATTGTGAGTTCGTTGGTTTTGGAGAGTAAGTATTTAACAGAATAGCAAATACAATTATTTAAGTTGAGTGATTAAGTTTCACATCGACTATGTATGGTAAGAATGTTGAATTTATAAGAGAGGTGATCCATTAACCTAATGCCTTAAGGTTTTGGGTTGGGATGTGGCGTCCCCCCTCTCTTTGAGATCCTGGAGATTGGCCCATTGTTTCTCACGAGCTCTCCCGGACTACCCAACAAGTGGTATCAGAGCCTGGTTTGGCTTGGTGAGAGAGCGGGAGGGGATCCTGGTATTGGATCAATTATAGTATGTGGGATGACTCACACTTGGGGGAGAATGTTTGTTTCAAGTGTGAGTAATTAAGTCCCACATCAGCTATGTATGGGAAGAATGTTGGATTTATAAGAGAGTAACCCATTAACCTAATGCCTTAAGGTTTTGGGTGGAGATGTGGCGTCTCCCTCTCTTGTGGTCTTGGAGCATGCGCCCATTGTTTCTCCTGAGCTCCCCCGGACTCCCCAACAGTTAAGAGAGTGAGCAAGTGATGACGCTTGTCATTACATTAAAATAAAGACCAAATGCAAGCATTTTAGAAGGTTTTTGACTGTTATAATGGAATAATTAAGCATTGAAGTGAAACTACATACAAAAGAAGAAACATTTGAATTTTGATGAACAAAATGAAGATTTACGCCTGGGGCGTAAAGCTGGTGAAAAGTTTGGGCCAGCTTCTGTTTTTCCGCCTGGGGCGTAACAAAAGGTGCCTGGGGCGTAAAGCTGGTGAAAAGTTTGGGCCAACTTCTGTTTTTCCGCCTGGGGCGTAAAATCTTGTGTTTGAGGCGGAAAACGTTATTTTCTGACGGATCTATTAAAGGAAAAAGGAAATTTTAGATGGGGATCGAATTTTGACAGCAGAAACAGAGTTTTGAAGCGATTTTGAAGGTCAAGGAGCATCCAAGCAAGGATTGAAGTGTGGAAACACATCAAGATCATCTTGTAATAATGCTTTCTTTCATTCTTTTGGATGTAATGTTTAATTCAATTATGTCTAGCTAAATTCTCATAGTTGATCCTTAGGGAATTCTAATTACTTTTGATCTTGAATTATGTGACTCTCATTTGCTATATTAATGAATTACGAAGTTAGTTTCTATCAATTATTCTTTGTTCTTAATGCTTTATATGATTTGGCCAATTGTATGATGATTTCAATTATTTGTTTTACTATGAAAATAGGAATGAATCATCGATCTAGGAATAATTGATCAATTGATTTTACTTTAGAGATTTTGAATTATCAATTGAGATTAAAAGGATTAGAGTTTTAATTCCTTACTTGATCATAGATTATCCTAAGAAATTAGAGATTTATGATCAAGGAAGAGGATTATGTTACCAAGACATTGGACATAATCAATTATGTTTTAATCTAATCATGAAACTAATTTGAGTAAATTCGTTATAATACATGAATTTACCAAGAAAAATAGTAATTAGATGAACCGAAAGGATCAATTGCCGTTCTTCTATAAATTTGAATACCAAAGTTTATCATTAGTTCATGAACAAACTTGAAACCAAGAAAAACACCCCCAATTTACATTTATGTCAATTTCTATAAGTATGAATTCAAATTGCATTTGAATTACAACAATCCCTGAGGAAAGAACGATTTTTATATACTACTTGACGACATTTAGTATACTTGCTAAATTTCTATCAAGTTTTTGGCGCCGCTGCCGGGGATTGTTGATTAAATCAACAAGGCAATTGAACCATACTTATTAATTTTATTGTTTTTCATTTTCTTTTGTTATTGTTATTCAACACATAAAAAAAATTATTAGTTCTAAATTTTATTTTTCTTTTTCATTCTTGTGTAGTGCAGTTGCTTCTAAAGGTATTTTCTAGTTGTTTATGCAAGGTAGAAAAGCGGTCAGACAACTTATCTTTGATCTGGAAATCGAGAAAACAGCTAAAGCAAACAGAAAAGCAGTTCGGTTAGCCCGAGAGGCTGCCCGATTAGCAGGCGCTACACCAGAAAATAGTGAAGAAGGGGTTTCTAGTCCAATCATCTCGGACAATGAAACCAACGACATGGCAGGTGTACCACCTTAACCACCAACTGAGAGGACATTGGGAGACTATGGACAGAGAAATAATGGAGAACTGGCAAATATGGGATTTCAACCTGTCAATCCCGTGACTTTTGAAATCAAAAATTCAGTGCTTAGCGCCCTAAAAGATAATCAATACTCTGGGGCTGAAACACAATGCCCAAATCTCCATCTTGAACATTTCTATGAAGCATGTGACTACACAGATCCACCAGGTGTAACCGCATCGGATAAGAGGTTAAGGCTCTTCAAATACTCTTTAACTGGAAGAGCAAAAGACTGGTTAGACACAATACCACCTAATACCATCAACACTTGGCAAGAGTTGGAGCTGAAATTCATGGAGAGATACTTTCCCATTCACAAGTATCTTGAAAGAAGACAAGACATTACAAGTTTTGAGCAAGGAGATTCTGAAACATTGTATGATGCATGGGAAAGATTCAAACTTTTTCTGAAGAAATGTCCTAAGAATGGGCTAGATAATCATACCCAGATGCAACACTTCACTCAAGGGTTGAGAGCTCAAACTAGAATGTTCTTGGATGCATCAGCAGGTGGATCTTTGAAGAATAAGAATCAAACTCAAGCTAGAGAGTTAATAGAAAACATGACTCAAAATGAATACCGAGTTCAAAATGATCGCGGTGCAAAGACGAAGCAAGGCATGCTGGAGCTTGATACTCAAACTACTCTTCTAGCCCAATCTACATTGATGAATTCTCAAATGGCAGCTGTGTTGAAACATATTACTAGCACCTCCAACTCCCAAATGGCAGTCATGGCAGCTCATGAAGTACAATGTGATTTTTGTGGACAAGGACATGCTAATGGCCAATGTTTTCCTGACGGCTCAGAAGAAGCAAAGTATTTAGCCAACTTTAAAAGGAACAACCCCAAGCATGATCCGTATTCAAACACGTATAATCCAGGTTGGAGAGATCATCCAAATTTTGGTTGGGGAGGAAATCAAAACTCCAATCAATCCCAGCAACAATCACAAAGTTCTCAACAAAGGAAGGCTTCTCAACTAGAAGACACACTAACTCAATTTATCAAGGTGACCCAAGGAAATTTTGAAGCCACGAAGGTTAGCCAAGATCAGATGAAAGTTAATCAAGACATTGTCAACAAAAATCATGAAGCTTCAATCAAAAATCTTGAAACGCAAATGGGTCAATTGTCAAGGCAGTTCGCGGCCACTCAAAATAATGGATTTGAAGGTTCTACAAAAGATAATCCTGGTCATGAGAGCTGCAAGGCAATTAATTTGAGAAATAGAGTGGTGCCTTCACCTGAAGCTGTGACGAAGAAAAAGCGTGAATCTAGTGTTGAGGGAGTGAGAGAAAAAAATGATGTTGAGGGAGAAGTTGAAAAGGAGCATGAGGGAGAAGTTGAAAATGAGAAAGATAAAAAACTTGAAAAAGAGAGTGATGAGAAGTTAGTTGAAAAGAGAGGCAAGGTTGTAGAGGAGAAGGAAAGTTCACTCCATGCCAAATTGCCATATCCGCGCAAGAAGAAGGCAAAGGCAAATGATCACCAACAATTCAAAAAGTTTATGAAGATGCTTAATGATCTCCAAATTAATATTCCTTTTGCCGAAGTGTTGGAACAAATGCCTGTCTATGCCAAATTCATGAAAGAACTTATGACAAAGAAGCGAAAACCTCTTGATGATGACACAATTGAGATGACGGAGGAATGTAGTGCTATAATCCAAAAGAAGCTTCCTCAAAAGAAGAAGGATCCAGGAAGTTTTACTATACCATGTTCAATAGGCAACATCTCCGTTGGTCGAGCTCTATGTGATTTAGGAGCTAGCATCAACCTGATGCCACTGTCAATGATGAAAAAGATACCCGGTGCTGTTGCAAAACCCACAAAGATGCAGCTCTCTTTGGCTGATCGTTCTATTGTAAATCCATACGGCGTACTTCATGATGTGTTGGTAAGAGTTGCTGAATTTGTCTTCCCGGCTGATTTCGTAATTCTTGATATGGAAGATGATGCCGAAGTGGAACCATTATTATTGGGTAGGCCATTCCTAGCTACCGGGAGAGCTTTGATTGATATGGAGATGAGAGAACTTATGTTTAGGACACATGGAGAACAAGTGATGTTTAATGTGTTCAAGGCCATGAAGCATCATGATGATGAACCACAATGTTTCAAGGTTGATGTGATAGAGGAGGTGACTGAAGATGTGTTAATTGAAGAAACACCTTCTCTCCCTTTAGAAAGAGTCATTGCAAATTCTATTGATGATCTAGAGGAGGAATGGGACAAAGAAATTGAAATGTGTCTCCGTCAATTTGAATCGTGTAAAGAAGAAGAGACACAAAAAGAATTTGAAAATGTGTTTGCTGTGGATGAGAAAGCTAGTGGTAATGAGGACCCAAAAGTTACTTTTCCGGAGTTGAAGGAGCTTCCCCCTCACTTAAAATATGTTTTCTTAGGGGAAGATGCTTCACAACCAGCAATCATAAGCAGCAAGTTGAGTTCTTTGGAGGTAGAGAAGCTAACTAGAGTCTTGCGAGAAAATAAAGAAGCCATGGGTTGGAGCATCGCTGATTTGAAAGGGATTAGTCCCGGATTTTGCCTGCATAAAATTAAGATGGAAGATGAATACAAACCTGTGGTGCAACCTCAACGGAGACTCAATCCAACCATGAAGGAGGTAGTGAAGAAAGAGGTACCTAAACTTCCAGAAGCCGGTATGATTTATCCTATTTCAGATAGTGCTTGGGTGAGCCCAGTCCATGTGGTCCCTAAGAAGGGTGGTATGACAGTTGTGAGAAATGAAAAAATGAACTGATTCCCACTCGCACCGTCACAGGGTGGCGGATGTGTATCGACTACCGGCGTTGAATTCTGCAACAAGGAAAGATCATTTTCCTCTTCCGTTCATGGACCAGATGTTGGAAAGGCTTGCGGGGCAGGCCTACTATTGCTTCTTGGATGGATATTCCGGGTATAATCAAATTGTGATGGACCTGGCTGATCAAGAAAAGACAGCTTTTACTTGCCCTTTTGGAGTATTTGCTTACCGAAAGATGCCTTTTGGGTTGTGCAATGCACCGGCTACATTCCAGCGGTGCATGCTTTCTATTTTTGCTGATATGATGGAGTACACAATCGAGGTATTTATGGATGATTTTTCTGTTTTTGGTAAGTCTTTTGATAATTGTTTAGCCAATTTGAATGTTGTATTGAAGAGATGTATAAGTACCAATTTATTGTTAAATTGGGAAAAATGTCATTTTATGGTAAAAGAAGGTATTGTGCTTGGACACAAAATCTCTTCAAAGGGAATTCAAGTTAACCAAGCAAAGATAGAGGTTATTAAGGAATTGTCTCCTCCCGTTAATGTTAAGGGAGTGAGAAGTTTTTTGGGTCATGCCGGTTTTTATCGGCGTTTCATCAAAGATTTTTCTAAGATAGCAAAGCCCTTAAGTAACCTCCTTGTGAAGGAAAATGAATTTAAATTTGATGATGAATATTTGAATGCTTTTGTTGTGATTAAAGAAAAGTTGGTCACCGCGCCCATAATCGTTGCATCTAATTGGGATCTTCCTTTTGAATTAATGTGTGACGCAAGTGATTATGCGGTTGGAGCAGTGCTTGGCCAACGACATGCGAAATTTTTCCATGCCATATACTATGCAAGCAAGGTTTTGAATGAAAACCAAATCAATTACACAAGTACTGAAAAAGAGTTGCTTGCAATAGTATTTGCTTTGGAAAAATTTCGCTCTTATCTAATTGGATCAAAAGTTGTTGTTTTTTCAGATCATTCGGCACTTAAGTACCTCCTCACAAAAGGTGACTCAAAGCCTAGACTCTTGAGGTGGGTACTACTCTTGTAGGAATTTGATTTGGAGATAAAAGACAAGAAGGGTGTTTAGAATGTGGTCGTCGACCACTTGTCAAGGTTAGAGAATCCAATGGTGACCAAAAAAGAGAAGTGCATTAACGAAGAGTTTCCGGATGAAAAATTACTGATGGTTTCTAAAAGGCCTTGGTTTGCCGACATGGCTAACTTCAAGGCAGGAAATGAAATTCCGGAGGACTACTCATATCAACAAAAGAAGAAGTTATTTAGAGATGCTAACTTCTATTTTTGGGATGATCCATATCTTTTTAAGGAGGGACAAGATGGCTTGATCCGTAGATGTGTTGATGAAGAGGAGGCGCAAAGTATAATGTGACATTGTCACAGTTCTCCTTATGGTGGGCATCATAGTGGTCCACGAACAGCCGCAAAGGTGCTTCAAAGCGGGTTCTTTTGGCCAACATTGTTTGCGGATTGTGTAGAGTGTTCTAAAAGATGTGATAGTTTCCAGAGGACCGGCAATGTTTCAAAGAGGGATAAGATGCCTCTAAATCAAATGCTTGAAGTGGAACCGTTTGACTGTTGGGGGATTGATTTTATGGGACCTTTTCCATCTTCACAATCTAACCTCCATATCTTAGTTTGTGTTGATTATGTTACAAAATGGGTTGAAGCTATTCCTTGTCAAGCTAATGATGCCCATACCGTAGTGAAATTCCTCAAAAACAATAATTTCACTCGGTTTGTGGTTCCTAGAGTTCTCATTAGTGATGGAGGTAAACATTTTTGCAACAAATACTTGGATAATCTCTTGGCTAAGTACAATGTTAAGCATAAAGTTGCCACACCATACCATCCTCAGACAAGCGGACAAGTTGAAGTATCCAACCGTCAATTGAAACAAATTCTTGAGAAAACGGTTTCTACTTCAAGAAAAGACTGGTCAATGAAGCTTAATGATACACTTTGGGCTTATAGAACCGCTTTCAAGACACATATGGGTTTCTCTCCTTACCAACTGGTCTATGGAAAATCATGTCATTTGCCGGTTGAGCTTGAACATAAGGCATATTGGGCTGTGAAATTTTTAAATTTTGATGCAAGTTTAGCAGGTGCGAAGCGACTACTTAAGCTGAATGAGCTTGAAGAGTGGAGGTTGCAGGCATATGAGAATGTTGTGATCTTCAAGGCAAGAACAAAGAAGTATCACGACAAAGGGTTGGTAAGCAAGGAGTTTAAGAAAGGACAACAAGTCTTGTTGTTCAATTCTCGGTTAAGATTGTTCCCAGGTAAACTCAAGTCCAAGTGGTCTGGTCCATTCGTCATTAAAGAAGTCTTCCCACATGGGGCTGTGGAAATTTTTCAGCCAGGTGAGGAGGAGAAATCTTTCAAAGTCAATGGACAAAGACTTAAGTTCTATAAGGGAGGCAATTTTGATCGCCACAAGGTGGCAGTTATTTTTGAAGGTCGTTGAGTTAGGGACCGTCAAGCTAATGACGTTAAAAGTAGCGCTGCTTGGGAGGCAACCCAAGGTTTTATTTAACCATAATATTTTTTATGTTGATTTTTAGTGTTTTGCAGGTAAAAAAAAAAAACTGAAGCTTTTACGCCTGGGGCGTAAGAATTACGCCTGAGGCGTAAACAATTTGGAAAAATGAAGCTAGCCACTGTTTTTACGCGTGGGGCGTAAAGCCTTTACGCGTGGAGCCGAAAATCGTGATGCAAGACAGATTTTGACCCTTTTTCTTGATCATTGTGCGTGATTTTCATTATCCCAACACAACTTCATCTTCTCCAACACAAAACCTTATCCCATATTCACAAAAACTCAACCCATTCATCACAAACCTTTCCCAAGCTCACAAGATCAACAAATCTCATCAAACTATCATCAAATTCACCTATTTCCTTCCATTATCATCAACAACAACCACCAAATTTCATCTTCTTCACTATCCAAAAACCCAATTCCACCATTAAACTTTACCCAAACCTTCATCCAAACCACCATAAATCTTCCTTTTCTTCACCACAAACCTCATTTAACAACCATACCCTCACCAATTCTTACTTCTCTCACCTTAAAATCCTTATTCCAAAAATTTCACCATAACCAACCTACCCTAACCCTACACGAAAATTACCACTTCCACAATGAAAAATGTCTTCAAGAAATAATCAAAAAGTAAAGAAAGTGAAGGGGGTTCTTCAAAATCCAAGGCTTCAAAGGCATCAAGTTCCAAGAAGAGGAAAGTGAGCCGAGCTCCTTCACCATCACCTTCTCCTCCACCATCACCACCTAGAGAGCCTTCACCACCACCTAGACCACCGGGTATGCCGGAAATTCCGCGGGGGCATTTTGATCGTGCAATAGCATTCAACCGGTATCAACACATTCGGGAAAAGATATTCAAGCCCGAGAGGCATCTCACGGATGAGGTGTTGGCATATCCTATCATTGAAGCGGAATTTACTCAAAGGCAATGGTATGATTGAACTGGAATTTTTCAGTAATGCTTGGAGAATTAAAAAACCTTGTGATACACAAAGAAAGGGTAAAGTCCGTGGGATAGTGGTAGATTACTCGCCCGAAGCAATAAATCGCATGTTTAATTTTCTTGTCCCTGAGTTGTGTCCTAAAAAAAAGGCGCATTGACAGAATGACAATGAACTCCGGGGAACGTTGGGCATTGAAATCTCAGTTGACTGTACCCGGGAGTGTATGGGTGAGACCGTCTAAACAACTGCCACCACAACTGTTTAAAACAACTCATTTGTTAGATATTCCACGTATTTGGGCAGAGTTTTGGTTAAATAATGTGGAGCCGAGTGGGAACAGTTCTGAGATATCTATGGATGTAGGGCTGGCGCTTCAGACAATTTTGTTGGGTGAAGACATCAATTTAGGACAATTTCTTAGTGATGACTTGGCTGAACTAATCCAAAAGGAGCCAGGTTCCTTTAGTCTAACACATTTGTGCTTGATCACAAAATTGTGTCTTGATCAACATGTTCCAAACGGGATAAATCTTTTCTTGAAAGTCATCACTAAGAAACATGTTGATCAAGACACAATTTTGTGATCAAGCACAAATGTGTTAGACTAAAGGAACCTGGCTCCTTTTGGATTAGTTCAGCCAAGTCATCACTAAGAAATATTCCTAAATTGATGTCTTCACCCAAAAAAATTGTCTGAAGCGCCAGCCATACATCCATAGATATCTCAGAACTGTTCCCACTCGGCTCCACATTATTTAACCAAAACTCTGCCCAAATACGTGGAATATCCAACAAATGAGCTGTTTTAAACCGTTGTGGTGGAAGTTGTTTAGACGGTCTCACCCATACACTCCCGGGTACAGTCAACTGAGATTTCAATGCCCAACGTTCCCCGGAGTTCATTGTCATTCTGTCAATACGCCTTTTTTTTAGGACACAAAACTCAAGGACAAGAAAATTAAACACGCGATTTATTGCTTCAGGCAAGTAATCTACCATTATCCCACGAACTTTACCATTTCTTTGTGTATCACAAGGTTTTTTAATTCTCCAAGCATTACTCAAAAAATTCCATGGCTATAGTGCAATTTCCAGATTTAAGACAAGAGTTAAAATCATACCATTGCCTTTGAGTAAATTCCGCTTCAATGATAGGATATGCCAACACCTCATCCGTGAGATGCCTCTCGGGCTTGAATATCTTTTCCCGAATGTGTTGATACCGGTTGAATGCTATTGCACGATCAAAACGCCCCCGCGGAATTTCCGGCATACCCGGTGTTCTAGGTGGTGGTGAAGGCTTCTAGGTGGTGATGGACTATTCTGGTGATGGTGGAGGTGTGCAATTTGAAGAAAATGTTGACAATGTGATGACACAGGACATCCCACATGAAGAGAATGCTCCGGAGATGGAAAGCTTTCCAGCTCCACAATTTGATGAAAATGTCCTTGCTGAGATGGTGTGTAGGATGGATTTGGCACCCAAAATGGAATTGACATGGAGGATCATTACAACACTTCCTCGGCACTATGGCAGCAGTCTATGGCTTACCGTGAGAGTCACCCGGCTTACTTTTATCCGCGGTATCAAACAATGCAGGATTTTGATGCTGCTCAGGCTAGAAGAATCCAGAGGCTGACTGAAACTCATGAGGTGAATCGTGCAACTTATATCCGCCAAAGAAGGGCAGCTGGCCTTCCTGATGAAGGACCTTCAAACATGCAATTTCCGGGAAACTTGCCACGATTTGATCATGATCATGTCATACCTGAGCAGCATTGAGGGGTTGTGCTATCCCTCTTTTCTCTCCCTTCTCTTCTCATTTATTTATTTTGGCATGTTTTTATGCCTTTGTTGAAGTTGCTGCATGCTTGATATTGGTCTATAATAAGTACTTGAGTTAGTCGTTGTGTTTTCTTTGAATGTTTTAGTCCTTAAGAAAACTTTGTACTATTTGCAATACATGTGACTATTACTCTTAGAATCAAAATGGTTGACTAATTGCATGACGTGATTTGTGATGTTTTAAGTGGTTCCTTATGTATTTTGGTTGATTACTTAGGCAAAACTTAGGGACTCTCACAAATTTTGACCACTCATTAATCCGGCCTAGCCGTGAGTTTTTGAGCCCATACACTTCTCTTTTATTGATTATGAGAGCTCCACACTTAGCTATTTCTCTAGAACTTGCGCATGTTCTTTCTAATTGGTTAATTGTTTTGATGTACACACGAGGCACATTTTTGGTACCTTGGGCCTTTTCAAACCACCCTATATTGTTTTGCTATATCCTTTGTTAACCCTTTTTGAGCCGAAAGAAAATACGTCTTTGTGAATCTACCCAAAATTTATGAAACATAAAAAAAGAAGATGATTTTCTTGGAAGTTTAGATACTTGATTAGTGATTGATGCACAATGTACAACACTAAGTTTGGGGTTGCTTTTGGGAATAAGCAATTTCTTAAGTTTGGGGTGGGTGTACTAGAGAACCTAAAAAAAAAAAAAAGAGAAAGAATTTTTCATATTCAAGAGGTCACCCATGAAAAAGAGAAAAACAAAAAGTATAAAAAAATGGTGAACCTCTTCAAAAAAAAAAATATATATATATATATATTGCAAATATTTGAGAAAGTGGACAAAGCTAGTCCAGACAAAAAAAAAAAGGAAATGATGTGATAAGGGTTCTCTAGTATCAATTTTGAAAAAAAATGGGGTTTGGGAATTAAAATTTCTTTTAGGTGTATCTTATTCCAAGTTTTTCTACTCACCTACCAAAAATGTCCACCATCCACCCATTAACCCGAACCACGTTACAACCTAAAAAATCCTCTAAATGTGTGTACTTTTAGCATGATGATTGATTTTTGAGAATGTTTGCAAGCTTATGGTAGATTGGTTATGATGTGTTGAGTTGAGAGTAAATGTACCTATTTAAACAGGAGAGTTGGTGAGTCTGAGATGTGATTAAGTGTGGTCAATATTTGTCTGATGCTCTTTATTTTGCGTAAGTTGAAATTATGTGCAAGTGAACCGTGATGAAATTGATCATTGAAATGTTGTGCAATTGTGTCTAACTTTATTGGATTTGAAGTCTTTTTAGTCACAGGTGTTGTAGTAGTACTTATTTTTCTTAGAGATTGAGATATTCCTTGAGGACAAGGAAAAGTTCAAGTTTGGGGTTGTGATGACACTTGTCATTACATTAAAATAAAGACCAAATGCAAGCATTTTAGAAGGTTTTTGACTGTTATAATGGAATAATTAAGCATTGAAGTGAAACTACATACAAAGGAAGAAACATTTGAATTTTGATGAACAAAATGAAGATTTACGCCTGGGGCGTAGAAATCCACGCCTGGGGCGTAAAGCTGGTGAAAAGTTTGGGCCAGCTTCTATTTTTCCGCCTGGGGCGTAACAAATGGCGCCTGGGGCGTAAAGCTGGTGAAAAGTTTGGGCCAGCTTATGTTTTTCCGCCTGGGGCGTAGAAAATGGCGCCTGGGGCGTAAAATCTTATGTTTGAAGCGTAAAACTAGTGTTTGAGGCGGAAAACGTTATTTTATGACGGATCTATTAAAGGAAAACAGAAATTTTAGATGGGGATCGAATTTTGACAACAGAAACAGAGTTTTGAAGGTCAAGGAGCATCCAAGCAAGGATTGAAGTGTGGAAACACATCAAGATCATCTTGTAATAATGCTTTCTTTTATTCTTTTGGATGTAATGTTTAATTCAATTATGTCTAGATAAATTCTCATAGTTGATCCTTAGGGAATTCTAATTACCTTTTATCTTGAATTATGTGACTCTCATTTGCTATGTTAATGAATTACGAAGTTAGTTTCTATCAATTAATCTTTGTTCTTAATGCTTTATATGATTTGGCCAATTGTATGATGATTTCAATTATTTGTTTTACTATGAAAATAGGAATGAATCATCGATCTAGGAATAATTGATCAATTGATTTTACTTTAGAGATTTTGAATTATCAATTGAGATTAAAAGGATTAGAGTTTTTATTCCTTACTTGATCTTAGATTATCCTAAGAAATTAGAGATTGATGATCAAGGAAGAGGATTATGTTACCAAGACATTGGGCATAATCAATTATGTTTTAATCTAATCATGAAACTAATTTGAGTAAATTCGTTATCATACATGAAGTTACCAAGAGAAATAGTAATTAGATGAACCGAAAGGATCAATTGCCGTTCTTCTATAAATTTAAATATCAAAGTTTATCATTAGTTTATGAACAAACTTGAAACCAAGAAAAACCCCCCCAATTTACATTTATGTCAATTTCTATAAGTATGAATTCAAATTGCATTTGAATTACAACAATCCCTGAGGAAAGAACGATTTTTATATACTACTTGACGACATTTAGTATACTTGCTAAATTTCTATCAGCAAGATGTAGAGGCAAGGATTAGGGTTTTATCACCACACAAGGGCTAAAGTTTTAGAGAGGAAAATATGTTTTCTCTTGGTACAACTCTAAGGGTGGGCGAACTATCTTTGTGGTACACCTTGGATAGTCTAAATCATTGAGTCTCTTGGCCACAAGAAGAGATTCGGGGAAAGGGTAGAGTTAGGATTGAAGGCTAATTCTTGTAATTCTTTGAGAGTCTTATTGTAACCAAACTCAATGATAGAGTGTTTATTCTATGGTTGTCGGTTTAGACAACAACCGTGGTTTTTTCTCCGGATTTGGAGTTTCCACGTTATATTCTTGTGTTGTTGATTGTGTTCTTTTATTTTCTTGATGCCAGTTATTTCCCAACAACTAGTACCAGAGTTCTTGGTTTGATTCTAGGAGGGAGTTCCGCTGTGAAGTTTAGGCTAGAGAAAATTGATGGAAGAGCTGATACAATCAGGGTTACACAAGGTCAATCTGGAGAGGCGGTGGTAATAATGTTGGGTTTCAAGTGTGAGTGATTAAGTCCCACATCGACTATGTATGGGAATAATGTTGGATTTATAAGAGAGGTGACCCATTAACCTAATACCTTAAGGTTTTGGGTTGGGATGTGGCGTCCCCCTCTCTTTGAGATCCTGGAGCATTGGCCCATTGTTTCTCCCGAGCTCCCCCGGACTCCCCAACAAGTGGTGTCAGAGCCATGGTTCGGCTTGGTGGGGGAGTGGGAGGGGATCCTGGTATTGGATTAACTATAGGATGTGAGAACTCACATTTGGGGGGAGAATGTTGAGTTTCAAGTGTGAGTAATTAAGTCCCACATCGACTATGTATGGGAAGAATGTTGGATTCATAGGAGAGGTGACCCATTAACTTAATGCCTTAAGGTTTTGGGTTGGCATGTGGCGTCCCCTTCTCTATGAGATCCTGGAGCATTGGCCCATTGCTTCTCCCGAGCTCCCCCGCACTCCCCAACAGAAATCACCCCTCCAAATTGTTTTGATTTTCCTTCTTCATACGGTGTATTTTGTTGTTCCGTCTTTGTGCGGAGAATTGTGTTGTCCCGTCTTTGTATGGAGTATTTTGTTATCTCGTCTTTGTGCGGTGTTCATTTGTTTCAGATTGAAGGATTAATTTTTGATTTAGTGTAGATCCAATCAATGTCGACTTCGGTGTCATCAACACTACAGATCCGGAGGCATGGACATTCCAGACAATTCATTATAGTCATATTTGTAGGCTTATGCAATTTTCCATTTAATGCTATTAACCTGGATACTGTGAGTTTGTTCACAAATTTATCCTTTTTTATTTTATCGAATTTGAATTTGTATTGCATTGATGTACTCTATCAATTTAAATGAATGAATATCCTCTATTTTTTAGTAAAAAAAAAGGAACTTCAGAATTTATTGTTTTATATGATATTTAGTAGAAAAAAATTCTAATATTTTATTATTTTAGACAACTTGTATTTTAAATAAAAAATTGTCATATTGTATGGAGAAGGGTAATAATTTTTAGTTTTATTTAATCTCTAATTATAGTTCAATTGAAATTAGCATGGTCACTCTCTTATTTTTTTTAATGGATCAAATACATTATTTATCATCACAATATTATCTCTCTCCACTCATCATAAATGTCTCTCCATCACATTAGAAACACTTTTATCGATTTTTTATGTATTTTCTCAATTCTCTCATCTATTGTATTAGTATTATTTGATGGTCACATGACCAACAACTCAGATTTGGTCACAATCAATTAAAAATGTGACAACAGATTTTAGTTTTTTTCTCAAAACTTTGTTTCTTTTAAAAAACCAATGTACATTAATCATGAGTTGGTTCAGTGGTGATTGAAGCTGAACTTGGTAGGGAGGACTACGATTCGATCTCTCGCAACTGTGGTCGAAAGGGGCTGGAACCACTTGATGTCAGAACTGACACTTGAACCAGATTAAACTGGTGGTGAAATCTTCAAAGATGGTTTCGTCGATGGAGTGTTGGATTGAAGGGAGAGTGAAAGAGGGGTTCAATGAAAAGAAGAGAGGATTGAGATGAGTTTATGTGGATTATTGAAGTGAAGAGGTGAACTAGATTTCTTTCGGAGGACGGGGTTGATTAGATAGCTGTGATGGATGGGACATCGGATTGTTGAGGTAAGATTTTGTTTAGTGGTGTTTAGGGAATGTGTCAAACGTATAAATGACGTGTTTGCGGAAAATGGAGAAGAATGAAGACAACGAGCAAAGAGAAGAACAAAAACTTTTGTGTATGTGTTGTCAGATTTTCATTGGTTGCAACCAAATTAGAGTTGTTGGTCCACTCAAAAAACTTTTGTGCATGTGTTGTCAGATTTTCATTGGTTGTGATCATGATAGAATATCTCCTCAATTTTTATTGTCTTTAGTGTTTACATATTGTTTTTCTCCAATTGGACCACTCAAGAAACCGTTGCAGGGTAAAAATTGTTATTCTCTTCTCTTCATTTTTGAATCAATTTATTATTTTTTGAAATATAAAAATTGAGAGTTTTAAAACCAATTTATTTTTAGTTAATTTAAACATCTCTATAGCAATGGATCATTTATATATTTGATACATTTAATAATGCTTTTAATTATAAACAACAAGTTTATAAAATTTGTATTATCTATCCATCTATCTATACTTGTCTATTATGTATCTATCTATCTATACTTGTTTTTCAAACTCCTCCTTTGCTGACGTGTCAACCTAACAAAACTTCCCCATTTTTCTTTTTTGGTTTCGCCATTTTTACTTTTTTCGCTTTAGTTAATTCTTATGTGTCATATCTTATTGCATATATATACTTTTTTTGAGAAAAATCTATCTATATATACTTAGTATTGTGATGTTGTATATCATCTATTATTCAACTCTTAAGGCTCCCATATATAAAAGTGATCATAAGCAAAACAACCACATCCTCAAAACTATCTACTATTAATTTTTCTTAATTGTAATAACTATGAAAACCATAGCAATTTCTCAATTGCTTCTTCTTTTCTTACTTGTTTCATCATCTGAGGCCAGGATAGAGTCATGTGAAAGTGTGACTGAACACCTTACACCATGTCTAACCTACCTTGCAGGTATGACTTACAAACCACGTCCTTTTTGTTGTGAAGGAGCTAAAAATCTTGTGTTAGTTGCATCAAAAAGTATTCAGGATAAAAGAATGGCTTGTAATTGTGTCAAGACTTTAGCACAGATTCTAGTGCCAAAGGCACAAAATGCCATTGATCTCCCAAAGAAATGTGGAGTTCAATTTCCCTTCGAAATTTCTGCAACCATTGATTGCTCTAGGTAAATTTATTTTAACCACTAATTTAATTTATAGTAACCAAATTAACATAATTTTTTTTTATTCATCCAATATTTCAGGAGAGGTGATATTAATTAACATAATCTTGAAATTTATATTCTCTGATCATAATGATGGTTTGAATTGGGTCAAAATAGTCATTGTATTGTAATTAAGAAACCGAAGTAATATTTAAAAAAAAATAGTTGATTTAAGGGTGATTAAGTTGAAGTATTATATGACTATTTATATTTTTTTATAATTATTTTAAAACATTTCAAAATATAAACATAATTTGTTTAACTTTTATTCATGTGTAATTATCTCAAATTTATATATAATAATACGAAAAGTAAAATAAAATAAAATATAGACATATATAGCCCTTCAAAATCATCCTCACCAAAAACCAACTCTTTTTTTTTTATTTAATCCAAAAAATTTCAATGATACCTTTAAGATTTTGTTACTTTTAAAAACCATTTAAATTTATAAGTATTTTTTCTTATTTCAACTATTCAAAATTTCAAATGACAAAGATCTTGGTATGTGTCTCACTTTGATTTTTATATTTGTTGGAGACTTCTGCCCTTAAACTGATTTCTGTTTAGATTTTTTTTTTTTTTTGAGCTTGACCGTCTTTGCATCAAAAATTAAAAGATCTTTGTATGTGATTTAAAATCTTTTTTCTGTTCTTGTGATTTAATTTGTTCTTTTACGTTAATTGATTTAATTTTCTAAATTTAATAAACATTTGCATAGTCTAAAAGTTAATATTTGTTCTTTTATACTTTCAATTAATGAACTACTAGTTAATAAACTAATATGCCATATTAGATACTCTGTTCGGTCACTATTATAATCAAATTTATTTTTGTTGGTACATTAAAAAATATGTATGTTTTTTGTCAAAAAAATATACATATATAGTCTAAATACATCACTTTTTCAAACTACCAAAAAATTTAATTTAATAGTACCAGAAGGAGTATATTGCAATGTAAGTGACTATTAATAGCCCTCAAAGATGATTCAAGTAAAGTAGTCAAAAATAAGAAAACATGTTCTGACAATCAACATGTTTTCATACCATTCGTATTTGACATTTTTGGCTTCCTAGCACCAAAGGCTGTGAGTCTTCTACAAAGAGTTCAAAAGATTATGAATAACAATGTTGTATCCCCTAGAGCTATCAATGTTGTTTTTAAGAGAATTAATTTTACGATTCAAAAAAAATTAGTGCCTTTCATTCATATGTGATTATGTTATATTTATTAATGAAAAAATAACATAATTTTTTTAATAAAAATAGATAAATAAATAAATAAATAGCATTTCAATGTACCATATTCCAATGTAAGTAACTCTTTTCCTTTACAATATTGTTGCAGGGTTGTCTAAAAGTCAAAACCAAGGGTTGCTCTTGGATGCAGCCAGTTAGGGAAATATGAATCACCTTTTCATTACTATCAATCAATAGCATTAATAAAAATCCTATAGTGACAAAACTTACAAAAGTATTACTAATATGCTTGCTCCAAGGAATCCTTTTTGTAGCCATCAATTTTTGCATGCAATATTATAAATGTAATGTGTGGAACTTAATTGCAAAAGTTTCTCTTATTATTCTTATGACTTGCAGTTTGCTTGGTAAAAAATATATCAGAAATGTCATTATGTTTTGTATATTTTAATAATAAAATTAACTAGTATCCGGATCCATTCCATGCAGGGATAAAAAATATACGACTAAAAAATAACATCTTAATATTAAAGTTTTTATAATTAATAAAATTTTAAATAATAGAAAAATTATAACATAAAACTGAATGTTTAAGCTACATTGACCCCTCATGTTAACAAAAATATGCTTAATAAACATTGTGATCACATTACAAAATAAAATGTCATATAATTAAAAAGTGACTAAAATTCTAAACAAAAATTAATTTGGGAAAAAATTGATATTTTGGAATTGAAGGACCAAACTTTTATTTTTATGGAGATATAAGGACCGAGATTGAAGGAAAACTCAAATCAGGAGACGCACCCGAACCTAAATCCAAGTCAATGTGGAAAACCCCAGTTGACTGGGTTTGAGTTCGGGTTTGGGTGACACCCGAAACTATGAGTGTGGATTTGGGATCACTCAAACCCACACCCGAAACTCAGACACCCACCCAAATATATGTTAAATTACTTAATTAACCCCAAATATATATAAGTGTCAAAATTACGATTCACACTTTCCTTCACAATTCACACGAATCACTCACCCAACCGCTTGAACACCTCCTTCACTCACTATGTTAATTACTTATGTTGAACTATATAATTTAATTACTATGCTACATTTTGCATTTTATCAAAAAGAATTTGGGCCGAGTTTGGACATATAATTAATTTTGCGTGTTTTTGCTGCGGGTTTGAGTTTGGGTGGAAAAAATCGAACCCAGTGGGTGTGGGTGTGGATTTTGATTTGCCACCCATACAACTTCTGGGTTGACTACAAAAAAACATGCCATTTAGTTGGGGGTTTATGTCCATTTAGCGGGGGTTTCAAACCTGCTTAGAATGTTTAGCGGTAGTTTTTGAAACCCCCGCTTAAATTATATCGATTCCCATAAATTAAAGACGGCAGTTTTTTCGAACCCCTGGTATCACGTTTTGAAACCGCCGCAGTTTAGTGTATCCATTTTGCGGGGGTATTTAGCCCCCTTAAAATCAATGCTGATATTTATTTTTTTGGGAATATCAATGCTGATTTGATTTTTATTTGATTTTATTTAATTTCACTCAATTCCAAAATAAAAATATATGTTGTTGTATGATATCAAATGTAACTAATAATTCATAATAGCAAAAAACTCATTGTAACAAAATATAGAATTAATATCACTTTTGTCATACCCCATTTTTTGACCCACATTTTTTTGCATTTTTTATCAAGTCATATTTTTAATCCTGAATAATCGTCACTTTATCAAGAAATTTCAACATGTGAGTATTTTTCATAAAATGCTTCGTTTGGAGATTCGAGAAAAATTTCGGCAGAGAGGTATTTTAAAATACCTCATTTGTTTTTCTTTTGTATTTATCTTCCCATTATTATTATTATTATTATTAAAACAAAAATAAACAAATAAAAAAAAAAGAGAAAGAAGCAGCCTGTGCTGCATTCTTTTCCATCTCCCTTTTTTTTATTATTTCTTTTTATTGTTTGTTTTGTTTTATTATTATTAATTATTTAATTATATATTCTGTGCTTTTTTTTCCTTCTTTTATTTTTAATTTTAAAAAAAATCAAAAAAATATGTCAAGGTCAACATTTTCCGCATAACAGTACAATCACTTTCTTCCAAACAATGAGTTTATCCAGTCTATTGCAAAATTCAGTGAACAATTAAAACCCTAATTTTGGGTATATAGTGAGCAGAGGAATTCATGAACAAAGAAGAAAATTTTGGGGGCTCAGCCGTAGAACACAAATCTCAAACCCTAAACCTCTTTTTTTCTTCAAAAAAAGAGAACACATAATATCATACAAATCAACAAACCCTCAACTTTTTATTTCTGCAAAACACAAATACCAAACCAAAAAAAAAAATCATCATTCTTTTCTTTTGAATCCAGAAACAAAAACAAACACAAAATCCATAATTCTTTTTTTAATCCAGTAACCAAAAAAACAAAAATCCCATACCCTTTTTTTCAAATCAAAACCGAAAAAAACAAATAATCTCATACCTTTTTTTTTCCTTCAAAACAGAACCAAGAAAAATACAAACCTTTCCTTTTTTTTTAAATAAAAAAGAAATACAGAGAAGGAGAAGAAGAGAAATCACAACAGAAACCAAAAAAAGGTTGGAACTTTTTGTTTTTTTCCTTTTTCCGATCTAGAACATTTGGTTAGGATTTTGGGATTTTTGGGTTTAGATCTAGGCTTAGAATAAAGAATAGAAGGTTTTGGTATTAAAAAAATTTGATTTTGAAAATTTTTTGGGCTTTTGGCCGGCGGAGCCGTTGCCGGAATCGCTCCGGCGTGGCGGCGTCTCGCCGGAAGGGATGAAGATTCATCCCTGGTTCTTCAAGATGAAGAACCCTAGCAGAGAGGGAGGAGGAAGAGAGAAGAGAGAGTTCGGTGAGAAGAGAGAGAAGAGAATGAGAAAAATGTGAAATTTTTAGGGTTTGGGATATATATACTCCCAACCCGATCCGGTGCGCGCGTGTCTATCGCAGCACACCATGCACCCTTTCATCTCAGCCACTGATCTCCATCAGATGGCTTAGATCTCTCCATTTCAAGATTAGATCAGGGTCGTCTGCTCCATCAGACGGCCATACTTGATCCTGGCTTTTTTTTGTTTGTTTTTACGCAGATGGGCCTGTTTGGACTGGGCTTTGTTGTTTTGCTGCTATTAGCACCCCCTGTTTATTTCGTTTTAATGTTCACACCCCCTGTTTAAATTTTATTTTATTTTTAGCTTATGAGATAAGTGCTTTTGGCATAAGCTATTTTAAGCTAGTTTAGCCAATCAAGCATGATATTGAGGCTTATTTCATTTTTTCTATTTATTTGATATTTAGATATTGTTTTTTTTTGAATAAGCTAGTGAATTATATTAAAATAAAGAGCAACCTGTTGAGCACAAGGTGTGCCAAAACAGGTTCTAAAGAGTCACATTACAGTTGTTAACAAAGCAGAAACTAAACAAGGGTATGACAACAGTTAAGCGGATTAGCACGCCAAACCGAATAATCAAAGTCAAACAGTATAAAACTCGATTTCAACCACCAGAAAGTGTGAAATTTAACTTGCTCTACTAAGGCCTCAATTGTTGCATGAGAATTCTTGAAGATGCAATTATTACGATCCTTCCATATGGTGAAAAGAACCGCCGCCCAAATCGAGATAAGCAAGACATTACAACTCTTTAAAGCACCACCCAAACCACTAAAATGAGTAGAATGCAAATCTACAGAACCTGGAAACACTGCCTCAAAGCCTAACCATCCTGAAATCAATGGCCAAATTCTCCCGTACATATTACACTGGAAGAATAAGTGATCAAGAGTTTCCTCCTGGCCACACGAAGTCGCGCATAATAAGCCTGAGGCATCCAATACACCTCTCCGATGTAGATTGTCCTTGGTTGGTAACCGATTCAAGAACAAACGCCACATAAACAAATTCACCTTTAAAGGAATGGGCTTCACCCGCAGGAACCTGTTGTAACTAGTACTCATGGCCGTGTCCGATGCTGTTAAGTAAGAATAAGCGGATTTTACCGAGTAGCACAATGATGGATGAAGCTGCCACACCCATCGGTCCTTTTCATTAACCTGCAAGGAAACATTAGATAATCGAGCCACACACTCCCTCAGCAGTTCCTCCTCCCACGCCCTCAGTCCTCTTCTCCACCGCCACCCATTCCCTTCAACCCCCCACCCGAGACTACACATCTCTGATACTGAAATAAGTTTATTCTCCGCCAGATCAAAAAGTCTCCTGAACGACCTGTCAAACGGACAGTCATCGAGCCAAGGGTCCTTCCAAAAAAGTGTTTGGCTACCATCACCTACCCTCCTAACTATATTCTCCACTAACCATCTATTATCCAAAAAACCGGTGCCCGACCGAACCTGATTTAAAGCCCGCCACCAGTTCGATCCAACACCCTCCATAAAGCTCACTCTACCACCTTCCTGACCATATTTTGCTTGCAACACCCTACACCACAGACTCTCGTTCTCCTCTAGTATTCTCCACACCCACTTACCTAACAGAGCACAATTAAATTCCTTAATTCTCCGCACACCCAAACCACCCTTCTCCCTTTTTAAACATATATTGTCCCATTTAATCCAAGCCATTTTACTATTACCCTCACTCCCACCCCATAAAAATTGGCAAAAAATAGAGTCAAGGGCAGAAATGATACCTGAGGGCGCTTTGAAAAAGGAAAGAAAATAAACCGGCATGGAAGACAGGACAGATTTTAGCAAGACCAGACGACCACCCATGGACAGGTACCGACATTTCCAACCCGAGAGACGAGCTCTGATCTTATCAACCAACGGTAACCAGAATTGAATTTTACGAGCATCACCACCAACAGGTAACCCCAAGTATAGGAAAGGAAATCTACCATGTTTACAGTTTAGAACCGAAGCAGCCTCATGTAACCAGGACTCAGAAACATTGGCACCGAACAACATACTCTTATGGAAGTTTATTTTCAAACCCGAGAGCCTTTCAAACAGAATTAACACAGCCTTCAGAGTTCTTATATTGGCCCAGCTTTTAGTACCTATCAACAAAGTGTCATCCGCGAATTGCAAATGTGACACGGCCACCATATTTCGACCAGCAACATCGTAAGGCGAGAAAACATGGTTTGAAACCGCGGCATCCATCAACACATGCAGGCCTTCGGCCGCAAGAAGAAAAAGGAAAGGGGAAAGAGGGTCCCCTTGCCTAAGGCCTCTCTCAAAAGCAAATTCGTCGGTCGGACTGCCATTAACAAGGACCGAGGCCGAAGCAGACGTAACACACTCCAAAATCCAATCTATCCAAACCCGCGGGAAATTCATTTTAGTCATCACCTCCTCAAGATACTCCCAATCCACTGAGTCATATGCCTTTTCAAAGTCGACCTTAAACATAACAAGGTCTTTCTTTGCTCTCTTTGCATCATCCACTATCTCATTTGCAATTAACACACCATCAAGAATCTGACGACCTTTTACAAAAGCAGACTGATTCTGCGAAACCACATTACCAACAACCTGTTTCAATCTGTTCGCAAGCACTTTAGATAAAATTTTGTAAATGCTGCTAACCAGTGCAATAGGCCGAAAGTCTGCAACCCTCTTAGGACTATCAACTTTCGGAATCAAAGCAATGAACGTAGAGTTAAGACCCTTAGATAAAATACCCTGTCTGTGAAATTCCGAGAAGAAACTAAGTAGATCAATCTTCAACAGTTCCCAGAAATCTTTGAAGAATCCTAAATTGATACCATCAGGTCCTGGACTTTTGAAGCTGTCACAGTCCCAGATAGCATTTTTGATTTCCTCCAAGGAGAAAGGTTTTATGATCTCCTCACCTTCCTGACCTGTTATCGTCTTGAAACACAGGCCACTCATGTCCGGCCGTGCTTCAGTTTTTCTCTGGAAATGATGCCGAAAATGATCGAACACCAACCTTTGAACATCATCCACACCATCGATAGTAACACCATTAACCACAAATGAATGAATTGCATTAGCACGCTTGCGAGCCGCCATGGAGCCATGAAAATTTTTTGTATTGGCATCACTTTCTCGTATCCAATTGATCCTCGATTTTTGCCAGCACATGCTCGACTGTAATTTAGACAAAGCCATTAACTCCGAAGGCAGAGACCTCAACTCGGCCTCCTCCGATTCCGATAAAACGTGTTGTTCCTTCTCCAAATCAAGAACTGATAACCTGTTTGTCACACCCTTAATCTTGCCTTCAATGTTAGCTGTGTGATTTAAATGCCAAAATTTCAGCTCATGCTTAATTTTCTTAAGTTTTTCTTTTAGCATAAAACCACTCCAACCAGTTACACGAATCTCCTGCCATTTTTCTTTTACAAAATCATAGTACCCAGGTATATCAGACCAGCATTTTAACAAACGAAGCGGTCGCGGTCCCCAATTTTGAACATCAATACTCAGAAGAATAGGACAATGGTCCGATAGAGACCGTGGAAGAGCAGACTGAAAACAATTAGGATAAAATGATAACCAACCTCCCCAATTTTAGATATTGTTAATATTATTTAATGTCTTTATTTATTTTGTTAATTAATTTTATCTTCGAGCTTATGAAATAAGTGCTTTTGGTGTAAGCTATTTTAGCTATTTTTTCAGCTTTGTAAAGCATGATGTCGAGGCTTATTTTCATCTTTTAGTTTCGTATTTATTTAATTATGTTATTTATCCATGCATATCATATTATTTCATTACATCCGTTTATTTACCATTTTTACCTTTATTTTTGTAATATCGTTATTATCACAATATTGAGTGTTTATCACTTTATTAATTGTCATTTACTTTTGCTCTTGAATTTAGGATGTAAATAGGCCAAATGTAAACTCTAAATAAAAGTGCATAGCATACCCCCTCTCTTGCATCATATCATGTTTATTTTCTTGCGAAGATTTTAGAGTGTGATTAGGGCAATGTACTCGTAAATGAAGAATTGCATCTCATGCATATTTATTTTTTATCGCTTTCCGCCAATGTGCGTAACGTTAAATTCCGAGGGAAAAGGCGTCACTTTGATCAAAATATCATCGTGAATAGTCTTCGCGCTTAAATTATTTTGTCACGACGTTTTAAGTTGTTGCTTTTTTTGCATGTGACCATTGCCCAATTTTCTTTCAAAAAGTGAGGTCAAACCTCTCTCCAAATATTTTCTTTTCAAAATATCAAATAATCTTGGACTTTAAACCAAATACTATTTTTATCACAAAATCTTGGACTTTAAACCAAGTACCCTTTTTATCGCCAATAACTTGGACTTTAAACCAAGTGCTCTTTTATCGCACAAAACTTGGACTTTAAACCAAATTCTCTTTTTATCGCAAAAACCTTGGACTTTAAACCAAGTGTCCTTTTTATCGCAAAATTGGACTTTAAATCAAGTACATTTCTAACGCAAAAACCTTGGACTTTAAACCAAGTGTTCCTTTTAATCATGCAAAAACCTTGGATTTTAAACCAAGCGTTCTTTTTATCGCCAAAAACCTTGGACTTTAAACCAAGTGTTCCTTTTATCAAAAATCTTGGATTTTAAACCAAGTACTCTTTTTATCTCAAAAACCTTGGATTTTAAACCAAGTGTATTTTCTTCAAATCAAACATTGTTAATCATGCAAAAAAACCTTGGATTTTAAACCAAGATATTTCCTCACCTAAACTTTTTCTCAAAATAACCTTGGATTTTTAAACCAAGTGTTCGCGTCTTCTTTCATAATCAAATTACAATCAATTTAACTATTTAGACTTGTTTCACAAATTAACATCAATCAACCTCACATTTTTGCCACTCTTGGCTTTTCTCTTTAAAACCATTTTCAAAACCTTAAAATCAAACAAATAAATTTACTCGCAATTTTTATCCCGAACTACGGTGGTTTGATCCCTCGGGTACGTAGGCATGAGACTCGTCTCTCCAATCAATAAAATCAACAAAAACATTTTTTCTTTTCCATCACTTTAAACTTTTTCTTAATCATTACTTTAATTCTCACACTTGTACATTTTCACAAGCAATTAAAATAAAGCGCAAAGTTAGAAATAAAAACAAGAGGTTCCTATAGAGTACTATAGATACTTAGGGTGCTAGTACCTTCCCTTCGTATAACCAACCCCCGAACCTTGTTCTCTAAAAATAGGGTTTTTTCGAACTTTTTCCCTTTCCCTCGAATAAATTAAAGATCGGTGGTGGAATATTAAATTGCGATTCGAAGTTAATTAATAACTCGACATCCAAAAATCACCGCGACAACTTTTGTTCACCATCCCAAATCAAAATACAATAGATGTAAATTCGCTTACATAGTACTTAACTCCAACAAAATGTTGGTTGAAGTTAAAGTTAAACTTCAAAACGGTGTTATAAAAACTAAGGCTTACATAGTACTTATAAAAACTGAGGTTTTCTAACAAAGGCAATAATCACGATCTAATAAAGGCAACAATGTGAATATAAAAACTGAGGTTTCCCAACACGAATATGGTAATCAATGCAATATATCAACGGCGACCTTGCTTGGACTTTTTAGACCTAGAAATACCAATAAAAAATCATAATTAAGTCATGATCTAACTTAACAAAATTATTCATCAGGTTTGTCAAATCATATTGTTACTATTTCAGGAGGAAAAAAATTCATACTTGCTAGAACTGGGAATCTGGTCCATAGCAACATTCTGAGGAGTTTTTCCACCTTTCTTCTTAGGATGAGGAGTGACTATGTGTACACCATTTTTACCATCTACAACACAAATGTAATCAAGATATGATCACTACATAATAGAGAATATTAAACAGGGAGAAATATAAACAACTACTATAACCAATTACATTTATCATTCAAACATAAAATGCCATGGAAAATAGATATAAATTTGGTATGCGCTCAATGCTAAAGTATTAACATTTGTGCCATACTTCAATGATTAAGGCAAACTGTAGCCACCGCTGCAGGAAGCAGTGACAATGTATTGTATGCTCGTGTGTGTGTCTGTGTTCGCATAATAACCTTACCAGTCTTTCTAGGAATTTTTTTTTTTAGCTTTCGTGGCAGAAACTGGAGTTTGTGATCCAGCCTCATTTGGTCTTTTGTTGTTCTTGCCTTGATCAAGATTCAAAACATGAAACCATGTATAAGTACTAGTGTAGTCTGTGCATAATACAATCATAAGATAATAAAAAAACAAAACAGATAACAACATTGTACAATAGTTGATTACCTTCTGAACAAGAGTCTCTTCATCACTAATATCTTCATCACTAATAACTGATGCATTCACATTTGTTCCCTTGTTGTTCTTGCCCTGATCCACCTTCAAAACATGAAAACATGTATAAATAATATGGTGTAATCTGTTCATAATACAATCATAAGAAAAACAATAATAATACATCACATTACACATAAAGAACAAATTACATGAAAGTGTAATTTACCCTGCTACTATCAATGTTCTACATACTTCAAAACTAAGGACTAAAATCAGCAAGCCATAGCAGACACAAGAATTAACCGAAATTAACAGTGCACTGCCAGAACCCTATCCATCATAGTTAAATTATAGCAAGGACACCTCTTTAGCTACTTTTGAAGATATGCTAATAAAAGAACTTACATTCGATAAACCTAAGATGTCAGGCACTCCCCTAGGAATCTCTACTTCTTTCATCATAAGGTAAGCTTTAAATGCAGCTTTCAAGATTGTGTACTTTCCTTGCCAAAAGTTAGACGATGATGTATACGTAACATTTAAAGAATTACTTAGATGCGAAAGTCGAACTCCGTTGCTTGTAAATGTATTAGTGGGAGCTGCTGCCATACCCATGCATCGAACTCTTCCAGGATGCTCAGGCCCAAGCACTCTACCGACAACATCATTAGGCGAAATTACAGATTCATCAACATTGCTTTGAGTCAAACCCACTTCAATTTGTTCCTATTAGCATATTCCACCAAGTCAAAAAATAATATGGTGAAGATACATGCATCCAAAATAATAATTTATTCAATTTAATTTAAACTTACCACAATACCCTTTGCTATCTCATTTACAATTGACCCGTCCTTTTTTTTATGGGTTTCAATATATACTTTTCCACGGCTAGGCTTGTGTCCAGTTTCCAAAAACTATAATAGAAAATATGTCAAAATTGATAGTAAATTATATTAAATAGTAAAACATATGAAGTTAATTAGTAAAACTACCATCTCATGTCTTTTTCTCGAAAGAGGTTTAGAACCACCAGTATGAGACGATAGTTAACAAACATTGCCCATTGAATTGAGTCTACACCATCAGGTTTGTTACTTATGATTTCATCTTTGGTTTTTGATGGATTATACATGTCACCCCACAAAGTTTGTCTATGTGCAGCCCACTTCTTTGAAATGCTAAGTTTGCGATATATCTTTGCAAGAGCTTCAGTAGTCATAAATTTAAATTGAGACATCAAAATAAATAAAACAAACTCAGATTCTAGCAATTTAAATAATTATTTTAACTGCTAATTAAATGAAAAGCTATAGAAGTATAATATTAATACCTGTAGTATTGTTGTAAAGCAAATATCAAAGTAACTTTTTGGCATGCCTTTAAATTCTCCAGACCACCTTTCAAAACTAATTGGAAATAAATTTCCATCAATTGCTAATGTTCCACAATATCCAGCAAGCAAGGGTTGTGCTTCACCATATGCAGCATTTTGGTCATCAAAGTGCACAATTGTTGAGGCAAAATCCCAATTTGATGTTTTAAAGATAACAAACCTCTTAATTACTTTTTAAGTGTAATTCTAATCTATTTGGTATCTAACAAGTGCTCTTGGGTGTTTTTAATTAAGCTAGGAACAATTGAGCTTTTAGATCAAATGACACTCTTTTATTTTGATAAAAATAAAAGTGAAATTCTGGCACCTACTGGAGACAGATGTTAAGACAGAAACTATAGCAATTGTCGTACGTAACCAGTTGTAAAGCTAAGACAAATGCTCTAGCGTGTGTCCACAGTAGTATATAATAAACAAATGCAAACAACAGACAGTGAAGTAAATAACACAGAGAATTGTTAACCCAGTTCGGCATAAACAACGACCTACTCTGGGGGTTACCAAGCCAGGAAGGAATCCACTATAATAGATCTAGATCTAAGCCCTCGGCAAACATACAAGTTTACGACTTATCTCCTAGACTCTACCCGTGCTAACTCAACCTAGGAACTCCTAAGTTTGAGTCCCCGTCTCACTTCCTTTCAATCACACACCCTGTGATTATTACAGTAATACAAACAATGTGGTTTCACTCACCAAAAACAAACAATCTCCATACTTAAAAGCTTAGGAGAAGTTACACAAAATACAACACAAAACAGTCCTAAGCTTGTATCAAGTAGACACAAGAAAGGCTCACAATTAACAAGACTCAAACCCTAAAACTATATTCTTCAAATACGGCTTCAGTAGTCTCTAGATTTTTAGTCTTCACATATATATATGACCTGAGTTAGCATGGGCTAGGTCTTCATATTGGGCTTTAATCTTCAGCTGTCCTTTTGCAAAGTCCAGCACACATGAAATGGAAAGAATCACTTGTTTCCATAAATGGCGTAGCATCTTCTGGAAAATACTTCTTGGTGCAGCCGCCTTATAAACCCTTTTTTAAAACGTGCGTCTTGATATGCAAGTAAGGCGAAAATAGTGCTTCAGTGAATCTTCAAAGATATGGCGCGCAAACAGAACATTAATTACCGGCATTACAGATGTTGTACCCACATGCTACGGCATCTGGTCCAACATCTTGCTTGAACTTGTTTTTGCAAAATGAGGCCAACATACAAAACACCAACAATCTCCCCCTTTGGCAAATTTTGGCTAAAACAAACTAAGACCAGTTCTTGAGAGATGCAGTACATACCTTCCTTCAAGTCAACACATACACACAGCTAAGAAAGAAGATAATACATTGTCACATTATTTTCAAAAGAGGTCTTCAAGTGAGAAATAATGAACAAGCAGCATCAGAGGCATGCAACAGCGGAAATACACAACTTAGCCTCATAGGGTACACGATAAGAGAGAAATAAACTCTCACACATAAGCGCCAACCAGTTAAATCAGGGAAAAATAAATTCCCACAAAATGAATCATCATAGGAAAAATAAATTCCTACACCTCTGAGAAAAATAAATTCTCAGGTATCAAGTAAAAGTGGATTCCTTTGAAATAGACAAGATGCCTTAGCATTTTGAATGGCATCTGTCACACACAACATGCATCACAACAAAAGACGATTGCTCCCCCTGAGTTCATGCATATATCACATAGTAGAGAATGCTCCCCCTCAACAGAACATACATACAGATATAGAATACTTGCTCCCCCTCAAACATAGCACACACACATAGATAGATGGTATAGCATGTGGCACATTATTATCACGAACAGATACTACTACTACTACTACTACTACTCCCCCTTTTTAGCCATAATTTTGACAAACAGAATATTTCATGCATAGATGGAAGAAAAACAGAAGTAACAACACATCAGAGTACCATTATTACAGACCAGTAGCACATGTAAGTGCACAAAATATCCTGAGCATAGCCCTCAAGGTACAGACAGAAGAAGAAAAAAAATAGGAGAAGTAAAACACAGGAGCAAAGACATCATTCAGAGAGGCTTTCATCAGAGCCTTCTATCACAGGTTCACCATCATCATCAGCATCATCATTTCCAACACTAGCTTCTTCAAGCTCCAGGGCCTGGATAACAGCTTCCAGCTTCAGCCTCTGGTCCTCCAACCCTTTGCAGGTAGCTTTCAGCTCTGCAATCATATCCTTCCTAGTTTGTACAGCAGATGACTTCTGGACAGATGATGTAACAATGTATGGAGCATGTGTCCCTTCAAACAGCTTACTGTGCAAAATCAAAGGATCTTTCCTCTTCATTGGGAAATCAGAACTCCTCAGAATACCAGGTTGTTGACTCAGAATAATACCACATAGCAAGGTTGGAAAAGCAATAGGCTTCTTGATGGCCATACTGTCAGCGTGCTTCAAAGTTTGATTAAAAATATATGTGCCATAATCATACTTGACCTTGGATCCAATGGTGTAAACCAAACGTGCCAAGTCAGTAGAAATATCAGAAGTGTGCACAGTGGGCACCCAATCCACAGTACCAATCTTGTTCAAACAAGCAAACTTCACAGACAGTTTGCTGGAAGACACCTTCTTTCCCTTGGGCCATTGCTTCACACTGCCATTTGTAATTGCCTTTGCGAATTCACCATCAGTCAGTTCCACTTCAGGGGTTCTATCATCATCCCGTTCCAGAAATTTATTGATTACAGATGGAGAGAACTCAACACATAGACCACGCACAAAGACCTTATGGTATTCAGGACTTTGGGGGTTATCACAATCAGCAGGAACATTTACAATAAATTCCCTCACAAGTTGTTCATAGCAATCACCTAATACCCACACTGTCTTCATCAAACCAGCTTCCTCAATCAGGCTAACTATATCAGTACACTCCAAGGCTTCTTTTCCAAGCTCTCTCTCTAGAGCTACCCTTCTCTGAACAACATATTTCCATTTGCCTACACAGCTAGCAAGATGGAAGGAAATATTATCAATAGCAACCTCAGGTACATTAGCAGGTACCTTCTTTCCACCTACACTTTTTCTGCCAACAGAAGCTCCACCAGATCCTTCACCTTTAGACACTTCTTCCTCAAAATCAGAGTCACTCTCTACAGCCTTTCTCTTCAACTGTTTCTTCTGGACAACAGGAGTATCAAAGCGACTTCTAGGTCTAGAGGGACCATACATGGTTTTCTTGGCAGGTTTCTTCACTGATTCCACAACAGGAGACTTGGGTACAGATGATATAGCTTTACCAGAACTGCTCCTCAGTCTCTTAGCCACACCAGCACCAAATGTCTTCACTAGGGGTGGAGACTCAGAGCCTTGCTCATCAACATCAATCACCTTCTTCTAAGTAGACACACTTTTCTTGCCTTCATCAGTCACATCCTTATCAGCATTAACGCCCAACTCACCATGAGAATCATCTTCTTTAGAGGAACCACTCTCCTCTTCTGAGGAGTCACTAGAGGAACTTTTCCTTTCACTCTCCACATTAGTCTCAGTTCTCTCACTCTCTTCAGTCTGAGATTTCTCAACATTACCATCAGTACTTGTCTTATAAGTGTTTTTACTACTAAGACAAGAATCAGAACACACTTATGCTACAGTATCAGGACGAGGAGCCTGTTGGTCCAAAGATGCTTCGACATCTGGCACAACATCAGACTTGGCTACAGGGTCAGGTTCACTAACAAACTTCACCACTTCTTCAACAACCTTCCTAGTTTTCTCAATCATATCACTAGGATTGTTCTCAATAGCATAATTAGCAATATCAGGAACAACTTCAGAGTTCTTCACAGTATTTGGATCAACAGTATCTAGGGTGTCAGTTTGACTCGTTTTCCCTAAATTGTCAGGTTCCACAGATTTTTCAGCAATCGCAACATTTGGATTATTCTTAGCAACAAAGTCATCACCATTAGTAACGACATCAGTATTCTTCTCAGTCTCTAAATCAGATTGACCTAGGGTTTCAGATTTCCTAATATCACCTAGATCTTCCAGTTCAACAGATTTTTGAACAACTTTTGTTTCATCAACAACAGAATCAGAGGGTATAGCATTGTTATCTTTTGTATCATCGCCAGAAGCGCCAACATCAGTCGCGACATCGCGCGATTTGAAGGGATTATCGGAATGGTAGAGGTCTGACATAGAGAGACCTATCATCGCAGTTGATTCACCACGTTTCTTCTTAGGCTTCGATTTAGAGATCTTTTTCGATACACCAGGAGACTTCGTTACCTTCTCCTTCTTCACAGCATTCTTTGATCGCGTTGTTCGAACTTCCAAGTCAGATGCATGCACAGTACCAAGTTGTGTTGCTTGAACAATTAATACAGTTGATTGTTCCTTGGCTTTTGATCGAGTAGATTTCGAAGGAGTAGCAGTGGTAAAATCTTTTTGAGCAGTGATTTTGGTTGGAGTAGACATGATGAGGTTAAGAATTTTGGTGGAGGTAGACGGTTTTGAGGTTGAATGGGAGTAGAAGAGTTCAGAAATAGAATGGGAGAAGTTTTTGGTTCTAGAGTAAGTAAAGCGTGAAGTAGGGAGTTGATGATGTAGGTAGTTATGGGAAGTTTGAATTTTGCTTCCTAGAATCGCGTGCACCACTAAAGGGAGGGAAGAGAAAAAATCCAGCGCACGCCACTTCACTAATTGCTACAATTCATAGAGACATATTCCCAATTTGCCCCTTAGCTTCTCAAATTGGTTAGCATCTAGAGCTTTTGTGAATATATCAGCGAGTTGTTCTTCAGTAGCAACATGTTTCAAAACCACCACATTTTCTTCTACTAAATCTCTGATAAAATGATGACGAATATCTATGTGCTTAGTCCTACTTTGTTGTATAGGATTTTTGGAAATATTGATTGCACTCAGATTATCACAATACAACGCCATAGCAACTTGCTCAACATTATACTCCCTTAGCATCTGTCTCATCCAGACAAGTTGTGATCAACTACTCTCGGCTGCAATGTATTCAGCTTCAGCAGTTGAGAGAGACACGCAATTTTGTTTCTTACTAAACCATGATATCAAGTTTTCTCCCAAAAAGAAACAACCACCAGAAGTGCTTTTTCTGTCATCAGCACTGCCAGCCCAATCTGCATCACAATACCCAATGAGTTGAGAGTTGTCACTATGTGAATACAGCATGCCATAGTCACATGTGCCACTAACATACTTGAGGATTCTTTTCACTTGAGTTAAGAGACTCATCTTTGGATCAGCTTGGTATCTTGCACACACACCCACTGCAAAGGTCTACTAGCTGTAAGATATAAGAGACTCCCTATCATACTTCTATAGAGACTCTGATCAACACTAACACCCTTCTCATCTTTTGTTAACTTCAAATGAGTAGGTGCTGGAGTCCTTTTGTGACTAGCAGTGTCCATCCCAAACTTCTTAACAATATTTTTTGCATACTTACTCTGAGAGATAAATATTGTTTCATCCATTTTCTTCACTTGAAGTCCAAGAAAGAATGTTAATTCGCCAACCAAACTCATCTCAAACTCTGACTGCATCTGTTTGATAAAATGCTCCACCATCTGGCTTGACATCCCACCAAACACTATATCATCAACGTAGATTTGAGCTATCATTAATTTACCATGTTCTTCTTTTACAAACAGAGTCTTATCATGTCCTCCTTTCCTGTATCCATGATTAACTAGAAAGTCAGTCAATCTCTCATACCAAGCTCTAGGAGCTTGTTTCAACCCATATAAGGCTTTCTTTAACTTGTAGACATGATCAGGAAGATTTGGATTCACAAAGCCTTTTCGTTGTTCCACATACACCTCTTCATTTAAGTACCCATTGAGAAAAACACTCTTAACATCCATCTGGAAGAGTTTAAACTTCAGAATACATGCAACACCAAGTAACAATCTTATGGATTCTAATCTAGCAACTGGGGCAAATGTCTCATCAAAGTCTAGTCCTTCCACCTGTGTGTATCCATGTGCTACAAGCCTCACCTTGTTTCTTGTAATGGTTCTATTTTCATCAGATTTATTTTTATAAACCCATTTAGTACCTATTACATTTATGCCTTTTGGTCTAGGAACTAGATCCCAAACTTCACTTCTTTCAAACTGGTTCAGCTCTTCTTGCATGGCAATGATCCAGTGATTATCAGTGAGAGCCTCTTTGACATTCTTTGGTTATATCTTTGACACAAAGCAAGAATTTGAGATTATACCTTGATTTCTTCTTGTGGTGATACCTTCATCTGGATTGCCTATGATCAGATACTTGGGATGATTTTTCTGGACTCTGATAGATGGTCCTTTATTACCTGGAGCAATGGTGTCATCAGTGATAGGACTATCAGGCGTCACCTCAGATTCTTCTACACTTGCAGTTTCTTCAGGCTGAAATTCAAAAGCTCCAGCATCTGGCGTAACATTTGTCTTATGGTCAGATGGTACATCATCTATCACAACATTCATTGATTCCATCATCACTTGAGTTCTGGAGTTATACACTATGTAGGCTCTGCTGTTAGTAGAGTAGCCCAAGAATATACCTTCATCACTCTTTGGATCCATCTTCCTCCTCTGTTCTCTATCTATCAGAATGTAACACTTACTTCCAAATACATGAAAGTACTTGATAGTAGGTTTCCTTCCTTTCCACAATTCATACAAGGTATTTTTTGTTCCAACTCTTAAAGTGACACGATTAAGAATGTAGCACGATGTATTCATGGCTTCAGCCCAAAAGTGTTGAGGAAGTTTCTTTGAGTGTAGCATGACTCGAGCACATTCTTGTATAGTTCTATTCTTTCTTTCCACTACACCATTTTGTTGGGGTGTAATAGGTGATGAGAATTCATGCCCAATTCCTTCAGTAGTGCAAAACTCAGAGAATTTGGAGTTTTCAAACTCTCTACCATGATCACTTCTGATTCTGACAATTACACTACCTTTTTCTCTTTGAAGTTGTTTACACAAGTCCTTGAAAGCACATAAAGTGTCTGACTTTTCTCTTAGAAAGTTGATCCATGTGAATCTTGAGTAGTCATCTACCACAACAAAAGCATATCTTTTGCCACCCAGACTTTCTACTTGCATAGGACCCATCAAATCCATATGTAGTAATTCAAGCACCTTTGAAGTAGTCAGATGCTGCAGCTTCGGGTGTGGCATCTTTGTCTGTTTCCCAATTTGACACTCACCACATATGTTCCCTTCTTCAATCTTTAGTTTAGGTACTCCTTTTACCGTATCTTCAGCTATGACTTTCTTCATACTCCTCAGATTAAGATGACCCATCTTTTGGCCATAACTTGACTTCATCTTCCCTAGTAATGAGACAAGTGGAGGTTTGAGCACTTTCTTTAGATATCCATAAGTAACAGTTATCCTTTGACCTAACTCCTTTCATAATAGATTCACCATTCTCAGTTGAGACAGTGCATTCAGATTTTGTGAAGTTCACCCTCATTCCTTGATCACATAATTGACTGATACTTATGAGGTTTGCAGTCAATCCTTCCACCAAAAGAACGTTCTCAAGTTTAGGAAACCCATTTGCAGTAAGACTTCCTATACCCTTGATCTGACCTTTGGCTCCATCACCAAAAGTAACATAGCTAGTAGTGTATGCTTTAACATCAGTTAGATAACTTCCAACACCAGTCATGTGTCTTGAGCAACCACTATCAAAGTACCAATCATTTTTGGACGAAGCTCTCAGAGATGTATGAGCTATGTGAGCAACATCATTTGCCTTTGGTTTCCATTCCTTCTTTGCATTGCTTAAATCAGATTCGTACCTAGGATTATTATACCTTTTTGGGAATCCATACAGTCTAAAGCAGAAGGGTCTGATGTGACCTTTTCTACCACAATAATGATAGATCCATCCCTTAGGTTTAGGACTTATTTTGGCAGACTGATGTTGTTGAACATGTTGTGGCATCTGTCTGGTTTCAGTAGGATCATAGGTGTCCTTAGCAAGAACAAAAGTACTAGTAGATGTAAGTTTTTTCTTTCTAGGATAGGTATATTCTACTCCAATACCCTTAGGTTTCCCAGCAACTTGCCCCTCAACCAGTATATCTAGTCTTTCAGTTCCATTATTTAGCAGTCTAAGCTGTTTATTTAAACTAGTCAGCTTATAGTTTAATGTGGTTACCTCATCTTTAAGAGCAGATGCCTCGGACAGATGTTTTGCCTACTTAGATTGTAGTTGCTTTGTAAGTTGAGCAATTTGAGCCTGATGTTCCACCTTCTTAGTTTGCAAATCACTTATAGTGTTTTGTTGCTGCTGGCACACTTCTTCACTTCTATGACACAGTGCTTTATAGGATGCAGCTAATTCATCAAAGGTTAATTCTTCATCATCTGATTCAGATCCAATAATTCCAGTAAGTGTAGTGATGTGATTTGCAGACTCAGAGTAGTCATCATCTTCAGAGTCATCTTCATCAGACCAAGTGACAGCCATTACCTTCTTCTGTTTCTTCACAAATGTTGGACATTCAGCTCTAATGTGTCCATGGCCTTCACATTCATGGCATTGAACACCTTTTCCTGTAATGGTCTTCTCTTCAGGTCTGTGTTTTCTTACACCATTAAACTTTCTGTTACTATAAGAGAAACTGCCTTTAGCATTTGTCCTGCCTCTTCCATCCATCTTCTTTAATATCTTGTTGAGCTGCCTGTCTAAGAGTACCATGGCTTCAGATAAACTTTCATCAGTTTACAAGACATTTTCTACTTCCTCATTATCAGTGGTGTTGGATACAAGAGCTATACTCTTCTTTCTCTTTTCAGTTTTTTCTTTAGCTGCCAGCTCATAGGTTAGTAGGGATCCCACCAAGTTTTCAAGTTTCATCATGCCTATATCATGTACTTCTTCTATGGTAGTAACTTTCATATCAAACATCTTAGGAAGAGATCTAAGCATTTTTCTTACCATTCTTTCCGCGCTTAGCTTTTCTCCTAGAGCATCAAAGTTGTTAGCATAGTCCAGAATGGTCATGTGGAAATCATGGATAGATTTTTCTTCACCCATCATTAGATTCTCGAACTTCACAGTCAGAAGTTGTAGCCTTGAATTTTTCACCTTTGCAGTACCTTCATGTGTAGTCATTAGAATTTCCCATGCTTCCTTAGCAACTGAGCATTGTTTGATCATCCTAAATATGTTGTTGTCCACAACATTGAATAAGGCATTTAGTGCCTTGGAGTTGCCATGTGCAAGCTCATCCTCTTCCTTGTTCCAATCCGCTTCTGGTTTTAGTTCACCTGTGGTTTTACCATCTTTGTCACGTATTACTGGATGCTCCCATCCCGTTAAGACAGTCTTCCAAGATTTACTATCAAGTGATTTAATAAACGCCACCATTTTGGCTTTCCAGTAATCATAGTTTGATCCATCCAGAAGTGGAGGTCTATTGACATAGCCACCTTCCTTGTTCATTATGCCAGAAAGTAACTTCCCTGGTCCTCACCCACGCAGAACAGGGTGCCTGCTCTGATACCAATTGAAATTCTGACACCTACTGGAGACAGATGTTAAGGCAGAAGCTATAGCAATTGTCGTACGTAAGCAGTTGTAAAGCTAAGACAAATGCTCTAGCGTGTGTCCACAGTAGTATATAATAAACAAATGCAAACAACAGACAATGAAGTAAATAACACAGAGAATTGTTAACCCAGTTCGGCGTAAACAACGACCTACTCTGGCGGCTACCAAGCCAGGAAGGAATCCACTATAATAGATCTAAATCTAAGCCCTCAGCAAACATACAAGTTTACGACTTATCTCCTAGACTCTACCCGTGCTAACTCAACCTAAGAACTCCTAAGTTTGAGACCCCGTCTCACTTCCTTTCAATCACACACCCTGTGATTATTACAGTAATACAAACAATGTGGTTTCACTCACCAAAAACAAACAATCTCCGTACTTAAAAGCTTAGGAGAAGTTACACAAACTACAACACAAAACAGTCCTAAGCTTGTATCAAGTACACACAAGAAAGGCTCACAATTAACAAGACTCAAACCCTAAAACTATATTCTTCAAATACGGCTTCAGTAGTCTTTAGGTTTTTAGTCTTCACATATATATATGACCTGAGTTAGCATGGGCTAGGTCTTCATATTGGGCTTTAATCTTCAGCTGTCCTTTTGCAAAGTCCAGCACACATGAAATGGAAAGAATCACTTGTTTCCATAAATGACGTAGCATCTTCTGGAAAATACTTCTTGGTGCAGACGCCTTATAAACCCTTGTTTAAAACGTGCGTCTTGATATGCAAGTAAGGCAAAAATAGTGCTTCAGTAAATCTTCAAAGATATGGCGCGCAAATAGAACATTAATTACCGGCATGACAGATGTTGTACCCACATGCTACGGCATCTGGTCCAACATCTTGCTTGAACTTGTTTTTGCAAAACGAGGCCAACATACAAAACACCAACAATAAGCTTCAGGATCAGTCTCATATCGCTCTCTGAACCTTGCACAATATCCATATTCACACAATCAATGCAAAAATACTTATGCATAAGTCAACGATGTACAAGACAAATGAACACTTTTATCTTGGGCTTAACTCACAAGATCTCTACAGTCCAAGAGTTCATTTAAAGTAAGGAATTTCTCATGAATAGAGAACTTACCATTTCTACCAAGTTCAATGATCAAACCTGTGCAAATAACCAAATGACACAAGGATACTTTTTCACACATGAGTTGACTGCCCTCAGCTGGATTCAAATAGAAAATAGACAGCACATATATGTCTATGAGATAGAGTGTACCATCAAAAGAATAAAGAAAGATCATTCTCCAATGCGGCCACACTTTCTCCTATGACAATTGTACTTGCAATACTACTTTTTTGAGACATCAAGTACAACCACCAGCTGCTGATATTATCCATTGCAGATGGCTCCTGTTTGCATCAGCTCCTCTTCATCAAAAGGAAGAAGTTCATTCACGCCCAGTTCCTGGAGAACGATCTCAGAGCGATGCTGGAAAGAGAATGTACTTATTTGGAAAGATACTAGCTCACATACAGCTGTTCAAAACGTGCCTAAAAGATGCACAACGGTTTTACTTGTTTGATAAGCAACATACAACAATTATACAGCTCAACACCAACTCACCATACGCTCCCCTTCGAAAGTCAGAAGAAGAAACTTTGGAGAACGATCTCAGAGTGATCAGTTTCTTCAACAAATATCATGAGCTGTCAAAAGAAAAGAAACTAGCCGTTATTTTCAAGCTTCTAACGGATATACTTCGTGGCCAAGACTTCCAGATCATCATTCAAATATAAATAGAGGTCTTTTGGGAACATTGAAGAGCAAGAGTTTCAACTACAACATTTCAAACTTGTCTTTGTGATACAAGTTTTATCAAGAGCTCTTCTTTATCTCTCTCACTCAGATCTATAATTTAAATATCTAGGATCAGAATAATCATTGAGTGTACTGAGAGTTTTCATCCATTTTCAAAGCTTCTCAAAATTGTATTGAGTGAATAGGCTTTGATAACCAATATTTCATTATTGTAACCTTGGCTCAAGTTAGTACGTAACTACTAATTGAGTGACACCTTCAAAGTCAGTGTGACTAAGGTAGATTAAGCTTGTAGGGTTTGGAAGAAATTTTGGTCTTGGATCTAAATCAAAAGGAAGTGTAACTTGAGATCATTAGCATCTCTTAGTGGACAATCTCACAAGGAGTGTGGGGACTGGACTAGCCCAAGTTTTTGGGTGAACCAGGATAAATTTTTTGACTGCTTTCTCTTCTCCTTACTCTTATTTAAGTTACGCAAACACTCATCACACAAATCACAAGATATCATTTACATTTACTGTCAGAGAGTGTTGGGAGAACGTTCTCCAGTCTGCAACATATTTTAAATACTTGATTTAACTAACAATCTAAGAATACTCCTTGAGTATATTGTTTGTGATAATATTTATAGGCATAATTATAAAAGGTTCACAATTCAAACCCCCCTTTCTTGTGAAAAACTTTGCTACTTCAATTGGCATCAGAGCATTGGCTCTAAGGATAAGCATTTAACAAGTACTAGAGGAAAAGATTCAGGAAGGAAGTAATGGCTAACAACGCAAAGTTTATATCTGAAGGAGGATCATCAAACAGGCCACCTCTATTTGATGGTGATAATTACTATTATTGGAAGGTCAAAATGGAGCTTTTTCTTAGATCCCAAGACAACAACATGTGGCATGTTGTGGAAGTTGCAGAATATGTTCCATTGGCAAAAGATTCAACAAATCCTAAACCACAAGCTGAATGGACAACTTAAGAAGCTGATAGGGTACTCCTAAATACTAAAGCTAAATTATTTATTAAAAGTGTTTTATGCAGGGAAGAATATGACAGAATAATGGAGTGCAAAACAGCAAAAGAAATATGGGAAACTTTACAAACTCATCATGAAGGAACTAGTAGTGTCAAAGAAACAAGAATAGATATTGGAGTTAGAAAGTTTGAATTGTTTGAAATGAAGGAAGAAGAAACCATAGATCAAATGTATGGTAGATTTACAAGCATTAGAAATGAACTCAACTCTTTGGGAAAAACATATACTACACAAGAAAGAATAAGAAAAATTCTTAGATGTTTGCCAAAGGCTTGGAGACCTATAGTGACAGCTATCACAGTGGCAAAAGATCTCACTAAATTATCACTAGAAGATCTCATTGGTTTATTAAAAGCTCATGAATCTATTCTTCAAGAAGACAAGCCTAAAAAGAAGATGATCGCTCTAGAAACTCAATCTAGAGAATGTTCTCAGAAAGATGAAACATCCTATGAGAATGAGGAATCACTTCAAGAAGATGATGAAGAAGAATTAGCATTCCTGTCAAGAAGAATTCAGAGATTAATGACAATAAGAAATCAACTCAAGAAGAATTTTCAACCCAAAAAGAATGGAGCAAAACCAGAAGTGGACATGAGCAAAATACAATGTTATGGATGCAATCAATATGGTCACTACAAAAATGATTGTCCAAAGAACAAACAAAAGAAACATTTCTTTAAGAAGAAATCCATGATGGCTACTTGGGATGATCTAGAAGAAGCACAATCAGAAGATGAAGAACAAGAAGCAAATGTTTGTCTAATGACACATTCAAACACCATCAAATGTTAAAACACCATCATTCTATAGCTCCTTTAATTCAATCACAAGGGGTTGTAAGTAAACATCTATTTGATTTCCGGGTGCCTTCTCTCCAGGAATGATCATTGATAAGATGAAGGAAGTGTGTTTCATACACATCCAAGGAGGAATATTATATGGAATCAAGATCACTTGCCATATGCTATACTTAGAACTCATGGTCCCAAAATGGTTAAAACCATCACTAGCAAGGCCCAAACGAACATCTCGATGATCAGACGCAAATTCAGGATGCATCAAATTAAATGTCTTCCATGTCTCACCATCCCTTGGATGCCTTATTAGCCCATCCTTGTTACTGTCTGGCGCATGCCAACTCATATGCACTGCAGTCTTAGAGCACATAAACAATCTTTGCAATCTTGGTTTTAGTGGAAAGTAACGTAGCACCTTTGTAGCTTGCTTCTTCTTCTTCTTCTTCATTGGATTCCACCGAGATGTTCCACAAAGCTTGCATGCTTGCAATTCTTTTTCGTCGTCTTCCAAGTATAACATGCAGTCATTTGGACATGCATCTATCTTTGTATATTCAAGACCAATTTTTTTTATGGTTTTCTTTGCCTCATAAAGTGAATGAGGTAACTTTGCTTGTTGAAATGCATCTCTCAACAAATCTAATATCATAGTCATTGCTTTGTCACTTAATCCACACGAGACTTTTATATGATATAATTTGATTATGAACTCTAGTTTTGTGTAATGGCTTCCTTCTTGCAATATTTGACTTCCGTCGTTGAGAAACTCACCAAAACCAAATCACTACTATTATCCCTTGTCGCTTCCTCTGTGACTATCGGGGCTGATTCATCTAAATTAGCCGCATTTTGCCTATGGATACCAAACGCATCATTGAGCATTGTTCCCATTCGATTTTCTGAATGAAATGACTCTTGCACAAAGTCTTCATTTCTAGAAGACTTTGGAACTCTTCTCTCACCATGAAGAGTCCATATGACATAATTTTTAGGGAAAGGTCTGCGTAGTAAATGATCCTTAACTACACTTCTAGTTTGCGGTGTCAAAAATTTGTACTTGGGGCATGGACCATTTAATTGTTTTTCCAATAACTACATTCTTAAATACAAAATCTAAGAATTTATCTAAACCAATTTCGTATTCAGGTGTAGTATGTAGCTTAGAAATCCAAGACTTATCAATATTCATGATACCTCAATAAGTTTGCAATAAAGAGTTAATTATGGAGATAGTCACAAGAGAGTTTTCCTTTAAAACAAATATTATTAGTTATTTTGAATATTAACTCAACATGTACTTAAAGGTATCATTAATAGTAATACCACTAGAAAAAATACCAGAAACACAATAATTCATAGGGTTAGGAACAATTGAAAACATGAATCAGAATGTTATAAAACATTAAAGAAATTCCTAAATAATCCCTCCGGACAAATTATCAATGAATATTGGTTTCAAATATCAATCAATGCTTTAAAACAAAATCAACATAAATGTACTTGAAAGGGTGCAAACAAAATCAAACCAAGAACAATATCCAATATCTTATGTGTATAGTTTTTTTAAAAGTGTTTTTAGGCTTCAAATACACATAGATAATTGAGTGTTAAACATAAAAAAAGACCCACTCAGTTTAATTAACATATGTGTTTGGAAACCAATTACTTGAAACTCATTGCAAAGCTTCATCACCCAATTTCTAAACTATCAAAAGAGACACAATTTACACTCAACTAAAGCAAATGCACTTATTATTTGTAATAAAGTTTAGGGTAAATGAAACCAATGTGATTATTTACTACAATAACCTAACTCACCAAACCAATGTGCAATCATATAATTATCAAGTTAATTTCACAAACATTGATAAGTTAACTCAACCAAGGGTTATTGATTCTACAATTCAATCCTAACATATATTTTACCAGTTACCACAAATAACATATTAATATGTTTTAAGACAACAGAAATATCATATAAATGTGCCTATTAATACAAAAATAAAAATCAAATCCAAAATTCATTAGTTTTTTCTAACCGAGGTTTTTGTCAAGGGTTTTGGTGAATTGGTTCAAAGCTGGTGGAACCTTCAACCTCTGCTTCAAATCCCTCTTCGACGGAAATGCACCTCCGATTCAAACTGCTTCGAACGCTTCTCGAATAGCGGGTTCGTAACCTTCTCCTACAACAATGATTCACAGTTAACTTATACAGCAACAATGAATGACAATTATTCACAATTACTAACTAATCATTATGTAATAACAATTGGAAACAATAAATAAAAAATTTAACAATAACCTATTGAGTAACTGAACCTGATTTTGATGATTGAATGAAATCTGAATGTTGAAACTGAAGAAAGCTTGAGAGATTGAAGCTTGAATACCTTGAATTTGAATGTTGAACAAGCTTGAGTGAGAATAATGAGATTGAATCGGAAAATTGAAGCTTAAATAACGAGATTTAGGGATTGAAGCTTGAATACCTTGAATTTGAATGTTGAATGAAGCTTGAACGGGATTTAATTTAGGGATTGAAGCTTGTTGGAAGTCGGCGGTGGCTTATGGAACTGACACGATGGTGCGGTGGATCGAGTTCGCGTTTGTGCGGTGGATCGAGTACGCGTTTTCATGGGATCGAGTTTTCACGGTGGTGTTTTCATGGCTTCACGCGTTCACGTTTTCATCGCTTCCTCAAAAGCGTTTTCATTGCTTCAGGTGTTTCACGAGTTCTTCTCTCTTTCTTTCTTTTTTTAATGAAATAAATAAATAAAAGCTAAGGGAATATTCACAAACAAAAAAAAAAAGCGCCAGATTGAAACAATAGTGTGGGAAATTATTACTTAATTCTCCGGGGGTTTACAATTCCCCAAATTTAAAGGAATATTTGCTATTTAATGTATTTTTTATAGTAAACTTTGGGGGTTTCATAAAACCCCCGCTAAAAATCCCCCGTTAAATGGCAAATTTTTTGTAGTGGTTTAGGTTTCGGTGATTGTTTTGAGTGTGGGTTTGGGTAGTGTAAAATCATCACCCATTGTCGTATCTCTAATAAGAACCAAACATACATTTAAGACACAACTTAATTCAATTTTTCTCCAACATAAAATCGAGTTCGCGTTTGTGCGGTGGATCGAGTACGCGTTTTCATGGGATCAAGTTTTCACGGTGGTGTTTTCGTGGCTTCACGCGTTCACGTTTTCATCGCTTCCTCAAAAGCGTTTTCATTGCTTCAGGTGTTTCACGAGTTCTTCTCTCTTTCTTTCTTTTTTTTTAATGAAGTAAATAAATAAAAGCTAAGGGAATATTCACAAACAAAACAAAAAGCGCCAGATTGAAACAATAGTGTGGGAAAATATTACTTAATTCTCTGGGGGTTTACAATTCCCCAAATTTAAAGGAATATTTGTTATTTAATGTATTTTTTATAGTAAACTTTGGGGGTTTTTTGAAACCTCCGCTAAAAATCCCCCGTTAAATGGCAAATATTTTGTAGTGGTTTGGGTTTGGGTAATTGTTTTGAGTGTGGGTTTGGGTAGTGTAAAATCATCACCCATAAATATCCATTGTCATATCCCTAATAAGAACCAAACATACATTTAAGACACAGCATAATTCAATTTTTCTCCAACATAAAAAAATTTCATGTATCATTTAATTGTTTCTAAATAAAATAATACGTATTATACATTTAATCAACACAATAACACTATAAATTAGTTTTAAAAACATTAAAAAAAATATATGTATTATACTTTTGCAAAAACAGCAAAAAAATTAGTTTACGTATTATACATATTATACTTTTACAAAAGCATCAAAAAAATTAGTTTTAATAACACTATAATTACTTTTAATATACGTATTTTACATATATCGTCAGAGTTCGAACTCCGGATCTCCCGCTTATTCACCTCAAGAGGTGAATTTTTAGCCATTAGGCTTCTTGACAAAAAAAAAAAAGGACATGGTTCATATAAAGTGAATAGTTGGTAAAGTGAGAAAATTTACGGTTGACATTGTTATTATATTTTAAGGACCATAATGTTGGTGTTTTGTATGTTGGCCTCATTTTGCAAAAAACATTTTCAAGCAAGATGTTGGACCAGATGCCGTAGCATGTGGGTACAACATCTGTCTTGCCGGTATTTAATGCTCTATTTGCGCGCCATATCTTTGAAGATTATCTGAAGCACTATTTTCGCCTTTCTTGCTTATCAAGACGCACGCCTTTAAACAAGGGTTTATTAGGTGGCTGGACCAAGATATACTTTCCAGAAGATGCTACGGCATTTATGGAAACAAGTAATTCTTTCCATTACATGTGTGCTGGACTTTGCAAAAGGACAGCTGAAGATTAAAGCCCAATATGAAGACCTAGCCCATGCTAACTCAGGTCATATAAATATGTGAAGACTAAAACCTAAAAGACTACTGAAGCCGTATTTCAAGAATATAGTTTTAGGGTTTGAGTCTTGTTAATTGTAAGCCTTTTCTTGTGGATTCTATAACACAAGCTTAGGCCTGGTTGGTTTGTTATTTGTATAACTTCTCCCAAGCTTTTAAGCACGGAGACTGTTTTGTTGTTTGGTTAGTGAAACCGCACTGTTCGTAGAACTGAATAATCACGAGGTTCGTGATAGAAAGGAAGTGAGACGGGGTCTCAAACTTAGGAGTTCCTAGGTTGAGTTAGCACGGGTAGAGTCTAGGTGATAAGTCGTAAACTTGTATGTTTGCTGTGGGCTTAGAACTAGATCTATTATAGTGGATTCCTTCCTGGCTTGGTAGCCCCCAGAGTAGGTCGTTGTGAACGCCGAACTGGGTTAACAATTCTCTGTGTTATTTACTTCATTGTCTGTTGTTTTTACTTGTTGATTATAATCTACTGTGGACATACGCTAGAGCATTTGTCTTAGCATTAAAACTGGTTACGGACGACAATTGCTATAGCTTCTGTCTTAACATCTGTCTCAGTAGGTGCCAGAATTTCAATTGGCATCAGAGCAGGCACCCTGTTCTGCGTGGGTGAGGACCAGGGAAGTTACTTTCTGGCATAATGAACAAGGATGGTGGCTATGTCAACAGACCTCCACTTCTGGATGGATCAAACTATGATTACTGGAAAGCCAAAATGGTAGCATTTATTAAATCACTTGATAGCAAATCTTGGAAGGCTATCCTAACGGGATGGGAGCATCCAGTGATATGTGACAAAGATGGTAAAACTACAGGTGAACTAAAACCAGAAGCGGATTGGACCAAGGAAGAGGATGAGCTTGCACATGGTAACTCCAAGGCGCTAAATGCCTTATTCAATGCTGTGGACAACAACATTTTCAGGATGATCAAACAGTGCTCAGTGGCTAAGGAAGCATGGGAAATTCTAATGACTACACATGAAGGCACCGCTAAGGTGAAGAATTCAAGGCTACAGCTTCTGACCGTAAAGTTTGAGAATCTAATGATGGGTGAAGGTCAATCTGTTCATGACTTCCACATGACCATTCTAGATTTTGCAAACAACTTTGATGCTCTAGGAGAAAAGCTAAGCGAGGAAAGAATGGTTAGAAAAATGCTTAGATCTCTTCCTAAGATGTTTGATATGAAAGTCACTACCATAGAAGAAGTACATGATATAGGAGTGATGAAACTTGAAAATTTGGTGGGTTCATTACAAACCTATGAGCTGGCTGCTAAAGAGAAAACCGAGAAGAGGAAGAAGAGTATAGCTCTTGTAACCAACACCACTGAAAGTGAGGAAGTAGAAAATGGTTTAGAAACTGATGAAAATTTATCTGAAACTATGGCACATCTAGGCAGGCAGTTCAACAGAATATTAAAGAAGATGGATGGAAGAGGCAGGACAAATGCTAAAGGCAACTTCTTTGATAATAACAGAAAGTTTAATGGTGAAAGAAAATACAGACCTGAGGAAAAGGCCAGTACTGGAAAAGGTGTTCAATGTCATGAATGTGAAGGCCATGGACATATTAGAGCTGAATGTCCAACATTCCTGAAGAAACAGAAGAAGGTTATGGCTGTCACTTGGTCTGATGAAGATTACTCTGAGGATGATGACTACTCTGAGTCTGCAAATCACATTACTGCACTTACTGGATTTATTGAATCTGAATCAGATGATGAAGAATTGACCTTTGATGAACTAGCTGCGTCCTATAAAGCACTGAGTCAGAAGAGTGAAAAGATTTGTTAGCAGCAACAAAACGTTATAAGTAAATTGCAAGATGAGAAGGTGAAGCATCAGACTCAAATATCTCAACTCACAAAGCAACTACAATCTGAGAAGGCAAAGCATCTGTCCGAGGCTTCTGCTCTTAGAGATGAGGTAACCACATTGAACTATCAGCTGACTAGTTTAAATAAACAGCTTAGACTGCTAAATAATGGAACTGAAAGATTAGATATACTGGTTGAGGGTCAAGTTGCTGGGAAACCTAAGGGTATTGGAGTAGAATATAACTATCCTAAAAAGAAAAATGTTACTTCTACTAGTACATTTGTTCCTGCTAAAGACACTTATGATCCTACTGAAACCAGACAGATGCCACAGCATGTTCAACAACATCAGCCTGCCAAAATAATTCCTAAACCTAAGGGATGGATCTGTCATTATTGTGGTAGAAAGGGTCACATCAGACCTTTTTGTTTTAGATTATATGGGTTTCCAAGATGGTATAGTAATCCCAAGTACGAATCTGATTCAAGAAATGCAAAGAAGGAATGGAAACCAAAGGCAAATGATGTTGCTCACATAGCTCATACATCTCTGAGAGTTTCGTCCAGAAATGATTGGTACTTTGATAGTGGTTGCTCAAGACATATGACTGGTGTTGAAAGTTATCTAACCAATGTTAAAGCTTACACTACTAGTTATGTTACTTTTGGTGATGGAGCCAAAGGTCAGATCAAAGGCATTGGAAGTCTCACTGCAAATGGGTTGCCTAAGCTTGAGAATGTTCTTTTAGTGGAAGGATTGACTGCAAATCTCATAAGCATCAGTCAATTGTGTGATCAAGGAATGAAAGTGAACTTCACGAAGTCTGAATGCATTGTCTCAACTAAAGATGGTGAATCTGTTATGAAAGGAGTCAGGTCTAAAGATAACTGTTATTTATGGATTCCTGAAGAAAGTGCTCAAATTTCTTCCTGTCTCATCACTAGAGAAGATGAAGTCAAGTTATGGCATCAAAAGATGGGTCATCTTAATCTAAGGAGTATGAAGAAAGTCATAGCTGAAGATGCAGTAAAAGGAGTACCTAAACTGAAGATAGAAGAAGGAAGCATATGCGGTGAATGTCAAATTGGGAAGCAGACAAAGATGCCACACCCAAAGCTGCAGCATCTGACTACATCAAAGGTGCTTGAATTACTTCATATGGACTTGATGGGGCCTATGCAGGTTGAAAGTCTAGGAGGAAAGAGATATGCTTTTGTTGTTGTAGATGACTACTCAAGATTCACTTGGATCAACTTTCTCAGAGAAAAGTCAGACACCTTTTGTGCTTTCAAGGATTTGTGTAAACAACTTCAAAGAGAAAAAGATAGTGTCATTGTCAGAATAAGGAGTGACCACGGTAGAGAATTTGAAAACTCAAGATTCTCTGAGTTTTGCACTGCTGAAGGAATAGGACATGAATTTTCTTCACCTATTACACCTCAACAAAATGGTGTAGTTGAAAGAAAGAACAGAACTATACAAGAATGTGCTCGTGTCATGCTACACTCAAAGAAACTGCCTCAACACTTTTGGGCTGAAGCTATGAATACAGCATGTTACATTCTCAATCGTGTCACTTTAAGAGCTGGAACCACTAAGACCTTATATGAATTGTGGAAAGGTAGAAAACCTACTATCAAGTACTTTCATGTATTTGGAACTAAGTGTTACATTCTGATAGATAGAGAACAAAGGAGGAAGATGGATCCAAAGAGTGATGAAGGTATATTCTTGGGATACTCAACTAACAGCAGAGCCTACAGAGTGTATAACTCCAGAACTCAAGTGATGATGGAATCAATGAATGTTGTGATAGATGATGTATCATCTGACGCTAAGACAGATGAAAGTCCAGATGCTGAAGCATTTGAATTCCAGCCTGAAGAAACTGCTAGTATAGAGGAGTTTGAGGTAACGCCTGATAGTCCTACCACTGATGATACTACTGCTCCAGTTAGTAAAGGACCATCTATCAGAGTCCAGAAAAATCATCCCAAGGACCAGATCATAGGCAATCCAGATGAAGGTATCACCACAAGAAGAAATCAAGATATAATCTCTAACTCTTGCTTTGTGTCAAAAATAGAACCAAAGAATTTCAAAGAGGCTCTCACGGACAATTATTGGATCACTGCCATGCAAGAAGAGTTGAACCAGTTTGAAAGAAGTGAGGTTTGGGATCTAGTTCCTAGACCAAAAGGGTTAATGTAATAGGCACTAAATGGGTTTATAAAAATAAATCTGATGAAAATGGAACTATTACAAGGAACAAGGCAAGGCTTGTGGCACAGGGATACACTAAAGTGGAAGGATTAGACTTTGATGAGACTTTTGCCCCAGTTGCTAGATTAGAGTCTATACGGCTGTTGCTTGGTGTTGCATGCATTCTGAAATTTAAACTTTTCCAAATGGATGTTAAGAGTGCCTTTCTCAATGGGTACTTAAATGAAGAGGTGTATGTGGAACAACCAAAAGGTTTTGTGAATCCAGATCTTCCTGATCATGTCTACAAGTTGAAGAAGGCTTTATATGGGTTGAAACAAGCTCCCAGGGCTTGGTATGAGAGATTGACTGAATTTCTTGTCAATCATGGATACAGGAAAGGAGGACATGATAAAACTCTGTTTGTAAAAGAAGAACATGGTAAACTAATGATAGCACAAATTTATGTTGATGACATAGTGTTTGGTGGGATGTCAAGTCAGATGGTGGAGCATTTTATCAAACAGATGCAGTCAGAGTTTGAGATGAGTTTAGTTGGGGAATTAACATTTTTTCTTGGACTTCAAGTGAAGCAAATGGATGAGACAATATTTATCTCTCAGAGTAAGTATGCAAAAAATATTGTCAAGAAGTTTGGTATGGATACCGCTACTCACAAAAGGACTCCAGCACCTACTCATTTAAAGTTGACAAAAGATGAGAAGGGTGTTAGTGTTGATCAGAGTCTCTACAGAAGTATGATAGGGAGTCTCCTATATCTTACAGCTAGTAGACCTGATATTAGCTTCGCAGTGGGTGTATGTGCAAGATATCAAGCTGATCCTAAGATGAGTCATTTAACTCAAGTGAAAAGAATCCTCAAGTATGTTAACGGCACATGTGACTACGGCATGATGTACTCACAAAGTGACAATTCTCAACTCATTGGGTATTGTGATGCAGATTGGGCTGGCAGTGCTGATGACCGAAAAAGCACTTCTGGTGGTTGTTTCTTATTGGGAGAAAATTTGATATCATGGTTCAGTAAGAAACAGAATTGTGTGTCTCTCTCAACTGCTGAAGCTGAATACATTGCAGCTGGGAGTAGTTGTTCACAACTTGTCTGGATGAGACAGATGCTACGGGAGTATAATGTTGAGCAAGATGCTATGGCATTGTACTGTGATAATCTGAGTGCAATCAATATCTCAAAAAATCCTATACAACACAGTAGGACAAAGCACATAGACATTCGTCATCACTTTATCAGAGATTTAGTAGAAGAGAATGTGGTGGTTTTAAAACATGTTGCTACTGAGGAACAACTCGCAGATATATTCACGAAAGCACTAGATGCTAACCAATTTGAGAAGCTAAGAGGCAAATTAGGAATTTGCCTGCATGAGGATTTGTAGCAGTTAATGTCTGAAAAGCATGCAGCAGTTATTCTCTCTCTCTACTCTTATGTTGCGCACGCTTATTTAGGGAAAGTCTTAAAAACTTCCCTTAACTACTTCATCACACGCTACATTAGTGTGATAAGTTCTGATACTGTTGTTAAGCATCACTCTAGTTCTGAGACTGAGAAGACTAGGCTTGTCGTTGAAGAAGTTGAAAAGAATGTTGAGTTGGAGCATTTAGGGAAATCTGATCAGGTTGAAACCCTAGATATTGTTGATGTGAATACTGTTAAGGATCCTGAGGCTGCTCCTAGTACTGATGACATGGAAGTGGATATTGATCCTGTAGCAAAGGTTACTGAAACTGGTGACACCATGGTTGACAATGGTCTGAATCTCATCAAGGACCCTGTTCCTCAATCTGACGTTGTGCCAGATGCTGAAGCATCTTTGGACCAACAGGTTCCTCGTCCTAATACCGTAGCTGACGTATGTTCTGATACTGGTTTTAGTAGTGATGATACTGATAAGTCTCCACCCCTGGTGAAGACATTTGGTGCTGGTGTTGCTAAGAGACTGAGGAGCAGTTCTGGTAAAGCTATAGCATCTGCCCCACAGCCCCCTGTTGTAGAATCAGTGAAGAAACTTGCCAAGAAACCCATGTATGGTCCCTCTCGACCTAAGAGTCATTTTGATACTCCTGTTGTCTAGAAGAAACAGTTGAAGAGAAAGGCTGTAGAGAGTGACTCTGTCTTTGAGGAAGAAGTGTCTAAAGATGAAGCATCTGGTGAAGCTTATGTTGGCAGACAAAGTGTAGGTGACAAGAAGGTACTTGCTAATGTACCTGAGGTTGCTATTGATAATATTTTCTTCCATCTTGCTAGTTGTGTAGACAAATGGAAATATGTTCAGAGAAGGGTAGCTCTGGAAAGAGAGCTTGGAAACGAAGCCCTGAAGTGCACTGATATAGTGAGCTTGTTTGAAGAAGCTGGTGCTGGAAATAATGATGTTGATGCTGATGGTGAACCTATGATAGAGAGCTCTGATGAAAGCTCCTCTGAATGATGTCCTTGCTCCTGTGTTTTACTGCTCCTATTGTTTTTGTCTGTCTGAACCTTGAGGGCTACGCCCAGGATATCGTGTGCACTCCCATGTGCTGCTGGTCTGTAATTATGCTACTATGATGTGTTGCTACTTCTGTTTGTCAATGCATGACGCATTATGTTTGTCAAAATTATGGCTAAAAAGGGGGAGTAGTAGTAAAGAAGATGCATGTTCTGTTCGTGATAATGTTGTGACACATGTTACACCATCTGGTGTGCTATGATTGAGGGGGAGCAGGTATGCTATATCTATATGTGTATGTTTGTTCTGTTGAGGGGGAGTATTCTCTACTGTGATATATGTTTGAGGGGGAGCAGGTATGCTATATTTGTATGTGTATGTTTGTTCTGTTGAGGGGGAGTATTCTCTACTGTGATATATGCATGAACTCAGGGGGAGCAATCTACTTTTGTTGTGATGCATGTTGTGTGTGACAGATGTCATTCCAAATGCTAAGGCATCTTGTCTGTTTCAAAGGAATCCACTTTTACTTGTTACCGGAGAATTTATTTTTCTCAGTGGTGTAGGAATTTATTTTTCCTATGGTGATTCATATTTGTGGGAATTTATTTTTCCCTGGTTTAACTGTATGGCGCTTATGTGTGAGAGTTTATTTCTCTCCTATCTTGTACCCTATGAGGCTAAGTTGTGTATTTCCGCTGTTGCATGCCTCTAATGCTGCCTGTTCATTATTTCTCACTTGAAGATGTCTTTTGAAAATAATGTGACAATGTATTATCTTCTTTCTTAGCTGTGTGTTTGCGTTGACTTGAAGGAAGGTATGCACTGCATCTCTCCAGAACTGGTCTTAGTGTGTTTTAGCCAAAATTTGCCAAAGGGGGAGATTGTTGGTGTTTTGTATGTTGGCCTCATTTTGCAAAAAACATTTTCAAGCAAGATGTTGGACCAGATGCCGTAGCATGTGGGTACAACATCTGTCTTTCCGGTATTTAATGCTCTATTTGCGCGCCATATCTTTGAAGATTATCTGAAGCACTATTTTCGCCTTTCTTGCTTATCAAGACGCACGCCTTTAAACAAGGGTTTATTAGGTGGCTGGACCAAGATATACTTTCCAGAAGATGCTACGGCATTTATGGAAACAAGTAATTCTTTCCATTACATGTGTGCTGGACTTTGCAAAAGGACAGCTGAAGATTAAAGCCCAATATGAAGACCTAGCCCATGCTAACTCAGGTCATATAAATATGTGAAGACTAAAACCTAAAAGACTACTGAAGCCGTATTTCAAGAATATAGTTTTAGGGTTTGAGTCTTGTTAATTGTAAGCCTTTTCTTGTGGATTCTATAACACAAGCTTAGGCCTGGTTGGTTTGTTATTTGTATAACTTCTCCCAAGCTTTTAAGCACGGAGACTGTTTTGTTGTTTGGTTAGTGAAACCGCACTGTTCGTAGAACTGAATAATCACGAGGTTCGTGATAGAAAGGAAGTGAGACGGGGTCTCAAACTTAGGAGTTCCTAGGTTGAGTTAGCACGGGTAGAGTCTAGGTGATAAGTCGTAAACTTGTATGTTTGTTGTGGGCTTAGAACTAGATCTATTATAGTGGATTCCTTCCTGGCTTGGTAGCCCCCAGAGTAGGTCGTTGTGAACGCCGAACTGGGTTAACAATTCTCTGTGTTATTTACTTCATTGTCTGTTGTTTTTACTTGTTGATTATAATCTACTGTGGACATACGCTAGAGCATTTGTCTTAGCATTAAAACTGGTTACGGACGACAATTGCTATAGCTTCTGTCTTAACATCTGTCCTTAGTAGGTGCCAGAATTTCACATAAGAACATGGATTTCATAAACAACATGTATTTCTAATTCTTCTCTAAACATACCTTGTCATGTGAGAACCTCCTTGAAGACGAGATATAGGTTGTGTAGGATCCTCTTTCGTGCTATTCTTAACGGAACAGTCGTTAATCACTCCAAGTGCAGGGATTTGAACACCTCGCATCCTATCTTTGTTTTGCCCTTTTTAAAGTAAGTTGCAGAACATACAAACCTCTCCTTCAAGCTACTCGTTGTTGCAGCGGTCGTTAGATGCTCCGTGCGCTTGAATTCGTCATCCACATACTCTCAAGCGTGTGATTTTTCACTATACTCGATAATAGAAAACAGAGGATCGAGGTATTGGTTCAATTTCTCGTACCTTGTGATTTCCAAGACATGCACATATCTATTTCCTATGATACACTTACTAGAAATCACAATCAACAATCAAATAGAGAAAAGAATCACAAACACACACTATAGATTACTCTTCATGACCTCAAGGTGTGGGTGGACTACTTACACCTTAACATGGTAACACTACTCTATGAATATATGAAAGTAAAGCAAGAACAATTGCTAGAAAATGAAATAAACTTTATTTGATATGAAATGCTTATTACAATGCTTGGTTGATGTTTTACAAGTGAAAACAAATCTGTATATAAGCCTCTAAAGTCTCTGAAAACGTAGGGAAATGGATGGATATATATACACATAAGTGAACATTAGTGACAATAAAGTGAAGGAAACAAATGGTTTGTAACTGATTTCTCTGCATAATTGTCTGTCATGGCCGTATGTGAGGCTTGGCACGGCCGTGACAGTTGCTTTTAAGGGGAAAACGCCACATTCTAGGTCTGTCACGACCATGTGAGGAGTGGCACAGCCGTGACAGGCTTTAGACCTTTGATTTTTTATTTTTCTCTTCCTTAATGCAAATTGCGATGGCTCATTTTGCCATTATGCACGAATGTATGATCTATAAGCTAACTTTTAGCTATCCCTTCATAAAAGAAGAAGTGATATACAAAAAGTCTTATCATTTTCACAAAAAGAGAAATTAACTTGTTGATCATTTGTAGACAAGATGGTGGGTCCATATTTAAAGTACAAAAACACCATATGTTAGGAAGCAAACTATCTCTATAATTCATTGCAAAAAGTTTGAGTCCTAGTAGCTAACCTTGAAAGCTCATCCAGGGCTCAGCTATGAGGAGAGTTGGTCAGACCTCTAATATTCCACGATATGCACTTTATTTACAAGGTTTTGGAGTTCCAACCTTAGATTTGGTTCCATAGATATTCTTTGGTGTTGAGGAATTCTACTTTGAAGCATTATTTTTTTATCGACTATAGTAAAAGCATTTGAATGTGATTGATCTATATCATTAACTAGCTCAGCTAAGTCTTCAAGTAAATTCTGCTCAACTTCCTCATTCTCTACTATATCTTCCCAAGATTGTTTCAAAAACTCCATGTTCTTCGGTTTTCTATCATGGTTCTTTATCTGAGATGTGTCTTCTTCTTCTTCTTCTTCTTCTTCTTCTTCTTCTTCTTCTTCTTCTTCTTCTTCTTCTTCAATAATCACTATCTCATTATTGTCTTCCGAGCGAACCACTTCTTTTGATTTATCTTGATCTACTCTGCCATCTCTAGTTTGGATAATTACTTTCTTTTGTTCCATATTTGGTTTTCTTCTATCTTGATTCTCCTTATCATGCTTCTCATTATCAATATAATGACTGGAGTTGTTTTTCGCTGTTATCACCTTTAACACACGCTTGAGACAGATGTGATATTTTTGTGAGAGCTTGTGCCAAAGATTTTTGGATTTTTGGTTGGTTTTCTCTAAGTTATGCAAGGAAGGTTGAGCCGATTATGAAAAATAACTTAGGAAGAAGGTGATGAACAATAAAGCACAATGGAAAAGTGTTTTCCTCAAGATGTTCGCTCTCTCTTATCCTAAAAACATATCGTCGCTCTTCAGGATTCTGATATTTTGAACAGTGAAATTTTTTCTAATTTTAAAACGATCACGCATTAATCAATTAATTAAGTGGAAACAGGATCTTCTAGTACAACCTTGATATTAATTGATTTTCTAAACAAATTATTTGATTAATCTGACATGATTAATTAATTTACTAAATTAATTGATATTGATGTAAGACAATTTCTAAACTATTCTAATTATCTTATATTTGATGTTTAAGTTCCTCATTAGCTCTTGTAGTTCTCATGCAACACTTCATATATGATGGTCTTTCCCAAATCACTTTCACTAAGTGTGACTCTTAAGAAAATATGATGCCATACTTCAAAAGATAGTTCCATAGGTCTCTTGTCATGATAACTCCTCTGTCTATTTTGGGCAACTTGTATCTTCCCTTGAATCAATTTGATCTTTTTAGGTGTATCTTGGATAATCTCAGCCCCAAGTACAAAATCTCTTGATTTACCAATATTGGAGTTCCACACTTTCTTCCATTCAAAGTTGCAAATTGTCATTCCAATTATGAAATGAAAACTGTTGTTACACGTGAACTGGATCTAAGGCATAAACTTCTTCTAATTCCTTCCTCTTCAAAAAAAACAAGCTCTTAATAAGTCTTTCAACGATTGAATATTCTTTCTAACTAACCATTAGTCTAAGATTAATAAGCAGAACTCAAACTCAACTTTTATTCATGTAAGACTTTAATTTCCAAAATATAGTTGTATATCTAGGATCTCTATGTGATACATTACTCGATGGTACTTCAAGCAATATGACAATTTGCTTAATATACAATCAAGCTAACTTATCCAATGAATATTCCATATTCATCTTAATGGAAGACATTGAATTAATCAACCGATCCATAATTACCTAAATAGAATGACATCCTAAGAGACTCTTTGGTAATTGTCGCGGTGATTTTTGGTTGTCGAGTTATTAATTAACTTCGAATCGCAAATTAATGTTCCACCACCGATCTTTAATTTATCCGAGGGAAAGGGAAAAAGTTCGAAAAAAACCCTATTTTTAGAGAACAAGGTTCGGGGGTTGGTTATACGAAGGGAAGGTATTAGCACCTAAGTATCTATAGTACTCTATAGGAACCTCTTGTTTTATTCTAACTTTGCGCTTTAATTTTAATTTCTTGTAAAAAATGTATAAATGTGGGAATTAAAGTAGTGATCGAGAAAAGTTTAAAGTGACGAAAAGGAAAAATGTTTTTGTTGATTTTATTGATTGGAGAGACAAGTCCCATGCCTACGTACCCGAGGGATCAAACCACCGTAGTTCGGGGTAAAAGTTACGAGTAAATTTGTTTGTTTGATTTTAAAATTTTGAAAATGGTTTTAAAGACCAAAAGCCAAAAGTGGCAAAAATGTGAGTTTGATTGATGTTAATTTGTGAAGAAAGTCTATATGGTTAAATTGATTGAAGTTTGATTATGAAAACAAGACGCGGACACTTGGTTTAAAATCCAAGGTTTGTTGAGAAAATGTTTTGAGTGATAAAAGACACTTGGTTTAAAATCCAAGGTTTATGCATGATTAAAAATGTATGAATGAGGAAAATACACTTGGTTTAAAATCCAAGGTTTTAGGCGAGAAAAAAGGGACACTTGGGTTAAAATCCAAGGTTTTAGCGATAAAAGAAGCCGTTGGTTTAAAGTCCAAGGCACTTGGTTTAAAATCCAAGTTCGCGATAAAAAGACACTTGGGTTAAAATCCAAGGTTTTCACGATAAAAGACACTGTTGGTTTAAAGTCCAAGGCACTTGGTTTAAAATCCAAGTTTGCGATAAAAAAGACTCTTGGGTTAAAATCCAAGGTTTTCGCGGTAAAAAGAAACGTTTGGTTTAAAGTCCAACGTTTGAAAATGTTTGATGATGAAATGTTTTTGATGCTTGATGATGTTGAAAAGAAATTGTGTTGATATTTTTGAAAGAGGTTTTGACCTCATTTTTTGAGAATAAAATGACTAACTATTTTTGAAGAGGTGTTGACCTCATTTTTGAGAATAAAATGACTACTTATTTTTGATGGAATGTTGGGTTCCAAATTAAAGAGGTAGCGATAAAAGAATAATAACGTCGCAATAAGCAAATTAAGCGCGAAGACAACCCGTAATGATATTTTGATCAAAACGGTGTCTTTTTCCTCGGAATTAATATGCTAACGTTTTTTGCGGAAAGCGATAAATAAATATGCATGAGATGCAATTTTTCATTTATAGTGTACATTTGTTCCTAATTACATTCTAAGGTATTTGCAAGAAAAATAAATATGAGATGAATGCAAGAGGATGCTATGCAATTTATCTAAATTTACATGAAATCCTAAAAATACAATCTAATGTAAAAAAATAAAAACAGAAGGGGGTGTAAATAACAATAAAAACAGAAAAGGGGGTGCAAATAGCAACTCTGGGCCCAAGCCCAGCTGGGGAGCGTGGCCCAGAGGGGGGTGTGTGTAGAAAAATGTAAAAATCAGATCAGAGTCGTCTGATTGATCAGACAGCTCTGATCTAATCACAGAAGAGTTCAATCATGGACGCTGGATTAAGATCAAAGGGACAATGGCGTGCAGGTGCACCATAAGACTGTGCACCTGCGCGCACAGGATTAAATTAAGAGTATATAACAAAAACAAACCCTAAAAAACAAAGATCAGAGAATCAAACCCTTTCTTCTCTCTTCTCTCGCCGCGGCTGCCTCACCGGTCGTTTTTGGTTCTTTCAAAATCAAACAACATCCTCTCTCGATCTCTCCGTCCTCTCTCGGATCTACTCTCTTCTCGTTCTTCTTCTTTCTTCTCATTTTGTTTCTGTTCTTCCATTTCATTTCCGTTCTTCCATTTCGTTTTGATCTTTTCGGTTTCTTCTTCTCGTTTTGTTTTCTGTTTTGCTTGATTTGTTTTCTGATTTTGGTTCCGAAACAGAAATGGGTTCTTTGGTTTAGTTTTGGGTGGTTTTGTTTGAACGGTTTTGAGGTTGATGATGATGATTATTGATGAAGATGAAGGTTTGATGGTGTTTTTGAGTTTTTGATTTGGATTTGGTTTATGGATGATTTTCTGGATTTTCGGTTAGACGATTTGATGATATGGTTCGGTTTTGAAGATTCCGGGTTTTTGATCTGTGTGATGATGTTGTGATATTGTGATTCTGAGTTTTGATCTGGACGATGATAAAGGAGATGATGAACTTGATGATTTTTGATTTTTTTTGATTTGTTTTTGATTTTTGATTTTTGTTTTGTTTTTTGATTTTGGAAGAAGAAGCTGCGGCTGACTTTTTTCTCCCTTGGAAACTGTGCACAGTACACAGTATAAATACTGTGTCAGGATTAGGGTTTGCAGATGAATTTTCCTCATTTGGACAAAAATGCCCTTTTGGGCTTGGACCAGGACAAAAACCAGATATTTGGACTCTTTGAAAAAAACTGATAGAAAACACCAATGACACAAAAACGAAAATTGCAATTAAAATTAAAAATATACACATATAAAAAACAATTTAAATAAATAATAAATAAAAGAATAAAAAGAAATAAAGATAATAATAATAAAAATGGAAATATAAACGAAACCAAATAAATGAGGTATTTTAAAATACCTCTCTGCCGAAATTTCGTCAGAAATGACAAAGAGGGTAAAAAGGTTTGTAAACGCCGAACAAAGTCGATCGGTCAAAAAATGGGGTATGACAATAATCCTAGTACAAAATCTATAACAATATTGTCCCCCTTCATTGGTTGCAACATTCCTAATGGATTTTAAGATTCTATCATCGATTGTTGGCAAGTCAAACAAGCATAAACTTTTTATACTATTATTGAATTTCAAAATTTGATCTATCTTGAGCCAAGAAAAAAATATTGATATATCTTCTCTGAAATTTTTTCCTTTCCCTTATGCAATAAGCTTTCTTTGCTTATCACTTTCTTGAATCCTTTTTATTTATTCCATCAAATTACTTGTATCAGCATTCCAAATCTGACATTCAAAGTTGTCTTTTCAAAACAAAAAATCGTAATCTTTTTCTTCTGCAATCAATCGCCAATTTAGTTCTTTTTCATCTTTTGTAATAAAAAATTAATTTTTTTTTCATCATAAAATTGAAAATTGATTGAAGAAGAGATTAGTTAGAGAATTTTTTTTTATGTAGGATCAATTTATTGTTTTTTAGTTATTGTTATCGATAAAATTGTCCATTTATAATTATTCCATGATCTAATTAATCATCCCTTTCGAAAGGATATCATCATACTAAAACTCTTTTTTTCCGAAGGTGGTTCGGCAAAGGAACAAAATCATCCCGATTTATTTATTAAGACCAAATTAGATCTCGAAGTTTATTTTCATGAATATTTAAATTAGTTTTCACTAAAACAAATACTTTTATAAAATTCTAAAAAAGTTGAGGTGTTTGTCAAAAAAAAGGCAATTGGTTTATTCTAGAGATTACTGTAATTTCTTTTTTTTTTTTTTTGTCAAGTAGTCTAGTGGCTAGAAAATTCACCTTAATGGTGAATAAGTGGAGTGTCCAAGGTTCGAATTCGGACTCCTGCACATATAGTGCGATATCCCTACCAACTGAGATAAGCTCATGGGGATAGATTACTGTAATTTCTATGCCATTAATATTGTAAATTCTTTTTTCACAAATGCATTTAATCAAATCATACTATAATACAACTTTTATAGTTTAATTAGTTCTTAAAATATTTTCATGAATGTTAACATAAACTCTTTTTTTTTGTTGTTGATAATTTAACATAAAGTCATTTGATATAAAGAAAGGTTTTAAATTATAAAAAAATAAAAGGTTTTACATTATAATCTATGTATACAAATTAAATAACTTATTCTAGCTAATGATACTACGTGATTAAAAATTAAATTAAATCTTTAACGAGCTACCTTTACGGTGCACAAAAAAGCATCGACCTTTTGGACAATATGAAATAAAATTGATAAATATACATGCTTTGTTGGTACTGAAAGGGAAATAAAAAAATAAAATACAATTGTAAGAAAGCTGAGGAAATATTTCTCTTCTATTTAGAAATTTTTACAAATTTGTTTCAACTGATTTTCATAAGTTATTCAATATATATATAGCTTGTACGTAATATATATATATAAATAATTTATTTTTATTTTACTTTTTTGTATACTCAGACACTTGATAAATGTTTCTGTTATAAGCTGCAAATAAGTTGTTTATCAAAACATGTCATTAATTAACTCTAGCTAATTTTTGAACTCACTTATCTAGCTCATTTAATCCTATTGACAACCCTACATATATAATAACACAAGCTCAAAATTAGCTACTATTTTTCTTGCAAAAAAATGAAAACAACATGTGTGGCTGCTTCTTCAACAACAACTATTTTATTGCTTCTTCTACTATTTATATCATCATATAAGGCCAAATTAGTTTGTAACGATGTGATAACATATCTTACACCATGCATAACCTACCTCAAAGGTGTAGATCCTACACCATCTTTTTTTTGTTGTGAAGGAGCTAAAAATATTGTGTTAGCTGCAAAAGTAAGCATGGAGGATAAAATGTTCACTTGTGATTGTCTTAAGCAAATAGCAGCGTTTATAAATCCAAAGCCAGATAGAGCCAATGATCTTCCAAACAAATGTAGAATTCAATTTCCCTTTGAAATTTCTCCAACCTTTGATTGCTCTAGGTAAAGTTATTTCAATTCTACTACTAATTACTAATTAGTCCTTAAAACATAGTGAGTTTTATAATAAAAAAATAAAATATAAGAGTGAAAAATATGTAATTAAAATTTATCAAAAATGAGTGTTTATTTTTAGTTTGTTTATTTAGTTTTTTATAAATGCTAATAATACATTTAATTAATGTCCAAGCTCAAAGGGTGTCTAAGTTTTAATAATCAAAAAGAATACATATATTTGACATTCTAGCGGAATAGACTACTATTGATAAAAAAATCAAAGCTAAAGCATTTTTTTTATGGGCGAACAATGGTTGTAGGATTGGCTACGTAGAACTGAAAATCCGAGTTCAATTTTTAAATTGAATAACTTTTTACTAAATTTTATTTAATCTTCGGCCGAACTTCGAATAATTAATAATTATATTTTGAAAATCGAAGGTTAAAAAAATTGAGGTTTGTTCTGCAGTTAAGGAATAACTTTATCATTATGATTATTTGCGAATAGTCTGCCATGATAAAAGTTTAATCCCTAAAGAAGAGAAAACCAACCCTTAAATTAAAATAAAATGAAAGAAAACATGAAGAAAAATTGGAGAGGATTCAATTCCTAAAAGTTCTCTAATAAAGTAGGACTATGTTTTCCACTCTACCTTTTCTTCGGATTAATTTTATTTACTGTGATTTGTAAATAAATTTTTTGAAGATTAATTTATTCTTTTTATACAAGGAACTTTATGTTGCTTAAAATGTTTGAAATTTTAGAGAAATAACCGAAAATGAGTGAGGGTGTGCTGATTAGTGATTAGCCTTTTCTTCAATAGGTCACATTCTCTTCTCCTTCTAGTTGGAGAACTTTTATCATTATACAAATTATCCTATGTGGGATTTGAATTTTTTACGTACAACCTCACACGCAGATCACTATTGGGCTTAGTACGTGACAATGCTTCTGTTTGGATTATCTTATTTTTGAACTTATACAAAACAGTTTATGCAAATAAATAATTTTTTATGTATTATTATAAATTTTTTAAAGTAATTTATGAAAAAATAGCTTATAAAAATACAATTTTCACTATTAGAAACTTATAAATTAACACAAAATTTATTTATTTACATAAATTATTTTACATAAACTCAAAAATAAGTTAATTCAAACGAACCCTATATACGGTGAGTGACTTAGATTGATAAACCTTGATACAATATTGGATTTTTATAATATTCTCATGGTAGACCTTATCTTTACATAGCAACTTGGTAGTGTCGTCTTCTTCATATTTTTCTTTTTATCAACCTCTTCAAACAAAGTAGCAAATGAAATTGGAAAAGAAATAAACAAAAGATAGATTAAATTATGAAGATGAAGAAAACGCCACCACCAAGAACCAAGGACCAAGGAGATGAGGTTCTCAGCTACCACCTTCGTAAGAGAATAATTCTATTTCATATTGAACTTGGAAAACGTGAGTGTTACCGGGGTATTTAAGGAGAGATCTTCTTTTGTTAATCTATCCATTTTTCGCAGGCCCTACCCATTTCCACTTTTACTCTTCCGTTATTTAAGTAGCGGACGTTAAAAATGTGAAATTTTTTGAGAAATTAATGTCGTCCGCTACGTAAGTAGTGGACGTTATAAAGGTATGATGTTTTTGGGGTATCTGCTACCTAAATAGCGAACATAATATTTTGGTCAATTCTTAGAGTGCGCGAGAAAATGAGTATGATGGCGGAAGTAAATCTCATTTAAGAAAAGACTCATATTCTTAAAATGGGTCATTAGACCAATTTACTTTTTAGACCCGTCACCACAACATTAAATGGCCAATGCAAATATTAAATGATAAATTTAGTAGTAATAAAAAAAGAGTCATGCTATTTCTTATGAAAAACAGTGAAAACTTTTTAATTAAGAAAGGATAAAATTGGGTTTTCACAGAATACATGGATTGTGGGGTAGTATTATTCTTATGTTTCTTCCCTTTAGGTTTCGTAAGAAATAGTATTATCATAAAAAAATGATCAATTTAGTATAATTTGAGAACTACTGTTTTATTTCCGTTTATAAGATACCTCTTAAATTTTTAAGTGTATTAATTATTTACTTATCAATATTCCCCTAATTATAGTGTATCTTATTCTACATTTTATAATAAATACTCCAAGGTGAATAAAAAACTAGTCTCTTTTTGCAAATTGGTTGAATAACCCTTTGATGCGTCTTCAAAGTGGTTAGTATTTTTGTAATGTAATGGATTGGGATACCCCTTGTACTTCTCTTAATATATATTTGCTTATAAAAATAAAAATAAAAAAACTCACTCTCTTTCTCTTTAAGTATAAAATTGTAAAAACAATATCAATTGTCAACAAATTTAATATCATAATCCAGTTTTTTAATCTTAGTAATGAACATTTAACTTAAATGACCGTAAGATATATTTTTGCCTTTTTTCAATCTAATGTTGGCCTTGAAATAAATCTGTGTATAACTATTTGCAGCATTTTTGTTGGGGATGGCAAAAGTTAAAACTGTAAATTGAAACCATTTGTCAGGTTGAGAGGAGGAACAAAAGGAAGAATGAACAGCATCCAAGGAAAACTGGAAAAAAGGAGGGCGTGGGTGTTCCTTTAGGTTCAATATAAGATTTTTTTTTTTTACTGAATATGAAATTTAATCTTGATCATCTGTTTTAATCAAATTATCATTAATATTCAAACTCACATAACTCCAAATAAGATATATGTCCTCTATATATATAATTATCAATGAATTATGCTGCATATTGTTTTGTTATTATGTTTGTGTTAATTTCCAAGAACTTGGTAAATTAAGTTATATCTGGATATACGAAGAAAACAAAGAGATGAAAACCTAACTCAAAAATCAAAGTGAATGAGAAACAACATTGGTAAAATCAAAGTGAACAAGAAACAACTTTAGTAAGTACAGGAAGAAGACGCATGAATGGAGATAAAGAAAACTTGTGCAAGAGGAAGGTCTAATCCGAGACACAGAGCCAGCTGGAATGAGTTAGGAGAGGAAAGACTACTAAAATTATTACCAATGTTAATAGGTCTTGAGTTTTGTGTTTAGTTATGCATTGGCATTGGTAGTTTAAACACCATGGAGCCAAACAATATTTAACAAACTCTGCCACTCCAAAAGGAAAATCATTAATGCTCGCTCTAATGGCAATTTAACAAGTAAATCATATGACAAACAAAATGACTATAATATAAATATTATAAGGAACTAGCCAAAATTCATGTTATCAAATGTCACAAGACTTACTACAATTGTCATTACCTTCTGGACCTCTTTTCTTCTCTTCGTTCAGATTCATATCTTCCTTTAGATTCAGATCGATCAGTATCATTTCTATACGATCTTCTATCTTGCTTCCTATCATGATCTTCTCTTGACCTTGGCACAGATTCGTCTTCAGTGTGCTTTCTTGATCTCCTCTCTTCCCTGTTACCATGTTCACTTGACTTGCTTCGAAAATCATCAACATCCTGCCTACTTGGTCTTTTATCATCTCTTGCATCAGAATCTCTTGACTTGGACTCAAACACAATATCATCTCGCTTTGTTGACCTTCTGTCTTCCCTTCTGTTATCTCTTGGCTCAGGTTCCCTACCATCGTAACCACCCCTTGATTTTTTTTCTTCTCTCCTATGTCCATCTTCTCTTAACCGATGTTCAAATTCATCGTCATCGTGCCTTCTTGGTCCCTTTGTTTCTCTTCTACTGGTATTTTCTCTTCCCTCAAATTTATCATCGTCATCATGCCTCCGCAACATCTTTTCCTCTCTTCTATCACTTCGCTTGGATTGGTTGTCTAATTCCAACTCACTGCCATGGGCTATGGAGCGTGAATCTCTGTCTCTAGTTTCTGGAATGCGATTTGATTGGTTGTTGTCATATCTTCTTTCTTTCTTGGGACCATCATATTTGTCATTATCCCATTTTGCATTGCCATGCTCGCCCCAACCAGTATTTGCAGCTCTCTACAAAAGGACAAAACGGTCAGCGAAAAACCGAAAACAATACAATAAGGTAGCTGGACAAATCATCTGCATCTAAGCAGTAGAAGGATCAAAGCCAAATATCAGCAACTTTTATAACATAAACAACTTTAAGACTTCAACCATAAGCAAAGAAAAACCAACTATAAACTATACAAGAAAGATAAAACCGGGAAAATAGATAAGCATCAAAGAATTACACAACAGGAGGTGATGAAGACAAATAAATTCAGATTTCAAGTAATGAGATCTTAGAAGGCATTAGGCATGTCTACAGTTATACAGTATTATCAGCAAACTCATACTTAACCACTGTATCCATTTTTATTTTCATTGCTTGGGTTATAGCTTGGGAAACACTAGTAACATCAATCCTACTACTGACAACAAGCTACCAAATCTAATGCAGCAAGTTCAGTGAAAGATATATGCTGACATGGTGCCATTTTATCAAATCTAATCCTTATGTTGATATTAGATCTTGGATATCGAATCATAATCAAAACATGGTTGCAATTCAGTTGCAACTTTATGGAGGTTGGAATTAGTTTTTCTTAAAATTTGGGTTGGGCCTAATTCAACCTTACAAAACTGGCATGTAAGGTGAGGATTGCATATCTTCAGACCATCTCTTATCCAATGTGGGACTCTTTAACAGTTTTATTACATTAATATATTTAAAAATGCACCAGATATCCGATAGAGAATTAAAATTCATATTCCTATTCCATGTTTTGAACTGCACAGATATGCAGACTGTGAGGTTTGGAATAAAAAAATTATTAATTGTAATCATTTTTTAATATCCAATAACTGGTAATATGTTTGAAAGAGCTTACTAAAATATCATATGACATGTCCATAAGCTGGATTTAGCTCATTTTCATAAGCTCCCTAGAGTAGCATATAGAAACAAGTCATACAAAGAACTTATACAAAGTTTCTCCTCTACTCCCTCCTTGATTTTAGAAACACTTTGTCCACAAATATTTTGTGATAAGCCCTTAATTAAGATGTATACTACCATAACGCCCCCAAAAGCATTAATGAAACAAACTACAGCTTAGAGATACCATGTTGAAATAAACGCAAAAACTGTGCCATGCAATTCAATTACTACTTCAAATAAAGTTCAGTGTAAAGGTATATCCTAATCAAAATCAAAATCAAGTAGCAGAATATTGGTCATCAAACTTCAGTGGTGACTAATAAATTCAATGTTCAACTTTTTCACCTACCATTCTGCTCCGTTCTACTTGTTTACAATCATTATAAGGTTTCAGAGAGTAAAGGGAAAATAGGGTTTTCTGGTATTCCAGAATCTTGCTCGAAGTTTCTATGTTCAAAAGCTTAAATGAAACATATTTCTTTTCTTACTTCCTTGTGGGTTCTTATGATGCAAACAGAGGAATACAGAATACAGTACACACAGGAAAAATACCAGAATAAGAACAATGATGATATTAATAGTCAAGTGAGCTGAAAAAGTCAATGAAAATCGATGAAATACCAGAGGAATACTCCAATCACTGAATACAGAAAAGAAAACAGAAAATCACAGAGCAGCAGCTTTTCAAAATGGGAATAGCCAAACAGCTCTTAATCACCGAAATAAAAAATAACATGTATAATCCCAAGAAAAAAACATCCCCTTCCGATAAAAACCTTCCTCCTGTTAACTAAGTTTCTTATATGGCACCCATACTCTCAGTTCACTCCTTTCCTGAAATATTATTTTCTTCATTGACACATAAAACCCAATTCCTTTGGCCCACAATCATGGCTCTGCTGATGACCATCAACTGGACTAGCATATGATCCTACTCATGGGTTTTCAAGGGTCGATTTAGGTCAGTCGGGTAAGGGAACTAAGTTACCGAATCGAGGTCATGTTGTACTCTACTCTCTTTCCTCTGAAATACTATGTTGTTAATCTCGGATAGCGGCGCGTAGCGCCGACCCTAGAAAATGCTATAGCGGTATAGCGGGTAGCGGGATGACCGCTATTGTGAAGACCAAAAATCCATGTACAAAACATAAATTCCAACAACATACATAAATACTATAAAATAGATAAATATACAAAATTAAAGGGACTTTCATACTTAATAATTATACTAAATATTATCATTTACCATCAAAATAGGTTCTAAATAAAAGACTAAATAACATTTCATCAAGTTCTAGAAATACTTAAAATGACATCCCATCAAAATAAAGCACAAGCAAGTTCTATAAGTACACAAAATGACAAGCCATTAATGACAAGTTCTAAATGTATGTAAAATCATACTTTCAAAGCGAGTGTTGAAGGAGAAGAGCGTTGAAGTATTTGAGAAACGTTGGAAGAATCGGCGCAAAGAGAAAAGTAATCACGTGAAATGAGAACTTAGGGCACCAAAGAGGTGAGGAAAAGACCAAACTACCCCTAACTTTATGATTTATTTAAAAAAAATTTAAGGTTCTCATCAAAATATTTCCACCAAAAGGCAAAAGCGGTCAGATAGCGTTATAAATCCGCTACGAAAATGCTATTCGCCTGCAAATAGCGGCCGCTATTTCCGCTTCTCTAAATAGCGGAAAGCGGACCTATAGCATAGCGGGGAGGGGGTTTACCGCTACGCTATCCCGCTATAGCGCGCTAAAGGGCCGCTATTAACATCATAGCTGAAATATATTCCAGGTCAAAGAGGATTTCTGATCTTCCTCCAGTTTAGATTTCTTTCTTTCTGAGATGAACTATGAGTTAAGATCCGTTGACACCCGTCTTGGCATACTTATCCAAATTAACAACTTTTTATAATAGTGAGTCCAACCGTTACATTAAGAAATTCAATCAAAACTACAGGATTTCGTACAAACAAAAATCTAATTGGTACTTCATTGCACTACTTTTTATAACAATTACGGTTGTGGGCGTGTAGCATCTAACTAGAAATAAACAACTTACTAGCTAAAATACTGAACTTTTAATGTAAGCAAAAGACAGATCAACAGCCTAAGCAAATACTCTCTAAACCAATAACAAATTCCATTCCCACAATCAAACAAAAACACCCCATTCAAATAAGCCAAAAGGCATTGGATATGAACACTTCAACTATGTTTTACAAAAAGTCAAACTTCAATGTTCAAATTGTCATGATAAGGTCATCGGAGTAGTAGAACTAGCATATATAACTATTAATAGACAATTTAAAAACAAAATTAAGAATTCAAAATATTGTCGTATTATTATAAATGCTTCTCTTACTTGCTCATCATGAGAAAATTTGCATCCAGCTCCACGAGTACATTCCCCTCTTTGGAAAGCTCGACAAACACCACGGGCCTCCCTTTTCTGCCGCTCGGTCTCTTCATCTTCCTCTTCCTTCTTCTTATACTTATCAACATGATCCACCCTAATAATTCTACCTAAAACCTGAGCTCCATTTAAATTATCTAAGACACAAAAGTCAAACATTACAAAGTAATTCAGCATTAACTCCCTGAAAAAACATATAACCAAAGACTAACTAGTTATTTTGGTCCTTAAAAGTGTGTGGTGTTGTCACAATAGTCCTTGAAAGTATCAAAATTACAAAACCATACACGAATGCGTCTTTCAAATAGTCAGTTTGGTCCTCAAATAGGTCCTTTTGTTACTTACTTTGATCCTTGATTGTGTCTTCCGTTAGTCAATTTGATCCATAAAATTACATAACAAACAAGAAATGACATGTTTGGGAATGTTTTTGTAATTTCAATGCATTTAGGAATTATCGTTATTTAAGGACCAAATTAACCATTTACTCGTTTAATCAAATGAAAAAATATAAAATTAAAAACATATTTAGAATTATAGGATAGAGAGACCAACCAACAGCAAGATTAGTGCTTCTTTGATCTTCATATGCAATAAATGCAAAACCCTTTGATTTGCCAGTACCTTTGTCTCTAACTAAATTAACATCAACAACTTCGCCATATCTGGGTATCACCAGAAACAAGTAAAGCTCAATCATCAAAATACACATCACACTAACATAAACAAAGAAAAAATGCATTAAAAGATTACATACTCAGCAAAAACAGCTAGCAAATCACCCTCAGTGAGATCAAAGGGAATACCGCCAACAAAAACATAAGCAGAATCTTTGTATTTAGTATGCCACGAAGCTTCTTCGCTGATGTTTAACGCAGCTTCTTTTGAATTGATATTCTGAATCCGTTTCACTAGTGTTAATGGGTTCATGTCTATTTACCTACAAAACAAAAGCAAAAACAGAGAGAATGAGGGCAAAACTTAAAGTAAAGTATAAGAATAGGTTGGGATTTATGTCAAACAGGTTGTGTGCAATAAAATGAGATTCGACTTTAAGTTAGAATTCAGAAAAGAACAGTAAAAAGATTATTCTATATATAGTGATATGATTAAAATTAAACGAAGATATATGTGCTATAGATATAGTTGGGAATGAGGGAAAATTAGGGGAGAAAGAACCCTAATACATACCTGCGAAATGGTTCTGCAGAGGAAGCTGGTGCTTGGGGGAGTTGTGACGTAGAACAAGAGACGAGGCGGGGCGTATGAACTATGAGCTAAAGGGGAAGGAAATTTTATGAAACCTCTGTCTTTGTCTCGGATCTAGTTGTCACACTCACACCTCTTCCCCATCTAAAAGTTCTAGTAAAAATACCACAGAAAATAAAGAGTAATTAGTCAATTTAGTCCCTAAATAATCACTCTCTCACCAATTTAGTCCCTAAATTATTAAAAATAGCTAAAAGATCCCTAAACTATATTCACATCCTTCAATTTAGTCACTCAGTTAACTTTTCTGTTAAGTAACCGTTAGTGATCCCTAAACTATTAAAATACTTCAATTTAGTGCTTAAACTATCTTAAAAAACAACAAAATATTCCCTAAACTATCATAAAAAACTACAAAATCATCATTAACAATACAACTAGGAGTTCTTTTTCATTTTTTTTAAATAAAAAGACAAATTTACAAACCTGTTTACCAATAGCACAACCATTCATAAACATCATTTTATGATTCCTAGTAAACATGTCAACCAGTAGCACAACCATTCTCAATATTACTTATAGCTCTTTGCATCTGCTCTAGAGAAGAAAATTCTAAACTTTTCAAGAAAATTCTAAACCATGAAAAGTTCAGTTGCTACTTGCATCTTGGATATATTTCAAACCATCATTGTTGAAATTATATTGCACCAGAGTGGAAGACATAACTAACATTGAAGTTGAGGAGGAAGAAGCAGAACTAAAGATTGAAGAATCATATCTTGAAACATTATTGTTATCATTTGAAGTAAATCCATTATGATCAAACCCAGATGACGAATAGCCACCTAATCCAATCTAATTCATCTAAGGATGAAAATCATACCCAGATGAATTTGACAGTCTAGATAAACCATAAAACATAGGACTAATATATGATTTATGGTGAGCTGAAGAAGTAGTAGTAGAATCAATGGTGGATATCGGTCTTTTGACGAGAGCAGTAGCAGAAGTAGTAGTAGTATCAGTAGTAGTAGTAGTATTAATGTGTTTATAGTAGTAAAATCAACGGGAACATTCCTAAGAGTACCACTTCTTGTCCAATAACATTTGCAGGCTTTGCAGAAGTGTCTTGGTTGTGACAAACTGTAATTGTTGTAGTAACAAAAGTGTCTTTGCAGAATTTTGTGACAAACTATAATTGTTCACATAGCTGTTTTAGTAGCCACAAGAGAATCTGATCGTTGCAGTTGTTGCCGGAGAGAAAGGGTAATAGTATTTTAGGGTTTTATTGAATAGTTAACAAAAAAGTTAATCGATGACTAAATTGATGGATGAAAAATAGTTTAGGGACCTTTTAGTTGTTTTTAATAGTTTAGGGACTAAGTTGGTGAGAGAGTGATAGTTTAGGGATTAAATTGACCGATTACTCAATAATAAAAGTCCTAGATTTATGCACTTTATCAATTTCATCCTTTTCTTATTTTTCTTTCCTAGAATATTTTTAACGTAAAAATTATAAAAATTTGATATTTTAAAAATATTCATAGAAACAAATCAAACAAGAACTTATATGATATAAAATTCACATTTATATACTCTTAAACAAATCAAATCAAACAAGATGTCATAGAAACAAATCAAACAAGATGTCACATCCCGTTTTTATTTAATTATTTAATTGTCATGATATGTGATTTATTTAAATATGTGGCTTTTGGTGTGGTGGTGTATTTAGAATAGTAGTGTTTTTAGGAGGTGTAGATAGAAAATAGAGTGAGCTTTTATGAGGAAGGACAATTTAGTAAATTGGGGAGGAGGATTTGACCTAGGTATAAGTTTGAAAACTTAGAGAGAGAAAATCATTTTGTCATAACTTTTGTGAAGAAATAGAGAGAGAAACCTAGAGAAGAAGAATAGGAGAAGAACATAGAGATAAGAGGCCAAGAGAGAAAGATTTGGAGGAGCTAATTCTTGAAGAATTAGAGGTAAGAGAGTAGTTATATATGATTAGTGGGTGCAGGGGGGAGAAATCACATTTCTCTTTGCCCAAACCCTCTCACCCTTTTTGCTCAAAAGTTAGTAACTTTATGAGTTTTCATGAATCAAAATGCTTCCTTTTGTAATGATTTCGTGTTATCCATGTTGTGTGATGCTAAAAGTACATGTTGATGGTTTCAATTTTGAGAATCAAAGTATGTTCATATGAAATTATATGTTTTTGAGTTTTGAATGAAAAATATGAATAATCTTTGATTGGTGATGTTTTTGATGTTTGTAAGAGATGAAACTTGTACTTCTGTGTATGATAACATGTTTATAACTTAAAGGAAACATCTTTTTAGAACTGGAACACGATTTGATGATTTTGTAGTGGAATATGAACGGTCGCGAAAATAGAGTATCTGTTCTGCGACATTTTCGCCGGGCGAGGGCTAGCGAGGGTCGGCGAGGAAGCTCGCTGAGTCTCGCCGGTGCTCGCCAGAAAACCCATAATGTTCTGTTTTCGTCGCCTAGGAGTTCGTTAGACTTCGCCGGGCGAGATTTCCTAACTTGAAAATTATTCTTTAATTGATTTGTTATTAACCCGCCTAATAAGGGGTGGAGCGGGACGAGTTAACTAGTAGTAGTGGGTTAAAAATCTCACTCTACTCCTTTTCATTGCGGATTGAAGAGAGTGCCCTGCCAATAAAATTGTAAAAAAAAATCAATAAATTTGCAAAAATCTCAATACTTTACAAAAGAGAACCAATAAAATTCCACTATTCATTTCTTACAGCTTGCCACGTAGGGCTATTTTTGGTGGGTCCCTTTCCCCTTTGTTGTAATGTTTGTTATTTTTGGTTTTTTTGTTGTTGTTGTTTTTTATGTTTCTGGAGGATTCCATTGCATAGGGTTGTGCGCTGCTATGGCTAGGGTTGATAGCTTCGATGAATGGGATAGATTACTATAGATTGTTTTCCTTGTGCCACGTTACCCCATTTTAATTTATTTGTCTTTTTATGTCTTTTTGTTGTTTTCCCCTTTTTTTGCTTCTTTTGCTAGCTGCTAGGGTAAATAAATATTTTTCTGCATTCATATAAAAAAATTGTGCTGCAATTTACTAACAATTACTTTTTTGCTAATAGACAATGTAAAGATGAGATTACTAACAACAATTTATAATTACATATTATTATAGAGAAGATCTAACATAGCTTCATTGACATATAAGCATACAAAGTTTATATAGAAGTTTCTAATTAGTTATTATTAATCTTACCGACCCACATATTAACCTACAAGGTGCTCAAATTAATACATATATTCTACATACGTATTGGATGCAAAAGAAAACAAAGATTTGATAACCGCCGAGAAGAATTATTATCATGTCATTAGTTATTATTAATCTTACCGACCCACATATTAACCTACAAGGTGCTCAAATTAATACATATATTCTACATACGTATTGAATGCAAAAGAAAACAAAGATTTGATAACCGCCGAGAAGAATTATTATCATGTCACTTGCTTAAATCAAATTCGGATAAGTACAAGGCAAACCAGTCAAGTTCAAAGGCATATGATACTAACCGTATCTCCCATTGGAGTCACTTTTTAATTTCATAAGCTTAACTAATTATTACTTTGTTCTCATAGTTGGAACATGTTTATGTGGTAGTCTTGATTGTTTCAATTTAAGGACTATTTTTGAGTAAAGAATCTTTGCTCATAACATAAATGAATTTAAACCATTAAATATGAACCACCCTTGGGAGTAAAAAGTGATTGAAATCTTAAAAGAGTATGGGCATAAGAACTCAAACTGAATTGTATCATTGAAGTTAATCAATGTAGATTAAAGAAAAAGAATCCTAAGCAGTCTTACATGATTCAGGTCTGTTCAACTTCTTCTTCGTCATGGTCATCTTGGCTATTGTATATATGTTCTGCATCTACCAAATAATGAATTGAAAAAGCATTAACACTTGAAACTCAATAACAAAAGCAAATGTAGATTGTATTACAATAGTTATACTCCATGAAAACAATAATAGAGAAAACAAAAGACATAATTATTTCCATGCTATATTATGCAACATATACAAGTTTAAATACTAATTTAAAAGTAAAAATATGATTATGCAATATGTCCAATAAGAAATAATTTTTTTAAAAACAAAATATCCCAGGACTCATTTTGATAAGTTTCATTAATAGATAATTTGTTAATTAGAAAAGTTAACACAAAATTTGTTAAAATAACATTTACTAATTAGAGAAAAATATGAGAGCGTGTGAAGGTCTCAATCATCTTATTATTCAAGATACATTTTTTGAAAGCAATGCATAATGTATTTTCACTGGAGAAAATTCATTGACAACCTAAATAAGAATTGAAAAACAAATGAAACCGATTCTTCTTCATATGTTATTTTTTATGATTAATTAATGAATGAGAATTAAAAACAAAATATTTAACATAAACATAAATGACAAGAGACCAAAGAAACCGAGTGGAATTAGGCAAGAAAGAAGAAAAATACGAGAAAACAATTAAATTAATTAAATTGTAGTAGAGAAAATCAAAAGGAAAGAGTGAAAACCTTATAAATCTCAACTAAGTTGTACTACCAGAGTGATGAAACAAAAACAAGAGGTTTTTTTTTCTTCTTAAATTCAATTAACGAGATTATTTCAACAAATCATCACAGCACAAACAAAAACAAGAGTTGGAAAATATAAATAATAAATAAATAAATACTAACCAACAATTCAATATGAGGATTAAAAATTCGGTACCGACATGTACAGAATAGCTGAGATGTGGTTAAAAATGGAGTTCTAACGCAAATTTTGTTTTGATAGATAGGTAGAGACAGTTGAGGAGATCAAGAAAACAAGGTTTTTTTTGGTGAAGCGAGACCTAGCTCACCGCCGACGGTAGACGTTGGAGGGAATAAGTTTGGGGCGGCTTATGAGGAGGGAGATGATGGAGAGCGTAGCATTACAAAATTAGGGTTACAGAATAAAAATGCTAAGAGTGAGAAAGGCTATGGGTTAATGAAATATACTGGGCTTGGCCCAAATTCTAATTAGTGTAAGAAAATTGCTTTTTAGGCCCCCCTATATTACTCTTAGGGCCCCCGTCTTGATCAATTTGCCCTTGAAACCAATATGGAAATTGCAATACGAATTTATATAAGTTCGTATCATAACTACCGAAATAATATGACAACGGTTGCACAAATTTCGTATTATACAACCGAACGAGATATTCCTAAGGCATTTCATATTGGTAGGTTTATTTCACGCAGGATTGAAGGATTTCATATTGCAGAGGAGGCAAAATAAAAAGGAAAGGAAGACGCAACAATACGTTCTTATTATAACTACCATTGTTTTGCAATTTTAGCATGTTACATGAACCATGAGCCTTCTAATATATATCATAATTACTATAAACTGAATATTTGTAAGTTTTAATGTTGTTCAATTAGTATAATTTTGTTTAGTGTGAAAATTTGATGAACTAGTTTGTGATTGTATTGGACATAACCACTAGAGCACTCATGTTTATGTGTTTGCTTTTAACTTCAGAGACTGTACTTTCATAACCATTAGAGCACTCAATCAGAATTGTTGCGATTTTGTGACGTTTGGAAGGTTTCAATGCAACTTTTTTTTTTTCACTCACAACAGGTAATCTCTGTTTTAAACGGTTTTGTTTTTGAGTTTTCATTTCTTGGGTTTGCTGCAAATTATGTATACGAAGCAATTTAGGTAGTTAGGATACGAAGAAATTTTGGTAGTTAGGATACGAAGTTGTTTTGGTAGTTAGGTACCAGAATTGACAGGTTTACTGAATTGTTGTGCTTGTATTGGTTGACATACTTAGGTGCTGGAATGATGGAACCTACGGATGAACGGTTTGCGACAACGAATATTGAGAAATTAGAGAATCAAAAACTCAAATTCATGAAAGTGACAAATTAAAGAGAAATCTTACCTGCAGATTCAGAGTATATGATTGTGCAAATCGCCCCTTTTTCCAAAATTTACATTTTAATGAAACTGATTATGTTCTTCTCGGTTTGTAATGTATAAAACGAAACGAGCGGTTTCGTATTCTACGAAAGGAAACGACGCATTTTCGTGGTGTATAAAACGAAGGTCAGCTTCTCGTATCATATGAAACGAAAGAGGGGTGTTTTGGGGGTAAATAAGTGCCTAAACCCAGCGTGCTCTTTGTTCTTGGGCGTACAACACCTATTCGTATCCTAAGAAAAGAAATGGTTTCAATTTCGTAATATAAAATCCAAACTATCCTAGTTCCAAAATTGAGGGTATTTTGGGATTTTTGGGGGTGTGAGAGCAACTAAGGGGGGCCTAAAGAGCAATTTTCTTAGTGTAAGGTGGTGTCCATCTAAAACAACGGTGTGAATAGCCTTGTGTTGAAATTTACATTTTTTTTCACCAAAATTTAATCTGGTTCGCGGGTTAATTCTGACATCAAGCGTTTTTAGCTTCTCCTAATCGCAGTTACGGAGGATCGGACTATAATACTCACTAAAAAATTGCATTCTTTTATAATGAAAAACAATTGCATTTTTAGATTCGTATATTCAAACCTACATTGCATTTCTAGCAAACTAAATCACAACACATCTAATTATCAATCATCCAAAATAATACAAATTAAATTAGGCATCACATATCAAGCAGCAACGACAAAAAAAAAAGCCAAAGACCCTTGACTTATAATACAAGAGAATTTCTTTTGTCGCCCTACGAGTGCGCGCGCCTTATTTTTACTCATCCGCTACCTACAAGTTTCTCGCGCGTCCTATTGTTAGTCATTTACTACCTACGAGTTTCTCACGCGCCCTATTTTACTCATCCTCTACCTACGAGTTTCTCGCACGCCATGTTTTTACTCATCTGCTACTTACGAGTTTCTCGCGCGCCCAATTTTTATTCATCCGCTACCTAAGAGTTTCTCGCACACCCTATTTTTACTCATCCGCTGCTTTAGTATTAAAAATGATAAATTTGAGGAAAAAATACCGCACGCTATATAAGTAGTGGATAATGTTTGAGAAACTCATAGTGCGGTAAAAGAAACTCTCAAAATAAATTACTTATATTTATTTTTTATTTAAAATTATTCGGGCTTGCGGACGGCCCGCGGCCCATTCGGGCTAGCCCAAATTCTAAACGGGCTTTATCGAGCCGGGCTAAAAAGCCCGGAAACAATTCGGGCTAAGATTTTTAAGGCCTGAGCCCGGAAAAATTTCGGGCCATTCGGGCTAGCCCATTTTGACAGCTCTAATCATGGCATGGCATGTATTAATAATAAATACATTGATAATTGTTTTTTCTCATTATTTTAAATTTAATTTTCACATACACACACATATATTTTCATTGTTATATTTTAATGTAATATATTAAATTACGTTGTGCTAATTAAAAATTATGATTAAATATTTTTTTTCTGTCAAAAAAATATTACTTTTTTTACGTTGTGCTAATGTAATATATTAAATTACGTTGCACTAATTTTCACATACTTTTTTTTATTGACTAAATTATAATATTGTTATGAAATTTTATTGAAAAAAAGTTTGATGGGAAACTTTTTTATTAAACTTTATTGTTATAAAATCCAAATTAATATATTTAAATTTTTTGTATAAGCCGGGTTAATAGTAATGCGGTCTGACCAGTGAACCAATGATCCAGTACCTTGACCGGGTCGATTACCGATCCGGGTTTTAAAACATTGTTTAAAATTACAATCATTCATGATTTATAAAATCGAAGAAACCATAATAAAACTTTAAGAAAGTATTTTGGACTGTTTGATGAATACACCATATCACAGATTTTGACACCTGCCCAAGTTACTTTTTCTTAAAAAAAACATGAGTGAAGACCCATTTTGGTCCCTCACAAATATCTGATGGGACAATTTAGTCCCTGACAAAATAAAATCCAAAGTAGTCCCTAACATTTTCATACTTGAGACAAACTAGTCCCTCATTCATTATAAGATAGGGGCTAATTTGTCCCTGAAATAAAAATGTCAGGGACTACTTTGAGTTTTATTTTTATCATGGACTAAATTATCCTATTAGAAATTTGTGAGGGACCAAAATGGATATTCACTCGTAAAAAACATAAAGAAAGAAAAGATAACAGCATCAAGAAAGAGACAGAGATCCATTTTCCAAACCCAAAACCCATCTCACTCACACAATGAACTTCCAACTCAACCCACTGTCGCCACCGTGACTCACCATTGTTGTCCCGTCCTCCTCCGTTCTGACCAACACCGTCGTCCGTTCGCCGTCGTTTCCCATTTTTACTCTAAAAAACTGTCAACAGCACACGATGGAGTTGGAGACGAAGAATCACATGGTGATGCAATATCTTCCTCATGAATTGATCATCCAAATCCTGTTGAGGTTACCGGTGAAGTCTCTTATTCGATTCAACTGCGTTTGTAAGTCTTGGTTTTCTATAATCTCTGATTCTCATTTTGCAAATTCACAATTTCAACTTACCGCTTCAACACACATTCATAGAGCTCTGTTCATATCAAATAGATTACCTTTTGAAACTCGATCTATAGATTTAGAAGCATCTCTTGGCGGTGATACTGCTTCTGTTTCACTGAACCCTAATTTTATGCCCTCCCAAACTTTTTCTTATATTGAAATTAAAGGTTCATGTCGAGGCTTTATACTTTTGTACTGTTCTTCAGCCTTCTATATATGGAATCCATCCACTGGAGTTCACAAACAAATACCTTTGTCTCCTAATTTAGATTCAGATGAAGAATATTTCTATGGTTTTGGGTATGACCAGTCAACAGATGACTACTGCATTGTTTTAATGTCAACTGATTCAAACACATCATACTTGGAGTTTTTCTCGTTGAGAGCTAATACCTGGAAACAAATTGAGGGTACTCTCATTCTTTATTTGAATCCTATTGAAGATGATCCCAAATTTGGGTTGTTCTTTAATGGGGCTATTCATTGGTTTGCATATTGTCTTGATTTACAAAACGATGTTATTCTTGTGTTTGATTTAACGGAAAGGAAACTCTTAGATATCCATTTACCGGATGAGTTTGACTTTCAACTTGACAATTGTGGTTTGTGGGTATTTCAAGAATTTCTTAGTCTATGGGCTAAGAATTATGATAATGATACGGTTGAAATATGGGTGATGAAAGAATACAAACTGCATTCGTCTTGGACAAAGACTCATGTTCTTCCTACAGGTGCCATTCCCACTAAGAACTTTTCCCCTTTACGCTCTACAAAAAGCGGTGATATTGTTGGAACAGATGATCATATTGGATTGGTGAAGTATACCGATGAAGGACAATTGCTAGGGCATCAATCCTACGGTAACAATCCATATGGTTTCCAAGTGGCCATTTTTACAGAGTCTTTGCTCTCACTCACTGGAGACAATGAACAAGCTTAAGAAGATGGCACAAACAAGAAGACTGAGGTAGTGAAATGTTAGAAATAATATAAAACCATTGATGTAGCCTTTCCTAACAGCTTAAGCTTTTGGGATAATCGGTTATTTGACATGGTATCAAAGCCTCTATGACTAAGTGGTCTAGAGTTCGATCCCCGCTCCCTTCACTTTCTAATAAAAAGTGGAATTTAAGCATATGGTAGGTGTGCCAATGCATTATCCACGCTTCAAGCCCAAGTGGGCTCTTGCGTGAGGGAGCGTGTTAGAAATAATATAAAACCATTGATGTAGCCTTTCCTAACAGCTTAAACTTTTGGGATAATCGGTTATTTGACATGAAATATTCTCCTCCATCTTTTTGTTGATATTTATATTGTATTATTTACTCTTGGGTTGCTGCATTTGTAGGGTAATGTGTTTGACTGCAATTGTAACATTAATGGATTCAATATGTTATGAAATTTTTATTGCCTAACTATTTGTATTACGCTTATTTGAAATATTGACAACTTTGTGTAATTTGATTGAGTTCTGATGTATGTTGTGTTAACTACTTGAAATTGTTTCATATGGTAAATTTGTCTCACAAGTTTATGCATCTTGATCAAGATCGAAATCACAATTACACAAGTTGGATGCAAAGCGATTCATTAAAAATTTGATCCTAGCCACATATGTAATCAAAGGAAAAAGGTCATGTTCTCTTTTTTCGGCGATCTAACTTTTTTTGTTGCAATTTCTCTGTTTCAAACCAGGAAAAAAACACTGATTTCAAATTAATGTTTTACACATGAACAATTAAATCATAAAAAGTAGTACTGCAACTAAACCACCTCATTAACTTAAATTAAATGAAATTTTAATACTTTAGGAGAAAATCATAAATAACATCAAAACTAAATCACCTCATTAACTTAAATTAATAGTACTGCAATTTCTCTGCATCCCAATGACTAGGATACTATTTTTGCCTTTGTTGTATCAAAAGTAGTTTATTTTCCCTGCCACAATAGTCAATCCCTGACAAAGTAAGCAACTAATTAGAATTGGAATAAAAGTCATAAGGAAGAGCTTGAAATTAAATTAGATTGAGTAAGAAAGTGAAGTAGGCAGTGAAGCAAGTGATGTGGTTCATTATAGCAGTGTGTTAGACACATGCAGGGATAGGAGTTGTGACTCATAATAAGTATGCTGAAATAGAAGCATTGAGTAGAAAAAAAATGACGAAGTTGGTGACTAATATCATAGAGGAACCAAACAATAACAGTGTCACCAAACTTTCAAAACAGCACAAACGATGAATATAGTCTTGTAAGTATCAGTTTCTCTCAAATTTAGTTCATAAAGTATATGAAATCAGTCATTTGTTTGTTTTAACCCTCCTGTTGTTAGCGGAAGAAGTCCTGGTAATCTGCAGTTCATCCGGGAGGTGAAATCTGTCATCAGTAAATTATTATTTAACTTCAATGATAATGGTGAAAGAAGTATTAGCAGCAGGGTCGTAAGTGTGTAGTATTCCTTTATGCAGAAACTGCCAGTACTTAGAGAAACAAAAATCTACTTGGTGTAGCTTCACAATCACTTCACATGATAATGTTTTAAAACCATAACCAATGTACTTGAGAAACATAAGTAAAACACAAATTTCAACTCCAAGAATAAGACATAACAATCATATTGAACATGGAACATGTTATTATTTTCCAAAGTATCTAATTTATTTATCATGCTTAATATATAAACTAGATCAATCCACATTATCCAACTCAAAGCTTGAAATGTTGAAGAGAAGAGATGCCATCAAGCCCTTTTGCATTGAAGTAGGCTATATAATCATCAAAAGTTGTTTCTCTGTATCTTGGAGGGTTATCTTCTGATAATAATTCTTTTATAGGTCCATAGAGCATTTCCTTTGCTCTACGACCTGTCATGAAAAAACATGCTACAGATATTCTTGGACCAATGGTATTTGCCAGTACTCTATGTTCAACACTCTTGAATCTGTCATTTGTTATAAGCTGCAGTTCATTAAAAATTATAATTAGGTGCATTCATGTGACGATCGTTTCACATGCATTAAGAACTTTTGAAGTATATTAAATTTGTACATCACTTTTCACTTCATGGTTGCAATATTATAGCAAAATAGTACTAGAGAACTTGCCTGCAAAAGTTCACCATAATTAACAACAAGAGCCCCAGGTATTGGTGGTACATCAATCCACTTGTCTTGGTGAAGAATTTGAAGGCCACCAATATAATCTTGGAGAAGCACTGTGAGAAAACTACTATCAGAGTGTTTGGTGAGTCCCATAGTTAATTCTGGTTCAGGACAAGCAGGATAGTAATGGCCAAGTACCATCATCCCCTTACAACAATCCATGTCTTTTAAATGGTTTGGATTTAATCCAAGAGCTTCTGATATTAATTCAAAAAGCGTAATTCCAAGTTTCATTACATGTGCTCCATATTCTAGAAGTATATCCCTACAAGAAGATGAAACCACCAAGCAATTTATCAGTCCGCTAAGTCTTAGAGAATAAAGGTTGTTAAAGTCTCAAGTGGCAGAATTGTAAGGTGCAAGAGGTGAGAATATTGTCTCAAACAAGGGTGAGAACTTAACTAGCCCACATTAGATGAACCAATATAACTTATGTCTGTTGATTCTCTTTATCCCTTATCTCTTTACTTATTGTATTTATACACATCACACACAAAATTATTACTTGACTTAACTGCATATTTGGTCCCTTACGTTTATTTTAGGTTTCAATTTGGTCTCATACGTTTAAAAAGTATCAATTTGGTCCCTTACGTTTCCATTAGGTTTCAATTTTGTCCTTTCCATCAGTTTTGTCACATGTGACAGTCAATTTGCATATGTGGACAGACATGTGGACACTTGGACACACTGACACGTGTATATAGTTCAAACGGTGTTAGTGACAAAACTAACGGAAAGAACTAGATTGAAACCTAATGGAAACGTAGGAGATCAAATTGATACTTTTTAATATAAGGGACTAAATTAAAATGTAAAACAAACATAAGGGACCAAATATTTAGTTAAGCCTTATTACTTTGATTATTAACTTGACTAACACTTTAGAACATAGTCAACAACATTCTAACCTGAGAAATAGTTTTTTAGTAAAATTTTTTTTTAAACAAAAATAAAACAACTCACAATTTAAATCCCCTTTCTTGTGACTATTTTATCTACGTCATTGATGACAGAGACCGACACTTTTTAAATACAAAGTGCTGCGCTACATAGCTGGATATAAGACTGTTCATATTTTGATTCAGGAATGTGAATCAAACCAAACTTGTGTATATAGTTTGGTGCCCCAATTCAGTGTTTCCGAATTAGAATTATCTTTACAGAAAACTGAACTATACTAAAACAAAATTATTTACCGAAATTAAGACTTTATTAATTGCTCCGAAAAGAACCAAACTGTGACTGCATTTCACGACTTAAACCGAGTTCTTTTCGTTGCAGTTCAGTTCGATTTTTGGTGTTTTAAACGACCTGAAGCAGGAGAAACAATTTATAACCTATTTTGCTAATTGACACAAATATATTTATCAAAGTAACCTATAATTTGAGGCAGCATATACAAACAAAATCTCACCTGCATACTACTGGCAAATCTTCTGGTTTGGGAGCATTAGGAGCAAGGTGACATTCAAAATTATCCCTCTAATTAGGTGCTGGTGAACTATACAAATCAAAATTACTATTATAAATAAAAGGCCTTGTTTGATCTCTAGTATACATCTCTTGCTTCACTTCAGTATCTTGTTCATGAAATCTAATTACACCATCTTTCATATCCTCAAGAAGATTCAAAGGAATACCATGATTAACAACTTGAAAGAAACCCCATGTCTCAGAAGCCTCCCTTACTTTACTTATAATTTCTTGTCTTGAATTTGGATCTTGACCAATATTTGTAAAATCTATAACAGGAATTGTGTATTGTGTGTTGGTTGACTTTGTGGCTTTTGAAAACTTCTCAGGTGGATGATGAAATAAGGTTGGGATTTTGAGAATACCTTTATCAACAAGTCCTTTAACACCAGCTTTGGTTTCATCAAATGCTTTGAGTTCTTGTAGCCTATTATCAGATTCAATTTCATCTGTAGTAGTAGTAGACCCCATGTTTGTTTCTTGTGTTTGCATGGTGAAGTTTTGTTTATATTATACATATATATATATTATGTCACTGCCCCATTTATAACCATTACTTGCTACCTCAATAATTGGTCTATGGCAAGGGTGAACCATATATGATCTAATAAAATCGTACGGTGGACCCAGAAGCAACATTGTGTGGCATTGAGCTAGGGTGAATCATTTTTGTTGTGAATCCGAACCTTTATTCAACAAACCAACAAGAACAAATTGTGCAACAACTAAACAGTCCAAGCAACAAACAAACAATTATGATAAAGATCCAATAAACACACCTAGATTTGTTACTCAGCTATAATGAATCAATATAGGCCTTAGAGAATAAAATATGTTCAAGATGCATTAATTAGATAATATTAGGTGATTGATTATTTTGTTTAGAAGGATCAAGATGAGTTCAATTAGACGTGTCATTGGTTGGTTTGTTAGGATTAACCATTGCTATAAATAAAGGCATTGGTGAATCTAATGATTAAGCAAAAATGAACGAAGAAGTTTGTTAGCTTAGTGTAATTTGTCAGTTTCTTTTAGCGCACAACTAAAAAGTTGTTCATAATAATTGATGCGAGAGATGGGCAACATAAAGGGCTACCTATAGGTTGGGTTAAGGTGCTCCACCGAATACTGATCGGTGAGTGAAGCCGCCGAAAAGGAAAGACTACCATTGGATCAGTGCCGATAGAGTGAAAGCCGCCAGGGACATCGGCTCTTAAAGGGCGTGACAATGTTAGGAGTCACACATCGAATATATGAAAGTGCTCACGTGGTACTTAAGTTATGAGACTCTCTCACCTATTGGACTAGTCTTTTGGATTGAGCTCTCCACATGTGCTTAAGTCATAACATTAGGGGACGGCCCAAATTAACATATGTTTGGGGAAGACAACATCTCTCTGATCGACTATCAATGAATGTTGACAAAAGCTAGAAAGAGTTACAAGAGTTATACAAAAGATTTATTAAACATTTTAGTCCTAATAATATTTTAAAGACATTTTAGTTCCTCTATTTGATTCTTATTCATCAAATGTATAATAGCAAGTTAAACAATAGATATAAATTAACAAGGTGAGATCCACAATAATTTCATCACTGTGATCCACAATAATGTAATGAGGCCCAATGCTACTACAAAGGTTCTAGAAGCTAATGACTCAACACAATCACAAAGGGGACCACAAAATATGCAGGGAAAGAATTCTGTTAGTGGCAGGAAGCACATGATTGAGCCACGTAGGGGACAAAGAGAGAGAAAACCCCATAGAATGTGGAAAGATTTCACAGAGAAATGATTCCCTATAACTAATAGTAGTAGCTGTCATTTGGTGTGTGTGTAATTTGTGTGAAGTTTATTCTTCTCCCTCATACTCTCCTTATTACACCATTGTTCCTCTTTATTTGCTATTGGTTGTACTGAACCTTATTATCAATATAAGCTTGTTTCCATAAAAATCATCTTTATTCTACGTTCCATTTCATTGGTGCTTTCATCACACCATGGCTCAAACAAATGCTAGTTCTTCACAAACAGAAATCGAGCGTAACACTGAAGAGATGCGGCTCTTTCAACAGGAAATTCTTGAACGTATGTAAATGTTGGAAGTGGGAAATGCTTCAAAGTTTGACAAAATCCATGAAGCGCTTGATATTCTCCTCACACAAACTCCACCCAAACAGACCCATGGTGCAGGACTCCACAATCGACCTCCATTTCAGGTAAGGAACGTAAAACTAGAATTCCCTCGTTTTGATGGCACGAAAGTGCATGAATGGATTTTTAGAGCAGAGCAATTCTTTGAGTATTATGATACGCCAGATCTGGATCGTTTAACTATTTCATCTGTTCATCTTGACAAAGATGTAGTGCCTTGGTACCAAATGGTTCAGCGTTCTCATCCATTCACTTCATGGATTGAGTTTACGCGTGCTCTGGAACTCGATTTCGGACCATCAGTTTATGAATGTCCTCGAGCTACTCTGTTTAAATTGGCTCAAACTGGAACTGTGGCTGAGTATTATTTACAGTTTACCTCCTTAGCCAATCGTGTTTATGGATTAAGTACTGATGCTATGATTGATTGCTTCATCGGCGGATTAAGTAATCAAATCCGCCGCGATGTGATGATTCACACACCCAAGTCACTTGTTAAGGTTGTATCCTTGGCAAAAGTTTATGAGGAAAAATACACATCAAGCAACAAACCACAAAGAATCAATACAAATAACTATTCCACCAACAAACCCTTCATGAACAGAACTGAAATTCATACCAGAAATGCAACCCCCATCCTCAACACATCTCCAACTCGTCCTATGAGTCAATTTCAAAAAAATCCAAACATCAAAAGAATATCTCCAGCTGAGATGCAAATAAGAAGAGATAAAGGCCTTTGTTATTGGTGTGATGACAAGTTTTCATTTACACACAAGTGCCCAAATAGACAGCTGATGTTGCTTCACTATGATGAGGATAGTGATAATGAGGACAAAGTGCTCGATACAATGACTCAATCAACATAAATAACTACAAATAGCCTTGACACCAACCAACCTGAACATCATTTATCCTTGAATGCTATGAAAGGAACTAATAACATGGGTGTGTTAAGATTTGCAGGATCTATTAACAATATTGGAGTACAAATTCTGATTGATGGAGGAAGTTCTGACAACTTTCTACAACCAAGAATTGCTAAATTCTTGAAACTTCCTATTGAGTCAGGTCCTCAATTTAAAGTATTGGTAGGCAATGGGGAAATTATGACTGCTGAGGGAGTGGTTCATAATGTTCCACTTGAAATTCAGGGTCACAAACTTGAAGTACCAGTATTCTTATTACCAGTGGCTGGGGCTGATGTGATACTTGGAGCATCATGGTTGGCTACTTTAGGTCCACATGTTGCTGATTATGCTTCATTAACACTAAAAATTTTCTGGAAAGACAAATTTATCACACTAACTGGTGAAGTGACTCATAAACCCAGTCCAGCTCAATTTCATCACTTTAAGAGGTTACAAACTACTGATGCCATAGCAGAGTGTTTTACCATTCAATGGCTTAAACCTACTGATGAAGAGGATGTGTTCAAAGAGCTACCTACCAACATTGAACCTGAAATTGCTGTGCTACTACATACATACAAAGGGCTATTTAAACCACCTACTGCATTGCCACCTAACAGATCTCATAATCACACTATTCCTTTGATGGAATGATCTAATCCAGTCAAGGTCAAGCCATATAGATACCCTCACAGTCAGAAAGAGCAAATTGAGAAGATGATACAAGAGATGTTACAACAAGGTATCATCCAAACTAACACTAGTCCATTCTCTTCTCCCATCATATTGGTCAAGAAGAAAGATGGCACTTGGAGGTTTTGCACTGATTATAGAGCTTTAAATGATATAACTGTGAAGGATTGCTTTCCCATTCCAACAGTGGATGAATTATTGGATGAACTGTTTGGTGCAAAGTATTTTTCTAAGCTTGATCTTAGATCAGGGTATCATCAAATCTTGTTGCAACCTGAAGATAGGCACAAGACAGCATTCAGAACACATCAAGGGCATTATGAGTGGTTAGTCATGCCTTTTGGTTTGACAAATGCTCCTGCAACCTTTCAAAGCTTGATGAATCACATATTTCAACATGCTTTAAGAAAATATGTCCTGTTTTTTTTGATGATATATTGATTTATAGTAGCACATGGCAAGATCATCTGAGCCATATAGATGCTGTTTTACAAGTATTACAGCAAAATACTCTATTTGTGAAATTATCAAAATGCTCTTTTGGAGTGCTGGAAATAGAGTATTTGGGCCATATGGTTACAGGACAGGGTGTGTCAATGGACAAGAATAAAATTCAAGCAGTACTAGATTGGCCAACACCTAGGAATGTAAAACAATTGAGGGGTTTCCTTGGTCTTACTGGATACTATAGAAGATTTATCAAATCTTATGCTCAGATAGCTGCACCATTGACTGATTTGTTAAAGAAAGAAGCTTTTGTGTGGAATGATGAAGCTACATCAGCTTTTCAACAATTGAAATCTGCTGTGACAACAGCCCCAGTTCTTGCACTCCCTAATTTTCAACAGCCATTCATACTGGAGACAGATGCTTCTGGGACAGGAATAGGTGCAGTACTACATCAAAATAACCATCCCATTGCTTATTTTTCAAAAAAGCTAGTACCAAGAAATCAAAAGAAGTCTGCTTATTTCAGAGAAATGTTGGCCATAGCTGAAGCAATTGCCAAGTTTAGACATTATCTACTTGGTCATAAGTTCATCATTCGTACAGATCAAAAGAGTTTGAGGAGCTTAATGGAACAATCTCTACAGACACCAGAACAACAAGAGTGGCTGCATAAGTTTTTGGGATATGACTTTACTATTGAATACAAGCCTGGTAAAGAAAATATGGCAGCTGATGCCCTGTCAAGACTTATGACCATTGCTTGGTCTGAACCACAGTGCAAGTTTATTGATCAAGTTAAAGCAGCTCTACAAAACAATAGTCAATTGATGGAAATTATGCATAAATATGCTATAGGAAAAGCACCAATACAATACACAGTGAGAGAAGGATTATTGTATTGGAAGCAAAGGCTTGTAATTCCTAAACAGGATGACTTGGTGCACAAGATACTAGTTGAATTCCACTCATCACCTATTGGGGGACATTCTAGTATTACTAGAACTATAGCCAGAATCAAATCGCAATTTTATTGGCTGGATATGAAGAAAGATATAGTGGAGTATGTACAACAATGCAAAATTTGTCAACAGGCCAAAACAACCAATACTGTACCTGCAGGGTTACTTCAGCCACTTCCTATACCATCACAAGTATGGGAAGATATAGCAATGGATTTCATCACAGGTCTTCCTCTCTCCTATAGCTACAATACTATCATGGTGGTGGTTGATAGGTTAACAAAGTATGCACACTTCATTCCTATGAAACATGATTATAATAGTAAATCAGTGGCTGAAGCATTTATGCACAACATTGTTAAACTCCATGGAATGCCAAAATCCATAGTATCTGACAGGGATAAGGTGTTTACAAGTGCATTTTGGCAACACTTATCTAAGCTACAAGGCACTAGCTTAGCCATGACATCTGCATACCATCCACAGTCTGATCGACAAACTGAGGTGCTGAATAAGGGATTAGAATTATTCCTTAGATGCTTTTCATTTCATAATCCAAAATCATGGTATAAAGCACTATCTTGGTCTGAGTATTGGTACAACACAGCTTTTCAGACAAGCATTGGGATGACTCCATTCAAAGCTCTTTATGGTAGAGAACCCCCATATCTGACTAAGTATGAAGCTCAATTGACTGACCTTCCAGCACTTCAAGAGGAGTTGATGGAGAGAGATAGAATATTACAGCAATTGAAGGTTAATTTAGAAAGAGCTCAACAATATATGAAGAAACAAGCTGACAAACATAGAGTTGATGTGAATCTAAAAGTTGGTGACTTAGTGTTGGTCAAGTTACAACCTTATAGACAACAATCTGTTGTTCTAAGAAAGAATCACAAGCTGGGAATGAGGTACTTTGGTCCTTTTGAGATTATAGCCAAGATAGGAGAAGTAGCTTACAAGCTTAAGTTACCAGACAATGCCAAAATACATTCAGTCTTCCATGTCTCACAGTTAAAACCATTCAGAGGAGAAGCATCTGAGCAGTACTTACCACTACCTTTGACTATGTCTGAACATGGTCCTATCATTCAACCAATAGAGGTTTTGCAGGCTAGAACTGTAATGAAGGGAAATAAGAAGGTCCATCAGGTTCTTGTTCAATGGGATAACATGTCTGCTAATGAAACAACTTGGGAAGAGTTGGATACCTTGCAAGACAAGTTTCCTTCACTTAACCTTGAGGACAAGGTTAAAATTAAAGGGGATGGTATTGTAATGAGGCCCAATGCTACTACAAAGGTTCTAGAAGCTAATGACTCAGCACAATCACAAAGGGGACCACAAAATATGCAGGGAAAGAATTCTGTTAGTGGCAGGAAGCACATGATTGAGCCACGTAGGGGACAAAGAGAGAGAAAACCCCATAGAATGTGGAAAGATTTCACAGAGAAATGATTCCCTATAACTAATAGTAGTAGCTGTCATTTGGTGTGTGTGTAATTTGTGTGAAGTTTATTCTTCTCCCTCATACTCTCCTTATTACACCATTGTTCCTCTTTATTTGCTATTGGTTGTACTGAACCTTATTATCAATATAAGCTTGTTTCCATAAAAATCATCTTTATTCTACGTTCCATTTCAAATAATTAGCAGTAAGACATATGATTTCTTGTTTTAGAGAGAAAATTACACATTAGATATGTTACCTGTACATAGAAAGTTCAGCCATCCTGCTTAAAGGAGATTCATATATTATTTTACATATAGTTTTCATACAGCTTTATGCTCTTTATTTTACATATGACAGCAATGAAACATATATCACAAACTTCAAGTCCAAGAATAACATCTACAATCATATTGAACTGATATTATTTTCCAAAATATATAGTTTATTTGTTTATTATACTAAATAAACCAACTTGTAACACCTAAACCCGTTATTTAAATATTTCTACCTTTATTAAAATCTTTTCAAAATACGCAACCGAAAAATCACGATTTAATTATAAAATGTTTGGTTAAGGTATTACAAACTTCAACAAACTTAACTAATTGATTAATTAGCCTAAACATTGTCTACAAAATCCTTTTTATAAAATATACATTTCAAAGCAAATACATTAAGTTATAAAGGACTCTATATCCTAAATACAACCATTTCCCCGTGTCACACTTAGAGCGGAGCTTTACCAAACACTTGGGCATCAACAAACACATAACCTGTAAACCTGGACCACCCAACGGTCCAGAAGTACACAAAACAGAGAGTTAGCAAAACAATCCAAACATAAATGTAAGTACATCGAATACTATACATTTAAATCTCATTAACATAAGGTACATAATCCAAATCATGTTTTACATATAATTAACATACCAAATCAAAACATGAGTCACACTTATTCAAATATAAGGGAGATTCTCAAATACAAACATTGCTCATTCACTTATCAAGTATACCTTGATCAACAAGGCCTTTAACACCAGCTTTTGTTTCATAAAATGCTTTTAAGTTCTTGTAGCCTAGTAGTAGTAGTAGATCCCATGTTAGTTTCTTGTGTTTGCAGTGAACTTGAGAGTGAAAATTGTTTGTCCAAGTTGAGAAAAGTTAGTTGTTTTTATACTACAAGTAGTCTACAACCATATCTAAATGGTCCCTTAAAAATTATTGATTCACATATTTTACACTTAAAATTGTAGCAATAGTCAATATGTCAACATGGTCTTGGTGTGGCTTAACATCACACACGTATAGCATGGTCTCTTAGTTATGGCGTGGACCCAATTTAACCTCTACTTTCCCCTCAATAATATATTTTCTTTTTTTTTTTGGTCAAGTAGCCTAGTGGCTAGAAATTCCACCTTAAAGGAGGATGAGTGGAGTGTCCAAGGATCGAACCCTGGCTCCTGCGTTTATAACGCTATGTCCCTACCAACTGAGCTAAGCTCACGGGGACAAAATATTTTCTTTTTAATAAATAACAAAAATAAATAAAAATGATATATGTGGTGGTGAACCTTGATTAATAATATAATGAGATCACAATGGATAAAGTATGGAAGGTGAAGTCTATTTTACACTTTCATAATTTGGGGTATTTATTGTTGAGAATAATGCCTAAATATCTTTTTGAAAATTTTAGTCTTAAATATATTTTAGATTTATATTTGAAATAAAATAATACTAGGATTTAAGATTTATATTTCAGTTTAGAATATTTAAGATTTGTTTAGAATTTTTAGAATTAGTTTGTTTTTAAAATATATGATTTGTTTTTATGTAGCTCTATATATAGAGCCATATAGTTATGAATAGTATAATGAGAAAGAAAAATAAAACATGAGAGTATTATCCATGTAACAATATATTTTCTTCTCCGTTTTCTCCATCAAATATATCCCACCAAATTTCGCAATACCAAAAACACAAAAAACCATATACGTGGTATTCTCCGTTTTCTCCATCAAATATATCCCACCAAATTCCGCAATACCAAAAACACAAAAAACCATATACGTGGTATCAGAGTGCCAAAGTTCGTTTTCGGACCTGCGGAGATGTGTTAAAAAAAAGTTTTTCAATTCAAATCTCAGGTTGGATACAACACAAAGATATCCTGTCAAGGAGGAGTATTGAGGAACGACAAAAAAAAAAACAAAATTCAGCACAAATCTCGGATTCGATACAACAAAAAGATATTCAGTCAAGGAGGAGTGTTGAGAATAATGCCTAAATATCTTTTGAAATAAAATAATACTAGGATTTAAGATTTATATTTCAGTTTAGAATATTTAAGATTTGTTTAGAATTTTTAGAATTAGTTTGTTTTTAAAATACTTGATTTGTTTTTATGTAGCTCTATATATAGAGCCATATAGTTATGAATAATATAATGAGAAAGAAAAATAAAATATATGAGTATTCTTCATGTAACAATATATTTTCTTCTCCGTTTTCTCCATCAAATATATCCCACCAAATTCCGCAATACCAAAAACACAAAAAACCACATGTGACTACTTCTCTACCCTTTGTTAATTTGAGGGTATTTGCCCTATGCTGACATGACACCAATCAAATTCAGCCAAATATAGTCAACTATTTAGGTCAAACATATAAATAATATTTTACCACAAGGTAATTTTGACTACTTTTATTTTCAATTAATTATATTTTAGGTATTCTATTCTATGAATTTACATTTTAGATCCTAATTTCAATTGTCTCTAATTTACTTTTTTACATCTTCTTCTTCACGTTGTTTTACAATATTATCATTCCTTTTTCTCAAACAACTTTATTTTATTTTTTTAAAACGCAAAATTTATTTATTAGGTTTCCTCCATAAACAAGAAGTACATGAAGGAGCAACAAAACAGAAAGATACAGGGGAGACAAAACCAAACACACTCCCTAAAAGCAAAAAGCTACCTAAACAAAGAGTAAGGCTAGCCACAAAACAACACACAGGCCAACCAACTAATCTCTTTGTCCTGAGATCCATTCCCTTCTTCTTTTGTGCCCGACCCATTCACAACACCGTCACAACAATTTGTCGTCGTGAATGTCGCCGCCCGCCGCCACCGTCTTATCTCCGCCTCAGGTATTCAAAGAAGCACCGCTATTGTATACTTTGTTTCAGTACTCTTGAAACACCACCATTCCAAAAGCAGGCTACACAAAACACACCACGTACATGAAAACAACACACAAAAGCCAAGGGGACAGCAGATCAACCACATCGGAAGGCGACGATCCTGTCGCTGTAAGCAGTCTCCGGGGCCCCAAGACCATTCATAAAACATACACGTAGGCATCTTCATTCTTCTTAAAGCTTTCATATCCACCGGTAAAGGCTTTCACATCATTCCAATAGCCATTCAAAGAAGATGCACCAAAGAAGATGCTTCCACATTCAAAGAAGAATTTTAATTCTTAGATCTATTTGCAAAAGAGAATTAAAGAAGATTTCATATGGGTCGGTACAAAGGAATGGTGGTGTTTCAAGAGTAGTGAAACAGAGTATACAATAGCGGTGCTTCTTTGAATACCTAAGGCGGAGATAAAAATAGAGACGACGTGAAGAAGAAGATGTAAAAAAGTAAATTAGAGACAATTAAAATTAGGATCTAAAATGTAAATTCATAGAATAGAATACCTAAAATATAATTAATTGAAAATAAAAGTAGTCAAAATTACTTTGTGGTAAAATATTACTTATATGTTTGACCTAAATAGTTGACTATATTTGGCTGAATTTGATTGGTGCCATGTCAGCACAGGGCAAATACCCTCAAATTAACAAAGGGTTACCAAAAGACAATTTATAAGTCTTAAGAAATCTCAATTGAATACCAACAGTTTTTTTTTATATTTAACATGCATTACAACTTGCTTAATATTTACGGTCATACTTTCTTTTATTTTATTTATTAAGTCAAAACAATCAACAATGCTTAATTTCTGATTCTTCTCATCTTGATTCAATCGATGAAAAACAATATATTCTAACTTTTTTTTTTTAATACAAGACATAAAGTCACAACCTACACAACTGAAACAAAGGCCTTATCTTTTTGGATAAGAGGCCCAATACACAATGGGATTGTAAGAGTCCATTCCTGATTGGGTTCAATTTCAGCCCATTTCGCCAGGATGTGGGCGACCTGGTTCCCATTCCTGCTAACCCAATTGATATCAGCCAAGGGGTTGTTTTTTAGAAGAGCTCTGCAACGGCGAACCACAAAACCCCAGTCTTTGCGAATGTCGCTTCTCGTCTTCACCGTATTCACAATGATTTGGGAATCTAGCTCAATAGTAACATTTCCCACACCAAGCTTCTCCATCAATCCATGGCGTCGCTGAGCCCTAGGGCTTCTCCCATCACCACATCAGTCGAAGCTGAAGGTGCGTGGAGAAAGCACAAGAAGGGGGGGTTGAATTGTGTTTTAGATATTTAAAAACTTTTCTAGATAATTAAATCTATCAGAGTCTTTAAGCACAACGGAATAATTCACACAATCAACTTAAGGCTAAGTGAATGATGAAGGAGTAAATGAGAGAGTGAGAGAGAGAAAGAGACACAAAAATTTATACTAGTTCCCCTCACAAATTGAGAGTACTCCAGTCCCCTTGTACTTACAAGAGATTTCACTATAATCACTAAGATTACAATTCAGATGCTCAAGCACACAAGCATGAGACATCCTTGTTCTAGGTCACACAAGACAGAGAGACTTCCTTGCTCTAGGTCACACAAGACAAAGAGACTTCCTTGCTCTAATCACACAAGATCAGAGACTTCCTTGCTCAAGCACACAAGCTTGAGACTTCCTTGCTCAAGTCACACAAGACAAGAGACTTTCTTGCTTCTACACTAAGCAGAAGACTTCCTTGCTCTAATCACTAAGATTGAGATTTATCAATTACTCACGCAGGAGTAATACTAACTTCTAAGCTTAAAGTTATTACAAGATAATAACTTCAGAGGCTTGAGTTAGTTTCTATTCTCACTTAATTTGAGAGATGTTTTCTATTACAATTCATTTTCTCACTTTATTCTGAGAGATGTTTTCTAATGAAGTTCGTTAGTCATCAATTCTTTCTTTTGCATATTTATATGAGTTAAGAAAGACATTGAGACGTTGGAGAAATTCTCGTTGTAAAATGGAGAGCTGTAGCCTTTGAATATCCGTTGAGTAAAGCCACGTCTTCTTTGCAGTTAAGCTTTACCTTTACTGTTTGTCCAAAATACAGTAATAAGGTACAACTAGCTTCTAGAGAGAGTAGGATCACATCCTTTGTGACCGTTGTAATTAGTTGTCCATAGAACAAATCATCAGGCTTGATAAGAGTAGTTTGTTGGAACAAAATATGTGTTAATACACACCCTTAGGTTTTGATGATAACAAAGTATTAAATGGACAATTGATGGTACTAATGTTTAAATTAAGAGTGCAGGAGAATCCAACGTTATATCGAGAGCACACTTGATTTAGACTCTGATGAAACGTATGGAAGTCTGAATCTTTACACTCTGAAGGAGTTCAGAAGCTACAACGTGGTCAGAAGCTAAACAAAGTTCAGAAGCTCAAAGAGGATCAGAATGTCTGCAAGAGTTCAGAAGCTCAGAGAAGTTCAGAAGCTCAAAGATGTTCAGATGCCTACAAGAGTTCAGAAGCTATCTGCTAGTCATGAGTCATTCAGAAGATGAAGACCTTCATAAGCTGAATTACGAAGGACTATCAGAGGCCATCCATTCAAGACCAATCAGACTCCAAGTTATCAAAGGTTCATCAGAAGCAAAGAAATTCCACAAATCATCAGAAGGGCTACATCAACTACTCTTATCAAGCCTGATGATTTGTTCTAAGGTCAGCTAATTACAACGGTCACAAAGGATGTGATCCTACTCTCTCTAGGAGCTAGTTGTACCTTATTACTGTACTTTGGACAAACAGTAAAGGTAAATGTTGGGTTTTTGTATGTTGGCTACAATTTTGCAAAAACTAACTCTAGCCAAGATGCTGGACAAGATGCTGTAGCATATGAAGTACAGCGCTACTGCTACTGTGTTGCGCAAAATTTTTATATAAAATCTTAGAAAGATTTGGTTGAGAATAAAAGATTGCGCACGTTTTAATAGATCAAGCTGCGCCTTGTTCCTTATGTTTCTGAAGGCGGTTTATATTATTTATCTCAATAATATAATTAAATCTTTGAAGAAAATATATTTGAAGTAAATCTTTTTGAAGTCAATCTTTGAAGAATATTTGAAGTAAATCTTTTATGCTGATCATCTTAGTGGTTCAGATTAATTCTGAAGCCTTTTCTTGTGCAACAAGGACCTGCGATCTCAAGGCTATATATATGAAGACCTAAACCTTGTTTTTAATTATCAAAAGCCGTGTTTACTAAAGTGTGTGTGTTTTAGGGTTTTTGAGTTTTTGCTTGTTTATTGTGAGCCTTTCTTGTGTCAAGTTGATACAAGTTTAGGACTGGTTACTTGAGTTGTATTTGTGTTCTCTCCTAAGCTTTTAAGTACGGAGATTAGAATTGTGTGAACTTACTCCTAAGCTTTGAAGCACGGAGGTAGGTTTGTTATTGATTGTTTGAGTGTTTGTTACAGTGAGTAACTTCCTGAGTATTGTTTTAATAGGAGTGAGACGGGGTCTCATATCTAGGAGTTCCTAGGTAGAGTATAGCACGGGTAGTGACTAGGTGATAAGTTGTAAACGGGGCGTTTGCTGAGAACTTAGAACTAGTACTATTATAGTGGATTCCTCCTGGATTGGTATCCCCCAGAGTAGGTCGTGATTACGCCGAACTGGGTTAACAAACCTACTGTGTTATTTACTGTTCTGCTATTTACTGCTGCATTATTTTCTGTGTGATTTATTGCTACGAACATTGTTGTAGCATCTTGCGTAGCATCTGTCTACAGGGTGTCAGATTTTCAGTAAAGCTTCACTGCAAAAGAAGACGTGGCTTTACTCAACGGATCTTCAAAGACTACAGCTGTCCATTTTACAACGGGAATTTCTCCAACGTCTCAATGTCTTTCTCAACTCATATAAATATGCCAAAGAAAGAATTGATGACTAACGATCTTCATTAGAAAACATCTCTCAGAATAAAGTGAGAATTTGAATTGTAATAGAAAACATCTCTCAAATGAAGTGAGAATAGAAACTAGCTTAAGCCTCTGAAGTTATTATGTTTGTAATAAGTTTAAGCTTAAAAGTTAGTAGTAAGTCTTCTGCTTAGTGTAGAAGCAAGAAAGTCTTCTGCTTAGTGTAGAAGCACATAAGTCTCAATCTTAGTGATTAGAGCAAAGAAGTCTTTTGCTGAGTGTAGGAGCAAGGAAGTCTCTCTGTCTTGTGTGACATAGAGCAGGAAGTCTTAAGCTTGTGTGCTTGAGCAAGGAAGTGTCTGACCTTTGTGATTAGAGCAAGGAAGTCTCTCTGTCTTGTGTGACTTAGAGCAGGAAGTCTTAAGCTTGTGTGCTTTAGCAGGAAGTCTTAAGTCTTGCGTGACTTGAGCAAGGAAGTCTTGAGCTTGTGTGCTTGAGCATCTGATTGTAATCTTAGTGATTATAGTGAACTCTCTTGGAAACAAGGGGACTGGAGTACTCTCAATTTGTGAGGGGAACCAGTATAAATTGTTATGTGTTCTTCTCTCTCTCACTCTCTCATTTACTCCTTCATCATTCACTTAGCCGTAAGTTAATTGTGTGAACAATTCCGCTGTGCTTAAAGACTCTGATAGATTTAAATATCTTGAAAAGTTTTTAAATATCCAAAACACAATTCAACCCCCCCTTCTTGTGTTTTCTCCACGCACCTTCAATTGGTATCAGAGCTCCGGTTCTGTTGGTAAATCACTTAACCGTGAGACAGTCAAGATCCAAAGGAGAAAAACACCATGGCTCAACAAGTGAATGATTGGAAGCAGAAGATTCATCAACTTGTTGCTGATCTCATTAAAGGAATGTAAGATGGACTTAATATGAATGAAGATCTGAGCAATAAGCAAGTATCTACATCAACATCTGATGTTTGTACCTCAAGTGCAAGAGACAAGGAAGCAGCTAGAAAAGGGAAGCAAGCAATGGAGCTTGAGGATATTAAGGGAGAATCTGATGAAGAATACTTTGATAATTTCTCCAAGAAATTTCAAAGATGGTCTGAATTCAAGAAGAATGGAGGAGAGATAGCTAGCAAGAAGAAATTGACAACCTGGGAAGAGTTGGACAAATTTTCTGAAGAAGAAAAGAAAGTCAAGCTACCAAGGAGATCAAGACCTGAAATGCAAGCAAGACCTGAAGCAGCAACTGAGTCTGAAGTGGACTCAGAGTCTGAACAATCAAGTTATGACTCTGATCAAGACATCCTGAATCAGGTATATTCTCAACTTCCTAAACTTGAACTCATAAAACTACTAAGTTAATTGTGAGCACTTAAGTGAACAAGCAGGTCAATTTAAGTGTTTATATCAAGAGGCTCTAGAAAAGATTGAAGTTCTTGAAAAAGGGAATGCCAGCAGTAGCAAACCTTATAAGAGTTCAATTGATTCTAAAGACCTCTGTAATACACACATTGACAGTAGTGACATTATTTCTTTACTGTCCTCTCTTAAAAAACAATGGTGTAAATGGAATTGGTTATTCATGTGCTGATACATATGAAAAACCAAGTTCATCAAGCATATTTGAAAATGCTTCACCTTCTGATCTATATTCAACATTTGTACCTGAGAGCTTTCAGGTGGTACAAATGGAGAATAGAGGTCAGGTAACTAACAGTCTAGGACCCATCTGCAAATGGGTACCGAAAGACAAAATTGTTTATTTGGCTGTAGGACAAATGAGGAAAATACACTCTCCACTCACATGGACTCATGTGAATGCAAATGGAAGGAGAGCAATTGTGCACAGAAGGCGCATTTTTGATGAATCTGATGGTGAAGAAGATGAAGAATATGAAGCTTGTTCTGAAGATGACAGTAACTCAGCTTGGAGGAGTAACTGTTCAGGCTATGACACTGACTTCAATTGAAACAAGAAAGCTTCAATGCAAGGTGAGTACTCTTAAAGTCTCAATGACAATTCAGAGGAATAACACTCAAAGGTTAAAATATTCTTTTAGGACACCTGATTTATTTAAACAAAGTGTTCAAAAATAAAACCTTGAAAAATCTTGTCTGAACATATATTTTTGTGTCCCGAAAGATTCGTTTTTAGACTCTGAAGTTCTTTTGGTTTCAGCATCTGAAGAAGTTCAGACTATGGAAACTTTTCAACCTCTGAGAGATAAGTCTCTGAATAGGAAATGAATTAGAAACGTTTAAGTTTTTTTTACTGAAACGTTTTCTCGCTAAATAGACAACACGTACACACGTTCTGATTGGTTTGAAAGCAGTTAACGATTAGTTCGGTTTATTTTTTAATTAATGTATTGTGTGTTTTAATTTGTTTTATGTTCTTAACAAAATCACTTAAACACTCACACTTTACACTATCACATCCCTCACTCCTGTCCTTCAAAACTAGAACAAACTCTTTCTCTCGCTTTAGCAAAATCTACACCCTAACTTTCTGAAATGGCATCTACTTCTACATCAGTTTCAGACTCATTGTTTATTTTTCCTAAAAACTTTCCGATCAACACCATCGCTTGCAAGGAAATGTTTTCTACAGATTTGTCTCTTAAGATAGAGGGAAAATCTCTGAACCTGGTTATGGAACAACCAGTGGACTTTGATAGTTTGGACAAGAATCATTTTGATGTTCTAAAGTTCTTTACTAATCAAAAAGGGAGCTTTAGATACATGAAGTTATTAAATGGTCCAATCTATCCTACTCTGGTAAAAGATTTCTGGATCAGAAGCAAGGTGAAGACAGTTGAAGATTATGACAAGGAGTTAGCTGCAAGGAGAAAAGAAAAGGCTGAAAATGAAGACAAGACCCCTCAAGAGTTAGGATTGAGAATCATTGAGGAAACATAGGTGCATTCTGTTGTGTGCGGTTTTGAAGTAATTCTCACTGCTTCAAACTTGGCTAAGGTGCTATCCATCCCAAATGAAGGCATCTACTACACCTTTAGTCACAATGAAGCAAAGAAACTGTGTTTCTGAAGACTATGACAAGACAATGCTATGTCAAAGGAAAAAGTTGTGAGAGCAACAAGATAGGTGATCTGAAGCCCACTCAGAGAGTATTAGCCAAAATTATGTTGAGTTATATATTTCCAGGAAGTGAAAATTCTGATCAATTGTCATGGCATCATAGACACTTTGTCTATTTTCTCACAAGGAAATATGATTTAAATTGGGCAAAATACATCTTCGATCACCTATGCAAAGTTGTGCCTAACACTCAAAATCAGGCCATGTCTGATATACATGTCGTCTACCCAAGGGTACTCAGTGAGATTTTCTATCAATGTGGAGTGATAGACATAATCAAAGCTGCGGGTCATGACTGCTTGTTAAGGGAAATCAGAGCCTCCACAATATCTGCTCATACACTCTCTCACATGAACTTGTTGTCAGGACATGAGGTACAACCTTCAGATCCTTTGGTACCTCAGTCTCACTCAGAACCTTCTTTGGTGAAGAAATGGAACATTGACATACCTACAGTTTCTAGTGGCACTGTCAATCAGTATATTCAACTGCTGGATAACCTAGGAGAAGGGTTTGAGATTGAGAAGGAAGAATTGAAGAAGAAGAGAAGGAGGCTAGTGAAAGCATATAAGGGTGAAGGCTCAGAAAGTGATGATGAACCTCTCAGTGTCAGACACAAGAAACTTACCAAAGAGCCTGGGGAAAAGATTGCTGAAAGCTCATATCATAACAAATCAGGTGATGTATCTCTATCTAAACCTGTTGTTGCTACTACTCAAGACACTCAGTTAACCTCATCATCAACCCAATTCTTTTCAAATCATAACCAGGCAAGTTCTGAAGATAATCTTACCATAAAACAACTTATATCAGAATCTGTCAATACAACTCACCCTAAACCAGATTTTATAAACATTTCTTCATCATCCTCTTCAGTTGATCTTAACCCTAATGAGTTAGATGAAATCCTAGCTAATTTTGAATTGTTTAATGCCAAATCTAAACATAAAATAGCTCAGCCATCTATGACTCAAATATCTTCAGACCCTCATACACCTAAACACCAAACTCCATCTGAACTACAACCCTCTGAACGTGTTGTTTCAGAAGAAAACCTGAACCTCTCACCATCAAACCATGTTGAGGCTATGGTCAAAGAACTTTTTATAGAAGATTTCCACCTCAAAAACTTTGTCCAAACCAGCCCTAGTCCCCAACAGTCCCAACAAATACCTATTCACTCCAATCCTCAACTCACAAATACACCCTTATCCAATGAACCTCACCCAACCAAATCAAACAATCCTGATGTCTTGAGCAAATGCAATGACTTGTTTAAACAAATACATGGTCTTTATGACCTAAGGCAAACAGATATGCCTTCATCTGAGTATGCTGCTCATTGGGTAAGTCTGACAGAGGAACTGGTAAAAGAACTGCACAATCTACAAAGGGTAGCTGTGGAAGAACAGAGGAAATTTGACAAAGGGAAGGTCATCAATGCTGAGGAAGACATTCAGACTCAAAGAGACACAGAGAGGGATCATCCTGAATCCTCTGCTGCAGGAGAAAATATTGGGCAAAACCTTAGGGAAAGGTTAGCTTCAATAGTGGACGATCTGAATGTACCTCTTCAAGACAGTCTGAGGGGTGATCAAGGTAATCAACAGCATTTGAGGAACCCTGTCTATGAGAATGACATCAGAAGGATTGAAGCCAAAGTGGACAAGTTTGTGGGACTGATGGAAGAAGTAAATACTAATCAGAAAAACATCATGACAACCCTAGCATCTTTCTGTAGTCAACCCCAACCTTAGGATTTCTTTGATTGCTTATATGTCTTCATGATTGATTAATAATTTGCTAAGCACATTGTTTAGGTTCAACTTTTGTATGTGTTAAACCTATGTTTGCTAATCTGACATATCTAGTCACTATATTTTCGAATGCTTGAATGAATGGTTTGATTGTGTTTAAGTATGTTCTGTGTTTGTTTTAATTCTTGAACTAACTTTCATTTTCGTTAAACACACATTCTTGCAAATTGACTTTTCAATGAGTACAATATTTGATTATTCTTAAAGAATCAAACTACATAACAAGAGAAGCGATAAATAAGAAATCAAAAATAAACAAACCAAAGTAATGAATTTTATTTCATTGAGAACATGAATTCTGGATTACATATAAAAATTTCTAAGGACTATCTTCTGGATGCTCTAAAAGGTCATATTTGTGGTTACAAGCCTACATGACCTTTGAAGAGGGGAAAGGTTGAGGTTTTGGCTGAAGCCATCCAACCAGTAGTTCTTCTTGAAGAAACCAACTCTGATGCATCAGTTTGGCTTTCATCAGGAAAAGACTCTAGCCCCTCTAGAGCCTTGGATATCAGTTTGATTTTCTTCAGGAATATATGTCTTCAGAACTTAAAACAGTCAGGGTCCAAAGATTTTTCTTCAGACTCTGAACTGAGTTCTTCTATAACAGACACTGGCTTTGTTTCCATTGGTTTCTTCTTATGTTTTCTCCTATCTTGACTGACTCTCTTTGAAACTGCTTTCTTCTTCTCTGAGCTTTTCATTTTTTCTCTCAAGAAATCTATCAATAACCTAAGATTATTCTGTGTGAATAAAATGACTTGGTATCTCTCTCCTTTTATAAGCATATTTCAATTGCCGAGTCTTAAATGCGTTCAACCACTCCTGATTTGTCGGCGTTGAAATTTTTATTAATTGCTCATACTACCTTTTTGATAATGACAAAAGGGGAGAAAGAATATTGGTAAATCAATTGTTGGAAGAAGCGAAATTACTTAGCTTTTTAGGGCTTTGTAGTTGATAAGTGCCAAAAAGTAGTGATTTTACCTATATATTTTAAGCACTTATTGACTTGTTTTATAAGGATATTTTAAGTAAAAACCCCAATTATTTGTAAATATTAGTCTTTACTAGCAAATTAGTATTTTAGTTATTTTCACATATTTCACTTTACTTTTGTAGGTTTTTATGAGATTAATGATAAGTGTCAATTTTACTTATAAATAATTTAAATCAAAGGCACTTATTATAAGTTTATTTTGTAGTAAATATATTGATATATCTCTTAGCTATATATACTTTGTTAATTAATGTATTTTTATGTGTAGGTTGTAAAAGAAAAGAAAAGCAAGTGGCTAGCTTAAAAAGAAAAAGAAGCAGAGGCGGTCAAGTGGCACATGACAAAACAAATGTCCTTTAATTTAATTGGATGAAACAAAGGTACAGGGGGCGGTGCATAAATTAACAAAACCTTGAGGTGAAGTTTTCTTCAAAGCCTATAAAAGAGACATCAACCACTCCTTCAATTGACCATTCCATTCTTACAATTCACACACACCAAACTTCAAAGACAGAGAGGGATGGAATCAGAGAGAGGAGAAGAGTGAAACAGAGAAGGACATGGTGGATGAAGTCTTGAAGCTTGAGGAATCAACTCCAATATTCAATTCATCAAATTTCTTCTTCTCGTTATGTATTGTAAGGCTATCATGAGTAGTTAATTCTCTTTTGTTGGGATTAGATGTAATCGACTCTATTAGTATGTATTTCTTTTGATCATGGTGTTATATATGATTTTAGTTATTCATCAATATTGATGTTATCTTTACTTTAAATGTTTTAATCTCTGATTTGAAAATGATATAGGAATATACTTTTTGAATCTAGGACTAAGATAATATTTATTCAATCCTAAACTCTAGGAATAGATTTAGGTTTAATATTCACTAAAAGTATTGGATCTTAATGTTATTGTATCGATTAATCACCCGAGGGATCGGGGGTTGATAGGTACAATAGATCTCTCGTCGTTCTCCGGGGACGGAAACGCGCGATGTGCAATACGTGATAATATTGTTAAATAGCTAGAATCTATATAACTGACTAGAGAAATCTATATGAATGAGTTAATGAAATCTAATCCCAGCAATCTCGTCTCTCTGTTATTTCAATTATTTCTTTATTGTTATTATATTTTCTTTAAATTTCACAAACAAACATCTTTGAATCGCTTAACTTAAAATCATATTAATTGTTGAACGACATCAATATCACATCAGTCCCTGTGGAGACGATAAAAATATACTTACTTTTGTACTTTAACGAAATGGCGCCGTTGCCGGGGACTGGCGTTTAGATATTGGAGCATTGCAACAATTTGTATTCTTTTAAGTTTTTGTATATATTTTTTTATATTGTATAGTTGTGTGTTGCACTAACCCTTCTTTGCTAGATAAAGAAAAAGTTTCTTGTTAGTTCAATCATTTTTCAGATCCCTCGTCACAAACAGAACCATGGCTGATCGTGGTTATAACAACTTCTATACTCAAAATGAGTATGCATCATATCAACAGTATCCGTTTGAAAATTTTGAGGAAACTCCATATTATTATCCTCCTGAACCATATAGGACTCCATCATTGGAAGAGAATAGATTGGAGGATACACTGATTAAGTTTATGGAAATAACTATGAGCTAGAACCAGGAGTTTCAGCAACAAATGCAACAGATGCAGCAGGAAAATCAACAATATCAGGAAAAAAATAATGCCACATTAAGGAATTTTGAAAGTCAGTTGCAGCAAAACCAACAACACCAGAGGAATACTTATGCTGCATTGACGAATATGGAGAGTCAACTTGGTCAAATTGCTAAACAGATAGTCAATAAAAATAACCAAGGAGGACCAATTCAAACCAACACTCAAACCACTCCTGACGAGAAAGATAATAATCTAACGAAAAATGAGGAATGTGAAGAGTGTGTGGAAGATGTTGAGAACCATGAGGAAAAAAGAATGTTCGAAGGATGTGGTGTAGTGAAAAGAATGGATGAAATAGAAACACCACACGAAGAAAAACTTCCTCAAGAATTGCCATGTACGGAGGAGACCAACACTGTTGATAATGAAAAAGTGACGATGGTTGCAAAGAAAAATGAAGGATTTGATAAGGAAATATCATGTGAGCAAAAGAGGGAGATGGAGAACAAGGCCGAGATTGATAGGGTCATAAATGAAATTTGTGTCTTGTTCAATATGAAAGAATTTGGGAGGATTTGGACTCCGCAACATTTATATCTAAAGTTCATGGAATTCCTCCCAAACCAAAGAAAAAAGACGGATGATGTGTTTTCCGTCTCATTTTGGCCACCCTAACCAAAAAGGCGTCAAGCTAGTGACGTAAAAGAAGCGCTTGTTGGGAGGCAACCCAATTTTCTATCTTTACTATTTAATTTGTGCAATTTATCATTTTACTATATTTATGCATGTTTTGAAAGATTTCTAATGCCAAGATTGAACCATTTTACCAAATGAAAACATTCTGCAATTTCTGCTGGTTTTCCTGTAATTCTCGCTAAGCCAAGAATATGTGGCTAAGCGAAATCTGCAATCTGTTTTCTATTTAAAAAAAAAAAAAAAAAAAAAACCCACTTCTAAAACTTCTCTCTCTCTCTCTGCATTTTTCCATTATCACTTCTAAACCCTAAGAATCAAAACCTTTTCTCTCATGGTTCTTCTCTCTTACAAATCAAAATTTTGTGTAAAACTACATTTCACTCACATCCTCAAGTTTCAACTAAGCAAAGGGCCTTCTGATTTTCGTCCTTTCAATTATGGGCATCTTAAATTGAGAAAGAAGGTACGAATTTGTTCTTAATTTTTCATGAATTTCAAGTTTGTGTTCTTCTTACTTATTAAGGAAAACCCAGCTTTTGTTGAAGTGTTGTGGTAACTAGAAAATGAATGATTTTTATGGTTAAAAAAATGTTGAAACATGTTTTTCAGTCTAGTTACTTTTGAATTGAATTTGATGAATTGGGTTGATTTGGAGCTGCTATGATATTTTACTGAAATACTGTTGTTTAAGGTTAGAATTAATTTGCTTTGCTTAAGCCCTTTTGGTTACATTGTTAATTTCTTAAAAAGGGGATTGAAATCTACTCTTGAGAGTTTCCTATTTTAGGATGTGATGTGAGAGGTCAGAGAGAATGGAAGAAGCTTTGTGTGGATTAATAAATTGAAGAAAAAAGTCTCTTAAGTTTAAGCTGCAAAACTGTTTTTCTTCTTTCTTGGGACATAAACATTTTTTTTAGGACACATTTGTCAGTTTAAAGTTGAGTATGGAGGAAACATTTGCAATGGAAGATTTGAAGTGTTAACTTGATGGGCTCTGATTTGGTCTTTGTGGACTTGGTGATCACCTTAATTAGAAACAACCATTTTTAAAAAAAAAAATGAAAAATCAGGGGTTGCTTTCTTGAAGTGAATTTTGACATTGTACTATGCTTCAACTTGTCTTTGTTGAGTGTGAAACTATGCACGTGTGGTAGGGATTACTCACACTAAGCTTGAATGTTAATTTGGTTGCTATAACTTGTGCTATTTGAAGCTGACTTTGTCAAATTCTTTTGTGTAATTTCTTGACTTTTATGAGTTACTTTAGAGGCATAGATACAAGACTCTCACTCTTAATCATTCATTGGAACGTAGTTGACTGCTGTGTGTCTTTGTTTGCCCTTTTGAACTATATGCTTGTTATTATTTCAAAAAGACATCAATTCATCAAGTAATCACTTGTTTATCTCCTATTTGCTTATTGAATTTTCATGACATGAGTCTCACTAGTCACATAAAATTTAACTTTAAAATTTACTAACTTTTAATAGTTAGGATTGTGACTTGGTTTTGACATGTTAATTGTTGGTGAGAACCTTATGAGCCTAAAGTTGATTTTTGAAGAAACATTTGCACTGTCATAACTCTTTTATATGCTTTACTTGTCAAACTTTCAAATTTCCAATTTTGAATGAGATGAGGTTGAAGATTTGTGACTTGTTTGCATTCCTTACCATTTGACTGTCTTGAGATTGTTTTGGTAGCACATGTTGTGGAAAAATCTAAAAATGATATGGTAATCAAGAAAGCATTTGCTGCAGCAATGACATGGCCTATGGAAAGGCCATTTTACCTGGAGGAGGTGAGACGACTTGATGTCGATAGCAGTAGAGCTGTTGGAGATGGAGACCAGGATATGAATCAAAGAAGTGGAGAAGAGCCAGACAACTGACAAGAGAAAGATTGTGGAGAAGAGCCAGACAACTGACAAGAGAAAGATTGACCGAAAAGCTCTCCAAAACTCTGTGAACTTTATTTTAAATAACCTTCGATTAAATTTATGCTTTATCCTGAACATCTTAATTTATGTTTCTCTTGTGGTCTGAACAGCATTTTGATGGTTGATTGAAAAGATGGTTCAAATTTTTGAAATTTTGAATACCATGTGCATATGATTTGAAAAGTCTAGGTTTGTGGTTAGTTTTCAATTACACAATGAAAATACAATTCTAGTAAATGCTTCATTCATGATTGAATTTTGTAATTATCTCTGAATGTTAGCATGAAAATCAAATGTTTGCTTTATTAAAGTTTGATTTCACTTGTTCTTTGAAAACACGTTGATTGATTAAGAATCATTTTAGACCTAGTCGGTGAGTTGTGTGCACCTCCATGTTTTACATATATTGAGTGTTGACAATTGCATATAACTCTGTTGGTTTTGCATGAATCTTGCGATTACTTGATGTGTATGAAGTCATGGAAAAGGATCAAGGCCATGTTTCTTTTTGAGTGATAACTACTTGGCCAAAATTTAGCTTACCTTGTGAGAAGTGATCCTTAGTAAACCCCTTTGAGCCGATTTTGAAAAATTATATTCTTCTTGAAAAATTGAAAACCCGATACTTTAAAAGAAAAACAAATTCATGTCCCTTTGTCTTAGGATAAGAGAGCATTTATTTGAAATCATGGTTTTATGCAAGTTGGGGAGAATGGATTCACATAAAAGAAAGAAAGAAAGAAAAAAGTCAAGTGTGATGGTGATGAAACAAAAGAAAAAGAGGAAACAAAAAGAAAACTACCTTGACAACACAAGTGAAAATATTCAAAGAAAAATCAAAAAGTAAATGTCAAAGAAATGAAAAAGTTGTCAAGTGTAGCAATTCAAAAGAATCACCAATTGGTTGAATGTGATAAGAAAGAGAGCGTGGAGTGTAAATATGTTTTCATACAAATAATTACTCTCTTATGCTTAGACTTTTTGAATTCCTAGAAAAACAAGTATTTTTTGTAGCCTGGCCACATTACAACCTTTATAAAGACCTTAGTGATCCATGACTGATTGCATGTTTTGTGATATTGCTGAGATGTATTTCAAAATTGATTTGTTGTGTATGCATTGTCAAGAATGAGAGAAACACCACCTGTTTGAGTGAAATTAGTGAGGATTGTGATTCTGATTAATTAACAGTTGATTTGAACTTGTTTTGAAATCCTACTTTGAATAAGCAAAGGTTTCATCTTCATGCTTTGATTCACTTATGATTGTGGAATTTGATTTTGAATTTGCATTTCATGAATTCTGCAAGCTTGAAGATTAACATTGGAATTGATCACAAACTTTGAAATAAGATTATGCACTTTGTGGTATTTAGGCTTGTTTGGAATTTTTGTTAGGACTTTTGTTTGAGGACAAACAAAGTTCTAAGTTGGGGAGAGTTGATAAGTGCCAAAAAGTAGTGATTTTACCTATATATTTTAAGCACTTATTGACTTGTTTTATAAGGATATTTTAAGTAAAAACCCCAATTATTTGTAAATATTAGTCTTTACTAGCAAATTAGTATTTTAGTTATTTTCACATATTTCACTTTACTTTTGTAGGTTTTTATGAGATTAATGATAAGTGTCAATTTTACTTATAAATAATTTAAATCAAAGGCACTTATTATAAGTTTATTTTGTAGTAAATATATTGATATATCTCTTAGCTATATATACTTTGTTAATTAATGTATTTTTATGTGTAGGTTGTAAAAGAAAAGAAAAGCAAGTGGCTAGCTTAGAAAGAAAAAGAAGCAGAGGCGGTCAAGTGGCACATGACAAAACAAATGTCCTTTAATTTAATTGGATGAAACAAAGGTACAGGGGGCGGTGCATAAATTAACAAAACCTTGAGGTGAAGTTTTCTTCAAAGCCTATAAAAGAGACATCAACCACTCCTTCAATTGACCATTCCATTCTTACAATTCACACACACCAAACTTCAAAGACAGAGAGGGATGGAATCAGAGAGAGGAGAAGAGTGAAACAGAGAAGGACATGGTGGATGAAGTCTTGAAGCTTGAGGAATCAACTCCAATATTCAATTCATCAAATTTCTTCTTCTCGTTATGTATTGTAAGGCTATCATGAGTAGTTAATTCTCTTTTGTTGGGATTAGATGTAATCGACTCTATTAGTATGTATTTCTTTTGATCATGGCGTTATATATGATTTTAGTTATTCATCAATATTGATGTTATCTTTACTTTAAATGTTTTAATCTCTGATTTGAAAATGATATAGGAATATACTTTTTGAATCTAGGACTAAGATAATATCTATTCAATCCTAAACTCTAGGAATAGATTTAGGTTTAATATTCACTAAAAGTATTGGATCTTAATGTTATTGTATCGATTAATCACCCGAGGGATCGGGGGTTGATAGGTACAATAGATCTCTCGTCGTTCTCCGGGGACGGAAACGCGCGATGTGCAATACGTGATAATATTGTTAAATAGCTAGAATCTATATAACTGACTAGAGAAATCTATATGAATGAGTTAATGAAATATAATCCCAGCAATCTCGTCTCTCTGTTATTTCAATTATTTCTTTATTGTTATTATATTTTCTTTAAATTTCACAAACAAACATCTTTGAATCGCTTAACTTAAAATCATATTAATTGTTGAACGGCATCAATATCACATCAGTCCCTGTGGAGACGATAATAATATACTTACTTTTGTACTATAACAGTAGTGCTTCAGAGAGAGAACGTAGGAGAGTGGTCAAAATAGTAGCATGAGGTACATGCTTTGATATGACAATCTGATCTTTGAGGGTTTCAAAATATTGTACTAAAGAGCTCTGGACTGTTTTCAAGTTTTTATTCAGGCTCTGAGCTATTTGCTTTGAAAATATTTTTTTTAAGCTCTGAACTGTTTGAAAATATTTTGAACTCTGAAACTGTTAATGATAACCATCAGAACCAAGTGTGTGTGTAGACGTTTCTAGTGCCTCTGATCCTATTGTCATTTAATTTAAATATTGCTTCATCTTGCATCTTCATTAAGAGCTTAATTTCAAGGAGAATACATTTATTAATTGAAGTTTATTATTCATAGTTAGTTCTTGAGTAAGGGTGCAACTTTATTCAAAGATTATCACACTATGAAAAGAAGAAGCTTGCAAACCTTGTTCTTTATATAGTGAAATATGAATAATTTAAGTCATATAATAAAGTAATTCTGAAACTGATTAAAATTAACTATGGATACAAAGTAGGGGGAGCTTACAAACCTAACACTATGGGATATCAGACTTAGGGGGAGCTTGCGAAACTCAGAAGCCTAATGTCAACGTAGCTGATTTTTATCAACAACAATTGTATTTAATACTTATGTTTGTCATCATCAAAAAGGGGGAGTTTGTTGGAACAAAATATGTGTTAATACACACCCTTAGGTTTTGATGATAACAAAGTATTAAATGGACAATTGATGGTACTAATGTTTAAATTAAGAGTGCAGGAGAATCCAACGTTATATCGAGAGCACACTTGATTTAGACTCTGATGAAACCTATGGAAGTCTGAATCTTTACACTCTGAAGGAGTTCAGAAGCTACAACGTGGTCAGAAGCTAAACAAAGTTCAGAAGCTCAAAGAGGATCAGAATGTCTGCAAGAGTTCAGAAGCTCAGAGAAGTTCAGAAGCTCAAAGATGTTCAGATGCCTACAAGAGTTCAGAAGCTATCTGCTAGTCATGAGTCATTCAGAAGATGAAGACGTTCAGAAGCTGAATTACGAAGGACTATCAGAGGCCATCCATTCAAGACCAATGAGACTCCAAGTTATCAAAGGTTCATCAGAAGCAAAGGAATTCCCCAAATCATCGGAAGGGCTACATCAACTACTCTTATCAAGCCTGATGATTTGTTCTAAGGTAAACTAATTACAACGGTCACAAAGGATGTGATCCTACTCTCTCTAGGAGCTAGTTGTACCTTATTACTGTACTTTGGACAAACAGTAAAGGTAAAGCTTCACTGCAAAAGAAGACGTGGCTTTACTCAACGGATCTTCAAAGACTACGGCTGTCCATTTTACAACGGGAATTTCTCCAACGTCTCAATGTCTTTCTCAACTCATATAAATATGCCAAAGAATGAATTGATGACTAACGATCTTCATTAGAAAACATCTCTCAGAATAAAGTGAGAATTTGAATTGTAATAGAAAACATCTCTCAAATGAAGTGAGAATAGAAACTAGCTTAAGCCTCTGAAGTTATTATGTTTGTAATAAGTTTAAGCTTAAAAGTTAGTAGTAAGTCTTCTGCTTAGTGTAGAAGCAAGAAAGTCTTCTGCTTAGTGTAGAAGCACATAAGTCTCAATCTTAGTGATTAGAGCAAAGAAGTCTTTTGCTGAGTGTAGGAGCAAGGAAGTCTCTCTGTCTTGTGTGACATAGAGCAGGAAGTCTTAAGCTTGTGTGCTTGAGCAAGGAAGTGTCTGATCTTTGTGATTAGAGCAAGGAAGTCTCTCTGTCTTGTGTGACTTAGAGCAGGAAGTCTTAAGCTTGTGTGCTTTAGCAGGAAGTCTTAAGTCTTGCGTGACTTGAGCAAGGAAGTCTTGAGCTTGTGCGCTTGAGCATCTGATTGTAATCTTAGTGATTATAGTGAACTCTCTTGGAAACAAGGGGACTGGAGTACTCTCAATTTGTGAGGGGAACCAGTATAAATTGTTGTGTGTTCTTCTCTCTCTCTCACTCTCTCATTTACTCCTTCATCATTCACTTAGCCGTAAGTTAATTGTGTGAACAATTCCGCTGTGCTTAAAGACTCTGATAGATTTAAATATCTTGAAAAGTTTTTAAATATCCAAAACACAATTCAACCCCCCCTTCTTGTGTTTTCTCCACGCACCTTCATAGTTGATGTAGCCCTTCTGATGACTAGGGGAATTCCTTTGCTTCTGATGAACCTTTGATAACTTGGAGTCTGATTGGTCTTGAATAAATGGCCTCTGATAGTCCTTCGTATTCCAGCTTCTGAACGTCTTCATCTTCTGAATAACTCATGACTAGCAGATAGCTTCTGAACTCTTGTAGGCATCTGAACATCTTTGAGCTTTTGAACTTCTCTGAGCTTCTGAACTCTTGCAGACATTCTGATCCTATTTGAGCTTCTGATCTTGTTTAGCTTCTGACCATATTTTAGCTTCTGAACTCTTTCAGAGTGTAATGATTCAGACTTCCATAGGTTTCATCAGAGTCTAAATCAAGTGTGCTCTTGATATAACGTTGGATTCTCCTGCACACTTAATTTAAACATTAGTAACATCAATTGTCCATTTAATACTTTGTTATCATCAAAACTCAAGGGTGTTTATTAAATCTCACCTTGTTCCATTTAACCCAGTGGATTTTCCTTTGGTCGGAGGAGCTTCCCCACCAAAATTTACAAATCATCTTTTCCATCTGGTCACACACACCCTTAGGGATGAGAAAGCTACTCATGAGGTAGGTTGGTATGGCTTGAGCAATGGATTTTATGAGAGTACTCCTACCAGCAAAGGATAAGTTTTTCTCTTTCCATCCTTGGAGTTTGTTCCAAATTTTTTCCTGAATAAAATTAAAAATATGGGATTTGGATCTGCCCAAAACTGTTGGCATCCCAAGATACTTTGTAAACTTCTCTTTGATAGTCATAGGTAGGATGTTGGCAATGTCCTTTTTCAGCTCCCCTGAAATGCCTTTACTGAAAACCATTTCAGATTTGGTGTAGTTCACTTGTTGACTAGAATCCCTTTGGTAGGTTAGGATGATGTTGTGAATGACTGTAGCTTCATCCGCTGTGGCCCTACAAAACATTAAACTATCATCAGAAAATAAAAGATGACTGATCTCTGGAGCACTAGGAGCAATCTTAACCCCATGGATTAGGTGATCACTCTGTGCTTTTGAGAGGAGACCAGAGAGTGTTGGTGTAAGCCCTAGAGGCCAATTAATGTATTGAATAATTTACTTATCAAATAAAAGGCTTTTTCTTTATTATGTTTATATGTTAAAATAATAAAGTCCCTAGAATAGTTAATTCATTAATGGAATGTTAAGTATGACTTAAATGTGAGAATCCATTAAATATAAGAACACTATTCTTAAACGTATCCGTAGTCAAGCTTTATTGTGAAATGAGATAACATTAAAGCATAGAGACTATTATGTTGGTAGACTGATGATCACGTCTCACTGATCATAGATAATGATATGTGTATCTAATGAAGCACAAATCTGAATCCTTTGAAAAGTTCAAAGAATTTAAAAATGAAGTACAAAACCAACTAGGGAATAAAATCAAAACCCTTCGATCCGATTGAGGTGGTGAGTATTTAAGCCTAGAATTTGATGACCATCTAAAAGAGTGTGGGATCCTATCCCAACTCACTCCTCCTGGAACACCACAATGGAATGGTGTGTCTGAGAGAAGAAACCGAACCTTGTTGGACATGGTACGATCTATGATGAGTCACGTTGATCTTCCAAACTCCTTTTGGGGTCATGCTCTATTAACAGCAGCATACACACTTAACCGTGTTCCTTCTAAAACAGTTGACAAGACACCATATGAATTATGGAGTGGTAAGAAACCACATATGTCTTACCTAAAGATTTGGCGTTGTGAAGTTTATGTAAAACGTCAAATGTCTACTAACCTTGAACCCAAATCTGCAAGTGTTTCTTTGTGGGATATCCTAAAGAAACAAAAGGATATCACTTTTACAATCCTTCCGAGGGCAAAGTGGTTGTCGCTCGAACTGGAGTATTCCTATAAAAGGAGTTTGTGTCCAAAGGAATCAGTGGGAGGAAAGTAGATCTTGAAGAAATTCATGATCCACAAAGTAATGATACACCAATGGAGGAACAAGAGCAGAACGCATAAAATGTTGTGACAAAGAATCCTACTCAAGTAACACAAGAACTACGTAGGTCTAGCAGGATACGTCTGGAACCTGAAAGATATGGATATCTCATATCAGAACAAGGTGATGTATTACTCATGGATCAAGATGAGCCTGTGACTTATCAAGAGGCAATTACAGGCCCCAAATTTGAGAAGTGGCTTGAAGCCATGAAATCTGAAATGGATTCCTTGTAAACAAACCAAGTTTGGAACTTGGTAGAAGCTCCTGATGGGATCAAACTCATAGGATGCAAGTGGGTCTTCAAAAAGAAGACTGACATGGATGGAAAGGTACAAACCTATAAAGCACGGTTGGTTGCTAAAGGTTTCAAACAAATTCATGGCGTAGACTATGATGAAACCTTTTCGCCAGTTGCAATGATTAAATCCATTCAGATCTTACTTGCCATCGTTGCATATCATGACTATGAAATATGGCAGATGGATGTGAAGACTGCCTTCCTTAATGGAAGTCTTCTTGAGGATGTGTACATGACACAACCTGAAGGTTTTTGCATTCCAGATGAAGCTAAAAAGATATGCAAGTTACAATTATCAATCTACGGATTGAAGCAAGCTTCCAGAAGTTGGAATCTTCGTTTTGATGAAACTGTAAAACAATTTGGATTCATTAAAAATGAAGATGAATCTTGTGTTTACAAGAAGGTTAATGGGAGCATAGTCGTGTTCCTAGTATTGTATGTAGATGACATACTACTTATAGGAAACGACATCCCTACCTTGTTACAAGTTAAAACTTGGCTAGGGAATTGCTTTTCTATGAAAGATCTGGGTGAAGCAGCCTATATATTAGGGATTAAGATCTATAGAGATAGATCACAGAAACTGCTTGACTTAAGTCAGAGTACATACATAGACAAAGTGCTGAGACGCTTTAATATGCATGATTCCAAGAAAGGATTCATTCCTATGCAACATGGCTTGTGTCTTTCAAAAGCACAATCTCCCTCGTCTAAAGAAGAGAGGGATCACATGAATAAAATCCCATATGCATCAGCTATTGGATCCATCATGTATGCAACGAGTCGATACCAGTCTGATCCTGGTGAGGCTCATTGGGTGGCTGTCAAGAACATTCTTAAATACTTGAGAAGGACCAAAGATTCATTCCTAATATGTGGAGGTCAAGAAGAGCTAAATCTAATTGGTTACACTGATGCTAGCTTCCAGATAGATAGGGATGACTTTCGATCGCAGTCCGGCTATGTGTTTTGTATAAATGGTGGCGCTGTGAGCTGGAAAAGTTCAAAGCAAGATACAGTTGTCGATTCTACAACTGAAGCTGAGTACATTGCCGCATCAAATGCAGCAAAGGAAGCTATTTGGATCCCATTGATCTATTTTGTGATAAAAATGGAGCTATCGCACAAGCTAAGGAACCTAGATCTCACTAAAAGTCCAAACATATACTCAGGCGCTATCATCTCATTCGAGAAATAATTGATAGAGGCGAAGTGAAGATATGCAGAGTACCAACCCTTGACAATGTCGCTGACCCACTTACAAAACCTCTTGCTCAGCCGAAGCATGAAGGTCATACTAGAAGCATAGGTATTAGGAGTATGCCTGATTGGCTCTAGTGCAAGTGGGAGATTGTTGGTATAAGCCCTAGAGGCCAATTAATGTATTGGATAATTTACTTATCAAATAAAAGGCTTTTTCTTTATTATGTTTATATGTTAAAATAATAAAGTCCCTAGAATAGTTAATTCGTTAATGGAACGTTAAATATGACTTAAACGTGAGAATCCATTAAATATAAGAACACTATTCTTAAACGTATCTGTAGTCAAGCTTTATTGTGAAATGAGATAACATTAAAGTATAGAGACTATTATGTTGGTAGACTGATGATCGCGTCTCACTGATCATAGATAATGAGTTATCAAGTCTTCACATAGATATAAATGTTAAGGGTAACTTTATATCGGATTGACCCACCATGAGAATACTACATAGAATGTTATGAAATGTCATAAGTTATTCTCATAGTGATAAAAGGTGTATTCCACCCTTCGAACTGAAACCACTGTGTACCCTAGATGTAGGAGTGTAATACCTTGTTGTCATTCAAACGTTATCCGTAACTGGATAACTATAAAGTTGGTTGATGGGTATCCCACGAATCATGCTGAGGGACATGAGTGACCTAGATGGAATTTGTCCCTCCTACATAACGAGAGATATGTCTATGGGCCCAATATTGAACTAGACAAGGATGTCATACTATGCCTTGTGTTCAATATAGACATGAGGACAAAAGGGTAATTATTCACAAGATATTTATCACAGAAAGGTTAGTCATATCACATGACATTCTTGTGACTTGGGTAACAGTGATGTGTTGCTAGATACCGCTCACTGTTTATAATATTAAGATTAATATTATTACCAACGTCATAAGAACCTACAGGGTCACACACATAAGGACAGTTAAAATGGGAAAAATAAGTGAGACTTATTGCGGGGGGTGCAATTAGTGAAAAACGAATATTGGGCTTGAGAAGTCCAAATTCGTGTGAACTAAAGACTACATAAGAAACTCAATAAATAGAGCCTTATGAAGTTCAGTGCTCGTGTTCTTCAAATTGCGGTGCTCGTGATTCAAAGTGCAGTGCTCGTGATTAGAAGGAAAGCAAAGAACAGTTCTTCAAAGGTAACAATCTATCCCTGATCATGAACCTTCACATGGATCCATTGAAGGAAAATCGAAATTTTAAAATTCCGCTGCGTTTTATCTTTGATATTACGGTATACGATTTCCTTCAGATAGGACATCAACACATAAAATAAAAAGGTAAGGGGATAAGGGATCTCCCTGTCTGAGCCCCCTTTGGGGTAGGAATTCCTGAGAGGGTTGGCCATTAATAAGAATAGCAAATTTCATTGTTTTCACACACTTCATAATAGTTTGCACTAAGGGTCTGGGGAAACCCATGCTGTTCAAAGTAGCTTCAAGGAAGTCCCATTCCACCCTGTCAAAAGCCTTGGCCATGTCAGTTTTGATGCCAACATACCCTGTCTTTCTTTTGGTATGGTCAAGGTAGTGAAATATGTCAGCAGCAATAAGGGTGTTGTTAGTGATAAGTCTTCCTATGATGAAGGCACTTTGATTTTTGCTAATAAAATCAGGGAGGATTGCTTGATTCTGTTAGCCAAAGTTTTTGTTATAATTTTTAAGGACACATTGCATAAAGCTATGGGTCTAAAGTCACTAGGTGTGGAAGGTTTTTTAATCTTAGGAATTAGGCAGATATGAGTGGAGTTGAGCTGGCTAGGATCTCCATTGTTGTTCAGGATGTCAAGAGCCATACTAGAGACATCCTCACCTATAATATCCCAGTAATTATGGTAGAAAAGTGCAGGCAACCCATCAGGACCAGGGGCAGCTAAGGCTTTCAAATCCTTGACTGCTTGATACACCTCCTCTTTTGTGAATTTCTCATCTAGGGTTAGTTTCATGTCAGTGGTTACTCTATCAGCCACTACTAGAACAATGTTGGGGATATCTTGAGTGACTTGTTTAGAAAACAGGTTTTGGAAATGGTTAATCAGGACCTGTTCTATCATATCATCCTCATTATGATTCTGACCCTGGTTGTCTTGTATAGCCTCAATTCTGTTTTTGCTTCTTCTGATATTAGCTTTCATATGAAAATGTTTAGTGTTTTTATCCCCATGTTGAAGCCACAAAGCTCTTGACCGTTGTTTCCACCACATTTCTTCACATTCCAAAATGTCATCAAGCTCCTTCTCTTTGTTTTTTACATGTTCCACCATGTCTTGAGAGCCCATCCTCTCATTGAGTTTTTGGAGTTCACCTTGCAGGGTTTTAATTCTCTTAGGGATGATGGCAAACCTTTTATTCCCCCACCTATGGAGAGCTAGTAAGGTGTTGTTTAGCTTATGGGGGACAGGTCCCCTATTATTTCTCCATTGATTTCTGACAATGTGGTAGTGAGATTCATCTCTAGTCCAAATATGTTCATATCTCATAGGTTTGGGTCTTCTGCTTTGATTTTTCTGAGCTGCATGAGTATTGAAGTCTAGAAGTATGGGGGCATGATCTGATTTGTATTTGAGCAGGTGGGTGTTGGAGTAATTAGGAAAAAGTCTCAGTCAGTCTGAGTTTCCTAGGAATCTGTTAAGTCTCTCTTTAATAAGCTGATGTCCCTACTGATTGTTTATCCAAGTGTAAATGTCACCCTTGTACCCTAAATCCTGCAAATCATAAGAGTTAAGAGTGGATCTAAAAAGAAAGGTTATAGTATTATCAATAGAGTTGCCTCCAAATTTTTCATTATCAGATAAGACTAGATTGAGATCACCAAAAACCAGCCAGTTATTGTTAGTGTGATTGGTTTTTATTTGATTAATGAGATTGTAAGTTAAATGTTTGTTATGGTGCTGGGGGTAACCATAAACCCCAGTTCCTCTCCACTGAATGACATTGTTAGTGTTAGTGACAAGAAAATCAATATAGTTGAAATCCATATCTATTATATCCACATGACAAGTACAATTTTTCCAAAACAACATAAGACCCCCAGATTTCCCTTTATTCCCATTTAACACACAGTCAACAGAGTATAAGCTGTAAGTAGCAGCAAACTTATCCATAATAACATTTGAGGACTTATGCTTTTTAGTTTCCATAAGGAAGATAATGTCTGGGTGATTATTGGCTATGAGCTGGTGGAGAGCTCTCACTGTCCTGGGGTTGCCAAGTCCCTGGAAGTTCCAAGATAATATCTTCATTGTTGCTGGCCAGCCTGTGCTCCCAAGCCTGCCATTGTGTTGGTTTCCATTAGCATTCTACCATCTGTTGGTTCATAGGCCAACTTTAATCGCTTGACTTGGTGAGCATCTTCTATGTTTGTTTTCCCAGCTTTTTCAGACCTCAGGTTGCTTCCTTCAGAGCATGGTATTATGGCTCCCACCTCTCTTTGTTGAGTAGTGTTCTGACTTGTATCCCCATGGCTTGTTTCCTTGCTGGATTGTTCACCTTGTTGCTGATTTTGGTTGTTGTTTATAGGTGTTTGGTTCTGTAGTTTCATAGCTGCTAGTTGTGCTAGTAATGAGGCTGGGACATGAGGGCTGTATTTACCAAAGTTTGGGGATTGAGATGGGTTGCTGTAGTATTTTTTGTCTTTTTCCTCCATCTTCCTTCTACCATATTGGGATGATCTGATCCATGGTCCCAAAGGGGTTGTAGTATCTGTGTTTAGGGCCTGGTTTCTGCAGAGTTTGGCTTCATGACCAACCAGTCCACAGTTAAAGCAAGTTTGTGGCAGCTTTTCGTACCTGTAATCAATCCAGTGTGTTCCATCAGTTGGGTTTCCCACATGGATCCCTGATAGTATTGGCTTGTGAACACTAATTGTTCTTTGAATTTGGGTCATATTGTTGGGGTTTTTGTTGTTGTTATCTGTTAATTGTTGTGTGTTGTTTTCACTGGTGTTGTTTGCAGGTTTGAAGGTTATGATGAAAAACAGAGAAAAGGGCGAGGAGGATGGAGGGTTAAGGGGAAGGTTGGTGCAGAGGAGGCACCCAAGAAGCAGCAAAGAGAAAACCAGAAAAGTGGACAATGGTGAGGGGAAGATACCTGTGATAACACACAAGAGGAAGAAGGCCTTTAGTCATCCACAAGGGAGATAACAACAAAAAACATCATTGTTTTACTGATCTTGAAGAAGGATCTTGAGAGATGAAAGCAAATCTTGGAGCGTTTCTTGGAGCGTTTCTTCCCCCTTGTTCTTTTTATTTTGAGTTTGTTCCAATATATTCTAACTTTGATTATATATATATATATATATATGGGGTTTGCTAACTTAGACCCACCTAAAAACATGAACGTCTAAGTTTGCAAGGTGCACCTTTTCACTTTGGACAAAGAAACCAATTACCACTACTCAAACATGTTATAAATAGAAGGGTAGTTATGTCAATGTCATTTAATTAATTAAAGAAAATAATTAATTGAAGTGGGAAAGTCATGTGTCTTTCAAGCAACCTCATATGTCCGATAAATCAAGTGTTTCATGTTAAGTCATGTGTCCCTTTTTAAAATAAAGTGGGTGTAAATTAGCAAAGTGGGTGCAAATTAAGGAACATTTTAAATGAAAGTTACAAAACTATCCCTCAAGTTACTAGTTTTAAATAATAAATATGAATGATTTTTTTGTCCAAAGTGAAAAGGTGCACCTTTATTATTTATATTTTAATTTTAATGTAATTTTTTGTCTAATGTAATTTTATTGGATACATGATTAGTCGAAACACATAAACCTGCGAATCTTTTCGGTTTAGACCACCTAGCTGTATGCACATAACCCTGCCAAACATTTTGGTCGATAAATGTTGGGAGGGGTTAAGTCCTCAATTTTATTTTGTTGGTGAGTGGTTGATAATTTATTTTTTTGTTATGATGTAATTTTTTTGTCTAATCTAAGCTTTTCATGTAATGGTTTATCATGATTTTAATATAATAAACTCATTTGTTGTAAGTTCTTCAGCAATTCTGCATCTGAATGAGGCGTCCGCTACTTAAGTAGTGGACAACACGACACCATAAATGAAAAAAAAGTAACTATTACGATGGTGGAGAAATTCGATAAAACAACGACAAATTACATTGAGTATGTAGATCGTAAATTAAAAATATAAAATTAAACTAACTAAAATAAATTAAAAACATAACCTAAAATAAACTAAATAAATTGAAAACATAAAATAAACTAATCTAAATTAAGGATCGGATAAATTAACTGGTGCAACTTCATCCTCTGCATCCTCTCCGGGTTTACCATGCAAGCTAGGATTTCATCGACGGTTCTAGGACGGACCATATTTGACAATATATTTGTGACTGATCTAACCAACTAAACGTCCTAGTCATTAGGTCCCTTCTTGATGTATTGGTACTGATAGAAAATAGAAAACATTCTTCTCACATCTCCATCGTTTGCAAGTTTCACTTGGGTGAAGACAACGGTTTCGTTTGAACTCTCAGACGAACGACGATACTGGATCTCGGTTACCTTCTTTGATCGCGGTAGTGGAGAAGGCTGTTGAGCTGGTGCTTCAGATCAGACAGTGTAACACCAACGTGGACCCTAAAAGAATTTGGTTTCTCGTAGTTGTAGTATACTACAACTAGGTGGGTGTTTGGTTGACACTACAAGAATTAAGACATTTTGCAGCGACTTTTTTCCAACAACAATAAATTTGTTGGTAAAAATATACATGTAACAACAATATTTTTAAGTCGTTGCCATTAGCAAAAAATGATTTCAACAAGTTCATTATTGTTGGCAAAAATGACTTGTCCAAATGACAATTAAAGTCGTTGGAAATAATATAACTTTTTGGCAACAACATTATTTGTCGATGCGAATAATGTAATTTTGACAACAATATAATTTGTGGCTAAAGAATTTATTTTTTTTTTGGCAAAAAACATAACTTCATGTTGGAAAAAATAAAATCAGATCTTATATCTTATAAAATAGAACAAGTAAAATATAAAATATAAAACATATAACATTTTCATTTATTATTAGTCTATGCTATATATTATTTAAATTGCATATATATATATATATATATATATATATATATATATATATATATATATATATATATATATTTTGTACAAAAAATTAATTTTTTAATGTTTGTCAAATTAAGATTAAATATAATATTATTTATTTTCAAATAGGAAGAGATTGATGCTTTGTACCACAGAAGAAAAAAAAGGAAGAGAGTTTCTTAATATTAAAAAAAAAAAGGATTTGTGTTATTATTATGATTTCATCCCACGTCATTGATATTGGATAAACATGAGCATTAAGTTAGTTTTATAGGTAGTGCCTCTTTAAAAGAAAGTTATGGAGTTAGTGGATAGTAACCGTATATATCCATGACTTAGGCGTGAAGGTGGTGGTGATCTTTAAATAATTGACATGGATCACTATCAATTCCATACAATATAAATTTTGGTGACATCTTATTTATATAGTTGTTTCACTTCTAAAATTATTTGACAATGAACAACAAAATCTGCACACCTTCAAGACATGCATATTTCTTCTATGACATGATTCAACACTTTTTATTTCTTTTCATATCTACACCCATGCTGGTAAAAAATTTAAGGTTTGCAAATTGAATTCTATATCTCTTCAACTAATTAATTACTCGTAGAACCATTCATTATACATCCATTTTTTTTTTTTTGCATCAACATATCATTGCAGGTGTCAAGTTGGAAAGAGCCTAAAGAAAATTGAGGAAAAAAATAAAGATGATAATTAACTTTACCTAACAAGTAACAACCCAATGTTAGCATTTCAAGATTTTTTTTTTGAGAAGCATCTCAAAATTGTCAAACTTAAGGAGAAGAAGAAAGTGTTCCCAGTAAAATGAGATGAGAGAGGGCAAAGTTGAAGGAGGGAGGTGGTTTATTCCCCCTCTAAGCTAATTGACCTTTTTTTTTTAATCTAATGGAATGAAAAAATTAAATAAAATTTGGTGTCTGTAAATTAATTTTAAAATACTACATATAATTAATTTAAATAAATTTGTATATTCACCATATCATTTAAAATTCCGTAAAAAAAAAAGAAGATTTGATTTGTCTATAAATTATTTCATTTCAAGATTGGAAAATAAAAACCGGTTCACTTGTTGATCAAAAAAGATTTGAAAAATAAAACATGTTATATATGGCAGCGACTTTAATTGTTAAGAAATGTTACATATGATAGCAAAAGAATGTTTCTAATGGCAGCGTTAATTGTTGTTGTGAAAACATAAGCAACGGCAGCGACACTAAATGTTGTTGCAAAACTTTTTGCAACGGCACTTATCGCAACGATATGCAGCGACTTTTTATTCGTTGGAAAAAGTAACTTTGCCAACAACTTAAGAATTTTACCAAGGACTTTTGTCGCTGCAAAATATCATTTATCTTGTAGTGTGATATTCTAAAACATCCATTTTTTTGTTGAGTTGGTGTGTGAATGAATGAATGGGTGAATGAAAAAATGAGAGACACACACCCCTATTTATACATGTGCCGGTGTGTGTACACATAAAATATACGTCTGCTACGTAAGCCACGAACACCCTACGCAGGACATCCGCTACTTAAGTAGAGGATGATCAGTGGTCAGATTTTTTGTGGTCATTGTGACAGTCATGGTCAAGGACGGTGGTGGCGATTGATTGGTAGTCGATGTGGCTGGTTATTTGATTGATCCGGCCAATGGAATTCAAGTTCAAACTCTATAAACTGAAGCCTTTCATTAATCTATTCTCATTCTCTCATCTCTTCTCATTCTCATTTCTCTCATATTGTTTTAGTGCTTTAGTGTTTTTTTAGTTTACAATTTTTGTAGTTTTGTTATTTTAGGCGTAAGAGGCCTCAATGTCTGTCGTCAAATAATCATAAAGATCGTACGCATATTCTTTGAAGGCGGCGATTGAGATCATTATATTATTCGACGGAGGACTTTTTGAGGCCTAATAGGATTATTATGATTATTCGAAATGAATCCAACCTTTTTTACTTTTACCACTAGGAGGAGACATAGGAGGTGGTGGTGGTTATGGAGGAGGGGGAGGAGTAGGCTTCTTCTAGGGAGTTTCCCAAAAGTGGTTGGAAACCCCCCACCCCAAGACTGATCATTATGATTATTCAATTTGTTTTTGTATTTCTTTAAAATGTAATTTTTTTTAATATATGTTATTTATTGTTGAATGTAATTGGACCGGGTAAAAATATAAGGGGTGTATTTAGCAAGGCCCAAACATTGTTTAAATGATCTAGATAATGGCCCAATAGCAACAACCCAATATATAAATAGAATCTAGCCCAATTACGCCAGAGGTCGCGACATACAGGCAAGATATTCATCTTTGGCAAGGCGAGGGGGAGAGACGCCCATAACCCCATGATCCCACGATCTATAAATGTAACCATATTTCTCCCATTATTTATTTCGTTCATCCCCATCATCCTTATGAACAGGAACACGATTTAGAAGGAGGAACAACGATTCAACCCACTACCCATGATCAACATGTAAATAGGCATGTGATTAATGTATAGGAGGACAATGTAGTGGCACAAATAGAGGAAAAAGGCGGGAAGATTTCCCTCCTTATGTAATCTATAAATACCTATGATCTTATTAAAAAAGACCGATAATTTTTGCTATTGACAGTCCATATTAATTACTTTGCATACCCCTTTAAGTGTTCACCAGGATATTTTGGCGCCCACAGTGGGGCTGCGGTAAAACGAAGCCTACCAACTAGAAAGAACGTGAAATTGCAAGTGAAGATTCAGCCATATCAGGAACTCCAAATCATGGAGCAGCCACGCTGCAAACTGTAGTTGAAGAGATTAGAAGCTTGCAAAGGAAAATAGCAACAATTGAAAAGGAGCAGGCAGAGCAAAATGTAGATTCTGATGATGAGAGTATCATTGAGTCTCAGTCCCTTCGTCAAGCACTCTGGGATTCCAAAGTCCCAGACAACTTCAAATCACCACACTTACCAATCTTCGACGGAAAGACTGATCCTTTGGAGCACTTGATGGCTGTTGGAACCCAAACCGCCATCATTGGAGCACCAGAACACCTTAGGTGCAAGCTCCTTTCAGAGACATTCAAAGACGCTGCTTTGCATTGGTATATGAACTTGCCCAAGAACTCTATCGAAAGTTATGCTGACTTTCACAAGAAGTTCATACACCAATTCGCAATTCGCCAAAATTACGCTGAAACTCTTCGAGAGTACCTCGCTAGATTCAGCGAAGCAACAATTAAGGTGTCAAATCCAAACCAGGAGATGTTTGTTGCCGCTTTCCACAACGGTTTGAAGGTAGGACACTTTAATGTGTCGCTAGCACAAAAACCCGCTGCTTCAATGCAAGAAGTCATCAAGAGAGCTAGCTTCTACATCAAAGGCGAAGAGATCAATGTGGAGAAACGCTCAAGGGACGCCAAAGAGAAATATATGAGAAGTAACAACAACAAGGGGCAAAACTCACAACCCCAACGCAACTGGAAAAACAACGATACCCAAAGCAGGGATATCGTAGTAAGCCTTACTACCCTCCCAACAAAGGGCAGATTGCCCTTCAAAAAAAATTCCGTACCTACCCAAAGGCGAGGGCGATGGAGGGAGCAAGGGTGAAAAGCACAGAGTGGCGGTCAACATTCTCTCAGGAGGATTCGCATGAGGAGGTGAATCCAACTCCGCCAGAAAACGCTACGTCAGGCGTTCAAGGTTTGAAATCTGCTCAGTGGAAATTCGACCTTCCCCCATACTCTAGAAATCTCGTTCAACGCAGAAGATGGACGAGATGTTACACCACATGATGATGATCCCTTGGTGATACAACTGCAGATCTTGAACTGTGACGTAAAGAGGGTCCTTATTGATTCAGGAAGCTCTGCATATATCTTGTATTGGGATGCGTTTAAAGCAATGCGGTTATCTTATGAACAGCTAAAACCTTACTACGGCTCGCTAGTAGGGTTCACGGGAGAACAAGTTGATGCCATGGGGCACATCACATTGTACACTACCTTTGGAGAAGGAGAGAACTCCAAAAAATTCAAGGTTAGATATTTAGTGGTAAAAACACCTTTAATCTCATACAATATTATTATTGGGAGACCTGCGTTCAATACACTAGGCGCGATCATGTCTACCTTATATTTGGCGATCAAATACCCGTTAAATAACGGCAAGATAGAAGTAGTAAAAGGAGATCAAGCATTGGCGAGAAAGTGTTATGAGTCAATCTTGAAGATAAGGCACAAACCAACAAATCCCAACTCGCCCCAGAGAGCGGAGAGCGAACTAACGGAGTAAACATGGTTAGAATCACATATATGAATCCTAGGAAAGAATTCCAGGACAGAAGAGTCAGCCCCATTGAAGACCTGAAGCAAGTCCAGATAGGCGAGCAGTCACATCAAACAACCAACATTGGAACAAGTCTCCAACCAGCAGAGAAAGAAAGAATCATCACCATATTGCGCAACAACAGAGATTTGTTCGCATGACAACCGTCTGATATGCCCGGGATTGATGAGAATGTCATCACACACAAGCTATCAATCTCGTCAACCACCAAATCTGTAGTTCAGAGGAAAAGAAAGGTGGGAGAAGAGCGAAGAGCCGCCATAACGGAGGAAGTGGCCAAGTTGAAGGAAACAGGGTTCATAGAGGAAATTAAGTACCCCACCTGGTTAGCAAACATGGTGATGGTAAAAAAGACGAACGACAAATGGAGAATGTGTGTAGATTTTACAGACCTGAACAAGGCCTCTCCAAAGGACCCATACCCGCTACTAAACATTGATAGGCTGATTGATGGAGCATCAGGGTACAAAACTCTAAGTTTTATGGACGGTTACTCTGGATATAACCAAATCAAGATGAACCCCATGGACGCGCAACACACCGCCTTTATGTCCAACACCTACAATTACTTCTACAATGTTATGCCATTTGGCTTGAAGAATGTAGGAACAACTTACCAGCGACTGATGGACAAAGTATTTGCGGAACAAATAAGGAAAAACCTGGAAGTCTATATTGACGACATGGTCGTAGAAACGGAAGAAGAGGGTGAGCATGATAAGGATTTGGCTGACATTCTAAAGTCAGTCAGAAAATACAACATGAGGCTTAACCCGGCCAAGTGTTCCTTTGGAGTGCAGGCTGGTAAATTTCTAGGGTTCTTACTCACGCATAGAGGAATAGAGGCGAATCCAGACAAGTGCCAAGCCATCATCAATATGAGAATCCCCACTTCCGTTAAAGAGGTACAATAAGTAATAGGGCAAAAATCAGCATTGTCTAGGTTCCTATCTTGCGCTGGCGAGAAGGCGTGTAACTTCTTCGCCACCTTGAGGAAAAGCGAGAGATTCACGTGGAGCCCTCAATGTGAGGAAGCATTTCAGAAGTTAAAGGTATTTTTAGCTTCACCTCCCATCCTTACTCGCCCCGAACAGGGCAAAACATTGTACCTTTACCTAGCAGTATCTGAAAGAGCGCTCAGCTCGGCGCTCGTTCAAGAAATTGAAGGAGAAGAGAAACCCATTTACTTCATAAGTAGAACCTTGAGAGGAGCAGAGACGAGGTATCAGAAAATTGAGAGATTATCATTAGTCGTGGTGATAATGGCCAGAAAGTTGAGGCAGTACTTCCAGAGTCATCAAGTTGTGGTGAAAACACACTATCCCATCAAGAACGTGCTACATAAGCCTGATTTAGCAGGGAGAATGGTGGCATGGTCAGTATAGCTGCAAGAATTTGACATCACATACATGCCAAGAGGAGAAATCAAGTCTCAAGCATTGATAGATTTCGTGCTCGAGTTAACAAATCCTCCAAGTGAAAATGACCCCCAACCATGGACTCTTTCCGTGGATGGCTCATATAACTTAAGAGGCAGTGAAGCGGGAGTGGTCTTGGAAGGGCCAGAAGGAGTACTCATTGAACAATCACTGAGGTTCGCCTTTAAGGCGAGCAACAACCAGGTGGAGTATGAAGCATTGATAGCCGGAATGAAGTTGGCTAAGGAAATGGATGTTGGAGTAAGCCCTAAAAGCCAATCTATTTGATAGCATTTGCTTTTGTATTGTGACATGATTTATATATATTAAATATATATAATAAGGCATTTCTTTATTATGTTTGTTTTCCAAAATTATAAAGTCCCTAGAATAGATTGTTCATGTAATGAAACATTAAGTGAGACTTAATCGTGAGATTACATTAACTTAAGAACACTATTCTTAAAGTATCCGTAGTCAAGCTTTAATATGAAATGGGATAACATTAAATCATAGAGACTATTATGTTGGTAGAATGATGATCACGTCTCACTGATCATAGATAATGAGTTATCAAGTCTTCACATAGATATAAATGTTAAGGGTAACTTTATATCGGATTGACCTACCATGAGAATACTGCATAGAATGTTATGAAATGTCATAAGTTATTTTCATAGTGATAAAAGGTGCATTCCATCCTTCGACCTGAAACCACTGTGTACCCTAGATGTAGGAGTGTAATACCTTGTTGCCATTCAAACGTTACCCGTAACTGGATAACTATAAAGTTGGTTGATGGGTATCCCACGAATCATGCTGAGGGACATGAGTGACCTAGATGGGATTTGTCCCTCCTACATAACGGGAGATATGTCTATGGGCCCAATATTGAACTAGACAAGGATGACATACTATGCATTGTGTTCAATATAGACATGCGGACAAAAGGGTAATTATGCACAAGATGTTTATCACAGAAAGGTTAGTCAGATCACATGACATTCTTATAACTTGGGTAACAGTGATGTGTTGCTAGATACCACTCACTGTGTATAATATTAAGATAAATATTATTGCCAACGTTATAAGAACCTACAGGGTCACACACATAAGGACAGTTAAAAGGGAAAAATAAGTAAGACTTATTGCGGGGGTGCAATTAGTGAAAAACGAATATTGGGCTTAAGAAGTCCAAATTCGTGTGAACTGAAGCTCACATAAGAAACTCTATAAATAGAGCCTTATGAAGTTCAGTCTCTCACACTTTTGGAGAAATTCTCCTAATTCGTATTTGAGAAATTCTGAATTTCTCTAAACCCTAATCCGCTCAAGTTCCCTCATTCTTCATCCAAGAACGGCTAGCACCGAAGGTTGAAGGTTCCTGTTCGTGTGGACTAAGTGGAGGCGCTGCAATTGTGGTGCTCGTGATCAATTGAAGGTTCTTGTTCGTGATCATACGGTGTTTCTTGTTCGTGATCGAAAGGCAGTTCGTGATCGAAAGCTCCTTGTTCGCGAAAGAAAGCATCAGTTCTTCAAGGTAACAATATATTCTTGACCATGATCTTTCACATGGATCCATTGAAGGAAAATAAAATTTTAAAATCCGCTGCGTTTTATCTTTGATAAACATTTACGTTTTCCTTCAATGGAGGGATAGGAGCTGAAAGCACAAAGCGACTTACAACTGGTAGCCAACCAAGTGGCGGGGGAATTCCAAACCAAAGACCCTCAGCTACCCAAGTACTTAGAAAAAGTCAAGAAAATGGCAAAGCACTTCGCCACGTTTGAGCTAACATATGTCCCAAGGGAGCAGAATTCACGGGCGGATTTACTTTTACTACAAGAAACTTGACATATAGCTACAGCGAAATTTGGTTGGCAAAGGTAAAAAATCTGTGGGTATAAGCTGTAAAACCTATACCCGAGCGTTTTGTTCCGTCTACTTTATCATGCCAGCATAAAAAGTCAGGTAACCACCGCACTGTTATTCAAGAAATTTAAAATCACCAAGCATAAATGAACTGGCAGTAGGGATGGTGGTAGAAGAGGAGGACTGGCGAAGCCCCATAATCAGATATTTGCAAAGAGATGTTCTTCCTCACGAGAAAGATGAGGCAATCAAGATAAGAAAAATGGCGGCATGGTACACAATGGTGGGAGATAAATTATATAAGAGAGGTTTTTCAACTCTCATGCTATGGTACGTAAGTGATATGGAGGTAAGCAGAATTTTGAACGAGATACACGAAGGCTCATGTGGGAGCCACATTGGGTCCAGATCGCTAGTAGGAAAGGTAATGAGAGTTGGGTTTTACTGGCCCAACCTGCATGACGACGCAGCCAGACACGTAAGGACTTGCGACAAATGTCAGCGTTACTCAAACCTGCATCACGCCCCGGGCGAACCTTTGAAATCAGTATTATCCCCTTGGCCATTTTACATGTGGGGGTGGATATCCTAGGTCCTTTTCCCACATCCTCGGCACAAGCAATATGGATCATCGTGACGGTTGACTACTTCACCAAATGGGTGGAAGCGGAGCCGGTATCAAGCATATTAGCGGATCAGGTAAAGAAATTCTACTGGAACAAGATTATCTGCACATTTGGGTTGCCCAAATATATCGGCTCAGATAACGGCACCCAATTCTCCAGCGAAAAAGTAGTGGAGTACTGCAGAGAGAAGGGAATCCAAAACACCTTCTACTTTGTGGAACACCCTCAAGCCAATGGGCAAGCAGAATCAACAAACAAAGTCATCCTCAGGGCTCTAAAGAGAAGGATCAACTCCAAACAGGAGATTTGGGTGGAGCACCTCCCTGGAATATTGTGGTCGTGTCATACAACGCTCCAATCTTCAACAGGAGAACCGCCCTTCACAATGGTTTATGGCGCAGACGCTATGATCCCAATAGAGATACAGCCTCCAAGTTGGAGGAGAGATACTTTGACATTGTAGGAGAACAGTGCCGCATTGGAAGAAAGCTTAGATCTACTCCCATAATTAAGGGAAAAGACTCACTTCAAGGAGTTTTACACCAAGCAAAGGGCGGCAAGAAAATACAACACCAGGGTCATTCCAAGGAAATTCAAAGAGGGTGACCTGGTGCTGAAGAGACCTATGGGCAGAGATAAGGGAGGAAAGATGGTAGCAAATTGGGAAGGACCTTTCAGAATTCACGAGGCCTTTGAAGAAGGAGCTTACAGGTTAGAAACAATGGAAGGTGATGTCATGCCTAGGACCTAGAACATCTCCAACCTGAGATTCTACTACAGTTAAGCGGAATGGTTAGTGAGTGATCTCGCCAAGGCGAAATCACGTTTATTTTTTATTTCTGATACATTAGGATAAATTACATCTTTAAAAATGTATTCCAAGTTTATATATGTACTAAAATCGAAGAAGCTGGTGAATAAACAACAGTGGGATACTCTTTTCTCTTGCAATAGCAAGAGTTTTTATTGAGGCCCGCCTTTTTCAGAAAAGATTACAGTGTGTTATCTAATTATTTTATTTATGAGCTTTCAGCAAAATTACAAAAAAATGGATCAACGTTGTGTAAGCCCAAAGGCCTCAGCCACAAAGAAATTAGCACCATCATGTAAGTCTAAGACTTTAATGTGTGAATTATTAAGGCCGCCATGTAAGTATAAGGTTTTGGCGAGCTAAAAAAAATCTGGTAAAAAAGAAATATATAATACCAGCACCATCATGTAAGTCTAAGGCTTTGATGTGTGAATTATTAAGGCCGCCGTGTAAGTCTAAGGCTTTGGCGAACTAAAAAAAATATGGTAAAAAAGAAATATATAATACCAACACCATCATGTAAGTCTAAGGCTTTGATGTGTGAATTATTAAGGCCTCCATGTAAGTCTAAGGTGTTGGCGAGCTAAAGAGTCTGGTAAAAAAGAAATATGTAATACCAGCACCATCATGTAAGTCTAAGGCTTTGATGTGTGAATTATTAAGGCCGCCATGTAAGTCTAAGGCTTTGGCGAGCTAAAAACAAATCTGGTAAAAAAGAAATATATAATACCAACACCATCATGTAAGTCTAAGGCTTTGGTGTGTGAATTATTAAGGCCTCCATGTAAGTCTAAGGTGTTGGCGAGCTAAAGAGTCTGGTAAAAAAGAAATATATAATACCAGCACCGTCATGTAAGACTAAGGCTTTGACGAGTGAAAATATGAAAACCGTGTAAGTCTAAGGCAGCGGTTACAAAAAAATGCAAGCACCACCATGTAAGTCTACGGCTTTGGTGAGTGTAATTATCTGGTAAAAAATAATTATATAATACCAGTGCCTTCATGTAAGTCTAAGGCTTTGACGAGCGAAGTTATCAACACCGTCATGTAAGTCTAAGGCTTTGGCGAGCTAAATTGTCAGGTGGGCGAAAAAAGCGTCACCAGAAGTTTGTTCGAGAAATCAAGGGCGGGCCATCATAAAATATAACATCTCGCCAAAGAAGAAAGGTATTTTTTATTAGTCCTCATCAAGGTACGACAAATATATTTATAAACATGCAAACAAGCAGGAAATAGAATGCTAGAAAGTAGAAACATTCAATAATGGAAAAGTTCTATTAAATTCATTGAACAAGGTTTATTATTACATAATAGTCTTAGAATCTAATAAAGCCCTGCAATTTGAGCTAGATTTATTATTACATAATAGCCTTCAGATTTAACTACATCCTTGCTCTATTAACAAGGTTCATTATCATAACAAACCCTAAAATCTAACAAGAACCAGGCTCTGGTGCCTCCTCCACCACAAGGGTTTTTAACGCCGGTTTCCATCATTACAAAGGGATCCGGGCTCAGACTTCTTCTCCGTCACAGAAGTTAGCTTGGATCCCACTGTTACTTGGGAGAGTTCTTGATCTGAATCCCAATATTCGTCTTCGGGGTTATAAGTCCTCAAGAATTCAGCATAGTCTGAGTCAGCTTTGTCAGAGTCAGAGGCCTCCACCTCCTTGATATGACGCTTAGACCTTTTGGAATTTTTACTTATGGCCTTGTTAGAAGGGGAAGTTTTGGAAGATTTGGGTTTGGAAGGAAGGAGTTTGGAGGAGTTAACCCTAGGACTTCTACGCGTTGGAGCAACGCTTTGTTACTTGGAAAATTATCCATGATTTCAAAATAAAAGAGAGAATGAAGATAGAAGGAGTTGTTGAGTGTGAAGAATTATAAAAGGGATTGCCCCCTTTTATATAGAAACCCAAACCCTAATAAGATAAGCATGAGCACATTACTCAAGGCAAAACAGTTATTATCTTTGACTTGACTATTTTGGGAAGTGCATTTGGGTGCAATTTTTGAGGGAGTGGGAGAGATTAGGAGCAGAATTAACTGCAATTTCCGTTACAAACGTAACGCCTTAAAAATAAACATGCATAACAAAAATAAAACGTAAGGCGAGGACAGTATAACACAAATGATAATTAAATGAAGAGAAACAAGTGTTTGAGAATAAGCGCCAAGAGGCGACAACAAATGTTACACATTCAAATTACAAAATGAAGGCGCGCAAGCTTAAAAGGAAACAACAGAAGCAGTACAGAAAGATTAAGTAGAACCAGGGGGAACGTAGGGAACCAGCTTTCCATCCACTATCTAGTTGAGGGCGTCCAGCTCGCCCAACTTGGCGGCCTCAACCTCAGGGAAGACGACCTTCATCTGCTCTACAGTATACTTAAACCCGTCGTCGTACTGGGACCCCAAGTCCAATTCTAAGTTCCCCACCTTAGTGGCGAGGGCATCTACCTCCTTGGACAACTCATCACGTCGAGAGTCAGCCTCATTCTTCTCTTTGGTCGTTGTGGCGAGTTATTCCTCCAGGGACTTCGCCTTCTCCCTCAGAGTAGTCACCTCATCCACAAAAACCTTCTTTTCCTCGGCCCACTCACCTTCCTTAACCTTCACAGCTTCCTTCACCGCTTCATCCCGACCAGCCCTCATCTCCTTTATGTCACCCTTAAGCTTGGTCTTAGTGGCGGCATACTCCTTTTCAAGAGACGCCAGATGCTCGTCCACCGTCTTCATCTTGTTCCTCGCCTCTATTAGCTCAAGCTCTTGGCGAGAAGAGAGGAAGTAGCTAAGCATGGCATCCTGAACGTGGTGATCCATGGATGTCTTCCTCAAATCATCAGAACTGACATCAGTGAGGGGCGAGGGATTAACATACTTCTTGAATCCCTCATCAACAAAGGACAGAGAGTCAAAATATTTAGCCCAAAAGCTTGGGGGCGAGTTACCCTTCTTGTTCTTCTTCTTTGGGTTGGCAGGGCAGCAGTTAATGAAAGGGGCAGCATCTTTGGTCACCGCCTCCAGGTCGGCATGACTTTGGCTGCTTCCGCTAGAGTGAGGAGGCGGTAAACCCCTACTTCTCGGCATCCTTTTCCTTCTAAAGGGCTCTTCTAGATTATCCCCCTCCTCTTCAGCATTGGCGGTCTTTTTCTTAGGGATCTCAATTGTGATCCGCTTCGAATCCTCTTGATTCTTCCTCTTAGAGCCCTTAGGACCGCTCTCATCTATCACCAGTTGTGATAGGAAATCCGTGGAGGTGGCAGCAGCGGCCGCCTTAGCTTTTTCTTCTCTGGCCTTCAAAACCAAAGTCATCCTCGCCTCATTTGAGAGAGTCGACATAGAAGCTACAAAGCCAAACACATGAAAAGCATAGTCAGTAAAACAATATTAGCGCTTGCGAAAAATACATAGCGAGAAAAGAAAAAGATGAGAAGTTACTTACACAGATATTCCCCAAGAGAATTAGGGTTCGTTTCTCTGGCGATCAGGTCACTAGAACCCATCACCTGATTTATAACCAATCAGATTTTAGTTATACAAACACCAATTAGGTAATTCCAAATATAAATTATATTAAAATAACATAATCTAAAATATGTTTTAGCATCCAAAAAGACTAATTAAAAATCTTATTGCTTGTTGCAACAGTTAGTTCTTATTTTAGTAAAGTGTAGCTAGGCTGTCACTTTCTCGCTCATAATCGTTGAGACTCTCCACCCTAGTTCCCCTTATGAGCCGGGGGGCTGGAGACCAGTAGAAAGGGAACAAGGGTTTCCCAGATTCATTAAACATAAGTTCCGGACACCCTTCCCCACAACGGAAACGGACAAAAGTGTCCCTATAATTTTTTAAGTTGGAGGCGAACAAGTTGAATCGCCCCCGGTTGGGTTGACTACTAATGGAAATGAGAGAGTGGGGAGAAACATTTTTAACTTGGAGGAAACAAAAGAAAGCCCCTACAGTGGGAACTAGATTCAAGTTATTGCAGACAACTTCGAAGGCCTTCACAAAGGCCCAACTATTGGGATAAAGTTGACGAGGGGCGACATTCATGGCCGTCATGACCTGACTCTCAAAAGAAGAAAAAGGAAACCAGAGATTTAGAGTTTGAAGGACGTGTGTGTACATATAGAAGTAATGTGGCTCTTGAGTATTGACAGTGGTCACATACTCATCTACAATAGCAGGGTCGACCATAACACGGTTCTCGTCCCTAGCACCAGACACTTTGATAACTTTCCTAAAGGTAGACACAAACTCGTGAGAAGTAAACCTAGAAGAAACCTCCATTGATGTAGAAATCGTAGGGACATAGTCTGCAACAATTAAAGAGCGATTGTTAGGGTTTCGGGAGTAAAACGAAGACGGAGAGATAACGACACAATCGCTATCACTACCACTACTATCACTACTCCCAGAGTCGAAATCACTAGAATTAACTTGAAATCTGAATAGTTCCGTAAAATAACCACTCATATTTAGGGTTCCATTAGCCCTAGTATAATGGGCACGAACTTGACGTTCCCAATCAGAGCCCACATGGTGAGTTACCAAGGGTTAATCCTTTGCACCGCTAAGTTCGCGCAAAAGAACCATGTTTAAACCAAAAATAAAACAATTAGGGAAAAGGGTAAGAAACAAAAAATACCTTGAAGAGATTAGACAGTTGAAGAGCGGAAAATCGGAGGAAATGGAGTATTAGCGAGTTTTTCGCTAAGAAATCCGGTAGAATGAGAAAAGACTAGATCTGAGATAAACCAAGAAATTTGAGGAAGTGAAAGTCTGAAATTTGGAAAAAGTGTTGAAGAAGAAAGGATGATGTATTTATAGGCGAAAAACCATCAGTGAAGTGGAACCGTTCAGTTATTCATTGGATAAAACAATGTCTCGAAACGCGTGTCAGCGTGGGTAACACGTTTGTGACAGTTGGCAAAATTGAAATTAAAGTGGAAGAAGAAACATTTAGTATCTCGCCTATGGCGTGGTATCTCAACGCCTTTGGCATATCACAAAAAACTTCTCGCCTTAGGGCGTGGCATCTTGTTCGCCCAAAGAAAGAGGCGAAACTCGATGTATTTCCTTATTAAATTATTATTTGTTAACATATATGTAAGCAAGAAATTAAGAAAGGAAATACACTTCATTCATTCAAAGGAAAGGTACAATAAGGAAAATACATGGAAAGGAAAATTACTGAAAGAAAAAGAACAATTGCAACTACATCAAAACAACTAAAGCATCTAAACTTCAGGAGCGGCATCCAAAGCCATGGTCTGCATGTCTTCCAGGGCACGCTTGTATCTCTTGGTCTTCACCAAATCTTCATTAATCTTTTTGAGCCCTTCTCCTAACTTCTTTGTGTTGACTTCAAGACGAGCAAGATCACGGCGCTTAGTCAACATAATGGCAATCTCATCTTTGTTACTCACGCGGAGCTCTTCCTTCTTCTTGGCTAAAATCTTCAATTCATCTTCCAAATCCTTCATACGATGCGTCACCGCCTCCTCTTCGGTAAAGGCCAAGTTCAGGAGCTCCTCATGAACTCTCATGCTCTCTTTTAGACGTCAGGTCTGGTCAAACATATCAAAAACCATCTCGTGATGGAGATAGTGAACATCCTCAACATATTCAATGAAAGCGGCATCAGAAGTTAAGCCATCTTTGAGATGCATCACTCTCTCGAGGAAGCGTAGTTCTAATTGGTCGGAAAAATCATCCACCTGGTCATTCAGATCATCTATGTTATGGCGAACTAGCCTTTTAGAGCCTTAATGGTTCTGACCACGGAAGATTCGAGGACGAAAGTTGGGGAATCCATAGTTATATTAAAAAAAGTAATATGAAAAAAGTTGTGTGACAGAAACAACTCAATGACGTCTTATTTATAGTACTCACTGCTAACAGGAGAAAACGTATCGTGGGACACATACAGGCCCGGAAAGTTCGCCACGCAAGGAAACAATTATCAGCGGGAAATTCGCTCATTATCCCCACATCGCCTCCACTAAGCCTCGTGCTTGGGGGGCTGTGGACCGGGTAAAAATATAAGGGGTGTATTTAGAAAGGCCCAAACATTGTTTAAATGATCAAGATAACGGCCCAATAGCAATGGCCCAATACATAAACAGAATCTAGCCCAATTACGCCAGAGGGCGTGACATACCGGCGAGATATTCATATTTGGCAAGGCGAGGGGGCAAGACGCCCATAACCCCATGATCCCATGATCTATAAATGTAACTGTTATTCTCCCATTATTTATTTCGTTCATCCCCATCATCCTTATGACCAGGAACACGATTTAGAAGGAAGAACAATAATTCAACCCACTTTCCCCATGATCATCATGTAAATAGGCATGTCATTAATGTATAAGAGGAGAATGTGGTGGCACGAATAGAGGAAAAAGGCGGGAAGATTTCCCTCGTTATGTAATCTATATATACCTATGATCTTAATGAAGAACAAGACCGATAATTTATGCTATTGACAGTCCATATTAATTACTTTGCATACCCCTTTACATGTTCACCAGAACAATAATGAATTGTAATGTTATAATAAAAATATGTATGTCATATGTTATCATAATTTGTTACAAATCTCTAAATCTGTTATTTTTAGCTTTCAAATGATCGTACGCTACATATGTAGCGGACACCTAAACGGAATAGTGGCGTTTAGTATGGTGTGGGCGCTAACTGGTTCAAAACAAAGCAATTTTAACACGTCCGTCAGTTGAGTCACGGACACGATTCCGCTACTTAAGTAGCGGACAAGGGTAGTTTGGTAATTTCGTAAGGTGCGCCCCAGAATCCGTAGGGTGGCAAAAGTAAAAGTCAAATAAAAATTGGTTAGACCCGACGGACCAACCCGCCTAAGGATGGAAAAACGGGTCAAACCCGTCGGGTCGACCTATTTAACCCGCCATTTTTGGCAGGGTGGGTTGACATTTTCAATCCGCAAAAGTGGCGGGCCCCATCCTGCCTAACCCGGAAAAAACACGGGACGACGATGGGCGGGTTGACCCGTCGGGTTTAACCACATTCTTTTTTTATAAAAGTTTCAGCCTATTACAAATGGATTTCTATATTTCGGTCCAATTAACCTAATTTACATTTTAGCGTTGTTGTTGATTTGGATTGAAGAATAATTATAGTTTATTGTTTACTTTTGGTGGTGTGCATTTAAACATTGAATTCAAGTTTTGTTTGTTTTGGATTTAAACCGAGTATTTTCATAAGGTTTTATTATGGTTTCTTTGATTTTATAAACTATGGATGTTTGAAGTTTTGATTGATAATTTTAATTTTTGGTCACCTTGTTGGCTTATAATTATATTTTGATTTTCTTGGATGGTTATTAATTTTATTTTATTCACAAATTGTTATGATATTTTTGCGAATTTATCGATTTTTTTATTTTTATTTTATTGACGGGGCACTCCCGCCAACCCGCCGCCCGCCAAGAAAAGGGGCGGGGTGAGATTTTCAACCCACCACCACTAGTTAGCCCGCCCTGCCCCGCCCCTTTTTAGACGGGTTAATGACGGGGCAGGACGGGACGGGGCGGGTTGACCCTTTTTGCCATCCCTAAACCCGCCCCACGTCGTGGCGTCCCATTTTTTTGCGGGTTAGACGAGATGGAACCCACTACTTGCGGATTAAAAATGTCAACCCATCCCACAAAAAATGACGGGTTAAATGGACCAAACCCGAAGGACTTGATCCATTTTGGTATGGATCGGGATTGTGTGACTTTTTAGTGGGAAAGTCACATAACTTTGGGTTATTTTGGACTGTTCGATGAATATACGATATCACAGATTTTGACACCTGTCCAAGTTTCTTTTTCTTAAAAAGAAAAAATAAAGAAAGAAAAGATTACAGCATCAGAAAAAGACAGAGATCCATTTTCCAAACAAGTAAATGGGTTTTGACGGGAAGAACGAAACTCAGTTCCAAGGGTTTTGACGATGAAGGATTCTGAAATATTATAACAGCGATATTTTGTGACTTTCCCATTTTTACTCTCAAAAACTGTCAACAACACACAATGGAGTTGGAGACGAAGAATCACATGGTGATGCAATATCTTCCTCATGAATTGATCGTCCAAATTCTGTTGAGGTTACCCGTGAAGTCTCTTATCCGATTCAAATGTGTTTGTAAGTCTTGGTTTTCTATTATCTCTGATTCTCATTTTGCAAATTCGCAATTTCAACTTACTGCTTCAACACACATTCATAGAGCTCTGTTCATATCAAATACATCACCTTTTGAAACTCGATCTATAGATTTAGAAGCATCTCTTGACGATGATACTACTTCTGTTTCACTCAACCCTAATTTTGTACCTTCTGAACCTTTTTCTTATATTGAAATTAAAGGTTCATGTAGAGGATTTATACTTTTGCACTGTTCTTCAGCCTTCTATTTATGGAATCCATCCACTGGAATCCATACACTGTTTGCTCTTAGTTTCTATTTGGATAAAAATATAGAATATTTCTATGGTTTTGGGTATGATCAGTCAACAGATGATTACTTGATTATTTTAATGTCATCTGATATAAAACCACCATACTTGGAGTTTTTCTCATTGAGAGCTAATATGTGGAAACAAATTGATCTCGGTACTAATTACATTATTAATTAACTATACAAATGCAATCGAAGGTGATCCCAAAGTTGGGTTGTTCTTTAATGGGGCTATTCATTGGTTTGCGTGTTGTCTTGATTTACAAAACGATGTTATTCTTGTGTTTGATTTAACGGAAAGGAAACTCTTAGATATCCATTTGCCGGATGAGTTTGACTTTCAACTTGACAATTGTGGTTTGTGGGTATTTCAAGAATTTCTTAGTCTATGGGCTAAGAATTATTATAATGATACAGTTGAAATATGGGTGATGAAAGAATACAAACTGCATTCGTCTTGGACAAAGACTCATGTTCTTCCTATTGATGCCATTCCCACTAAGAACTTTTCCCCTTTACGCTCTACAAAAAGCGGTGATATTTTTGGAACAGATGATCATACTGGATTGGTGAAGTTTAATGATGAAGGGCAATTGTTAGGGCATCAATCCTACGGTAACAATCCATATGGATTCCAAGTGGCCATTTTTACAGAGTCTTTGCTTTCACTCCCTGGGGACAATGTAGAAGCTTAAGAAGATGACACAAACAAGAAGACTTAGGTAGTGAAATATTCTCCTTCATCTTTTTCTTGATATTTATATTGTATTATTTACTCTTGTGTGGCTGCATTTGTAGGGTAATAAGTGTTTGACTGCAATTGTAACATGAATTGATTCAATATGTTATGAAATGTTTATTGCCTAACTATTGGTATTACGCTTATTTGAAATATTGACAACTTTGTTTGTGTAATTTGATTGAGTTCTGATGTATGTTGTGTTAACTACTTGAAATTGTTTCATATGGTAAATTAGTCTCCCAAGTTTATGCATGTTGATCAAGATCGCAATCACAATTACACAAGTTGGACTCAAAGCAATTCATTAAAAATTTGATCCTAGCCACATATGTAATCGAAGGAAAAAGAAGGTCATGTTCTCTTATTTTTTGGTGATCTAACTTTTTTTGTTGCAATTTCTCTGTTTCAAACCAGGAAAAAAAACATTGATTTCAAATTAATGTTTTACACATTAACAATTCAATCATAAAAAGTAGTACTGCAACTAAACCACCTCATTAACTTAAATTAAATGAAATTTTAATACTTTAGGAGAAAATCATAAATAACATCAAAACTAAATCACCTCATTAACTTAAATTAATAGTACTGCAATTTCTCTGCATCCCAATGACTAGGATACTATTTTTGCCTTTGTTGTATCAAAAGTAGTTTCTTTTCCCTGCCACAATATTCAATCCCTGACCAAGTAAGCAACTAATTAGAATTGGAATAAAAGTCATAAGGAAGAGCTTGAAATTAAATTAGATTGAGTAAGAAAGTGAAGTAGGCAGTGAAGCAAGTGATGTGGTTCATTATAGCAGTGTGTTAGACACATGCAGGGATAGGAGTTGTGACTCCTAATAAGTATGCTGAAATAGAAGCATTGAGTAGGAAAAAAAATGACGAAGTTGGTGACTAATATCATAGAGGAACCAAACAATAACAGTGTCACCAAACTTTCAAAACAGCACAAACGATGAATATAGTCTTGTAAGTATCAGTTTCTCTCAAATTTAGTTCATAAAAGTATATGAAATCAGTCATTTGTTTGTTTTAACCCTCCTGTTGTCAGCGGAAGAAGTCCTGGTAATCTGCAGTTCATCCGGGAGGTGAAATCTGTCATTTTAATTCCTAAAGTATACGGAAATATGTAATGCTGAAAGCAGTATTAAAAACAAACCTGCAAACTTCAAAGATCCTAACAAGACCTATATCATCAGTAAATTATTATTTAACTTCAATGATAATGGTGAAAGAAGTATTAGCAGCAGGGTCATGAGTGTGTAGTATTCTTTCCTCACCATAACATCTTGTTGATGAAATCTACAAGTTCCTTTAATCATCTCATTCAAAACATGATTTGAAATTCCATGATTTATTACTTGAAAGAAGCCCCATTTCTCACATGCATTTTGAACTTTCCTCACAACTTCATCTCACAGAACAGGATAATCATGGATACCTGTTAAGTCAATTATAGGGATACTAACCTTTGAATTTGATTCATTGATATTATTAGACTGTTCGCAATAGAAAATACCTGTTACTCCATTTTCTATAAGTCCTTGACTTCACTTTTTCTGTCATAATTTGAACCAGTTCCTGCCTCCATAGGTGATCATGCAGTAGCTATTGAATTCAAAGGGGAAACTTTAAAATGTTTGATATCAAAATATTTTTTCCATTAGAGCGGAAAAACTAAGGGACCGTTTTATATATTTATTTTTTATATCTATATATTGATGCTTAACATATAAGATTTTGTCAAAAAAAAAAACATATAAGATATATAAATTATGGTGTCAACTTGAATTTAATAAAGCAACTAATCAAGAAGCATTTCTAGTAATCTACCTAAAGAATAGACCACAATGAATAGTATACTTTTATAATGAAGTATTTATTTAATCTTTGTCTTGATGTTGACGATTACAACCTGTATTATTACCATCTCCCTATTCATGTGTAGCTTAAGAGTTATGGATTATACTATTTGTTTAATTGGGTGAAATTTAAAATCCAAACCTTTGTAATTAGGTACATTAGAAGCAACAAAAATGCATTTCTTTTATGGTCATTTGTGTGAAGAGAATTTGATCAACTGTTAAAGTGAAGACCTTTGTGTGGCAGCTGCTTCATGACAGGCTGCAGAGTCAAGGAGTAGTGCTTCCAAGTTCCAACTGATAACTGTGGCTGTGTGCTTTGTCTTTCTTTGGTGGAAAACGTGGTTCACTTTTTCCTTCATTGTGATTTCGCTTCCAAGTTTGGTATGCGGTCTGCCATTGGTGTCGATGGTGTTGATATTACCTCCGGATTTATTCTACGTTGATAATTACTTTTGTGGTTTCGGTAATGGAAACAAGGCGAGTGAAGTGCTGCTGTTGATTCGGAATGCGGTTATATGGACGCTGTGGCGGCAAACAAATCAGGGAATCTTCGATGGTAGAATTGGTGATCACTCCGAACTTTTGGATAAATTATGACGCTGTCATGGAAGTGGTGTGGTATTTAAGCGATCTGAAAGCGGTTCATTGCCTTTTGTATGAATGGTCGACGGAACTGTTGATGTGTTTATCATGTTGACTGGTTTCCGTCTGCCTGTGTTTTTTTGCTGCTGCATCGAACTTTCTGCTATTGCTGTGTGTTTGTGTGGTTTGACTGTGTGAGCTGCAGTTCCATTTGTTATTTTGGGTGTATCCTCTTTGTTATTTTGAGTCTGAATATATATAGTGAGTCCAGTTATATATGAGGCCATGCAGTGGTTACATAAGCTGGTGTATACACAAAGGATCAAACAATAACAGTGTTGCCAAACTTCAAAATTGCATAAACCATCAATTTTTAGTCTTATAAATATCATTCTCAAATTTAATTCCTAAAGTATATAAAAATAATAAGTAGTCCATATAGTATATGAAATCTGTCATTTTTTTTTGTCGTATCTCTCCGGTACTTAGGAGAAGTCCCAGAAATCGGCAGTTTGGCCAGAAGTGAAATATGTCACTTTAATCCCTAAATTATACGAAAATGTCATATTAGTACTTAACTTCATAATAGCAGGTCTGAGACTTGTTTCAGTACCCTTCTTTCCCTGAATGGAAAGGGGAAACTTAAAGGCTTTGATGTCAAAATCTTTTTTCCATAAGAGCTTAATAACTAAGGCACCTTTTTTCTATACATGGATGTTTAACATATAAGATAAATAAATTATGGTGACAACTTGTATTTAATAAAGCAACAATAAGGAAATCCATACATGATTACAGAGATAGTTCAAAATGTGATCCTACACAAAAATAGCTATGACTACCAGCATTTTAGTTTTCATATGACAGCAATTTACATGACAAACACTGCTATGCCTTTTGGAAATTCCTTTATGCAGAAACTGCCAGTACTTAGAGAAACAAAAATCTACTTGGTGTAGTTTCACTTCACATGATAATGTTTGAAAACCATAACCAATGTACTTAGCAATATATTTGAGAAACATAAGTAAAACACACATTTCAACTCCAAGAATAAGACATATAACAATCATATCGAACAAGGAAAATGTTATTATTTTCCAAAGTATCTATTTTATTTATCAGTGCCGATAGAGTGAAAGCCGCCAGGGACATTGGCTCTTAAAGGGCGTGACAATGTTAGAAGTCACGCATCGAGTATATGAAAGTGCTCATGTGGTACTGTACTTAAGTCATGAGACTCTCTCACCTATTGGACTCTCCACATGTGCTTAAGTCTTAACATCAGCTCGGCCCAAATTAACATATGTTTGGGGAAGACAAAAGTTAGAAAGAGTTACAAGAGTTATACAAAAGATTTAAACATTTTAGTCCCTAATAATATTTTAAAGAGACATTTTAGTCCCTCTATTTGATTCTTATACATCAAATATAAGATGGCAAGTTAAACAATAGATATAAATTAACAAGGTGAGATCAACAATAATTTCATCACTGATCCACAATAATTAGCAGTAAGACATTTAATTTCTTGTTTTAGAGAGAAAATTACACATTAGATATGTTACCTGTACATAGAAAGTTCAGCCATCCTGCTTAAAGGAGATTCATATATTATTACAGATATAGTTTTCATACAACTTTATGCTCTTTATTTTACATATGCAGCAATGAAACATATATCACAAACTTCAAATCCAAGAATTAACATCTACAATCAAATTGAACTGTTATTATTTTCCAAAATATATAGTATATTTGTTTATTGTACTAAATAAACCAGCTCAATCCACATTATCCAACTCAAATCTTGAAATATTCAAGAGGAGATATGCCATTAAGCCCTTTTGCATAAAAGTGTGCTAGATAATCTGAAAAAGTGGTTTCTCTATATATGGGAGGGTTGTCTTCTGATAATAATTCTTTTATAGGTCCATACAACTTCTCTTGTCCCCTGAAAAAGCATGCAACAGACATTCTGGGGCCAATGTTTTTGGACAATACTCTATGTTCAACACTCTTGAACCTGTCATTTGTTACTAGCTGCAGTTCAATAACAATTCTAATTAGCTACATTCATGTTATGCTCTTTTCGCATACAATAAGAACTTAATAGTGCAATACTAAATTAGTACATCATTTTAGAATTGAGAGTTGGACTTAACTCTACTTTACAAAACCGGTTTGTAAGGTGAGGATTACCCTCACTTATAAACACACATTCAGGCCATCTCGCAAGCGATGTGAAACTTCTTTAACACATCAATATATGAGCCATACTCAACAATATATGTTGCAGGAAATATACATAAGCAAAATAGTAATAAAGAACTTGCCTGCATAACGTCACCAATATTAACAACAATAGCCTCGGGTATTGGTCGTACATCAATCCACTTGTCCTGATGAAGAATTTGAAGACCACCAATATGATCTTGTAAAAGCAATGTGATAAAACTAGTATCAGAGTGTTTGGTGAGTCCCATAGTTAATTCTGGTTCAGGACAAGCAGGATAGTAGTTGCCAAGTAACATAATCCCCTTTGAACAATCCATGTCTTTTAAATGGTTTGGATTCAATCCAAGAGCTTCTGATAGTAATTCAAAGAGTGTCATTCCAAGTTTCACTGCATGTTCTCCATATTCTAGAAGTATATCCCTACAAGATGAAAGCAATTAAGTTCCCTATGGTAAAAATGCTATGTTTAACTTAACCTTTCTGATTGATAATTGCATGTTCATGTTCATTAGTGAAGTGTTTGGAGACCTAATAAAGCATTGTCACAGGTACAACACTAACACGTAGAGTCGTAGACGCGGTAATAGTTTAAGAAAATATTTGTGGTTGAATGTAACTAAATGTGTTGGAATTAGACTCCGACATGTATTGGAGATAAAATATGCCTTTAATCCTAACTAGTGTCGGTGATCATAGCTAGAGATATGACTGGTTTGGTTCAAGAAAGAAAATCAAACCGAATTGTTATTGGTTTGTCACGAATCAAATTAAATGGTTTGGTGTAGGGGTTATATTTTTCTGAACCGAAACTGCTACCTTTATAGGAAACTGAATTGTACGTTTTCGAAGCGAACTGATTCTTTGTGAATCAAACTGCATGAAATTGCTATTCTTAACTGATACTATAATTGATAAACCAAATAATTTGAATAGTGACTATTTAAAAACCAAAAAACCAAACTGAATTGCACTGACAAGAACCAAACTGTGATGGACAGTTCACAAAATGAACAGAGTTCTTTTGGGGTTTTTAACACAATTCATAGCCTATTTTGCTAATTCTAATTACTATTTGTGTTATCCCTCGGTTCCTAGGGGAAGGGGCCTTAGTAATTCGGGGTTCAGCTGCGAGGTAAGTAAAACCTAGCCAAAAAATTGTTCCATCCAGAAATCACACTCGGATTCTCCTAAATGATATTTCTAATTACTATTTTGATAATTGATACATCTACATATATACAATATTGATCAAAGTGGCCTAAAATTTGAGGCCACATACATAGACAAGATCTCACCTGCATACAACTGGCAAATCTTCTGGTTTTGGAGCATTAGGTGCCAGTTTGCATGAAAAAGTATCCCTCCAACTAAGTGCTGGTGAATTATACAAATCAAAATTACTATTATAAACAAATGACCTTTTTCTATCTCTAGTATAAATCTCTTTCTTCACTTCAGTATCTTGTTCAAAGAATCTAAGCCCTCCATCTTTCATATCCTCAAGAACATTCAAAGGAATACCATGATTAACCACTTGAAAGAAACCCCATGTCTCAGAAGCTTCCCTTACTTTGCTTATAATTTCTTGCCTTGCATTTGAATCTTTACCAATATTTGTAAAGTCTATAACAGGTATAGTAAGTTGTGTGTTGGTTGAATCTATGGAGTTTGAAAAGTTATGAGGTGGATGATGAAATAAGGTTGGGATTTTGAGAATAGCTTTATCAACAAGGCCTTTAACACCAGCTTTTGTTTCATCAAATGCTTTGAGTTCTTGTAGCCTAGTAGTAGATCCCATGTTAGTTTTTTGTGTTTGCAGTGAACTTGAGAGTGAAAAATCTTTGTCCAAGTTGAGAAGAGTTAATTGATTCACATATTTAACACTCAAAATTGTAACAATAGTCAATATGTCAGTCAACATGGTGATGGTTCCTTAAAAATTATTGATTCACATATTCCACAGTCAAAATTGTAAAAATAGTCAATATGTCAACACGGTATTCCTTCATCTATAAGCTTTCTAATTTGTGGCCAATGTTAACTCCTTAATTGTGAAGATTTCTTTATTAATATACAACACCTCTTTCTTTGTGATTAAGGTCCCGTTTGTTTTGGGTTTTTTTTTAAATAAATTTTGTAGTGTTAGAAAATTTTGTATAAAAAAAAATTACAAAGAATTTTTTTATGAAAGTTTCAAATGAAAATTTTGTGTGAATAATTATTCTTAAAATGTTATTTTAGGTATTTCATCATTTTATTGAAAAAAAATTTCAAAAAATCAATTAATTTTAAAGCTATTTCAAATAGATTTTCACAAACTCATTTTTCAAATACCACTTTTTGAAAAAATTGCGATTTTGACTATGTTTTGAACTTCAATAATGTACATTTATGTTATTTGATGTCAAAATTAGTGTTTCAATTTAGAAAAAACGAATACAATTTTTTTTTTAATATTTTGAAAAACGGTTTTAAAAAATCTATTTTCAAAAATACAAAGAAAAAATCTATTTTTTTAAAGCTGGAACAAACAGTCCCAAAGTGTAATACCCTCTATTTTTTTATAGCGTGCACCTCACCTCTAATTTTTATTAATTACTCCCTCTATCTCAAAACTTTACTCCTTTTAGAGTTTTGCACGTGGATTAAGAAATAGTAAAGATTGTCATGTTTATCCTTACTTTATTAAGAAGGAGAAAATTTCATTTAATGAATGTTTTAGATTTTGTAAGAGTATAAATGATAAAATATCATTTATTGAGTCTTGGTTTCTTAAAAAGACTAAAGTTTTGGGACAAAACTAAAAGGTTAAAAGGACCAAAGATTTGGGAAGGACGGAGTATTAGCCGTTAAAGTAAGACTACATGCAATGGACATGTTGAAAAACCAAGTGGTGGGGGAGGGAGTGAGTCCCTTTCCTACACTTGGCAAAATCTTACTGGTTGTTGTCATTTTCATATTTTTAATTTATTCTAATTATTTGGGGTCAATTATTTATAGTAAATTATTATTTTTTTTAATTTTTTTCACCAAAATTCATCATTTTTTTTCTTTATAAATAGAGACTTGGTTTATTTGATTTGGACACCGAACAAAAAACGACATTTCTTCCTTTAATTTTTCTATTTAGCCTCAAATAAACTCTTATTTGTAGCTCTAAAAACATCTTTTTAGTGAAATGGATTCCAACTAACACCCAAAACTCTACTAATTACCCTTTCAACTACCCAAATCCCAGCAACTATAGATTTCAAAATGAATCTTTCAACCAACAAGGTCCCCAAAAAAATAAAATTAATTATTTAACTCTTAATTATTTGAACTTAATTAAATTAAATTTAATTTCAATTGATAATTGTTATTAATATATAATCACAAAAACAAAAACATAAAAGAAAATAAGAATATGAAACTAAAGTGGGGGGGTAGGATGTTGAATTTTATTAAACAAAACTATTGTATTATGTAAAAGTTGAATGTGTGTTGAATTATTCGATGGAAGAGAGAGAAGATGATGTCGAGTGTAAAATGTGAAAAAAAGTGGGTGTTGAATTTGACGGAATTGGATAGCCTGCTGTTAAATTTTAACAGCATGGTGGTGCTGTAGACTTTGTTTTATTTTTTATAATTTATTTAAATACTTATATATATTTGTCCTCCACTGTGTGGGTCTGCAGTTGAAAATCAACCGCAGGTAATCCCAATATGAATTTGACCACCTTTGTATATATTTCTCTTAAATATTTTTTTTTTGGTCAAATAGTCTAGCGGCTAGAAATTCCACCCTTCAGGTGGATAAGTGAGATGACTGAGGTTCGAATCCCGGCCCCCTGCATATAAAATGCAATGTCCAACTAATTGAGTCAAGCTCATGGGACCATGATTAATAATAGGATTATTCTATCATGCGTAAATTTGCATATGTTAAGAAGTTTATATATATATATATATATAGGGCGCTTCAACTTCAAGTGAGAGGAGTGTGCTATAATGAGAGATGAGAGGAATAAATGATATCCATTAGATTATATTTATGGTTCTGATTCAGCGTACCAAATAAGGAGCATCTTAAGGGAAAAACATGAAGTGAATCACATCGTCATCCTCGTGTTCTCTCTCCCCCTCATTGCCTGTGCATCGATTTTAAAACTCTACCATTAAAGAAAAATAAATACAGCACATTAATTCAATGGATTGAAAAGAAAACCCTGTAACTATTATTCTTGAAAAGCTTTTTTTTTGAAAATATTCTCAAAACTTGGTTCAATTTTATAATCGTGTTGCTTTTATAAGCTTCTACTACTTCTACTATCTACTACTAATCTATAACAATAATATATCGCCAAAGTTACTTAATTGACCCTCTACTCTTTTTTTTCTCCCTTTTTTTTAACTACTAATCTTGAGGGTTATCTTTGTCATATTTTAACCAAAATCACCATATTTCTCCTCAATGACTAATTTACACTATCTCTTATTTGCCCTATGTCTTTCCCACTTCAAATTTTGCTTGCAAAGAGTAAATCTAAGGTCATTTTTGAAATATTACATCATCTAATACACACTTTCCCATTGTACTTTTACTTTAATTCAAAATCCAAATTCAAAATATTCTTCCCTCTCTTCATAGTTTCAACTTCTATAATACTATATTATCTTTCATTTCAACTTTCAAACTTACTTTCCTCTTTCTCTTCTTTCTCAACTTTTTTTATCTACATTTTTCATCTTAACAATGTTACTAATGTCAATGTCTATAATATTTTCTTCTCATTTTGCAGAAAGAAGAACAAAAGTAAATGAAATTCATATACTATTCACAAAAGGTATGAACACAATGATTATCAAACTCGCCTATACTTTGCTCATCTATGTTCTTCATTTTTTCTATCATTTATATCATCTTTAACAAACATATTGTTTTCTTCAACTTTCATTTAATTAATGAATGATTCTACATGAAGCTATAACAAACACGAATGATTCTACATTTTTTTTCTTCAGTAGCAAAATATGTATACCAAATTTTTTTTCATATATTTCATGCATAATAAATTGAGAGTGAATAAATGAACATGAAGAGTTGTGTTCGTTGAAAAAGAGAAAAAAGACAGCTTGATTGAAGTATGTCAGTGTGTACATTATAATAAAAAGTTAGACTAAAAGAAAGTTATACTCAATGAAGAGTAATCTAAAAAATCATAATCTTATTTTTACTAATAAAAAAATCAACATCTTTTATTTTTTTCTCATTTTTTTTATTTTATGGATTTGGTTTGTTGTGTATGCAACCAATTTGAACAATAATTTTCATGAAAAGTTGGTCTTTCTACACATTTTTCAGATATGCAAAAGTTTAAAAACATATATGGAAAGAAATACAAGAGTGTGCTTAGATGTTGAGTTTCTGTTGCAACATGTGATGTCGCCGTCTAACTCGCACACAAACTTAATCGATTCTAATTAGGTTCCCTTTCTCTTAGACAAGTTGTTATTACAACGGATATTATCAATATGCTAAACTGATTGAGGAATTATTGTTATAAATTTGTTGAATCAATGGGTGTTACAATGAAATCATTGTTATCATAACAATGATTTCAAATTTTCTTCATAACAGACTATGCCAAATTTTCTGCATAACAGGAGGTATAGCTTCTTTTAATCAGGTGCTGCACCAGGTGTGTGGAAGATGAAGGGATGTAAAAATAATTCAATGGAGAGTGGAGAAGATGAGTAGTTTCCGTGAGAAATGCTAAAATGCTAACACACATATTAAGAAACAATCCAAAAGTAAAATCGCAAATCGAACTAATCTAAATTGAAAACCGTAAAAAACCACATTTAGTGTAAACCGCACGGATTATGTTTCTTATAAACCGCGTGGTTTGGTTAGGTTTGCGGTTTTCATTTCAGAAAACTAAACCAAACCGCAATACTTGACTTAACTCTATCAACTAGTAGCAATTAACTTATTATTTAGTCCAACTTAGCAAGCTCAACACGTGCATTTTTATCTCGCGGTTAGGATGACTTTTATACTCAAAATCGAACCAAACCAAACAAAATCACACCGCAAGCACCTCTACATTGTATTAGAGCTTGTCCATTTAACTTTTTAAATATTAAATATCTTGTATTATTATATACTCGAAATTTCTAAAATTTAGAAATTTAACATGTGACTTTACCCAACTAATTATTTGATCTTCTTTACACATTTCATTCTCAATTATTTTTTTGACACAAATTATTTGATCTTCTTTACACATTTCATTCTTGTTTACACATTTAATTTAGTATTTTTTTTCTTCCAAAAGAGGGCTCTTGTTCTTATATAAATTATATTATTGTATGAGTCAGAGTTACTATGAGATGGATAACTAAATATGGCTCGTGCATTTGCAAAAATGCATTTATAGCTGGGACGGATTCAGAACTTCTTCTTAGTGGAGTCAAAGATTATATATGCTATAAAAAAATATACAAAAATACATTAATATATAAATGACTAAATTATGATCATATTATTATTTAAAAATAAAAAAAAACTATTATGCCCATATTATCACTAGCATGTATATTATGTTGAAGAAAAAATATTTTCAGTTAGTTGTCACAAGTAAATTCCTTATATTTCTTTTTGTTTCTATAAACTTCTTAAAATATTAGTAATTTAGTGGGGGCAACACTTGATTTTTAGTAGATATCAAAATAAAATTATTCTAACTTTGTTAACAAACAATTACCTATGTGGGAGCAGCTTCCCCCAATATGATACACATGTATCCGTCCCTGATTTATAGGGATAACTCTCTCTTACAGATCTCTATTCGTCTTGTGCAAAGACCTGATTATTTATAATATTATGTTTGTCGTTGAAAAAAAATAAATTATAGGATAACTTGAGGAGTTGGGATCCTCTCCATTTTTTATTTTCTCCATTTCTTCCATTATTAAAGCTTTGGAAATATAAATGCAATGATGTAACATTTGGAGAGGATCCTAACTCTAAGTTTTGGGACCGTAAACTACGTAATGAAGAGGAAAAATGGAAAAGACAAATAGAGAGGATCCTAACTCTAACTTGAGTAGTGAGAACTGAGATTTGGGACCACTTTGGAGTTAGAACGGTGATAGTAGGGACCATGCATTTGGGTTGGGACCGTGCATTTATAGGGACAACAGTGCTATAATATAAACAACTCTTCTCAACATAAACAAATTAATAATTTTCATTCTTAAATCCACTGCAAACATAATAAACATGGAGTCTAACACTACAGATGAAATTGAAGCTAACATCAAATTTAGTTCTGATAATAGGCTACAAGAACTCAAAGCATTTGATGAAACCAAAGCTGGTGTTAAAGGCCTTGTTGATCAAGGTATTCTCAAAATCCCAACCTTATTTCATAATCCACCTGAGAAGTTTTCAAAGGCCACAATTTCAACCAACACAATGCATACTATTCCTGTTATAGACTTTACAAATATTGGTTAAGATCCAAATGCAAGGGAAGAAATTATAAGCAAAGTAAGGGATGCTTCTGAGACATGGGGTTTCTTTCAAGTAGTGGTTAATCATGGTATTCCTTTGAATATTCTTGAGGATATGAAAGATGGTGTAATTAGATTTCATGAACAAGATACTAAAGTGAAGAAAGAGATGTATACTAGAGATCAAACAAGGCCTTTTCTTTATAATAGTAATTTTGATTTGTTTAGTTCACCAGCACCTAATTGGAGGGATACTTTTATATGTCACCTTCCTCCTAATGCTCCCAAACCAGAAGATTTGCCCTTAGTATGCAGGTGATGAGTTTAACAGTTCGATTCTTTTCGGTTCAATTTTTTGGTTTTAAAATCAATCATAATATTTGATTTGATTTTGTTTTAACAGTCTTAATATCAGTTAATAAAAGCAATTTAGTACGGCTCAATTCGAAAAAATGATCAGTCCTATATCCAGTTGAGTAGCACAACACTTGGTATTTAAAACGTTGTCACTATGTCTATACGTGGTCGTGCAAATTATTAGTATGTTAATTGCTATGTTAGTTTTTTATACCTTGTTAGGAGTTTAGCCCCAGACCTTTAACTCCTTTAACTCTTAGCTCAACCAACCAACTAAGCTACCCATCCCACCCATGAAAGTCTACGAAGTAATTTTAACACTTAAGAGTTTCATCATAGATGAGTAAAGGTCTCAACATATATAAGTTGATCAACATATATAAGGTCTCAACATAGATGATGTTACTTGGCCATTACTATCCTGCTTGTCCTGAACCAGCATTAACTATGGGAACCACACAACATTCTGATAGTAGTTTTCTCACAGTGCTTCTCCAAGACCATATTGGTGGCCTTCAAATTCTTCACCGGGACAAGTGGGTTGATGTACCACCAATACATGGGGCTTTTGTTGTTAATTTTGGTGAAGTTATACAGGCAAGTTCTCTGTTACAGTACTATTTTGCTTATGTATTTTTCCTGAGTTTTTTTTTATCATTATCTCACCCACAAGTGGTAGCCACTCAAGTGTATAGCTGAAATTACAACAAGCGTAGCAGATCGAAGCGAGATCACCTACTCTTTGGGCTTGGCCTATTCATAGCACTTTATGGTTACATGAATGTAGCTAATTATAAAGTGCTCCAAACTACTATCGAAGAACTAAGCACAGTTGACCGAAATCTGTGATCAATTGTTTATGTTCTTGTGTGCATTTTATTAATTAATTTATCTGTTTGATTTATCGTTACATAAATGCAGCTAATGATAATTTTTAATGAATTGCAGCTGATAACAAATGACAGATTCAAGAGTTCTGTACATAGAGTACTAGCAAATAGCATTGGTCCAAGAATATCTGTTGCATGTTTTTTCTGGGCAAGTCTTAGAGCACAGGAAAAGTTCTATGGACCTATAAAAGAATTATTATCAGAAGATAACCCTCCAAAATACAGAGAAACCACTTTTGATGATTATTTAGCCTACTACAATGGAAAAGGACTTGATGGAGCCTCTTCTCTTCAGCATTTCAAGCTTTGAGTTGGTTGTTGTGGATTGAGCTGGTTTACTTAGCATGATAAATGAATAAACTAAATAAGTTTGAAAATAATAACAATTTCGATATTCAATATGAGGTGAAGCTGCCCGAAGTAATTTCCATGTTTCTCAAGTACTGGCACTTGCTGCATAAAGGAATTTCCAAAATGCACATCAGTGTTTGTCATGTTCATTTCTGGCATATCTAAAATAAAGAACATTAAGCACTATGCAAACTTTCTCTGTAATCATATATGGATTTCTATTTAAAACAAGAAATTAAAAGCTGCTTACTAGACAGTTTTATTGAATCCACTGTTGCTGTCAAAATACTCATTTCCAAGTGCATGTGAGAAGTGTGACATCTTTGAAGTTATAAATCATAGAATTAAAATTATTGGTGCATAGTTGGCCAAGGACTTTTACTAATTTTTTAAGGAAAAATTACACTCACCTCCCCTGAGATCTTCTTAAACAACACTAGCACCCCCTCTAATTTTTAACTCAACACAAACCTCCCTTTAGTTTTATTGAAAGTGTCAAATACCTCTCTTTCAACTAACACTGTTAGTTCAACGTTACTTAAGTCAAAATTTTCTCTGTATGTATGGATGGATGTATCAAAATTTTCACGCATAGAGAGAGATATCTGATGAGTTTCACTGTTTCAGTGTTCTTTCAATCAACTTAACCTTCACTTCTTGTCCAACACAAACACCACTTACAATTTACATAGCTATCACTGATTATCAAAATATGAACAAGTACCATAAAAGTTTCCCCGTAATCAAATCCTAGCTAGTCAGTCAAGTTTTTTGGTAAAATCCTTGTCAAATACCAACGGGGGGTTGGGTCTAAAAGAAGAGGCTAGATTTCCACAACATGGCGAACCAAAGTTCGAATTCCCGCCAAAAGAGATACCCAGGTTTATGCATTTTTGTTGCTTTTGATGTCCCTACTTACAAAGGTTTGGATTTTAAAATTTCACCCAATTAAAAAAAATAGTATAATCCATAACTCTTAATACATGTTGTCACCATAATTTATTTATCTTATATGTTAAGCATCCATGTATATGAAAAAAAAAAAAAAGGTGCCTTAGCTATTCAGCTCATATGGAAAAAATATTTTGATATCAAAGACTTCCCCTTTCAATTCAATATCTACGCTATGGAAATACAGCTTTAAATTATGACAGAAAAAGTGAAGAAAATGGAGTAAGAAAAGTTCCACATATGTTCTATTGTCAGCAATCTAATATCAATGATGGTTCAGTCAATGAATCAAATTCAAAGGTTAGCATCAATGAATCTGATATCAATGATGGTTCTATTACAAATAGTTAAGCAATAAATATTTCATGACATATTGGATCAGCTCATGTGACATAGTGGCTCATGTTACAGTTGCAGTCAAACACATATTATCCTACAATATAATTATAAATATTAAGAAAAAAGATGAAGGAGAATATTTCACTACCCGAGTCCGAGTCTTCTTCTTGTTTGTGCCATCTTCTTAAGCTTGTACATCGTCCCCGGGAAGTGAAAGCAAAGACTCTATATACAATATGGCCACTTGGAATCCATATGGATTGTTACCGTAGGATCGATGCCCTAACAACTGACCTTCATCATTATACTTGACCAATCTAGAATCACCATATATTCCAAAAATATCACCACTTTTTGTACAGCATAAAGGGGAAAGGTACTTAGTGGGAATGCCATCAATGGGAAGAACATGAGTCTTTGTCCAAGACGAATGCACTCTGTATTCTTTCATCACCCATATTTCAACTGCATCATTACGATGACTCGGAGCCCATATACTGAGAAATTCTCGAAATACCCACAAACAACTGTAGTAGTAGATTTGAAGGTCAAATTGATCTGGCAAATGCATATCTACAATTTTCCTTTCCATTAAATCAAAGGCAACAATAACTTCCTCTCCTAAATCACGACGATAAGCATACCAGTGAATAGTCCCATTGGTGACTGACCCTGCTTGGCAACGATCTACGATGGCATTCGAATAGCGAATGTTAGTACCCTCATAAATTTGTTTCCACGAATTAGCTCTCAATGAGAAAATCTCCAAGTAAAATGAGTTTATTCTGGTACCAGATGACATTGAAACAATCAGATAATCATCTGTTGACCGATCATACCCAAAACCATAGAAATAATCTGCATATGGATCTAAATTGGAACCAAAAGGTATATATTTTTGAACTCCAGTGGATGGATTCCATAGATAGAGATAGAGTATTGAATAAGAGTAAAAAAGTATAAAGCCTCTACATGAACCTTTAATTTCAATACCAGAATAGGGTTGGTAGGGCATAAAATTAGGGGGGTTGCGCGAAGAAGAAACGCTATCATCATCGTCATCAATTGATAGTTCTAAATCTATAGATCGAGTTTTATAAGGTGAAGTAGTTGATATGAACAGAGCTCTATGAATGTGCGTTGAAGCGGTAAGTTGAAATTGTGAATTTGCAAAATGAGAATCAGATATAAGAGTTAACCAAGACTTACAAACACATTTGAATCGGATAAGAGACTTCACCGGTAACCTAAGGAGAATTTGAATGATCAATTCGTGAGGAAGATACGGCGGTTGATTCTTCTTCTCCATGGATGTTCCTTTTCTGTAGCCGTTGTTCTTGATACTGATTCGAGTAAGTAACCCTAGTTTTTAAGTTACAAAATACAGTATCTCTTAAGTGGTGAATGTTGAATGATCAATTCAGGTTATGTATTGGATTGAGATTTTGAAAAACTATTTTGACAAAAAAAGTCTTAAAGATTTTAAAAAACTTTGCGGAATTATATTGATTTTGTGAGATTTTAAAAGATTTTTTTCAAAACACTTTTTACAATCAAGATTTTTAACAAATGATTTGAATGGATTTTGAGAGATTTTTTTAAAAATACTTTTTACAATCAAGATTTCATAATACTTTATATATTAGGAAAATTTCAAAAGACTCAATAAATTTTAATAAAAAAAATTATAAGATTAATAAATAAAAAAAAATGTTTTTTTTGGGAATCCAAAACAACAACAAAAAAAGATACGATAAAAAGTTCTGTGTTTTTCTTTACGTACGATGTTGGAAATAAAAATATATGGAGCAAGTGAATCACCGATTACCGATTGTATATATAAAAAAAATGTAATTTTTTATGGTTAACCAACTGCATAACTCACTTCAATGGCCAGAATAACACAAGAAATAGCAAATTAAAGTGTTGAATCCAATATGAAAAAAAGTTGCAGAATTGTTCAAAAAGAAAACTTGCAAAAACCATATTTGATAAGCAAGTGAAGAAAGAAAAGAAGAAAATTTTTGGTACAGTGATGATGAACTCTGAAAGAAAAAAAAAAGTCTCAGAGTTTTGGCTGCCCAGAGTTTTTGGTGAGATTGTTGGAAGAGTCTCTCAAGTGTATTTTTGTCGCGGTGATTTTTGGATGTCGAGTTATTAATTAACTTCGAATCGCAATTTAATATTCCACCACCGATCTTTAATTTATCCGAGGGAAAGGGAAAAAGTTCGAAAAAACCCTATTTTTGGAGATCAAGGTTCGGGGGTTAGTTATACGAAGGGAAGGTACTAGCACCCTAAGTATCTATAGTACTCTATAGGAACCTCTTGTTTTTATTCTAACTTTGCGCTTAATTTTAATTGCTTGTAAAAAATGTAGGAATTAAAGTGATGAAAAAAAGAAGAAGTTTAAAGTGATGAAAAAGAAAAAAAAATGTTTTTGTTGATTTTATTGATTGGAGAGACAAGTCTCATGCCTACGTACCCGAGGGATCAAACCACCGTAGTTCGGGGTAAAAATTACGAGTAAATTTGTTTGTTTATTTTTAAGGTTTTTGAAAATGGTTTTAAAGACCAAAAAGCCAAGAGTGGCAAAATGTGAAGTTGATTAATGTTAATTTGTGAAAAAAGTCTAAATGGTTAAATTGATTGAAGTTTGATTAAGAAATAAGACGCAGACACTTGGTTTAAAATCCAAGGTTTATTGAGAAAATGTTTTGAGTGATAAAAGACACTTGGTTTAAAATCCAAGGTTTTCGCATGATTAAAGATGTATGAATGAGGAAAATGCACTTGGTTTAAAATCCAAGGTTTTAGGCGAGAAAAAGGGACGCTTGGGTTAAAATCCAAAGTTTTAGCGATAAAAGAAGCCATTGGTTTAAAGTCCAAGACACTTGGTTTAAAATCCAAGTTCGCGATAAAAAAAGACACTTGGGTTAAAATCCAAGGTTTTCACGATAAAAGACGCCGTTGGTTTAAAGTCCAAGGCACTTGGTTTAAAATCCAAGTTTTGCGATAAAAAGACTCTTGGGTTAAAATCCAAGGTTTTCACGATAAAAGACGCCGTTGGTTTAAAGTCCAAGGCACTTGGTTTAAAATCCAAGTTTTGCGATAAAAAGACTCTTGGGTTAAAATCCAAGGTTTTCGCGGTAAAAAGAAACGTTTGGTTTAAAGTCCAAAGTTTTGAAAAATGTTTGATGACAAAATATTTTTGATGCTTTTTGATGTTTGAAAATGAATTGTTTGACGTTTTTTTGAAAGAGGTGTTGACCTCATTTTTTGAGAATAAAGTGACTATTTATTTAAAATGGAATGTTTGGTTCCAAAATAAAGAGGTAGCGCGCGAAAAATGATACAAACGTCGCAATAGGAAAATTAAGCGCGAAGACAATCCGTAATGATATTTTGATCAAGACGGTGTCTTTTCCCTCGGAATTAATATTCTAACGTTTTTGCGGAAAGCGATAAATAAATATGCATGAGATGCAAGTTTTTTCATTTATAGTATACACTTGTTCCTAATTACATTCTAAGGTATTTGCAAGAAAAATAAATATGAAATTAATGCAAGAGGATGCTATGCAATTTTTATTTAAATTTACATCAAATCCTAAAAATACAATCTAATGTCCTTGCAATAAAATAAATGATTAATTAATAAGGCAATAAATTAATTGATTAGCGAGCAATAATAAAGAATTAAGCAAAATAGATAAACATAAATTAGAGCAATTAATAATAAAACAAAGAGGCCTCAAATTAGTGCTTATTTTGGATTTAATAGCTTATTGAAGCACATTCCATAAGCACTTTTATCATAGGCAAAAATAAAATAAAAAAAACATAAGGGGGTGCAAATATCAATAGCAACAGAAAAAGGGATGCAAGAAGTAACTCTGGGCCCAAGCCCAGATGGGGGCGTGGAGAAAAGTTTAAAAACAAGATCAGAGCCGTCTGATTGATCAGACGGCTTTGATTTAATCGTAGAGAAAAGAGATCAGAAACGTTAGATTACAAACAGAAAGACAATAGCGCGCAAGTGCACAGGATCGTAAATAGGGTATATATACAAAAAACCCTAAAATTCATCACAAATATCATCATCTTCTCTCTCTAGCGGCCGGTTACTCTCTTCCTCCCTCTCCTTCTCTCTCGGCCGTTTCTAATCTTTCTCAAAAACTCCATGTTTTCTAAACTTTCCAACATCAAACATTCATACAAACAACTCATAAACTCAAATCAAAATTTCAAAAGTAAGCAAACAAAACCCCATGGATTAGATCGAAAAACAGAACGGAAGTGCAAAAAAAGATCGACCTTGTTGTGTTCTATTTGGATCCTCTTCTTCTTATTTCCTTTGATTTCGGCTTCTGACTTCGTTTTGTGAATAAAATCGATTCCAATGGTTTTGAAAGTTTGATTTCGGGTTTGGTTGATGATGGATGATGTTTAATTTTCTGGGTTTTGAATGTTTGATTTTGGTTTGTGATTATTGTTTTGGATTGAAATGGTTTTGTTTGATTTGGGGTTTTGATGAATTTGTGTGGTTTAACAATAATGATCCGGTTTTGATGATGATGAATGATGAAGGTTGATGATGATGATTTGTGATTATTTTCTGGGTTTGATGGTGATGATGAACGGTGATGGTTCTATGATTTTTGTTTGGTTGTTTCAATTTTTTTGTTTTTGTTTTTTGGATTTTTTTGATCTGGAAAAAGGAAGAAAAATGTTGCGGCTGATGAAAATTTTCCTCCTTGGGAACTGTGCAATAAATGCACTATTTGTACTGTGTCAGACCAAGGGTTTGGCAGGTAAAATTTCCCCATTTGGACAAAATTGCCCCTTTGGGCTTGGATTGGACAAAAACACCTGATCTGGACTCTTTAAAAAAAACTGGCAAAAACACCAAAAAGGAAAATACACAAATAAAAAATTAAAATAAAAATAATAATATATATAATAATAATAATAATAAAACGAAAATAATAATAATAATAAAATAAAGAAATAAAAATAATAATAATAATAAAAATAAAATAAAATGAAACCAAATAAATGAGGTATTTTAAAATACCTCTCTGCCGAAATTTCGTCAGAAACGAACAAAGAAAATCCGTCTTAAGAAGACGTATAAAAGCGATCGGTCAAAAAATGGGGTATGACAGATGCCCCTATTTAAGTTTCTTCCATCGGAGATAAAAAGAAAAAGATGGTTTTTGATGATATTTTTGTTTTGGTTCGACGATGGAAGAGACTTAAATACAGAGTACACCACTTTTTTGACCGGATTGAACTATAAAATGCTATGATATGATGTTATGAGTGTTATGCTTATGAGTGTTATGTTTACAAGTGTTTGAATGTAATGAAGATTATTTGACAGAGGTAATGAAGACATAAAGCGATAAAGTCCTGTGTGCGGACAGAAGTAAAGACAGAAAGCGATAAAGTCCTGTGTGCGGACAGAAGCAGATAAAGTCCTGTGTGCGGACAGAAGTAAAGACAGAAAGCAGTAAAGTCCTGTGTGCGGACAGAAGTAAAGACTGAAAGCGATAAAGTCCTGTGTGCGGACAGAAGTAAAGACTGTGTCCACCAACATTGTGGGATGGTGAGGACAAGTAAAGACAGTGTCTACCAACATTGTGGGATGGTAATGACACAACGAGGAAATAAATTGTCTGCTATCATTGTGGGAGAGCGAGATATGACAAGAATATGTATTTGTCTGGACCAGACGCACTGGAGATGACTTCTTTCGGGGAAATTAACCACAAGTTTGCAGTTGATTGTTTGCAAAACCTGCTACTTGAAATATGTTTGATGGAGACATCTCTGGACCAGACTCACTGGGGATGACTCTTTTTTTGTGATGTATGATTGATGGAGACATCTCTGGACCAGATACACTGGGGATGACTCTTTTTGTGATGTATGATTGATGGAGACATCTCTGGACCAGATACGCTGGGGATGACTCTTTTTGATGTATTGAAGCAAGACACATGATGGTCAATGCAGTATGTATGAAATGATTTTGTTTGCATGTTGTATGTAAACATGAATGTATGTACACATATGTGAATGATTGTATGTAAGTATGTATGTATGTATATTGACGTATGTATGTATGTATGTATATGTGTGTATGTATGAATGATTGTATGTATGCATGTATAATTGTATGTATGTATGAATGTATGTTATGAAGCTTGTATTTGTATGATTGAATGGTATTTGTACATGACTGGATGAGACAAAATATTTGATCAGGAAAGATGAGCATTGGGCCGACGTATCCGTACAACCACTCAATAGTTCTCCACTAGGGACAGCACCCCTATAGGTGAAATAAATCAGATTCTCGGGGTAAGACCCGGTATGGTATGTCAATCCATGGTAAGAATGATTGCTTCTTGGGGTAAAGCCCGTTGGTCAGAGATCTGGCAGAAGTCGTCATTTTGTACACTGAAACCGAATATTTTCTCATGGTTTTGTTTCAACAGTCATGCTTTTTTGCTTTTTTTTTTTTTTTTTTTTTTTTTTGAAATCTCTAACTTTTGCCTGGACCGCCCTTTCAGGTTTTCAATCCACCGGGAATAATATCTTTTTTTTTTGTTTTGCCCCTAATTTTTGCATGGCCCGCCCTTTCGGGTTTTCAATCCATCGGGACGCTCATTTTTGCCTAAGCCGCCCTTTCGGGTTTTCAACTTAGCGAGTTGTTCTTTTTTTGCTATTTTTTGCTTTTGCTTTTTTTTTTATAGAAAGAAACAAGACTGATATGCTGATGTGCAAACTTCTCCAAGAGATGCCATTTGCTGGTGATATGCAAACTTCCCAAAGAGATGCCATTTGCTGATGATATGCAAACTTCTCAAAGAGATGCCATTTGCTGATGATATGCAAACTTCTCAAAGAGATGCCATTTGCTAATGAATGAGCCTCCCAAAACGAGTCTCAGCTTCTTCTTTCACTGGGGAAAAGATAATCATACAAGTTTCTTGAAGATAACCACTTGCTGGAGATTACCAGAGAACAGTCAAGTTCAGTATTCAATTGAGGAATGTTGGATCACATACTCAACATACTATAGTAACACACATGTCCATAAAACCCAAAATATCAACTCGATGATTATTGGCTCAAGGAGGAAGAGACATAACAACTATCTTGGCAGATCTGGATTGCCCCTGGAAACCACTTCAAGTGCCCCAAGTAAGTCAAACATTGACTTCGAATCTTTGAAAGGTATGCCCCTGGATGTAAAGACTTGCCCCCTGATTTGGCGGGTTCCTGATGTAATTTGCCCCAAGTTAGGAGCGCTTTGAATTGATTCGTCCTTGATTAGACCATTTGATTGAATTTCTTTGATGCCAAATATAAATTTGTAAACAAAATTGTTTCTTTTGAAAAGTGTTTCTAATTTAATGTACATGCAAGTTTTGGAATCGCAAAACTTTATATAAAACACATGTGGTGTGTGTAAAAGATAGTTACTCAACAAACAAGTGGAGTCAGTTTTAACAATAATTTTGCTGATTATGCTTTCAAAGTAAACCTAGCTTCAATTAGGTCTTTTGAGGGTTATAACGTGGTCTGGTTCATGGTTTTGAAAAGAAAAGATTATTAGGCTCAAAATTTTGTTTTAACCCACCCGCTCTTCTTTGATGTCCTTCATTCCTACATTCAATTAATTCATCAGACATGCTTTGGTTGACAAGAGGATTTCTTTTGACAATGATGTTTGAGGTTGACACTTTGGTCGAAGCTTTGATGAGATTCTTGAAGTGACAGCCATTTTTTCACAAGCTTATCTTCAACATTTTTGCTCTTAATCCCTTATTTTTGCATGGACCAATTCTTTTGGGTTTTGCGGTCCATCGGGATGCCCTAAATTTTGCCTAAGTCTTTTTACCTAGCGGGCTTTTTGTTGTTGTTTTTGTTTTAGTTTGTGTTTTTTTTTTTTTGGTGTAGGATGTTTGTGACTGTCACATGTTATTGTGAGTTTTGTCTACTCATGACTTCTTGTATGTCAACAGATTTATCCTCTTGTATTGGGATGTATCATTGAATTTAATTGAAAGACTACCCTGCCCCAGGTCAAGATTAAGGGTTTTTTATTATAGAAAGAACACCAGCTTCAGGCTCAAAGGGGTTGACTACGGATTATCACCTTATTTCTCCGGTGTTTGGGAAGTGAAACAATGCCTTACATCATCAACCGGGTCTTACTAATGAAAGCATATATCAGCATATATCAGTAATTTTAAACATTTAGTTTACATCATTCTCCCCTCAAGTTTGAAAAGTGAAATAGAAAATCATCGCCGTTTATGATGGCACAAGAAAAGAGTGAATACGAATGGATGGATTCCAAAATATGCATGCTCATTGTTTAGAAATATTAATTTAAAAGATACAACTTTAAAATGCAAATAAATGCTTGGCAAGAAAGAAATTGCAATTGGAAAATAAAAGGCCTTGTGATCCTAGGGACAAACTTCTTGATAATCTTGAAAATGACGGAGAACCCATGATTAGGCTGAGGATGAACTTTGAACATTAGGGTTCTCATCCTTGAAAGATAGCACCTTATTGCGGACTAAATCCTGAACAGCTTTCTTGAGAGGATAACAACGTTCTACATCATGGCCAGGGGCCCCTTGATGGAAGACACAAGTTAAATCACTGCGGTACCAGGGAGGTAGTACTGCTGGCACAGGTGGAGGTGGTCTCGTCTGGACAAATTTTTTAGCAAGTAAGGCAGGGAGTAGGTCGGCATATTTCATGGGTATGGGGTCAAATGATTGATTTTTCTGAGTGTGGTTATGATTGAATGATTGTTGGGAAGATGGTGAGTGACTTTGTGGTTGTTGAGATTGTGGGTATTGTGGTGGTAGTGTTATGGCTGCAATATGTTGATAAGCTGAGTTTCTCGAATGAGGTCTTCTTTGAGCCACCATGCCAACTTCAAATTCTTTCTTCTCAGAAAAGTTGTTACCATATCTCTTGGCAGTATTAGTCGGAGTTTTCTCTCTTGTCAAAACGGGAACAACTTTCTCTCAACTTTTCTCTCTTTGTTGGTTGTTCTTTCTAACAAAATTCACTCTCTTAATAACCCTAGTATAACCACTCTCCACTTATATAAGTGAGACATAATGGACTAATAAAATTAGACTTTTCTCCACATAAGAAGGGAGCCCAAAACCCAACATGTATTCCATTGAATCTTCTTGAGGATATGAAAGATGGTGTAATTAGATTTCATGAAAAAGATACTAAAGTGAAGAAAGAGATGTATACTAGATCAAACAAGGCCTTTTCTTTATAATAGTAATTTTGATTTGTTTAGTTCACCAGCACCCTAATTGGAGGGATACTTTTATATGTCACGTTCCTCCTAATGCTCCCAAACCAGAAGATTTTCCCTTATTATGCAGGTGATGAGTTTAACGGTTCGATTCTTTTCGGTTCATTTTTTTGTTTAAAACCAATCATAATATTTAATTTGATTTTGTTTTAACAGTATTAATATCAGTTAATAAAAGCAAATTAGTACGGCTCAACTCGAAAAAATGACCAGGTCTTAATATGTAGTTGTGTTAAAAAAAAAAGTTTTCACTATGTCTATACATGGCCGTGCAAATTATTAGTATGTTAATTGTTATGTTAGTTTTTTATACCTTGTTAGGACTTGATTCTAGACCTTCAACTCCTTTAACTCTTAGCTGAACCAACAAGTTGAGCTATCCATTCCACTCATGAAAGGCTACGACGTTATTGGTAAGACTAGAGAGTCTCATCATAGATGAGTAAAGGTCTAAACATATATAAGTATAATATATAGTGTTATATAAAGAATGCACTCATATTCTTTTGTTCTTATTCTCTTTCTTATCGATATTGATTATTTATAACTATATGACTCATATATAAAGCTACAAAGTAATATAAAAGTATTCCTAAATCATATCTTCTTGTAGGGATATTATTATAGAATATGGAGCACATGTAATGAAACTTGAAATAACTATGGGAACCACACAACATTCTGATAGTAGTTTTCTCACAGTGCTTCTCCAAGACCATATAGTTGTTTGATCTTTTAAAAATGATTGAAGTTGATTTTTTTTTAAAAATTTAAAATTTAAAATAAAAGAAATAAAAATTCCTATCTAACCTGTATAATCAATAAAACCGCCGGTTTTGTCCGATTTTCCTGGTTTTATTTTGGTTTTAAATCCGGTTTTAAATTTGGTTCAAGTGCAGAGCAATTTTTGGGTCTAAACGACCCGAAAAGAGGTCCGGTTCCTGGTCCAATCGATTGAAGCAGCTGGTCCGGTTTTCAAAACCTTGCTATAAACATTGTAATTTTTTAACCCACCAATTCTTACTACAACAAATTAATTTTTCTTGTCCAATGAATCTGTATCAAACTTATCTTTGCAAAACCAATCACACTTTCTAACATTGAAATTTTTTTAAATCAACAAAATGCAATGCATCCACCACAACCACCATTCTATTTTCAGAACCAACCACCTTCTACTGGTAAAAATTCCTACAACCCACAATATTCAATGTACCCACCACCATCACAATTCTACTCTCAAATTCCAAATCACTTTATGTATACAAGACCACCCAATTCATTTATGTCTCAAGTTGGTAGTAGCAATGCTAGAGTTCCCGAAACAAAATTTCAGCCAAATTTCTCTACACAGGTTAGTCTGGAAGATATTACGCTTGAAGAAGAAGAAGAAGAAGAAGAAGAAGAAGAAGAAGAAGAAGAAGAAGAAGCTCATTCCAAGGGGAAACGGTCTGCGTGGTTTGATGCGGAAGATCTACTTCTCTTCAATCACGGCTCAATGTTTCAAAGGATCTAATTTAGGGAAACGATCAAAAGTCAACTACGTTTTGGAAGAGGATTACTTCCAACTATAACAAGTATCGGGAGGCATCTTATCCTTTGAGGATGGTTGTCATACCCCATTTTTTGACCTAAGATTCCACTTCATATTTTCTTCCTTGCATTTTATGCATCAATGACAAAAATACGAAAAAATATGTCAATTTATTTAATTTTGTTTTTTTGTTAGTATCTTTGTTAAAAATCCAAAAAAATATGTTAAGAATCTATTTTATTTTTCAAGATATCTTTGTTTTATATTTTGATAAAAAATCTATAAAAAAAAAAAAAACGATAAATTAGGAATCAAATCTTTTTATTACTATTATTATTTCCTTTCCTTTATTATTATTATTGTCATACCCGTTTATTTTGACCGTATCATTTTTGCATTTTTATCGAGTCATATTTTTTTGTCCGGAATAATCGCTACATTTTTCGATATATGAATTTTTGAAAAATTGATTCGTTTGTTAGAAGATTCGAGAAAAATTTCGGCAGAGAGGTATTTTAAAATACCTCATTTTTATTCTTTTGTATTTATCTTATTATTAGTATTATTATTATTATTATTATAAAAAAACAAAAAAAAAATAAACAAATTGGAAAGAAGCAGCACGTGCTGCATCTTCCAATTCCCACTTTTTTTTTTTTGTTTATTATTAATTATTTATATAATTCTGTCCTTTTTTTTATTAATTAAAAAAAAATCAGAAAGGTGTCCAAAGTCAACTCCTTCTTCTCTGCAGAAAGCAAAAAAGCTTTGTCCTTGTTTGTCCAAAATCCAGTATTTGTCCCCTTTTTTGAGTTTTGCAAACCCTAACTTTGGGTATATATCAGAGAAGAAATCAGAACAGAGAGAAAAAAAAGAAGGAAGCCAGCCGCAGAAGAAGAAAATTTCTTCTTCTTCCAACCGAAACAAAAAAAAACAGTAATCAAAGATCAAAAAAATAGAAAAAACAGAAATCAAAAAAACAAAATTTCATCATCATTGTTCATCCCCTTTTCATTTTTCTTAAAAAAAAAAAACCAAATCACAATCACAAACAACACAAACTCAGAATCATCAAACCATCAAAAACCTCATCTTCTTTTCCTTTTTTCGGAAAAAAACAAATTCAACCCAAATCAAAACCCTCAATCATAAATCGAAACTCAAACCGAAATCAAAACAAAAATAAGCACAGAGAAGAAGAAGGTTGAAAACGCAAAAGGGTTGAAAACCTTTTCCCCTTCATTTTTTTTTTCCTCGGATCTAGATTGTTTTTTTAAGGTTTGATTTCTGTTTTCGTTTTGAGTTTGATTTCGAACTTTGGATTTGTATTATGTATGATTGGTGTTTGTTTTTGTTAAAAAATGGAAGTTAAAAAAAATGAAAAAACGAGAGAGGTGAAGAAGAAGCTCAGCGGCGGCTGAGAGAAGAGGTGAGAGAGAAGAAGATGAAAAATGTGATTTTTTTTAGGGTTTGGGGTATTTATACCCCAACCCGATCCGGTGTGCGCGTGTCTATCGCAGCACACCGTGCACCCTCGCTTATCAGCCACTGATCCTTATCAGATGGTTTGGATCCTTTCTTTTTGATTTTAGATCAGGGCCGTCTGATCCATCAGACGGCCATGGTTATTCCTGCGATTTTTTTGTTTGTTTTTGGACAGAAAGGCCTATGTGGGCTGGGCTTTGCTGTTTAGTTTGCTTTTTGCACCCCCTTGTTATTTCGTTTTAATTTTCACACCCCCCTGTTTTAATTTTATTTTATTTTTTTTAGCTTATGAGATAAGTGCTTTTGGCATAAGCTATTTTAGCTATTATTTTAGCCAATCAAGCACGATGTCGAGGCTTATTTTCATTTTTTAGTTTCGTATTTATTTATATTATTTATCCATGCATTTCATATTATTTCATTACGTCTATTTATTTATCATATTTACCTTTTTTTTGTAACATCATTATCATCACAATATTGAGTGTTTATCGCTTTATTAATTGTCATTTATTTTTGCTCTTGAATTTAGGATGTAAATAGGCCAAATGTAAACTCTAAATAAAAGTGCATAGCATACCCCCTCTCTTGCATCATTTCATATTTATTTTCTTGCAAAGATTTTAGAGTGTGATTAGGCCAATGTACTCATAAATGAAAAATTGCATCTCATGCATATTTATTTTTTATCGCATTCCGTCCATATGCGTAATTTTAAATTCCGAGGGAAAAGACACCGTTTTGATCAAAATATCATTACGGATTGTCTTCGCGCTTCATTTGCTTATTGCGACGTTAGTATTATTATTCGCGCTACCTTTTTATTTTAGAACCCAACATTCCAATTTTAAATAATTAGTCACTTTATTCTCAAAAATGAGGTCAACACCTCTTCAAAAAATAGTTAGTCACTTTATTCTACAAAATAAGGTCAAAACCTCTTTCAAAAAATATCAAACAATTCATTTTCAAAAGCATCAAAAATATTTTGTCATCATACGCATTTTCAAACTTTGGACTTTAAACCAAACGTTTCTTTTTACCGCGAACTTGGATTTTAAACCAAGTGCCTTGGAATTTAAACCAACGGCGTCTTTTATCGTGAAAACCTTGGATTTTAACCCAAGTGTCCTTTTTCATCCCAAACTTGGATTTTAAACCAAGTGCCTTGGACTTTAAACCAACGGCTTCTTTTTTCGCTAAAACCTTGGACTTTAACCCAAGCGTCCTTTTTTTCTCGCCTAAAACTTGGATTTTAAACCAAGTACATTTGTCTCATTCATACATTTTTAATCATGCGAAAACCTTGGATTTTAAACCAAGTGTCTTTTATCACTCAAAACATTTTCTCAACAAACCTTGGATTTTAAACCAAGTGTCCGCGTCTTATTTTCATAATCAAATCTCAATCAACTTAACCATATAGACTTTCTTCACAAATTAACATCAATCAAACTCACATTTTGCCATTTTTGGCTTTTGGTATTTTAAAACCATTTTTAAAACTTTAAAAAACAAACAAACAAATTTATTCGTAACTTTTACCCCGAACTACGGTGGTTTGATCCCTCGGGTACGTAGGCATGAGACTTGTCTCTCCAATCAATAAAATTAACAAAAACATTTTTCTTTCTTTTTCATCACTTTAAACTTTTTTTTATCACTACTTTAATTTCCCACTTATACATTTTTTATAAGCAATTAAAATAAAGCGCAAAGTTAGAAATAAAAACAAGAGGTTCCTATAGAGTACTATAGATACTTAGGGTGCTAATACCTTCCTTTCGTATAACCAACCCCCGAACCTTGTTCTCTAAAAAAATAGGGTTTTTTCGAACTTTTTCCCTTTCCCTCAGATAAATTAAAGATCGGTGGTGGAATATTAAATTGCGATTCGAAGTTAATTAATAACTCGATATCCAAAAATCACCGCGACAATGGTAGTTAAAGCGAAAGCTCGATTTCAAAAATTGAGTAAAACCGTTTAGGTGTTTGTCGGTTGCTACAAATTTGTTACAATCCTTCAAAAAGCGGACACTCAGAGGCAGATATAGTAGATGAGGCACTTGCATTGTATTTTTCAATTACCAAGAGTAAATTTAAATCTGTGAAAATGTGGTGCGTCTTGAAAGAAGAACCAAAGTGGAAGGGGGCTGCAATGACAATGAGTTCAAGAAGACAACAACAATCTTGCAACACTGTTAGATCTAGGCAACGAAGAACTGTAGTAGAGCGCAGTCGTGAAGAAGACAATACACAATTGGTCAACGACTACTCGGAAACCATGTGTACACATATACACAATTTCGAAGAAGGTTCCGGATGCAAAAGCATGTGTTCCTTAGAATTGTAGAAGCCCTTGGCAACCATGACTGGTATTTTCGAATGAGTGTTGATGCGGTTGGTAGAACAAGTATTTCACCTTTAAAAAAGTGGACTGTCGCTATTCGAACGTTGGCAAATGGAGCACCTGATGACTTTCTGGATGAGTACATTTGAATAGGTGAAACTACTACTAATTTGTGTATAGAGAGATTTGTAAAAGGGGTGACCGAGATATTTGGTCCTGAGTACATGAGAAGGCCAAACAACGAAGACTCCGCATGCCTACTACAAATGGGGGGGTCTCGTGGATTTCCAGATATGTTGGGTTGCATTGATTGTAAACATTCGGAATGGAAAAATTGTCTTGTTGTGTGGAAAGGTCAATATAGTTGAGGTGATCATGGAAAACCTACTATCATGCTTGAAGCAGTGGCATCACAAGACTTGTGGATTTGACATGTATTTTTTGCCATTTTGGGTTCTAACAATGACATTAACGTTTTAAACCAATCTAATGTGTTTGCCAAAGTTTTGAACGGAAAAGCTCCCACGGTGCAATACAATGTGAACGGAACATCGTATGATATGGAATATTATCTAACAGATGGTATCTACTCGACATGGGTTGCATTTGTCAGGACAATCCAATGCCGCAAGGACGGGAAAGACAATTATTTGCAAAAAGATAAGAAGGAGAAATAAAGGATGTTGAACAAGCATTTGGAGTGCTCCAATCTCGATTTGCCATTGTTTGTGGCCCTTCACGTAATTGGAATGTGGATACCATGAAGAATATTATGTATGCATGCATCATAATGCATAACATGATTGTTGAAGATAAGCGCAATGGATACAGTGGTAATTTTGATTACGAATAGGTAGATAACAATTCAACTGCTCAAGTATCCAATGGTCCTCTCCCCAATTTTACAACATTGTTGGAAAGAATAGCACATGTACGCCAAACACAAAATCCATCACCAACTTCAACACGACTTGATGGAGCATATTTAGCAGCGATTTGGAAATGAAGACGTTGAAAATTAATTTCATGCAATATTATGTCTATTTCATTTAAAATGTATTTTTATTTATTTTCATTGACATGTATTTTCTTTCTTCTTTAAATATATAATATAATGTATCTTCTTTTTTTATTTTTAAATTTACTTGGTTCAATTTTATTTATAGCATACTCATTTAAATATTAATATATCATAATGAATTAATATTTAAATTTTAATCCAAATTAGGTAGAAAACAAATAATATAAATATATGTGGTATTATGGGACCTAATGAATAATGTTAAGTACCCTGAAATAAGAATCTGTGGATAGAGTAAAATCTGTTTGAATTCTTTAAGAATTGCTTAATCTTACGTGGCATGGTAGGACCCAAGTGAATAATGTGTTTTTCTTAAAGAATCAAAGTGAATAATATTAAAAACCCAATTTAAGTACTAGAGATTCTTAGAGCATCCACAATGGAGCTCTCCATTTTTTTTTTGAATCAGCAAAATTTATTGGATTTTCTCTTTAACAAGAAGTATAAGAGGAGCAAAGGATAAATGAGATAAACCTCCAAAATACAAGGTTACAAAGATCACCAAAAACCAACACAGGGAACAAAGCTAACAAACAACTCGGCCCCTGTAACTTACAAACAATTAAAACAAAACTCCCCTACACAAAACACAAAAACGCAGGACCAAGCGGCATAACCCATGAGCAACACAACATGCATTACCAAATAACTAGACACCTAAGCCAATAAAAAGCAACATTAAACTATCACCGAAGTAGACAATCTCCCGGATCCCAAGACCACTCATAAAACATTGAGGGAGACACGTTCAATTTAGTGAGACTCCACTTCCAACTCAACACTTTAATATCTTCAAATATTCCTTGAGGGTTAACCGAACCATTACCGAAAATAGCATTATTCCTCGCCTTCCAAAGAGACCAAAGTGTTGCGTGCCAAATCATCACGAAACCTTTTCGCACCTAGCCGAGCCCCTCATCATCTCGAAAAGCAAGAAGAGCGACGGGGGAACCACCAACACCACACCAAGCCACCTAAAAACCTCATACCACACATTCATAGCACTAGAACAATGCAAAAAGAGATGGAGAGAAGCTTCAACATTTCCAACACATCCCACACACTCCCAAGGCATATCCATCATCATCAGCCCCCGAGCCTCAAGATTCTTTCATATAGGATTACGGTCATAAAGGAGTTGCCATGAAAAGGCTATAGCTTTTGACGGCGCCGGACTCTCCCATATTTGGTCAAAAACCCTTACCTTGTCGTAATCCACTCCTTCCTCTACCCGAATTTCATCCACCCCTTCCCTAATTATAGGAGCTCTCCATTTTTTTAATGTTTAAATGGACTCCACATGTACACATCACTCATTTATTATTTTTTAATAATACTATCTAATAATCACTCAATATCTCCAAACCAGGACCTCTTCAAAAGTTCTAAATGAGTTCTACCAATACACATCTCACCAATAATTCTACATCATTTTAAATGGATCCTCCAAAAATCATATAAAAAGTAGTGCTTATTTAAGAATTAGTGTCTATTAAGAACTATTGTTTAAAAATATAAGAACCACTATTGGAGGAGATGGTCGCGTGTCTTTTATTAATGCCATGTCCATTGCTAAGAATCAAAGTAAGTACTCCCTCTGTCCCATATTATAAGGGAAAAAATCTCATTTTTTTCATTCCAAATTATAAGGGAAAAAACTATTTTCAAAAATGTTTTTTCCATACTCTCATAAAATTAAATGCAATTTGCATTTAATTTTCTCTCTCTCCCCTTTTCTCAATAAAAAACAACCAATAAAAATTGTTTTTACATCTTCTCATGCAACTTATTCCAAGGAAAACTCACAAAAACATATTTCAAATTATCATGTTTTACTTTTTCTTAATAAGTGTGATTTTTTTATTTTCCCTTATAATTTGGGACGGAGAGAGTACTATTAAAAAAAGGCAAACATAATAAACAAACATGGAGTCTAACACTACAGATGAAATTGAAGCTAACTTCAAATTTAGTTCTGATAATTGATAATAGGTTACAAGAACTCAAAGCATTTGAAGAAACCAAAGCTGGTGTTAAAGGCCTTGTTGATCAAGGTATTCTCAAAATCCCAACCTTATTTCATAATCCACCTGAGAAGTTTTCAAAGGCCACAATTTCAACCAACACAAAGCATACTATTCATGTTATAGACTTTAGAAATATTGGTAAAGATCCAAATGCAAGGCAAGAAATTATAAGCCAAGTAAGGGAAGCTTCTGAGACATGGGGATTCTTTCAAGTGGTCAATGATGGTATTGATGGGGAATTAACACAATAATAATAATAATAATAATAATAACGAGCAATACGCAGCGGAAATACAATTCTCTAAACTTGTAAGTTGTAAGAACCTTGAGGATCAACAACAAATAATATGGCAGACAATAAAGCAAAATAAAGACACCGGAATTTTAACGTGGAAAACCCTCGATGTGAGAGTAGAAAACCAGATACTAAAGTGAAGAAAGAGATGTATACTAGAGATCAAACAAGGCCTTTTATTTATAATAGTAATTTTGATTTGTTTAGTTCACCAGCACCTAATTGGAGGGATACTTTTATATGTCACCTTTGTTGGTGTTTTGTATGTTGGCCTCATTTTGCAAAAACAAGTTCAAGCAAGATGTTGGACCAGATGTCGTAGCATGTGGGTACAACATCTGTCATGCCGGTAATTAATGTTCTATATTGCGCGCCATATCTTTGAAGATTCTCTGAAGCAATATTTTCGCCTTACTGCATATCAAGACGCACGCTTTTAAACAAGGGTTTATAAGGCGGCTGCACCAAGAGATACTTTCCAGAAGATGCCACGCCATTTATGGAAACAAGTGATTCTTTCCATTTCATGTGTGCTGGACTTTGCAAAAGGACAGCTGAAGATTAAAGCCCAAGACGAAGACCTAGCCCATGCTAACTCAGGTCATATAAATATGTGAAGACTAAAACCTAAAAGACTACTGAAGCCGTATTTGAAGAATATAGTTTTAGGGTTTGAGTCTTGTTAATTGTAAGCCTTTCTTGTGGATGCTATAACACAAGCTTAGGCCTGTTTGGTTTGTATTTTGTGAAACTTCTCCCAAGCTTTTAAGCACGGAGACTGTTTGTTGTTTGGTTTGTGAAACCGCACTGTTTGTACAACTATTATAATCACAAGGTTTGTGATAGAAAGGAAGTGAGACGGGGTCTCAAACTTAGGAGTTCCTAGGTTGAGTTAGCACGGGTGGAGTCTAGGAGATAAGTCGTAAACTTGGATGTTTGCTGTGGGCTTAGAACTAGATCTATTATAGTGGATTCCTTCCTGGCTTGGTAGCCCCCAGAGTAGGTCGTTGTTTACGCCGAACTGGGTTAACAATTCTCTGTGTTATTTACTTCACTGTCTGTTGCTTATACTTGTTGATTATATTCTACTGTGGACATACGCTAGAGCTTTTGTCTTAGCATTACTACTGATTACGTACGACAATTGCTATAGCTTCTGTCTTAACATTTGTCCCCAGTAGGTGCCAGAATTTCAACCTTCCTCCTAATGCTCCCAAACCAGAAGATTTTCCCTTATTATGCAGGTGATGAGTTTAACGGTCCCATATATAAGTATAATATATAGTGTTATATAGAGAATACGCTCATATTCTTTTGTTCTTATTCTCTTTCTCATCGATATCAATTATTCATAACTATATGGCTCATATATAGAGCTACAAAGTAACATAAAAGTATTCCTAAATCATATCTTCTTGTAGGGATATAATTATAAATTTTACCCCCTATTTTGAATAAATCAGAATTTTGCCCCCCTATTTTAAAATCCGGAATTTTACCCCCCCTATTTTATAATTCTTTGGATTTTGCCCCTTATATCACTACAAAAAAAATCTGGGATTAGCTACGACAGCGTTTGTAGCTATTTTCTAGTAAATCAGTTTTTTTTTCTTTTAAATAAATAAATAGTAAATGAACAAACAACAAAAAGAAAGGGATCAAGAAAAGAAACAAGATGCAAACAAAACATACGAACAAAACACGATCCAAAATTGAAAGAAATGGTTAACCGCTCAAGCTTCCACGTGAGAAAGAGATCGCGACCGAGAGAGAAGGAGAAGGCCGGTGACGGTTCCGGCCGATTCGGCGACGACAACGACAAACCTTTCTTGTTCCTTTCTTTCCCTTTTCTTCTTCATATGTTTCTTGCGGTTCTGTTTTATTCAAAATAGGGGGGGTAAAACTGCATTTAAGCCATTATAAAATATGGAGCACATGTAATGAAACTTGGAATGACTGTAATGAAACTTGGAATGACACTCTTTGAATTACTATCAGGAAGCACTTGGATTGAATTCAAACCATTTAAAAGACATGGATTGTTGTAAATGGATGATGTTACTTGGCCATTACTATTCTGCTTGTCTTGAACCAGAATTAACTATGGGAACCACACAACATTCTGATAGTAGTTTTCTCACCGTGCTTCTCCAAGACCATATTGGTGGCCTTCGAATTCTTCACCAGGACAAGTGGGTTGATGTACCACCAATACATGGGGCTTTTGTTGTTAATTTTGATGAAGTTATACAGGCAAGTTCTCTTACTATTTTGCTTATGTATTTTTTGATAAGTGGGTAGCCACTCAACAAGCGTAGCAGATCGAAGCGAGATCACCTACTCTTTGGGCTTGGCCTATTCATAGCACTTTATGGTTACATGAATGTAGCTAATTATAAAGTGCTCCAAACTACTATCGAAGAACTAAGCACAGTTGACCGAAATCTGTGATCAATTGTTTATGTTCTTGTGTGCATTTTATTAATTAATTTATCTGTTTGATTTATCGTTACATAAATGCAGCTAATGATAATTTTTAATGAATTGCAGCTGATAACAAATGACAGATTCAAGAGTTCTGTACATAGAGTACTAGCAAATAGCATTGGTCCAAGAATATCTGTTGCATGTTTTTTCTGGGCAAGTCTTAGAGCACAGGAAAAGTTCTATGGACCTATAAAAGAATTATTATCAGAAGATAACCCTCCAAAATACAGAGAAACCACTTTTGATGATTATTTAGCCTACTACAATGGAAAAGGACTTGATGGAGCCTCTTCTCTTCAGCATTTCAAGCTTTGAGTTGGTTGTTGTGGATTGAGCTGGTTTACTTAGCATGATAAATGAATAAACTAAATAAGTTTGAAAATAATAACAATTTCGATATTCAATATGAGGTGAAGCTGCCCGAAGTAATTTCCATGTTTCTCAAGTACTGGCACTTGCTGCATAAAGGAATTTCCAAAATGCACATCAGTGTTTGTCATGTTCATTTCTGGCATATCTAAAATAAAGAACATTAAGCACTATGCAAACTTTCTCTGTAATCATATATGGATTTCTATTTAAAACAAGAAATTAAAAGCTGCTTACTAGACAGTTTAATTGAATCCACTGTGGCTGTCATTTCCAAGTGCATGTGAGAAGTGTGACATCTTTAAAGTTATAAATCATAGAACTAAAATTATTGGTGCATAGTTGGCCAAGGACTTCTACTAATTTTTTAAGGGGAAATTACACTCACCTTCCTGAGATCTTCATAAACAACACTAACACCCCCTCTAATTTTTAACTCGACACAAACCTCCCTTTCAACTAACACTGATAGTTCAACACAAAACACCACTTACAATTTACATAGCTATCAGTCAATATCAAAATATGAACAAGTACACCTATAAAAGCTCCAAAATCAACCAAGCCCCATAAAAGTTTCCCCGTAATCATATCATCCTTCTTTCCTTTTCTACAAATATAAGGCAATTAAAAGTAAATTAAAGGCAGCTATCAAAATAAAATACTTTATTGCAATTAAAAATTCCACAAATATACTTGCAAATTGCAACGATGGTGAAAGAATGGGAGTGAGAGAGAGAGAGAGAGAGACAGTGACATGTGAAGCTGAATGAAAGTTGAAGAGTTAATCAACTAACGGTGCGCAACTAACAGTGTTAATAGAAAGGGAGGTATTTGATAGTTTGAATAAAACTTAAGGGAGGTTAGTGTTGAGTTAAAAATTAGAGGGGGTATTGAGAAGTGAGAAACAGTGTCGTACTATTGACTAGTGTTTAAGAATATTCCACATATACTCTCAAAACGGTTCAAAATTTAAGGCAAAATCGTCCTTTGACCTTTCAATTAAAACTCGGCGCTTCATACCTGCTCCGCTACGCAAAGCGCTACAGAAACTCGGTCGCAGACCGACAAACTCGGCCGCTTCACCCAAACGCAACGCCACGCAAGACTTTGTATCGGCTGCTCCAATTTTGACTCGTCGCGCCACTATAGCAGCTGTAGCGGCCGCTATTGACAACATAGGAAGAACTCAGGGGTGATGAGTATAATTTCCCTATTTTTTAATGATAGCAAGTCCTAGCCAGTCATTCAAGTTTTTCGATAAAATCCTTGTCAAATACCAACGGGGGTTGGGTCTAGGCTTTTTGACCAATATGCCACACTTTGAAAAAATATTCCCTAAATGCCACACTTTTAAAACCCACTTTGACTGAAAATTTTGTCTTATTCAATCCCGTCACGTGGCGGGATTGAATAAGACAAAAATTTGTATCCGAAATTCTGGCCAGTAGTTGTATTTCCTTTCTGCACTAGTGCACACAGTGTGGCGAAATTCTATTGTAATGTTTTTATTTTTTTTCTTTTTTTTCTTTTAGCCACATAGAGTGGCTGTAGTGAGTTATCAATGCAGAACCAATTCCTTCTCACTTTGTCAGTCTCATGGTGGCCATTATTCTTCACCAAACAACACGAACCCTCTCCGAATGACTCTCCATCCACAAATGAATTTGATTTTCTTTCTTACACACATATTTATCTTTTTCTTTTTTATTGAATTTGTGTTGTGTGCTCCTTTCACTATAACTGGTATATCTAAATGGTTTGTTAGTAGATCTATGATTTTGATGGATTTATTTCATTCAGATTTGAAGCACAAAAACCCTCAAATAATTTTTGTTTTTCATAGATAAATAGATCCCTTAAAACATCAAAACAGTGATATTTATAGAGACACTTATGTAATATTTGTGGGTTTTATTTGCTACAAATATTTCACTACCTGAGCCTTCTTCTTGTTTGTACCATCTTCTTAAGCTTGTACATTGTCCCCGGGGAGTGAAAGCAAAGACTCTGTGTACATGGTCACTTTGAATAGATGTGGATTGTTACAGCAGGAGCGATGCCCTAACAACTGACCTTCATCATTATACTTGACCAATCTAGAATGAACATTTGTTCCAACAATATCACCACTTTTTGTACAGCATAAAGGGGAAAAGTACTTAATGGGAATGGCACCAACAGGAAGAACACGAGTCTTTGTCCAAGACGAATGCACTCTGTATTCTTTCATCACCCATATTTCAAATGTATCATTATTATAATTCCTAGCATATAGACTAAGAAATTCTCGAAATACCCACAAACCACGATTGCAAAGTCCATTGTCAAACTGATCTGGCAAATGCATATCTAAAAGTTTCCTTTCTGTTAAATCAAATGCAACAATAACATCCTTTTTTGAATCAAGACGATAAGCTAACCAATGAATAGTCCCATTAAAGAGTGACCCTGCTTGGAGTCCAGCGGCATTCCAATAGCGAATGTGAGTACCCTCATCAATTTGTTTCCACGTATTAGCTCTCAATAAGAAAATCTCCAAGTATGTTGATTTTGTTCTACTAGATGACATTGAAACAATCAGATAATCATCTGTTGACCGATCATACCCAAAACCATAGAAATAGTCTGCATATGCATCTAAATTGGAACCAAAAGGTATATTTTTATGAAGTCCAGTGGATGGATTCCATAGATAGAGGCTTGAAGAATAGTACAAAAGTATAAAGCCTTTACATGAACCTTTAATTTCAATATGAGGATAGGGTTGGGAGTGCATAAAATTAATAGGGTTGAGTGAAACCGAAGCAGTATCATCGTCAAGTGATAGTTCTAAATCTATAGATCGAGTTTTATAAGGTGAAGTAGTTGATATGAACAGAGCTCTATGAATGTGCGTTGAAGCGGTAAGTTGAAATTGTGAATTTGCAAAATGAGAATCAGATATAAGAGTTAACCAAGACTTACAAACACATTTGAATCGGATAAGAGACTTCACCGGTAACCTAAGGAGAATTTGAATGATCAATTCGTGAGGAAGATACGGCGGTTGATTCTTCTTCTCCATGGATGTTCCTTCTCTGCAGCGGTTGTTCTCGATACTGATTCGAGTAAGTAACCCTACTCTTTTTCTTTCCTCTTTTTTTAAGTTACAAACAATATTTGGTTCTTTAATTATTACTGTAGTAATTTTTTTCCCCTTTTTTTATCTCTTAGACTACCCACAATGGTTTCAACACCATCAACACCTTCAACACCCACTTTTTCACTCCACATCATTTTCTCTTTCTTCCACCTAATCATTCAACACCCATTCAATTTTTACCCTCTCCAATGGTTTTTTTTATTCAACACCCTACCCCACAACTTTCTCTACCCCACCACTTTATATTTCATATTCTTATTTAAATTTAAATTTTTGTTTTTATGATTAAATAAAATTATAATTATCGATTAAAATTAAAATAAAATAATAAACTTAACAAAATTTATTTAAATTTTTTTTTTATTTTCTTAATTTAAAATGCAATACATTACACAAATAACGTAATTAGTACGATACAAATTAACTTAAAATGCAATACAACACACAAGTTACGTAATTAATACGATGCAAATTAACTTAAAATACGAAAGAAATCATCTTCAATCCTGAAACATTCCAAACTTTGTCCATATGTGCTTCACTAGATCTGCTTGCAATTCGTGATGAGCTTTTTGATCACGGAGCTCGGATCTAGCACGCACATGATTTGCAAAAGCGGGTAATACCTCGGTTGAAAATGGTTGCGGTGCACTAGATCCACTTTCCTCAGACTGCTCAAAATCGGTCCAACGTTGAGCATATGAATCTCGTTCATCCTCAACAATCATATTATGTAATATGATGCAAGACCTCATGATGATACTCAGATCGGCTATGTCCCACAAGCGAGCTGGTTCGCGGATGATTTTAAATCGAGCTTGAAGCACTCCAAATGCACGTTCGATGTCCTTCCGACATCCCTCCTGATGTTTTGCAAATAACTTATCCGGTTCACTTTGAGGAAGTCTAATAGATTTGACGAAAGTTGGATAGGAAGGGTAGATACCATCAGCTAGATAGTATGTCATATCATAGGGACGTTGATTCACATAGAAATTCACACTTGGAGTCTTTCCTTGTTCCACGTCATCAAAAACAGGTGAACGGTCTAGAACCACTACCAGAATAAGGAGATATGGCTGCAACATTTTTCCAACAATTCAATTGTTGTTGGCAAATTAAAGGAATTAGCAGCAATATTTACACATGGTTAGGATAAGTAACTTTTTTCTCTAACAATATTTTTATCGTTGGGATAAATACACTTATCCCCACAAATTAAAAAATTGTTGGTATACTATATCTATTTCCCAATAATTTTCGGAGACGGCTAGCAATTGATAAACAATTTGTTGCTATCATGATACCCACGTTGTAATTACTAATTAGTGGGTAATTTACGTTTTTATTTTTTTTATAATATGGGTGCCTTTAATTTTTTGCATTTTTTTAAATAAAAGTACATAAAATGAAAAACGAGATATTTATAAATATCCTTGAACCAAATTTTTTTAAAATGACTAAATTATTTTCTTTTTATTTCTTCAAATTTTTTGTTTTTACATTTTCTTAAATGGACTGAAATAAAAAATTGTTCTATGTTTGGAGCCAAGAATCTTATTTAATCTATAAATATATACTAGTTTTTTTTTTTACTAAAAATAATTCTTATAATAGAAAATTTACAAACTAAAAAATTTGATGAACTTAAATTCCCACTACATCACTACTTTTTTTAACTACCGACTCACAAGGTTTCAAAAATAAAAATAAAAACTGCCCACTCAAAAAATTTCGTGAACATGGACACACTCATATGAATTATGGAGACTTTTATTTACATATTTTGTACCAAAAAACTAGGAGCCACATTTTGTTTGAGGATAAAAACTAAATTGTTCCACTAAGTAAGTATATGGCTAGATTTTTTCTTTGGATGAGCTTTGGAAACTGCCAGAAGAGTTTAAGCACTGCAACTCCAATTACTCAGTTTTCTTGTTTAATATTCTCCCAATCCATGTTGAGTAATGGTACTCTCAAGTCTCAAGTGATATTTCAAATTCAATACATCACAAGTGTGTGTCTACTTTAAGAAGGTAAAATAATTTGACTTAATTGTTCTTCAAATATTTTTTTTCTATCTTTATCTTAAATTTTTTTGTTATTCTTTTTTAGTGATATAATGCAGAAAGAATAATGAGTCGATAAAAAACATCCGGAAAAACTCAAATAAGTTGCAAAGAGAAAAAACAAGGAAGAGTACTACGGACAAATTACATGCATATTCTCATTCAAACTGAAAAGAGGTAGCTATTGACCTTTATCCAAGAGCTTTTGATTTGGTTACTCAAATCCCTATAAGAATCTTGAGTCCTGGTAATTTTAATCTCAATTTTTTTGGGTTTCTTGTGTTAATAATATCTAACATAATTTTTTATTTTCATTGTTCCAGGCAGGATACTTTTAACATCTGTCAATCGTGAATCAGAGCATAACAAAGATACTATACTTTACAAGACTATACCAAAATTTTAATGTATAAAATGATTAATATGATATAAAAATTTCACCAAACATTTATAAAAAATAACTTGCGTTTAAATATCAAACTATAACCACCACTTTTGTTATTGAAAACAAAAAAAATATAACAACAAAATATAACAAAAACTATATATTGTTGGAAAAAATGTTATCGCAACAACTTTAATCGTCGAGACAAGTTAGATATAACAACAATCGTGTTGTGTGCCGGCAGCAAAAAAATTTGTTGGCAAAACACTACTAATGACAACAATATTAAATGTCGCTGCAAAACTTTTGGCAACGGAGCTTATCGCAACAACCTGTAGCGACTTTTTTTTCGTTGGGACAAATTTCTTTTGCAACAACTTTATACATTTGCCACCGATAAAAGTCGCTGCAAAAAACCTCGTTTCTTGTAGTGAACGTTTATGTCGTTCAACGTTCCCGGACATCCAAAAAAGGCATGCCAGATCCATAGATCATGAGATGCAACTGCTTCAAGAATAACTGTGGTGGTTCCCTTATCCCCCCTAGTAAATTGACCTTCCCATGCTTTAGGACAATTTTTCCACTCCCAGTGCATGCAGTCAATACTCCCAATCATCCCTGGGAACCCCCATATTTCACTTACATGTAGTATTTTTTGCAGGTCATCTTCGGTTGGTGCTCTGAGATACACTTGCTCATACAATTGTATGATTCCTTTACAAAATCTACGTAAGCACTCTAATGCAGTTGTACCTCCTATTTTGATGTACTCATCGACCGCATCTGCTGCCATACCGTAGGCTAACATTCGCATTGTTGTGGTACATTTTGCTAAAGGTGATATACCTTCTTTCTTGGCAGCATCAGCTCGCTGGGTGAAGTAGTTATCACTACTTGAAAGGTCCCCAACGATTCGAAGGATGACATGTTTTTACATGCGGTACCGACGACGGAACATTGCATCGTCATATGTAGGCTCATTGGCAAAGTAGTCGTCAATTAGTCTTTGGTTTGCAGCTGTATGATCTCTATTGACATATTTTCTACTACGAGATGCACCATCTTCCAATATTTTTTTTCTACGCTCTCTAAATCGTTTGAGTACATAAGTTTCTTCAACTTCACGATTTTGCATGTACTTAGCGAGATCAAAATCACTGGTTGATGGATCCATTGTGATATTGGAAGTATATTGGATGAGATTTAGGATATTGGAGGAATATTGAATGAGATTTTGGATATTGATACATAAATGAATGAGTCCATATATATAGATTCAATTTTATCCACTGACGGATTTCAAATAATTATTGTATAGAGTTAATTATCAGATAAGGCTTGGGTGAGTGACGGATTTCAAATAATTATTGTATAGAGTTAATTTGGACACAATAATTGAAGCACGTTGGGTGGTGGACACAATAATTAAAGCACGTTGGGTGGTGGACACAATAATTAAAGCAAAGACACTGACATATCACAATAATGAAAGCAAAGACATTACACTGACATATTTTACAATAATGAAAGCAAAGACATTACATTACACTGACATATTAAAATAATGAAGCAAACACTACATTGATTAAAATTAATTATGGAAACAGTTCTTTGGCCAACGTCTCCATCATGGCTTTCTTCACGTCATCGAGATTCTCATCATAACTTAACTTCATATACATTTCCATTTTCTTAAGTTTGTTTGTCTCTTGTTGATTGGAAAGTAACATTGTCAATTGTTCACTCTCTTTCTCCTTGATTTTGATGTAATTATCCCATTCTTTGTCCACCACCTCTGTGGGTGTGGAAGCTTTCTTTTTTCCCTTCTTTTTGGCTGCATCCCTACCTATAGGGCGAGCACTGGATCCTACAGAGTTTGCATCACTGTCACGAGATCTCTTAGATCCACTACTTCCCGAGCCAACATTTCCTTCTGCTTGACTTCTAAAACGTGGTTCATCACGAACAACTTGCCATTCTTCCATTAAAGTGAATTGAACATTCTTCCCACATGCATATAGTTCCTGAGCTTTTGCAAACACATCATTATCCGACCAACCGCTTGCTTGCATACGCTTAGCTCCATCATAAGCGCCAATCCATTTATTCAGTATTTTGTTCATGTAATTAAAACGGTTTCGGCATGAAATCATATCACGCGGAGGATCGAATGAGCAGTGCTCATTACAATACTCAGCAATTTTACCCCAATATGTTTCGGCTCTCTGGTTTCTCCCGACAATACTGCTTGTTCCAAATTTAATCCAACCACTAATTAAAACCAAATTTTGTGCAGTGTTCCATGCTGGTTGATGGTTTTTCTTGCTCTTAGGAGTTGAATCATCTGAACTTGGAATGACTTCATTAGCAGCTGTCATGGCACCAATAGTTAGTTGTGTTGAAAATTCGGGAAATTCAGGAGCACCACTACTTGGAAAATTTTCATTAACCATTGGCATATAACCATTAAACATGGGTGTTTGATATGGAGTTCTCATCATGGATCCATAATATTGATGAAAATTTTGAGGATATTGGTTGGAATTTGGTGGAAAACCAAAATTAGATGTGTTTTGAGGATGTTGGTTGGAAAAGTGATTTGGATAATTGTTGGGATTTTGAAGATTTTGGAAGTTGTTGGGATTTGGATAATTGTTGGGATTATGATAATTAATGGGATAATTAGAAGAATTTTGGGTGTTCAAAGGATTATTGGGATCCATTTCACTTAAAAAAAGACTAAAACTTCAAGATTAACACTAATAAAAAGATTAAGATAGTGAAAAAATGCGTTTTTTTTTCTGTGTCCAAATGAAATGAACCAAGTCTCTATTTATAGAGGAAAAAAAATCACGAATTTTGGTAAAAAAATAAAAAATTAATTTTCAATGAGATAATTGAGTTTAAAGGATAAAAATAAAAAAAATCCACGGGGCCAATCAGAAGCAGCCACGTGGCTGCCTTTTTATCCAAAAACATATTCTCTCTCCGCGGATCAGAGCCGCACGCGCCTGGATTGGACAAATCCGGATGGGCCACGCGTCCCCTGTGTCAGCAGTCAATAGGTGTTGAAGATATTCAACTTCTCTCTCCGCAGGCAAGCATTCAACACCCACTTTGCAATGGTTTAAGCTGTTGAAGAGGTCTTTCAACACACAAAAATCCCACCATTGTGGGTAGTCTTAAGTGGTGAATGTTGAACACTTTTACTTGTAATATTTAGGGGGTGTATTGGATTAAGATTTCAAATGATTTTAAAAGACTTTTTCATGATAAAATAATCTTATGGTATTCAATCAAGACTTTTATAAAATCTAAAAAAATCTTGAGATATTTAATCAGGACAATTAAGATTTTTTTTTTCAGGGCATCGAAATCTACTGGTATTCAATTGAGATTTTTGAGGACTTCTAAAATATCTCTTGGTATTCAAAAATCTACTGATTTCAATGGATTCTTATTTGGAATGGATTTTGTTAGACTTTTTGGTTGAAAATACAAAGAACAAATACAATCAACAATCTCACCAAAATTTATGAGATTTCATGAGACTTTTTTTCACTTTTCTTTTTGCATCATCATTTTTCTCTATCTCTCCCCCCCCCCCCCCCCCCCCCCCCCCTCTATTTTTGTCGACGCAATCTCCCTCCCTCTATTAGATTCTTTATTTATTTTTGTATTTACTCATGGGTAAGGAGTGAAATTGATGTACTGATAAAATAGAATTGAAGTGGTTATTAGAAATTGTTGTACTCATGAAATTGAGTTGAAGTGCTTCATCATCATCATGTTTGATTATTTTCTTCGATTGTCTCTCCTGTTTTTTTTGTTTTTTTTTGTTTCTTCAATTTGATTACGCGATTTGAAAGAAGATAAACCGACAGATCTGAGAGTTAGGATGAATGGAAGCGTCTATGTTAATTATCCTAATACCCCAATTTTCTGTTTTGAAGTTGGGGCTTTATATTGCCACGTATTAGGATTATGCAAAATTTTGATTTTGGGTTTTCTATTTGATAATGTTCATAAATTAGGTCAAATTAGAGTTTGATATTTCAATCGTAACTGTTAACCGAATCTCTGCAATTTTGAAATACCGTGAAATCTATAAAGTTTGTGTTAGAAATCCATTAGAATCTTGTGTTAAGAATCCTGATTGTAAAAAAGTCTTTTAAAAAAATCTTTTCAAATCCCACAAAGTCAATAAAAGTCTTACAAAATCTTTTAAAATCATCAAAACTTTTTTTGTCAAAATTGTATTTCAAAATCTTAATCCAATACACCCCCCTTAGACAATTCCGTAAAAAAAAGTACAATCCTATCTATTAACAATTAAAACCCCTTAAAAGAAAACTGTAGACGGCAAAAACAGAATGTTTTTCAAAATACTCATCTCTCATGGATTTATGCACTCTAGATGCCCAAAGGGGAGCATTTTTCCAATCCCTCCTCCACGTTGCGATCGACGGATTCCTTTCCATTCCAAACCATATTCGATTTTCAAATTTGTTGCAGACACATTATTGTTGAGGCAAAATCCCAAATTGATGTTTTAAAGATAACAAACCTCTTAATTATTTTTTAAGAGTAATTCTAATCTTTTTGGTATCTAACAAGTGCTCTTGAATGTTTTAATTAAGCTAGGAACAATTGAGCTACTTAGATCAAATATCACGTTTTTATTTTGATAAAAACAAAAGCTTGGAGAACGGTCTCAGATTGATCTCTGAAACCTGCGCAAACATCATTTTCACACAATCAATGCAAAAGGACTCATCTCTCATGGATTTATGCACTCTAGATGCCCAAAGGTGAGCATTTTTCCAATCCCTCCTCCACGTTGCGATCGACGGATTCGTTTCCATTCCAAACCAGATTCGATTTTCAAATTTGTTGCAGACACATTATTGTTGAGGCAAAATCCCAAATTGATGTTTTAAAGATAACAAACCTCTTAATTATTTTTAAGAGTAATTCTAATCTTTTTGGTATCTAACAAGTGCTCTTGAGTGTTTTAATTAAGCTAGGAACAATTGAGCTACTTAGATCAAATATCACGTTTTTATTTTGATAAAAACAAAAGCTTGGAGAACGGTCTCAGATTGATCTCTGAAACCTGCGCAAACATCATTTTCACACAATCAATGCAAAAGGACTTATGGATAAGTCAACTATGTACAAGACAAATGATCACATTTATCTTGGGCTTCACTCACAAAAATCTCCACAGTCCAAGAGATCATTTAAGGGAAAGATTTCTCTCATGAATAGAGAACTTACTACTTTTACCAAGTTCTATATTTGAACATGTGAAGATTGAGCATATGACACAAGGATATTTTTATTCTCAATTAATGAAACTGATCTTGTATGGACCATGGAAAATTAGACAGCACAACCTAGTCTTGGAATTGACTTGTACTTTAAAGGAATAAAGAAAGAACATTCTCCAATGTTGTTTCTCTTTCTCTATGACACATGTACTTGCAACAAAGACATTTTGGAACAACAAGTACAATCTCCAGCTGCTGTTTTTATCCACAAGAGCTGGCCTTTTCGTGCTCTAGCCTCTTTGCTTCAAAAGGAAGAAATTCATTAACGCCAGTTTTTGGAGAACGGTCTCAGACCAATGCTGGAAAGAGAAAACAATCACTTGGAGTGACACCAGCTTGCATACAGCTGTTCAAAGGTTATCCAAAAGCTGCACAACGGCTATACTTGTTTGTTAAGCAACATACATCAATATTACAGCTCAACAACAGCTATACATACGCTCCTCTATCTTAAGTCAGAAGAAGAAACTTTGGAGATCGATCTCAGACTGGTCTGTTTTCTTCAAAATACATGAGCTATCATTATGCAGAGTTACTAGCCGTTATTTTCAAGCTTCCAACGGATATACTTCGTGGCCAAGACTCCCTGATCATCTCTCATCTATATATAGAGGTCCTTGGCAACTTTGAAGAGCAAGAGTTTCCACTACAACTTCAACACTTGTTTTTGTGATACAAGTTTTTATCAAGAGCTCTTCTTTTCTCTCTCACTCAGATTTGTAATTCATATATATAGGATCAGAATATCCAGTGAGTGTTTTGAGAGTTTATCCAACCATTTTCAAAGCTTCTCATAGTGTATTGAGTGAATAGGCTTTGATTACCAAATCCCTCATCATTGTAACCATTTGCTCAAGTTAGTACGTAACTACTAATTGAGTGACACCTTCATAGTCAGTGTGACTAAGGTAGATTAAGCTTGTAGGGCTTAGAAGATTATTTGGTCTTGGATCTAGATCAAATGAAGTGTAACTTGAGATCATTAGCATCTCTTAGTGGATAATCTCACAAGGAGTGTGGGGACTGGACTAGCCCAAGCATTTTGGGTGAACCAGGATAAATTGTTGTGTGCATTCTCTTCCCTTACTCTGATTTAATTCGTGCAATCACTAATCACATAGATCACAATTTAATAGTTATATTTATGCTGTCAGAGAGTGTTGGGAGAACGTTCTCCAGACTGCAACACTTTTGAATATTTGTTTTAACTAACAATCTAATTATATTCTTCAAGTATATTGTGTTTAATAATTTTTATAGGGAATATTTTAAAGGTTCACAATTCAAACCCCCCTTTCTTGTGAAAAACTTTGCTACTTCAATTATTCCTTTATTCTTCCTTTTTGTCAGCTAAGGAATATATAATTCAATAGTAATCAACTACTATCAGATTCTTTCTATTCCATTTTCATAGCAATTGCAGATTTTAGGTTCACCTTATAAATACCCATTTATGGTATGTCTTAACCCTTCACATTTGAGGCTCAATCAGTTTTATCCTTCTTGCCCTTTCTTTCTCTGAATGGAAACCCCCCATTGTTTTGTTGTGTGATGTTATGTTTACCCTTTCTTTCTCTCTTTTATTTATTTGTTTTGTTTCTTTTTGTTGTGTTAGAATTTCATTACTCATGATTCTAATTTTATGTTGTTTTATTTCAGTTTTATATATATGCACTCCATGTGTTTGATAAAATGTTATTGTGGATTTTCATCAACATCAAAAGGTATGGTGCATAGAGGCAGTCAAGAAAGATGATTTTAGTTTTAAGTTACTGAATATTGAGTTGAGATTTTGGTGTTTTTGTTTGTTAAATGTTGTAGGAGACTTCATTTTTTGACCTTATTTATTTTGTTAATTTGCATCTGATGTATATGTTGGGTTTGAGAGCTTTGATAGTGCTTCATATGACATTCTATGTTTTGTGAATTAAACTGATGTTTTGACATTGTTATCTCTTACCTATGTTTTCATCTTACTTTTTCTCTTCTATATTTTTTTTGTATAGTGACAAGCAATGAGAAGTTGAATTGGGTCAGTTTTATTTGAGGTATATTACTAACTTCTTTCGTTTAAATTTTGATTACTCCAAATGATAGACACAACTTACTTTATGGGGATATAAATAGAATTAGTAATTAGTAATTGAGATAAAATGCATCGTAGATGTTTGATAAAATGTCCATGAGGAAAATTTTGATAGATACCATAGAACTATATGTCACTCATGGACTTAAGTTTGAATGTCTTTCTCATAGGCATTTAAAATATGCTTCCTTCTTTTTTAATTAATGTGAAACATACAACTTTTAGTCTTTGGAAATTAGCTTTTGCATTTGTATTTCTCAAGATGCTTTCTGATTTAGTTTCTCCGATATGGATAAGGTTATAAGGATTTTCATAAGTGAAAAATCGTTAACTTATTTTAATTGAGAAGCACTATTAATCAAAATTGGACCTACTTTGTATTAACTATACAATCAATTGCTTTGAATAAACTTCAGGGAGATGTCATTGGAAGAGGCTAACAGTGTTGTTAATACATCTTTAAAAACAGGAAATAAAATGTACACAAATGGTGTTTTTATAGTTGAAAATAAGTAAAACATTTTCTAAAAGTAAACAAGTTGTTAGAAACTTTTGTATGTGTTCTGCCTTTAAATTTTGATTACCACAAATGATAGGCATGACCTATTTTATAATTTTATTTCTTTTAAAGAATCTTCAAATCAGCTTTTTTATCTTATTGTCCGTCACTGCATTTTACTGATGTTACGCAGATAGAAATATCACTGTCAATTGGTAGAAAAATGGGATGGTGCTTTTTGCCATAGCGGTATTAGGGGTGTAAGCGGATCAGAAAAATCTAATTGAACCGATAATTCAAACCAATCCAAAAAAAAAAAAACGAATTTAATAGTTCGGATAAAAAACCGAACCAATTGAAAACCGACGTGGTTTGGTTCGGTTCTCGGTTCCAATTTTCAGAACCGAGGTCCAAACCGAACCGAACCAATACCTATATATATATTATTAAGTTTTGTTTTTTTGGCTAGCCCATATAAATTTTTTTACTCCACCCAACTACACTCCTTGTAAAAAAAAAATCTTATGGTTGTATTATGTTTGATAAATTTATGAAGTTTTATACTTAAGTTCGATATGGTTGTATTTTATATTTCATGAAATTATGAATTTAATTTCAATATGGTATGTATTTTGATGAACTTGATGAATTTATGGGAAACAAATTGTATTTTGGATTTCATTTCAATATATATGTCGCCGAGATATTTCATTTCAATATGGTTGTAACTTCATTATGTATTTGATGAATTTATGGGAAAAATATGTATTTTGTGTTTGTTGAATTGTTGCATATCGGGAAAAAAATAATAGCATGGAAATACATGAGAAATTCATCGGAAAAAATAAATCGGAAAAATGTGATGTAAAACTGATCGAAGTATCCGAACCAAACCGATGAGTTTGGTTCGGATTCATTTTTGAAAAACGGTGAAAACCGAACCAATCGAGAGTTCATTGGTTCGGAAATCGGATTCACTCAAAACCGATCCAAACCCGTCAAATTACACCTGGTACTGACATATTGTGCAAACAAAAGAAGCACATGAAACAGAAGGACGAACCCAGAACAGGAGAAGGAAAGCACATGTGAAACAAGAAGAAATTCAAGGGTTAGTAGTTAGTACAACTAAATCAAACCTTATATTCATCTTACCTTTTGGTCTTTTTGTTTTACACATTGTTTGTTTGTTGAACTCTTTTATATTTCCTTTGCTTTTATTCAGTAATTGTTGCAATTAGATGTCACATTTGACATGGTTTGATGCTCATTGTTGATAGCTAGATATATATTCTCCGTGGTATCAATTTTGTCTGAAAATTAACCTATAGAACTTCTCAGTCTTCAAAGTCTTCCTTCAGTTTTAGTTGTGATATATACCTCAAATTATAACTTTTCTCTTGCTTTACCTTGTGTTCTAGCATACTAAAACTATTACTTCTCTACTCAAAAGAGTTTAGAATATAATATTGTGATTTTGAGTTGGTCTATGAGACAATTTTTTTTTTCTTTTTCAATTTGATTTTGGTCAGCATAAATATATGTTGAATGTTGTGGTTATGAAAGTGATTTTTATTGTTGACTTGGTATCTACTGCTTTGATGGAGTGCTTTTGGTTGATTGGGTCTTAATTAGGTGTGTAATTGTCATAGGTTGGTTGATTGCATCCTAATTAAGTGTTGAACAACTATGAATGGATTTATGTATAATGGTATTAAGCACTTATAGCTTTGTGTTTTTTCTTTGTGATAGACTAGACCATGTTAATATGGTGTCGAGTTTCAGTTTTGGTTTTGAAATATGAAATTATAGCTTATATATTCTTTTTGTTGCCTAAATAATCAACCATGAAATGGAAATGAAAGTTGGAATAACAGTAGTTATGATAATATTTTCTCTCCTTTAGGTGCCATTAAGATTTATGAGGTTTGACTGAAATAAAAGGGTCATGCTAAACAGTGCCCTGAAGCACTTGTTAAGCATATAAAAATAGGAAATAAAAGATAAAATTAATGTTGGTAAAATAACTTTTATAGAAACAAAGGGACCTAATATTTTGGGGCTTATAAGGGGGCCAAAAATTGGGGCCTCTTAATATGGAGCTTTTTTGACAACTCTAGGTACGCATAATTGTGATCAGAGTTTTTGTATCTTTAACGTGCATTGTAAACTTGCTTAACGCACATGCTACATCATCAAAAATGCACAGTCAAATATCTAGTTGCTTAACATGTTTGATATTTTTTATTAAAAAATAAAATTTATTCATTGAATACTTCTTATATACATTTCGGGAAGTATCAGACACATCGGTGTCAGATACGTATCGACGTGATGCTTGAGCATTTTGGAGTATTGGGGTTTCCTTGATATGCATAATGTAATCAGAGTTTTGTATCTTTAACGTGCATTATAAACTTGCATAACGTGCATGCGACATCATAAAAACAAATATCTAGGTAAATAGTTTTTTTTTTTATGTATGGGTAAATCAAATTTCGCTAACTTTGCAATGAGTTAAACAGTCATTTGCGATGTTAAGGGTTCATTGTAGGCAAGATATCTTGTCTCAGTTTAGTGTTTGATGACCTACCGTCCTACATTTGTATGCAACTATGCATAGTTGTGATTAGAGTTTTTGTATCTTTGACATACATTGTAAACTTAATCTCTGTAACATTTGTAGTCATACTTTCTTTTCTTTTGTTTTATCTTTCAAAGTCAATAAAATATTTTGTTGCTGGACCAAATTTCTTATCATCTCGACACCAATATTTTGTTGATGATTGTGCTTTCCACACACAATAATAACTTTAAATTATTGACTTGCCAAAAATAAGTTTACATTATTTACCTGTGGATGAAATCCGTTTGGGATAGAACCCGGTATGACAGTAGTCTAGATTTCAAAATGAAAAGACACAAAAATAACAATTGAAAAAGATTATAACTTTACATTTTCCCTTTGGACTTGTCCTATTCGTATGTTGGGTTTTAACCAGTAAGTTGGAATTGTGGAAGGGGGCAAAGTCCTCCAAGTGCATTGGTTTTGGTTTTAAAACATGAGTTTTTTTTATCATGTATAAATTTGTACATGTTAAGAAGTTTAAACTAGTAAGTTTGTATTGTAACTTGTGTATTTTATGTTGAGATCAGATTTTTTGTATCTTTAACGTGCATTGTAAACTTGCTTAAAATACATGCTACATCATAAAAAATGCACAGTAAGATATCTAGTTGCTTAACGTGTTTGATATTTTTTATTAAAAAATTCACCGGATACTTCTTATATACGTATCGAGAAGTATCAGACACATATTAGTGTCGGATACGTATATGACGTAATGCTTGAGCAGTTTTCCCTTTGGACTTGTCCTATTTTCCTATGTTGGGTTTTGACTAGGAAGTTGGAATTGTGGAGGGGGCCAAAGTCCTCCAAGTACATTGGTTTTGGTTTTAAAACATTATCATGTACTCCTCCGTCCCATAATATAAATAAAAAAAACAATTTTACACATATTAAGAAAAGTAAAATGTGATAGTTTGAAGTATGACTTTTTATGTTTTTCTTGATATAAGTTTCATTAGAAGATGTAAAAAGTATTTTGATTGGTTATTGATTATGGGGAAAAGAAGAGAGAGGGTAAATTTTATGAGAATAAGTAAAAGTAAACCTTGGAAATGATAAAAGTTAATTTTTTTTACTTATAATTTGGGACAAGAAAAAGTAGTTTTTTTGCTTATAATATGGGACGGAGGGAGTATATATGGTGAAGTTACACAAACTAGATTTATGTTTTTCCAAGTACTGAAACGTTCTGCATAAAGGTCGATCATTAAAGTCTATTAATGCATTGTATTTGTAGATTACCGTAATGTGTTTATCTTATAGTATGTTAAGCATCCATGTATAGGAAAACACAAAAAGGTGCCTTAGTTATTATGCTCTTATGGAAAACAAATTTTGATATAAAAGCCTTTAAATTTCCACTTTCATAGTATTCAATAGTATTATTATCTTCACTTTGGTTCTACTATTATCGGAAGAAACTATTATGGTCCAATCAGGAAAATCCACCATGAATGTATGTCTCTTTAAAAGACTACTCAACACAATATTATGCAAAGGGCGTTGTAACTTCTGCCTTATCATACTTCATGTTGTGATTATGAACAACTACATGCATTAATCTTGATGTTGAGATATGCACTGATTTTTAGTGTCTCTTTAAGTGCTTTCAGACCAGATTTATTCCCATAATTAAGGGATTCTTTTTGTAATGTTTTCATTATATATAATATCAAGTTGAGTGCTAATCTCTTAAATTGTTTTAGTACCAAACATTTAGTCTCAAGTTGGTACCAGAGCTAACTATCAGTGGGCTTGTAAAAAGTTCTAAAATTTCTGTCGGCGCATCTTGAAACACTAGTTTCAGTTCTTTGACGAAACAGTCCTAGGTTCTGCGTGATACTATCAACATTGCCGGTGGCAGACTGTATTGTTCAGTCAATGAATCAAATTCAAAGGTTAGTATCCCTATAATTGACTTAACAAGTATCCATGATGGTCCTGTTTTGTGAGATGAAGTTATGAGAAAAGTTCAAAATGCATGTGAGAAATGGCGCTTCTTTCAGGTAGGTTTCATCAACAACAAGATGTTAATGTAAAGAAAGAATACTGCACTAGTAGGTTTCTAATTATTATCATGACCCTGCTGCTAATACTTCTTTCACCATTATCATTGAAGTTAAATAATAATTTACTGATGATATAGGTTTTGTTAGGATCTTTGAAGTTTGCAGGTGTGTGTTGAATATTGCTTTCATCATTACATATTTTTTGTATACTCTAGAAATTAAAATGACAGATTTCACCTCGTGGACAAACTACAAATTTCCGAAACTTCATCCACTGAAAATTGGAGGGTTAAAACAAACAAAAAAAATTGAGTTATTGTCAGAAGCTCTAGGCCTAAACCGCAAAGGAAATAGGTTGTGATGAAAGTTTATCGTTCTATGTCACTATTACCCTCCATGTCCTGAACCAAAATTAACTATATGGGATATAGCCAGGGACGGATGCACCTTGTGTTAAATGGGGGTTACTGACCCCACTCCATCATCATTTTTATAACCAATAATCCCTTAGTTTAACACTTTTACCCCACTTCAAAGTATAAAAATGTCCCCACATTATGAAAATCTCTTTTATGATCACACTACCATACACTATTAAACTAGCTAGTATATATATTACATCAGTATAAATATAATAAACAAAGTTAGCTGATTTTGATTTGAACGGTTAGCTCTCAATTGTTAGATATTTAATAGTGATTCTTTTTTTAGACAATTTAAAAACTTAAAAATAGGTAGTTAGTGCCATTTTAACCTAACCATAATTTTCCTTCCAATTTTTTTAAAATTATAATTGGTTTTTAAGGAAAACCAATGTGGTTCAATTAAAAATACTCCCGCCCCTAGACATTTTCTATTATATATATTGTAAAATAATTTCGACCCCGTACCATAAGTCCCATCTCAACTGCCAAAAATGCCAAAATTGTTAGGCCGGACATCGTGACCCGGGTTCGAACCCGGAATTTCACAATTATTTGTGAAATTCTGGCACGCGAGGGACCAATGTGGTGCATGATGTTGCAACACTGGTCCTCCTGGACACACAATAATAAAATGACAGAATTTTAAATAACACAAGTTATTGTTAACCCAGTTCGGTGCAACTCACCTACTCTGGGGGATACCAATCCAGGAAGGAAATCCACTATGGTAAAGTAGTTCAAAATTTTCTGCAAACGCCCCGTTTACAGCTTATCACCTAGCAACTACCCGTATAGATTTCTACTCAAGAACGTCCTAAGTATGAGACCCCTCTCACTTCCCCTCAACCACACAACCTGTGGATTTTAATTTTGTACCTAATAAACAAATCAAAACTCCGTGCTTACAAGCTTAAGAGTGATTTGCGATTACAACAATTCTTAATCAAGTATCAATCGTGATACTCAAAAAAATAACTAGGATCACACTAAATCCTAGGCCTAAAACTTCTCAATCGCTCTATAGCGTTTGTATCTTCAATGGTTTCAGGTACTCTTCAACGAATGAAGCTTGCTTCTTTATATAGAGTCTTGAATCTCCTTGGCTTCATGAAGGATAGGATCGGTTGTTGCAAACTAATCTTTGATTTAAATCTGTTTGCCTAAAAAGATAATTTGTTACACAAACAATTAATATTTGTTTGTTTTATCTTTTTAAATCTCCCGCTTTAGATCAACGATCCTCTTTGACCAAACAAATAATATTGATTTGTTTTTATCAAGGTTTTTAAAACCGGACCGGTCCGGCCGGTCGAACCGGTCGAGCCGTGAACCGGACCTGCATCCGGTCCGGGTGACACCTAAAACCGGATATGCAACGAACCGGCCGTTAAACCGCTAAACCGGATAAGAACCAGAGAAAGCCGGGAAAACCGGCGGTCTAGGCGGTTTTCCCGATTTGGGCATTTTTTCTTTTTTTTTTTGTTTTTTTTCTTACAGTTTTTTTTTCTAAGTTGGTTTTAAACAGATCAAGCAGTGATACTTTCTATATTATTTATCTGTACTGAGATTACTAGAATAAGAAGAAGAAGAAAAGTGAAAGACCACAAATTCACACACAAACAGATCTTGAAGCCATTGATTATAGAAAAAGAAAAACTTAAAAGAAACAAAGAACATGAGAGAGAAAGAAGAGAGAGTAGATCTAATACACTTCAACAAAAAAAAATGAGAGATGAATGTTATAAGTGAGAGTTGCAGCAAAATGAAAAGAAGGACAAGAATAAATGAGAAGCAGCGGCAGCCAAATAAGAAGATTAAGGATTTAGGGTTATAGCTTGTTATGATTTTAAAATGAATAAAGTGTTGGGCCAAGTGTATGACCCAAGACCAGAACCCACAACCCACTTTTATATAATTTTGATAGTATTTTACACTCACTTTGCTTTCATATAGTTTTCTTGAAAAATCTGGTTTCTTTTTTTTCCATTACACTATTATATATATTTGTTAGTTTTAGAATGAGACATGCATTTTAATTATATATATTATTTTTACACGGGTTTTACTTATATATATTTTTTTATCATGAATTAATTTTTTTATCACGACTTAATTTTATGTCTAATGCACTAAAATTTTTATTTTATGTTGACTTTATGATATTTTATCATTTTAATGTGTAAAACTAAGGAGTATTGAGTCATTATTTATATATTTTTATTTATATATTAATTAAAACATATATTTAATTAAAAACGGTCCGACCCGTTTGAACCCCGGTCCGACCAGTTGAACCTTGAACCGGTGAACTTGCCGGTTTGATGACCGGTCCGGTTCTGAAAACCTTGGTTTTTATCCTTTAACAAACAAATAATATTGATTTGTTTTTATCTTTTACCAAACAAATAATATTGATTTGTTTTTATCTTTTACCAAACAAATAATATTTGATTTGTTTTTAACCTTTTAAAACTTGTTCCTTGTTTAATAAGGAAGCGCAAGTTTGTTTCTTCAATCCTTCAAACATATCCACGCGCTAGATCAAGATAAGGATAAGGCGCGTTATCAGGCCGTGGTTCCCAATGTTACTGCATTGGAACCCACATTTGGCCTTAGGCTTATTTTACCAAAAATGAAGCCAATCTTCAAAACTCAACAATCTCCCCCTTTGGCAAATTTTTGGGCTAAAATAATCTAGCGCCTAGCCACTTGTTCTGGAAAGATAAACTCATCAGAGGCCTGCAGCGGATTCTTGTAGTCTTGGCCTCACACACACATGAGAGAAATAAACTCTCACAAATCAATCTCTTAGGAAGAAATAAACTTCCTCAGACTGAGAACATAAGTTCTTTCATAGATTAATCAAGGAAAACTAAAGGCTTAATTACACTTTTGGTCCCTTATCTTTATTTTAGGTTTCAAATTGGTCCCTTATCTTTTAAAAGTTTCAAGTTGGTCCCTTCCGTCAATTTTTTAATTATTTCGGTTAAGTTTTGAAATTTGGACACGTGGCACACTTAGACAGATGACACCTGTCCAAATTTATCGGTAACAGTATAAAAATTGACGGAAGGGACCAATTTGAAACCTAAAAAAAAGATAAGGGACCAATTTAAAACTTTTAAAAGATAAGAGACCAACTTGAAACCTAAAATAAAGATAAAGTACCAAAAGTGTAATTAAGCCAAAAATAAATTCCTTTAACTGTTGAGAAAAATAAATTCTCTACTGAAGTTCAAAGTCACGTTGCAGGATGTGGTGACATTTGACTTCACTTTCAGTATGCATCTTCATAAACAGTTTGAGAAAAATAAATTCTCACACATATGCATACACAGATATATATATATATATATATATATATATATATATATATATATATATATTTTCTACTCCCCCTGTATTGCTGCACAGTCATGCATATATATATATATATATATATATCTTCACTCCCCCTAAATATCATATCAGATACTTTAGGTATATAGACAACCACACATACATATACTACTCCTATTTGCCTTATCAGAGTAATATTTGTCTTCATGTGGTTTCAGAGCTGATCATAGCTGCTTTTCATATGTCATTTTCATAGACATATTATCTATGCTACTACAGGTGGCACCAGATGTGCAACACATTGTGCCCACCATTCATATCAGACCAAAAAAGCTAGGATGTTACTCCCCATTTTTAGCCATAAAATTTTGACAAATTAAGTCAAATATCCTGCATAGTAGAAAACCAGATAATAACAGTAGATAGCAGAGTGCATATTACAGACCACTTAGCACATATAGTGCATCAAATCCAGGGCGTAGCCCACAAAAAGTACATAAAAAAGGTCTGTAAAAATCCAGGGAGTCTTCAAAAGCCTTCACTGTCAGTTTCCACCACTTCCTCGGTGTCATTTTCCTCTTCCTGATCAGTGTCTTCATCGTTGCCAGCATTCATATCAGCCTCAAACTCCTCCTCAACTTGGATTTCCTCAAGTTTTAGTGCCTTAATCACAGCATCTAGCTTGGACATGTTCTCCTTTAGCTGGGCAATCATCTGCTTCCTAGTCATCTTCCCTGTCTCAGCAGTAGTCCTGGATGTCCCAACATCAGCTACCACATTCAACCCCTCCAGCATCTTTGCACTGATGATGAGAGGAGAGTTCCTCTTGCAGGCAATGTCATCTCTAATTACCTAAGGGTGTTGGTTCAATATTATACCACATATTAACCTAGGAAACGGTATAGGCCACTTGGCAGCAAAGGTCTTGGCTTCCTTCATAATCTTTTCAAAGATATAGGTTCCAAAATCATATGATAATTTATTACCAATGATATAAATAAACCTAGCCAAACTTGTAGCCACATCTGAAGTGTGGGAAGTAGGTACCCAATTTGCAGCTCCTATTCTGTTAAGAATCGCATACTTGGGTGTCAATTTTGTTGCAGACAGCTTCCCTTTCCTAGGCCAAACCTTCACTTGATTTCTAGTGATGGCCTTGCACACTTCATTATCAGTCACCTCTAACTCTAGTAGAGGTTCTTCACTTCTGCCAAGGTACTTGTTGATCACAGTGGGGGAGAAATTCACACACTTTCCTCGGACATAAACTTTCTGATATTCTCTGCTCATAGGATCATCACAATATTTAGGAATACTTGCCAAAAATTCCTTCACCAGCTTCTCAAAGCAGTCACCAAATTCAGACACAGTCCTCCTCAGTCCAGCCTTCTAGATCAGGTTCATCACATCCCTGTTCTTCAAAGCATCCTTGCTTAGCTCTCTCTCAAGCCCTAGTCTTTTGTTGTAGACATAAGGCCATCTTTGCACACCAATGACAGAGTTGAAAGATATGTTGTCCATCGGAGCTTCACCAACATTCTGAGGAATCTTCTTCCCTTTAAACTTCTTTCTCCCAGAGGCAGCAAGTGTGAGCGCACTCTGACTCACCTTAGGTCATGCTTCTTCTTCAGAGTCGCCAATGTCAGTTACATTGTGCTCCACATCGTAGTCAGAGTCAGACTCAGATGGGGGTGCCTTTCTCTTGAGAGTATGCTTCTTTGGAGGTGTACTCTTAGGCCTGGTTGGTAGATAACTTGCTGGTTTCTTCGCAGTCTTCTTGACAGGAGTCTCTTCTGTGCTTGGTGTGCTTGTAGTCACCACAACTCTTGCACTCCTTGTCCTCTTGGCCACGCTCTGAGAGCAGTCTTCTCGGATGGTGGATTCTCTGCATAGGTTTCCACATCCACAAGGTTAGGGTTGTCACCTTCATCCTTGTCTCCAGCGTCTTCTCTTTCTTCGCTTTCCTTGGTTTCTTCACTCTTTTCAGACCGAGTCTCACCCTTGGAGCCTTCATCAGCAGTCAATTGTTTATCACCAGACATGGTGGTGTTTTCTGGTGTATCTGGAACAGTGTCTTGTATCTGTTCTTCTTCCGGAACCAATGTGCCAACATTCGGTTCCACATCAGACCCTGTTGCTTGCTTGTTCAGATCTTCAAGCATTTGGTCCACAACCTTCACAGGTTCAGCATCGTCACTCACTTTTGGTGAGTCTTCATTGTCCTTAGGGTTTGACTCTTTGTTGACTTGATCAGACCCTTCTTCCTCATAGGTTGACCTTTCAGCTTCTTCTTCAACCTGTTCAGTCTCATCAACTTCTATTTTCTCCGAAGTTTCGACATTAGGCAATGGAACCAAGTAAATGAGAGGATTTGGTAGGTGGCATGTTTTGGATAGTGGAGGTCATGATGGTGAGTTTGAATTTGCGTACAACAATAAATGGAGGGAAAGTGGATTTGTTGCACACATCACCAATTGTAGTTGCTACAGGTCTTCACAGAGGCAAATTCCAAGTTTGCCCCTAAGCCTTTCAAATTGTGTTGCATCCAATGCCTTGGTAAATATATTTGCAATTTGACCTTCAGTAGTAACATGTTCCAAGGTCGCAACACTTTCTTCCACCAAATCCCTAATGAAGTGATGCCTTATATCAATGTGCTTTGTCATACTATGTTGAATAGGATTTTTGGACATATTTATAGCACTCAAGTTATCACAGTACAATGTTATCACATCTTGCCCTACATTGTACTCACTCAGCATCTGCTTCATCCATGGGATCTGAGAGCAACTACTTCCAGCTGCAATATACTCTGCCTCAGCTGTGGATAGTGATACACTATTTTGTTTCTTGTTGAACCAGGAGATTAAGTTATTCCCCAAAAAGAAACATCCACCTGAGGTACTCTTCCTATCATCTGCACTTCCTGCCCAATCTGCATCACAATACCCAACCAACTTTGAGTCTTCACCATGGGAGTACATGATGCCATAGTTGCATGTTCCACTCACATACTTGAGAATTCTTTTGACTTGTGTGAGGTGGCTCATCTTTGGTGCAGCTTGATATCTAGCACACACTCCAACTGCAAAGGCAATGTTTGGCATACTAGTAGTGAGATATAGGAGACTTCCTATCATGCTTCTATACTGACTTTGATCTACATCAACACCTTTCTCATCTTCAGTAAGTTTTAAGTATGTTGCTACAGGAGTCCTTTTGTGACTAGCATTCTCCATCCCAAACTTCTTCGCAATATTCTTGGCATATTTCCTTTGAGAGATGAATATTGTGTCTTCCATTTGCTTGACTTGGAGCCCAAGGAAGTAGGTCAACTCTCCTACTAAGTTCATCTCAAATTCAGACTGCATCTGGTGGACAAAATGTTTACCCATTGTGTCTGACATTCCTCCAAAGACAATATCGTCCACATAAATTTGTGCAATCATGAGTTTTCCTTTCTCTTCTTTGACAAACAAGGTTTTGTCTGTCTCTCCCTTCCTGTAGCCATTCTTCACCAGGTAAGTTGTCAACCTTTCATACCATGCCCTTGGACCTTGCTTTAGGCCATAAAGCGCCTTCTTTAATTTGTATACATGATCTGATAGGTGGGGATCTACAAACCCTTTAGGCTGCTCCACATATACTTCTTCCTTAAGGTACCCATTTAGGAAGGCACTTGTCATACCCCATTTTTTGACCGATCGCTTTTATACGTCTTTTTTAAGACGAGTTTTCTTTGTTCGTTTCTGACGAAATTTCGGCAGAGAGGTATTTTAAAATACCTCATTTATTTGGTTACTTTTTATTTTCCCTTTATTATTATTATTTTTATTTATTGTTTTTATTTTATTATTATTATTATTTATTTTCGTTTTTATTATTATTATTATTATTATTATTATTATTATATATATTATTATTTTAATTTTAATTTTTATTTGTGTATTTTTGCCAATTTTTTAAAGAAGTCCAGATATGTGTTTTTTGTCCAGGCCCAAAGGGGAAATTTTGTCCAAATGGGGTAAATTTCATCTGCCAAACCCTAGGTCTGACACAGTACAAATAGCTCATTAATTGCACAGTTCCCAAGTCAGTACACAGAGATCAGCCGCAATTTCTTCTTTCCATTTCAAAATCAAAAATAAATCAAAAAAACAGAAAAATCAAAAGAAAAATCCAGCAAATGAATCATAAACCAAAACCGAATTAAAAGCATCATCATCATCCATCATCATCAACTTTCATCACAAATACAGAACTAAAAATTCATCATCATCAACCTTCAAACACGAACCCAGAAGCAAACCAAATCAAATCCATCTCGGAACCTTCATCATAAACCGAAATCAAAACATCAAAACCCCCATTTTTGTTTTCAAATCAAAACCCTCAATTCCAAATCAAACCGTTCGTTCTCAAAACAAATCCGAAAACAAAATCAAAACACATAAGAAGAAGAGAAGAGGAGAATCAGAAATCGAAAAAGCTCCAAGGTTTTCCTTCCCTTTCCGTTTCTGTTTCGATCAATCTAGACGATGTGGTTTAGTTTTGTTCATTTCAAGGTTAGATTCGGGTTAAAGGGTTGATTATATATGTATGTGATGTTGAAATTTGTTTTGAAAAATGGAGTTTAGTTAGAGTTTGAAGAAAAACGAGAGAGAGATGAGAGAAAGAGAGCATAGCGGCGGCGAAAAGTATAAGAGAGAAGAAGCTGTATTTTCTGTTATGTTTTTAGGGTTTTCTGTATATATAACCCACTCTGATCCTGTGCGCGTAGGTGCACGTCCTTATGGTGCACCTGCGCGCCTTTGTCCCTCTGATTCTATTTTAATGCTCCTGATTTCATTTACCTGTGATCAGATCAGAGCTGTCTGATCAATCAGACGGCTCTGATTCTGTTTGGCTTATTTTCTTTGCACACCCCCCTCTGGGCTGCGCCCCCCAGTTGGGCCAGAACCCCAGAGTTGGTTTTTGCACCCCCTTTTGTTTTTTATTTTATTTTTGCCTATGATAAAAGTGCTTATGGAATGTGCTTCAATAAGCTATTAAATCCAAAATAAGCACTAATTTGAGGCCTCTTTGTTTTATTATTAATTGCTCTAATTCATGTTTATCTATTTTGCCTAATTCTTTATTATTGCTCGCTAATCAAATTTATTTATTGGCTAATTAATTAACCATTTATTTTATTGCAAGGACATTAGATTGTATTTTTAGGATTTAATGTAAATAAAAATTGCATAGCATCCTCCTGCATTCATCTCATATTTATTTTTCTTGCAAATACCTTAGAATGTAATTAGGAACAAATGTACACTATAAATGAAAAATTGCATCTCATGCATATTTATTTGTATTGCTTTCCGCAAAAGCGTTAGAATATTAATTCCGAGGGAAAATACACCGTTTCGATCAAAATATCATTACTGATTGTCTTCGCGCTTAATTTGCTTATTGCGACGTTAGTATTATTTTTAGCGCTACCTTTTTATTAATTTGAAACCCAACATTCCAATCAAAATAATCAGTCATTTTATTCTCAAAAATGAGGTCAACACCTCTTCAAAAATAGTTAGTCACTTTATTCTCAAAAATGAGGTCAAAACCTCTTTCAAAAAATGTCAAAACAATTCATTTCAAACATCATCAAGCATCAAAATATTATGTCATCATACATTTTTCAAAACTTTGGACTTTAAACCAAACGTTTCTTTTTATCGTAAAAACCTTGGATTTTAACCCAAGAGTCTTTTTATCGCAAAACTTGGATTAAAAACCAAGTGCCTTGGACTTTAAACCAACGGCGTCTTTTATCGTGAAAACCTTGGATTTTAACCCAAGTGTCTTTTTTTACTGCGGACTTGGATTTTAAACCAAGTGCCTTGGACTTTAAACCAATGGCTTCTTTTATCGCTAAAACATTGGACTTTAACCCAAGTGTCCCTTTTTCTCGCCTAAAACCTTGGATTTTAAACCAGGTGCATTTTTCTCATTCATACATCTTTAATCATGCATAAACCTTGGATTTTAAACCAAGTGTCATTTATCACTCAAAACTTTTCTCAATAAACCTTGGATTTTAAACCAAGTGTCCGCGTCTTATTTCATAATCAAACTTTAATCAATTTAACCATATAGACTTTCTTCACAAATTAACATCAATCAAACTCACATTTTGCCACTTTTGGCTTTTTGGTCTTTAAAACCATTTTTCAAAACCTTAAAATTAAACAAACAAATTTACTCGGCTTTTTACCCCGAACTACGGTGGTTTGATCCCTCGGGTACGTAGGCATGAGACTTGTCTCTCCAATCAATAAAATCAACAAAAACATTTTTTCTTTCTTTTTCGTCACTTTAAACTTTTTCTCAATCATCACTTTAATTTCCCACTTATACATTTTTTACAAGCAATTAAAATTAAGCGCAAAGTTAGAAATAAAAACAAGAGGTTCCTTTAGAGTACTATAGATACTTAGGGTGCTAATATCTTCCCTTCGTATAACCAACCCCCGAACCTTGTTCTCTAAAAATAGGGTTTTTTCAAACTTTTTCCCTTTCCCTCGGATAAATTAAAGATCGGTGGTGAAATATTAAATTGCGATTCGAAGTTAATTAATAACTCGATATCCAAAAATCACCGCGACAGCACTCTTTACATCCATCTGGAACAATTTGAACCTCAGAATACAAGAAACTCGTAATAGTAACCTTATGGACTCAATGCGTGCTACTGGAGCAAATGTTTCATCAAAGTCTACTCCTTCAATCTGAGTATAACCTTGAGCAACTAGTCTTGCTTTGTTTCTGGTGATATTTCCCTTCTCATTAGACTTGTTCTTGTAAACCCACTTAGTGCCATTGATATTTACACCTTTGGGTCTAGGAACTAAGCCCCATACTTCATTCCTCTTGAACTCATTCAGCTCCTCTTGCATTGCATTAATCCAAAATTCATCCGTTAGAGCTTCTTTCACGTTCTTTGGTTCAATTTTGGACACAAAACATGAGTTGGCCACTAGCTCATTAGATCTCCTTGTAGTGATACCTTGATCTGGATTTCCAATGATGAGTTGCTTAGGATGATTCTTCTGAACTCTAATAGATGGACCTTTCTTGGATTGTTGACCTTCAGTATCTGGATCAGTTCCTTCTTGAGTCTGTTGATCTACAGTGCTGTTGTTCAGGGGAACTGATGTGTCAACATTTGGGACCACATCTGGTACTTTTGCTTCATCACTCTTGGGGTCCATCTTCCTCCCTTATTCTCTATCAACTAGTATGTAACATTTACTTCCAAAGATATGAAAGTATTTGACTGTTGGCTTTCTTCCTTTCCAGAGTTCATAGAGAGTGGTAGTGGTATCTTTTCTGAGTGTGACACGATTGTGAACATATCATGCTGTGTTCATGGCTTCTGCCCAGAGGTTTTGAGGGAGATCCTTAGCATGTAACATCACACGAGCTGATTCTTGCAAGGTTCTATTCTTCCTTTCTACCACACCATTTTGTTGAGGTGTGATTGTTGCTGAGAGTTCATGACTTATTCCTTCAGGGGAGCAAAAATCAGAGAACTTGGAATTTTCAAACTCCTTCCCATGATCACTTCTGATTTTGACAATTTCAACTCCTTTTTCTCTTTGCATTTTTAGACATAACTCTTTAAATACTTCAAATGTATCTGATTTCTCTCTAATGAAGTTTATCCAAGTGTACCTTGAGAAATCGTCTACTACCACAAAAGCATACCTCTTGCCTCCAAGACTTTCAACTTGCATTGGTCTCATCAAGTCCATATGGAGTAGTTCAAGTATTTTAGTTGTGACCTGATGTTCCAACCTTGGGTGCGACATTCTGGTATGCTTCCCTACTTGACATTCTCCACATATGCTTCCTTCTTCAATATTGAGCTTGGGTATTCCTCTTATGGCTTCTTCAACTATTAGCCTCTTCATTCCTTTGAGGTGCAGATGCCCGAGCTTCTGGTGCCATAGCCTTACTTCATCTTCCTTGCTGACTAAGTTAGTGACAGATGAGTGAGCTATCTCTTGAGGAATCCATATGAAGCCGTTATCTTTGGATCTTGCTCCCTTCATGATCACTATATTTTTGTCATTAGTGATCAAGCATTCATTCTTGGTGAAGTTCACCTTCAGCCCTTGGTCACATAACTAACTTATGCTTATCAAGTTAGCAGTCAGTCCTTTTACCAACAGTACATCATTGAGTTTTGGTAATCCTTTGTTGACCAGATTTCCAATACCCTTGATTTTTCCTTTAGCACCATCTCCAAAGGTCACAAAGCTGGTGGTGTATGGATTAATATCAGTGAGATATTTCTTTTCACCAGTCATGTGTCTAGAACATCCACTATCAAAGTACCAATCTTCTTTTGATGAGACTTTGAAGGATGTGTGAGCAATAAGAGCTTTGACTTCAACATTGGATTTGGTTTTCCAAAGCTTCTTGTTATCGGCCTTTTTAGGAATTGGGCGGACTTGTCTCACTTTGTATGGATACCCATGAAGCTTATAACAGTAAGTTTTTATGTGTCCATACTTACCACAATGATAACATCTCCGTGATTCATACCTTGGAGGTCGCTGATGTGGTCCAGCATGTTGACACTTTCTAGACCCTCTCTGGTGGGGTGCTGAATGTTGATCCATTTTTCCCTGCCTTCTTGTTCCAAACCAAAGGTTGGCTGGAGCAAACTTCTTGACTGGACCAGAGGATTGTTTCTTTGTAGATTGATAGCCCAATCCTTTGCCTTGCTTGGTCCTTTGATTTGCTTCCAGAATCCCATCTAACCTGTCTGTGCCATTGTTTAGCAATCTTAGTTGTCTGTCCACACTTTCAAACTGGAACTTTAGCATGCTTGCTTTACTCTGAAGATTAGCTATGGTAGACAGGTGTACTTGCTTTTCCTTTTCAAGTTGTGCAATGGCCTTCCTCTGTTCCTCATTTGTCATGCACAGTTCTCCACTTTTGATGGATAGCTCTTTGTAGGTTGCAACAAGTTTGTTATAGGAGACATCATCATCAGAATCTGAGTCTGACAAGCATCTTTCAGTCATGACATTGACTAATTTGGTTCCTTCATCGTCACTATCAGAGTCTTCTTCTTCAGACCAGGATATGACATTTAGACCTTTCTTCTACTTCTTCAGATAGGTTGGACATTCTGGCCTTATATGTCCATAGCCTTCACACTCATGACACTGAATTCCTTTGCCTTGATTGGATCTGTCTTCAGTTCTTGACTTCCTTGATGTACAGCCCTGTCTGCTGATGTCGGGCTGAATGTGCTTCACATTAGGCCTTGACTACGCCCTCCTTAGTATTTTGTTGAATTGTCTTCTAAGTAATACTAGGGCATTTGAGATGCTTTCATCAACTTCTTTGTCACTCTCTGACTCTTCATCAACATTGGAAACAAAAGCAATGCTCTCGTTCTTCTTTTCAGTTCTGTCTTTCATAGAGAGTTCAAAGGTTTGAAGGGAACCTACTAGTTCATCCAGTTTCATGCTTCCTATTTCTCTGAATTCTTCAATGGCAGTGACTTTCATGTCAAACCTGGGTGGTAAGGATCTGAGGAGTTTCCTTACCAGTTTTTCTTCAGGTATTTTTTCACCTAAAGAATCAAAGGTGTTTGCGTTGCGGCGCGTAGATAGTGGGGACCTCTTTCTGAATGGAGGCCCGGCTCGCGTCGTTCCAATCGTGACCAACAGTCATCAGCTGTCGGCTCGTTGGTTTTGTTTGGTTAGTACCATCCATTGGCTGGCGGCGTCAAACATAGTCAAGTATGCTCATGTGAAAGTCATACACTGTTTCTTCTTCTTTCATCTTCATACTTTCAAACTGGGTGGTTAGAATTTGGAGTCTAGACATCTTCACCTTGCTTGTTCCTTCATGAGCTGTGATGAGGATTTCCCAAGCTTCTTTGGTTGTTGTGCATTGTTTGATCAGTCTGAACAAGTTTTTGTCAACTCCATTGAATAAAGCATTTAATGCTTTTGAATTTCCCAGTGCTAGTGTGTCTTCTGCAGCTGTCCATTCTTCTTCTGGTTTCAGCTCCTGAGTATCAGCTCTGTTTGCATCTTTGACCTTGGGGTGCTCCCATCCTTTGAGAACTGCTTTCCAAGTCTTGCTATCAAGGGACTTTAGGAATGCAATCATCCTTGATTTCCAACAATCAAAGTTTGAGCCGTCCAGAAGTGGTGGTCTGTTCATGAGTCCTCCTTCTCTGTCCATCTTGCCAGAAAGTATCTTCCCTGGAGCTCACCCAATCACCTAGGGTGCCTGCTCTGATGCCAATTGAAATTCTGGCGGGAGGGACCAATGTGGTGCACGATGTTGCAATACTGGTTCTCCTGCACACACAATAATAAAACGACAGAATTTTAAATAACACAAGTTATTGTTAACCCAGTTCGGTGCAACTCACCTACTCTGGGGGATACCAATCCAGGAAGGAAATCCACTATGGTAAACGCCCCGTTTACAGCTTATCACCTAGCAACTACCCTATAGATTTCTACTCAAGAACGTCCTAAGTATGAGACCCCATTCACTTCCCCTCAACCACACAACCTGTGGATTTTAATTTTGTACCTAATAAAAAAATAAAAACTCCGTGCTTACAAGCTTAAGAGTGATTTGCGATTACAACAATTCTTAATCAAGTATCAATTGTGATACTCAAAAGAATAACTAGGATCACACTAAATCCTAGGCCTAAAACTTCTCAATCGCTCTATAGCGTTTGTATCTTCAATGGTTTCAGGTACTCTTCAACGAATGAAGCTTGCTTCTTTATATAGAGTCTTAAATCTCCTTGGCTTCATGAAAGATAGGATCGGTTGTTGCAAACTAATCTTTGATTTAAATCCGTTTGCCTAAAAAGATAATTTGTTACACAAACAATTAATATTTGTTTGTTTTATCTTTTTAAATCTTCCGCTTTAGATCAACGATCCTCTTTGACCAAACAAATAATATTGATTTGTTTTTATCCTTTAACAAACAAATAATATTGATTTGTTTTTATCTTTTACCAAACAAATAATATTTGATTTGTTTTTATCCTTTTAAAACTCCAGCTATCTTCAACTAACAAACTTGTTCCTTGTTGAATAAGGAAGCGCAAGTTTGGTTCTTCAATCCTTCAAACATATCCACGCGCTAGATCAAGATAAGGATAAGGCGCGTTATCAGGCCGTGGTTCCCAATGTTACTGCATTGGAACCCACATTTGGCCTCAGACTTATTTTACCAAAAATGAAGCCAATCTTCAAAACTCAACAATTTGTGAATTTAATTTCAGTGGATTACCACTTCTTCTAAGACAAAAAAAAAAATATTTCGACCCCGCTTAATAAAATCTCTGGATCCGTCCCTTGATATAGCAATCACACAGACAATGATTTCATAACCATACTTTTGGAAGATTAGATAGGTAAAATGTAGTCAGGGGTCGAGTTTCTACGTATGATCTGTAGTTCGAGTTCTTCATGATAATAAATGGATTGGTGTAACTCCTATCCATGTAGCTGTTTTAGTACACATTGGGAATCTTTTGCAGGTAAAATCATCATACATTATTGTGTTTGGTTATGCAGTAATAAAAATTGATTTTTAATTAATTAAATTTGTCAAACATTGGAGATCTCTTGGAAGTAAAATCATGATGAAAACCTATACTCTTCTGCATATCATTTTTACAGAATGAGTTCTTCATTGTTTAACACACTCCTATTTCTTCCACTCAGTTTCCTATTCAAATTTCACATCCCTGCACACAATATTTGTGTGCATAAAGCCTTGATATCATTGTATAATTATGTCAACCAAATTTCACATCCCAGTTTAGATAATTTCATGAACTCATCTCATCCCCCCTAATAAAAACAGGTACACAAAATATGTACTCGCTTTGGACATCTATATATCTATGTTGTTAATCTCGGATAGCGGCGCGTAGCGCCGACCCTAGAAAATGCTATATATATAGCGGTATAGCGGGTAGCGGGGATGACTGCTATTGTAAAGATAAAAAATTCATGTACAAATTAAGCATAAATTCCAACAACATACATAAATACTAAAAAATAGAGAAATATACAAAATTAAAGGGACTTTCATACTTAATAATTATACTAAATATTATCATTTACCATCAAAGTAGGTTCTAAATAAAAGACTAAATAACATTTCATCGAGTTCTAGAAGTACTTAAAATGACATCCCATCAAAATAAAGCATAAGCAAGTTCTATAAGTACACAAAATGACAAGCCATTAATGACAAGTTCTAAATGTATGTAAAATCATACTTTCAAAGCGAGCGTTGAAGGAGAAGAGCGTTGAAGTATTTGAGAAACGTTGGAAAAATCGGCGCAAAGAGAAAAGTAATCACGTGATATGAAAACATAGGGCACCAAAGGGGTGAGGAAAAGACCAAACTATTTCCGCTTCTCTAAATAGCGGAAAGCGGACCTATAGCATAGCGGGGAGGGGGTTTACCGCTACGCTATTGATAACACCGAAAAATGCACTATTTATTTAATATTATTTGTCTTGATATTTTAATATTTTCTCTAAATTATTGTGTTATCAATAAAATAATTATTACATTTTATTGAAATACAGATGCAGCCGAAATTTAGCAAAACATGAGTTTTATGGGACTAGAAGTCAAAACAACAGCCAAGACACAAGTGCATGGCACTAGCCATGGCACTTGTGCCCACCACCTCACATACACACATGGCGCTGGCCATGATGCCTGTGACCACCATCATTTCTTTTTCAATCACGTGGGTAGAAGAAAGTTTCAAAGGGAGGCGTGGCCCCCACATAGAAACAACTTTCTCCTATAATTATTGAACAAGGCGCTGGCCATGATGCTTGTGGCCACCAGCCACAAGCTATATTCATGCAACAAACTGTCCCACGTTTTCCTCTGTGTACCAGATCTATCGTATAGGCAACAGAATTTCCTATTATGAAGAGAAAAAAAAGGCTCAACTGTTACTTCATAGAGCCTATATATAGAGGAGCCTTCACTGTTATTTTTTCTTCTTCTTTCACGCATTATTTGAGATTTGAAGCTTTTATTATTCTGGTGTTTTGCTTTCATTCCGGTTGCTATCTGTAAGTTACTCTATTTAATATATTAAATTCAGTTCAGTATTTTAAATTCCGATCAGTTTATTTATTTTTGCCATTGATACAGTACATCTGAATTGTTAATTTTAATTTTAAACTCAGTATCATATACTGTCTCGCACAGTACATGACACTTGGTTTGTTTTCTTAATTTTGCTATTCAATGTTTTGGATCTCAGTCTAATATACTGTCTCGCACAGTACCCGTTTGTTTGTTTTCAGTATTACTATACTTGCTTAATTTATTAATCGGTTCCAGTATTAATTATACAGTCCTGTTTCAGATTCAGTTTTTATTTATTTGTTTGGTATCTGATATGTTCTTAATTAAATCAATTATTATTTATTTAATCGTAATGTTTTTATTTACAATTATGTCGAACTAATTTAATATAACTGGAATGTGAATAAGAAGCCGATCTGGGTTTAGTAATTAAGTTACAAACTTTATTTTCAAACAAACTAGTTTTCTGTTTCAGTTTTTAATTAAACGATAGACTATAATTTTGCACGAGAGTGAAAATTAATTAAAGTGTAAGTCAACAGCGCGAGAGTGTGAGATTTATACTAGATAGTAAAAATTGGACATTAATTTTAAACACCGCGACAGCTCTTTAAAATTAATTAAACTGTATTAGTTTCCAAAAAATATTTTATAAACTAAATATGAGAGCGAAAGTGAAGTATTTATTTATATTTTATGATTTAGTTCAATAGCGCGAAAGTGTGAGACCTCAGTCTTTAAACTAATATTGTTTTGTGAAAACTAGATCTTTTTAATTAAATTGAATTGATTTTCAAAAAGTATTTTTATAAGTAAGTGTGAGAGCGAGAGTGAAGCATTTATTTTATAACTTTACAATATTAACCAACAGCGCGAAAGTGTGAGGAGCGTGTTTTTAAATCAATATCAGTTTGTTAAAAAGTAACATTATTTCTAAATACAATTTAATTACCGAACTCATTGAAGCGACTTAAAGTAACATTCCAGATTAGTTAAATCCAATTGTTTAAATTAAATTAATTATTTTATAACCCCTTTCCAATTAATATTTAGCCTTAACCTTACATTATATTAAAAACGTAAGCGAAGTTTTGGAAAATAGTCCCTGAAGGAACGATAATCTTTTATAACTACACGATAAGTCTGTGCACTTGCAGAAATATCGCATCAAGTTTTTGGCGCCGTTGCCGGGGACTAATTTAGTCCAAAAATTCGCTATTTAGTTTTTAATTCGTAACGATTAAGGCACTCCCTTTAATCCCTTTAGTCACCTAGGTTGTATGCCCAACACTCGATCTTCCGAGGCCGAGTTAGAACAACCTATTTCTGAGATAGAACGATTTCTTCGTTTACAACAACGAATTCGTGAATTCCAAAAACAATTTGAACTCTTACCGATGGCGAACCGCGAACGTCCTCTTAAGGAGTACGCCGTCCCTTCCGAAGAAGAACCTCATTCGAGCATCGCGCCCCCTACCATCGAAGCAAGGAACTTCGAACTGAAACCTGCTTTGTTGCAAATAGTGCAACAAAATCAATTCTCTGGTTCCCCTACGGAGGATCCGAACCTCCATTTGTCAGTGTTTGTGCAGTACGCAGACACGATAAAAGCCAATGGTGTCGAACCCGAAGCAATACGACTCCGTCTTTTCCCGTTCTCTTTAAGAGACAGAGCTAGAGCTTGGCTTCAAGCTCTACCTTCGAACTCCATCACTACGTGGAACGAATTGAAGAAACAATTCTTGGCCAGATACTTCCCGCCAAGTAAGACAGCTATGTTAAGAGCCCAAATCAACGGATTTAGGCAAAAAGAAGGAGAATCTCTTTTCGAAGCATGGGAAAGATACAAGGACATGATGAGACTCTGTCCACACCACGGTTTAGAACAATGGCTTATAATCCATACCTTCTATAATGGGCTGCTATATACCACTAGACTTACCATAGATGCAGCTGCTGGTGGAGCTCTAATGGATAAACCTTATCTAGAAGCCACACAACTTATAGAAAACATGGCCCAGAACCATTATCAGTGGGGAAGCGAACGCGCTGCCATAGAAAAATCCCAGCAAAAGGGCGGTATGTACGAAGTAAGCGGCATAGATCATGTCAGTGCGAAAGTAGACGCTCTTTCTCAAAAGTTAGATAGCCTAACTCTACCTCCCGCAGCTACCGTAGCCGCGATACAACCAAACTGCGAACTATGTGGAGTTCCTGGACACACACCCTCTGAATGTCAATTATTGGCCGGACTCGACCAAGTTAACTATGCCCAAGGAAACTCTTATAATCCTGGTTGGAAGAACCATCCTAATCTCTCTTACAAGAGCAATAATGCACTATTTCCTCCAAATCAGACACCTCCAGGTTTTCAAAAGTCAGTAGGACAACAAGCTGCAACTTATCCACCTAATAAGTCAAATCTAGAAATTATGATGGAAAATTTTATCCTATGCCAGACTCAGCAAAATAAAGAATTCATGAATCAAAACACTCAACTCATGAATCAAAACATTCATGCTAATGAATTAATTAAGCAACTGGCAAACAAAGTAGAGGCTATAGCCACACACAACAAAATGTTAGAGACTCAAATATCTCAAGTGGCCCAACAGCAGGCAACTATAGCTCCCCCAGCCGGAACATTCCCAGGCCAACCACAACCTAATCCTAAGGGACACATTAATGCTATAATGCTGCGAAGCGGAAAAGAGTTACAGGATCCCCCTGCTGGAATAGTTAGAAGTCATGACCTAGGAAAAGGTTTAGAGAAGGACACTACAAAAGATACTTGGAGTGAATCAATGATAGTTGACAGTGGACAAACACTCGAGTCTAAGAAGGCAGGGGAAAATGAAAAGGAAACACCATATGTACCCCCTCCTCCTTACAAGCCTCCAATTCCATTTCCTCAAAGACTTGTCAAACCTAAGAATCCAGGGCAGTTTGAAAAATTTATCGAGATGCTAAAAAGGCTTCATATCGACATACCATTCATTGAGGCTATAACCCAAATACCCTCTTATGCAAAGTTCTTAAAGGAAATTCTGTCAAACAAGAAAAAGCTTGAAAACATTGGGACAGTGGAGTGCAATGCTATTAGTGAAAACAAGCTCGCCCCAAAACTCGAGGACCCAGGAAACTTTTATATTCCTTGCGTTATTGGTAGACATATCATAGATAAAGCCCTCTGTGATCTAGGATCAAGTGTAAGTTTAATGCCACTGACTCTCTGCAAATGGCTCGGACTTGGAGAGTTAAAACCTACTAAGATGTCCCTACAGCTGCCTGATAGAACCATCAAATACCCAGTAGGAATTCTGGAAAATGTTCCAGTAAGAATCGGTCATCTGTTTATCCCTACTGACTTTGTCATCATGGACATAAAGGAGGATGATGATATCCCCATTCTGTTAGGTAGACCTTTCCTAGCTTCTTCAGGCGCTATAATTAATGTAAAAAGAGGGAAAATCACCTTCGAAGTAGGAGATGAGAAAATCGAGTTCATAATGTCTCAATTCATGGAAAGCCCTACCTTGAAAAACTCTTGTTGTCGACTCGACATAATTGAAAGAAATGTCGATAAATTCCCCTCTGAACAAGTCCCTCCTGACATACTAAAAGCTCACCTAGAACATAATATCTTTCAAGATAAGACACCCCCGTCTATTTCACAGAGAAAGAAAGGAAAAAGGAAAACACCTATGCGATGGTCGGACATGTTCAAATGGAACCCTAAGGATGTTGAGCACAATATTAACGATGTGAGTTTGGAAGAGGCGCCATTTTGATTTAAAGGTTTGAGAAGTCGAGCTAAACGACTTTAAACAAAGCGCTGCGTGGGAGGCAACCCATGAGTTTTCAATTTAATATTTTTGTTTTTCATTTGTTTATCAGCAAATAAAGAGATTGATGGCTTTGCACCTGTCAGCTGCATATAGGCGTGAATCTCCAGGTTTCCCGCTCCAATCCTTAACATGAGTCGCAACAGTGAGGACACTGTTGGATTTAAGTTGAGGGGAGGACTTTATTGCTTTTATTTACTTTTCAGTATTAATTTTACTTTCTAGTTTAGTTTTCCTTTTGGCAAATAAATTTTTTCGGTGTAATTTTTCATTTTTCCAAAATCTTGAGCCATACCAAAATTTTGAGAGCAAAATAATTTTTGAAATTCCTGGGTCACAGACATAATTAAGACTGAATTTTCAAACTAAGTGTATTTTTTGTACCAGCTATATCATTTTAACACCTTAAATTTCTTAATTATGTAGACCAATTTCGGTACTTGCTAGAAACTGAACTTAAATTTTCTTGACACTTTACTAGTCCTTGAGTAAGCCCATAGGTAGTCGGCACCATCTACGATCACTATCTAAGTAGTAGAGTCGACGAATATAAGTGAATGACTTTGATTGAAAAATGAAAATCAAGGATGTATAAATCTGAAAAGGGACTACGCACTCTAAGTCAGATGACCCTCACCCGATCATTTAGCCCAACTGCGAAATACCTCAAAGATATAAAAATATCCTATGACATAAAGTAAGAGAAGAGAAAAATAAATGATATGAAAAAGAATCAGGTCATAATCACTAACAGGCTCACTACCATGTGTGTGTGAATAGATAACGGGCTTAATGTGATTACCATGGGCTAAAAAAGGATAACGAAAGAAGAAATGAAAGTTAAGTTCAGCTATAGTAAAACTACTCGGAACGGTTTATATAAGGAAGAAATTCATGTTCATTTGTGATTTGTGTTCCCATGATATTTTTGGTACGATAAATAAATTAGTTTTTCTTATTTGGTCGAGATTAAAAATGCGACTCTTGGAAAATCGTTTTGTTTTGTTTCTCTGTCACAAAATGATATATCTTTTTGCTTGAGGACAAGCAATGGTTCAAGTTTAGGGGAGTTTGATAACACCGAAAAATGCACTATTTATTTAATATTATTTGTCTTGATATTTTAATATTTTCTCTAAATTATTGTGTTATCAATAAAATAATTATTACATTTTATTGAAATACAGATGCAGCCGAAATTTAGCAAAACATGAGTTTTATGGGACTAGAAGTCAAAACAACAGCCAAGACACAAGTGCATGGCACTAGCCATGGCACTTGTGCCCACCACCTCACATACACACATGGCGCTGGCCATGATGCCTGTGACCACCATCATTTCTTTTTCAATCACGTGGGTAGAAGAAAGTTTCAAAGGGAGGCGTGGCCCCCACATAGAAACAACTTTCTCCTATAATTATTGAACAAGGCGCTGGCCATGATGCTTGTGGCCACCAGCCACAAGCTATATTCATGCAACAAACTGTCCCACGTTTTCCTCTGTGTACCGGATCTATCGTATAGGCAACAGAATTTCCTATTATGAAGAGAAAAAAAAGGCTCAACTGTTACTTCATAGAGCCTATATATAGAGGAGCCTTCACTGTTATTTTTTCTTCTTCTTTCACGCATTATTTGAGATTTGAAGCTTTTATTATTCTGGTGTTTTGCTTTCATTCCGGTTGCTATCTGTAAGTTACTCTATTTAATATATTAAATTCAGTTCAGTATTTTAAATTCCGATCAGTTTATTTATTTTTGCCATTGATACAGTACATCTGAATTGTTAATTTTAATTTTAAACTCAGTATCATATACTGTCTCGCACAGTACATGACACTTGGTTTGTTTTCTTAATTTTGCTATTCAATGTTTTGGATCTCAGTCTAATATACTGTCTCGCACAGTACCCGTTTGTTTGTTTTCAGTATTACTATACTTGCTTAATTTATTAATCGGTTCCAGTATTAATTATACAGTCCTGTTTCAGATTCAGTTTTTATTTATTTGTTTGGTATCTGATATGTTCTTAATTAAATCAATTATTATTTATTTAATCGTAATGTTTTTATTTACAATTATGTCGAACTAATTTAATATAACTGGAATGTGAATAAGAAGCCGATCTGGGTTTAGTAATTAAGTTACAAACTTTATTTTCAAACAAACTAGTTTTCTGTTTCAGTTTTTAATTAAACGATAGACTATAATTTTGCACGAGAGTGAAAATTAATTAAAGTGTAAGTCAACAGCGCGAGAGTGTGAGATTTATACTAGATAGTAAAAACTGGACATTAATTTTAAACACCGCGACAGCTCTTTAAAATTAATTAAACTGTATTAGTTTCCAAAAAATATTTTATAAACTAAATATGAGAGCGAAAGTGAAGTATTTATTTATATTTTATGATTTAGTTCAATAGCGCGAAAGTGTGAGACCTCAGTCTTTAAACTAATATTGTTTTGTGAAAACTAGATCTTTTTAATTAAATTGAATTGATTTTCAAAAAGTATTTTTATAAGTAAGTGTGAGAGCGAGAGTGAAGCATTTATTTTATAACTTTACAATATTAACCAACAGCGCGAAAGTGTGAGGAGCTTCGGAGTGCATAAAATTAAGTGGGTTGCAGGAAGCAGAATCGCTGTCAACGTCAATTGATAGTTCTAAATCTAAAGATCGAGGTGCAAAAGGTGATGTAGTTGATATGAACAAAGCTCTAGGAGTGTGTGTTGCAGCGGTAACTTCAAATTGTGAACTTGCAAAACGAGAATCAGAGATAATAGAAAACCAAGACTTACAAACACATTTGAAACGTACAAGAGATTTCACCGGTGACCTCAGAAGAATTTGGATGATCAATTCATTAGGAAGATATGGCAGTTCATTCTTCGTCTCCATGGTTGTTTGTCCTCTGCAACCGTTGTTTGCATCGACTCGATGATTTGGTAAGTGGAGGACTAAGTTTTTCAATAAAAAATATTTGTCTTATAACTCTCATAGAAAGAGATGTTCTAGAAACAATTAGCAATTATGTTATTTTAATTTATTTTCAAGAAATGAATGATTGACAATTTTCATTGTAAATATATTGCATTAAACGATATTATTTCTTATTTTCAATATAATTTAGTTTATAAATTTATTTGATACTAGGAATAAACCCGTGCGTTGCACGAGTTCGATTAAAATATTTGTGATAACTGATAAGTATATTCACATATAGTTAAATCATAGATATTATTTTAAAATATGATTATATTTAACATAGTATATGTATAAAAATAAAATAAAAAGTTGTTTAGAAGATATGATTTTATTTATTGATTTATATTGTAGTTTTGTTTATATTTTAACGTAATATATAGATCTCTTATAATATTTTATATGGTTGAAGAGATTTATAACATTTTAATTTAATAGTGTAATTTGATAATATCTTAATTTTCTTTATATGATTTACAATTGTATAGTCACATGTCACTTTGCTTTTTATTTTTATGTATCCTTTATTTTTTTTCAATTAGATTGTTGGTGCTACATACTTATACTTGCCGACAATATTGCTCATGAGTAATATTGAAATAAGTTTGCGTTATAGAATATAATTCATATATAGTAGCTTTGATTTTTTTATCACGTGATCTTTTTTTTTAAAATTACGTATCAAATAGCATAACTGTTTACTCCATTCAATGAAATTTAAGTATAAAATAACTTATCTACTTACTACTCTCTCATTCTTTTGAAGTTTCTTCTCACATGTTCACTTGGTGATATTTTATCTTGATTTTTTTAGTGTCTATTATTTGATTTACATCATTTTTGTTTGGTCCTTTTTTTTGTTTGTTTTTTTTTGGTGAGGTTTGTGTCCTTCAAATTTATTGCTATTTTTGCCTCTCTTATTTAATTATCTTTACTTGCGAGTTTAGTTTATTTTTGTTATAATATAAACTTGAATTTTTTTTTGTTGCAAATATATAGTTTGGACGATTATTTCATATACTTGAATTTAGGTTTAGTTATTTGGCTCAGGTAAAGAAAAATTATATCTTATATTTTATTGGTTATAATGTTTTTAGCAAGCGATTTTGTTTATCTCTTTTTACTATGCTTAATTATTAGTCTTTTGAGAAACTTTCTTGCGTACTTTCATACCAGATAAAAGTTTTCTGAGCACTTAAAATTTATTATTCTGAATTGCTATATTGAAAGAGAAACACTCAATTTTTTTTTTTAACTCAAATTTTTTTTTTTTAACTGACATTTTAATATTTTTTTATATCCCCTTTTAAAAAAAATTAGCGCATTTTAAATTATTAAAATTTGAGTTTAAAAAAAAATTAAATTAAATGACGTGGCATTTTAAAATTATTTTTTATTTTTTTAATTAAAAATTTCCTACGTGGCAGCGCCACGTGGAGATTCCGTCTGCCACGTGGAGATTCTGTGACAGTCAGCTGCCACGGTGTGCATTTGAGGGGGGAATCCAGAAAACCATATTTTGTAGGGGGAATCCAAACGAAAATTTTTCCAGGGGGGTAATCCAGAACTCGCCTACTTTGCAGGGGGTAAACACCATTTTATCCGTACTCAAATTTGTATCCAAACTCTTGTATAAAATTCATATCAGTGTGAACATTCAACTGTACAGGATTGTTGGAAGCAAGAGAGTGGAAAAGAGAGGATTGTTCTCTTTGTTTCACTTTGTAAAGAACATAGTGAATACCTTCACAGAGTGTTGAAGGGAGTGAATGTACCAATAGGGTAACCACTTTAAATTCTCTGTGTCTTTCTTCTCTTTCCTGCACTCTTCATTTTTCCTGCACTTTATTCATATATTCATCACAAACCTTCAAGAAAATAAAATAACCACAACATCTCTAAAATAACCGAAAAAGTCTAAAAACTTAATTCACTCCCCCCTTGGGTTGCACACTTTAAACTTACATTTTTGTCTCTTTTAATTATTTAATAGTATATTTACTTGTAGTTTTTTAGTTTGGTTGTTAACTTAGTTGGGATGACTGATCATTGTATTTTTTTTATAGCTTGAGTCCAAATGTACAACAATATCATGCCCTGATTCTGTATCTTTTTTAATACAATATAGTTGTTTCATAAATAATATACTTATATTTTTTGAAGTTACAAAAGTAATTGATAATATTAATTAGGAGTTACGAAAATTTATAAGACAATTAACATGTGAGAATAGAGAGAGTTATAATATGGTCAAAACACTTAAAAATAGAAATGATAGAATGAAATAAAAAATCCTGAATAACATGTAAAAAAATTAACTAAAATTAAAATAAATATTTATTTTAGGTTTATGATTCATGATTCATCTTTGGTGGTTTTGTATTTTCAATCATTTGATCTTTTCTTGAAAAATCACGGATCACATGATATGTAACTATTGATTTTACTCCTCTATACAATTTAAGATATATTTCATATACATTTATTGAAAAGACGACTAATGTTTTGATTTTAACTTTATTTCTTTTAGAATTTCATTTCAAATATTCACTTGGTACATAGAAATATATGTTCAGAATTTCTTCTAAATTATTCTTCTCCTTTTTTTTTGGTTTATCTTTATTTTTGTTTTTCCTTTTTGTCTTTTTTTATTTAATAATATTGTTTACTTGGGGTTTTAAAAATCGGATATTGAAAATAGACTAATATTTATATAGTTGAAAAGATAAGATAGTAGTTGATTACTTGTTAAAAATAAACATGATTTTCCAAAAGTCTAAAATTGGTACATAAATATATACAATATTCTAACAATTACTGTTGGATATTTGAATTGGCCGCATTTTGCTAAAACAAATATACAAGCAAGATGTTGGACCAAATGTTTCAACATTGGGACAACCAGTGTCCAAATGATTTGCGCGCGTGTTTTATATAAGGAAAGCGCGTTTTTAAAGGAAACCACGTTTTTACTCTTGTGTGCCAAGGAGTATATTTTTATACAGAATCAACGATGAGATTTTTCCTGAAGATGTTCTGACATTTTAGGAAACTTTATGTATAGCTCTGATTCTTGATTAATGTGTGTTCTAAGCCCAAAGTGAACTTCAGCCCGTGTTGCTTGGAGTATATATATGAAGAACGAAAAACCCAGTAGGGTTATCAAAGCCGTCACTGAAGAATAGCATTCTAGGGTTTTGAGTTTTGTATTATTTTGTGAGCCTTTCTTGTGGATTCTATAACACAAGTTAAGGACTGATTTTGTGTGTGTGTTAGTTACTCCAAAGCTTCTAAGTACGGAGGTAACTTGTTTACTGAAGTGTGTCTTCGAAATCATCATTGTGTTACTGTAATCACTGTGCGTGATAAGTTGGAGGTGAGATGGGATCTCATACTTAGGAGTTCTTAAGTAGAAGTTGCACAAGTAGGTGTCTAGGATATAAGTTGTAAACGGGGCGTTTACTGAGGGCTTAGATCTAGCACTACATTAGTGGATTTCCTTCCTGGATTGGTATCCCCCAGAGTAGGTTCGTTTATGCCGAACTGGGTTAACAAATCATTTGTGTCTTTGCTGTTTTCTGTCATTTAAATTATATTTCCTGTTAATTCGTATAAGGTTGGAACATTGGTTACAACACTGTGTTCACCAAAGTGTTGGAACATTGCATTCAACATTAGTTCCTGGGCGTGCCAGATTTCAATTACGTACTCAGAGGAAAATATGTTAGTGATAATGTCTTGTGTCTTGTAAGATAATAAGATCAATCAAACAATGATTATTTCAATTTCCATGAAAGACAATTATTTCATAGAGATAAAATTTCATACATGATATTTTTATGAGTGATATTGCATATCACTTATACCACCACAAAAACAAATGCAATTGAATATATCCATATATAGCACTCAACTTTCTTTATGATTTTCTACACACAAAAAAAAATCTACATTAGTACATAAATATATACAATATTATAAAAATTAATCAGAGATCTTGTAACTAATGATCAAAGTACCAATGACAACTTTTAACCTGAAATAGATATTAGAGGAAAATATATTAGTTATGATGTCTTGTGTCTTGTAAGATAATAAGATCAATCAAACAATGATTATTTCAATTTCCATGAAAGGAAATTATTTCGTAGAAATAAAATTTCATACCTATATTTTTATGAGTCATATTGCATATCACTTATGCCACCACAAAAACAAATGCAATTGGAATATACCCATATATATCACTCAACTTTCTTTATGATTTTCTACACACAAAAAAACAACTACATCATTTAAAATGTATTCAAAGGACACAAAAATTGTCTAACATATAGGAAGGTGAAAGATATATAACTGATCGATTTACAAAGTAGTGTATGTATATATATATATATATATATATATATATATATATATATTTGAAAAATATAAATGACCAACATATTAATAATATATACTAATTAACAAATTATATTTACAGAAGCATGATTCATTTTTTATGTCTGGTATAGTGTAAAAGATGAAGGAGCACATAATATAAATGAATTATTGTGCGATTGCAAAGTATAGGTAATATCAAAATTAAAATGATGGATTTGTTGTGTTAATAATTTTAGTGATATTTTCTTTGAAAAAATAAGTGATAGTACGTGTTGTAAGGTAGTAAGTAACAATTGCCTTGAAACTGATATACTTTACTACATATGAAGAATAAAAAATAAATTTTAGCTTGTCCAAAAAAAAAATTTGTTTAATAAAACTTTACTACAGATGAAGAACAAAAAATAAATTTTAGTACATATGAATATGATATATATATATATATATATATATATATATATATATATATATATATATATATATATTATGAATAATAACATAGTGAAAAATAAAATGCACTCAAAGATATATACTTACATAAACTGTCATTTTTCATAAACTTCTCAAGCATCAAGGATACAACAAAGACAAAAATAGAAGTCTCTCTTTTATTCTCTTCTTCTAACTTACATGAAAATTTTGCCAAATCTACATTAAGAAATAAAAAAAGTTAGAAAAGTAGGCTAACAAACATCATATCAATATAATAAAAAATAAATGTCTAAAATTTTCACACAATGTAAGAGTAACATAAGTTGCTATATAGAAACTAATAAATTGTGAAGAGATGAAGAGATTTAGAGGAAAAAGAGAAAGAACCTATAACATGAAATTGAAAAGCTGCAATTCAGTAATTGCTTGAGAAAAGTGATGATGAAAACTCAAATTTATAGCACACACAATGGTTAGGGATGAGAAAAGATAACCGTTCAAAGAATTTTATGATAAATTTATTTGCCATAGTTAAAGAATAAGAGTTAAGGAATATGAAAGAAAGGTAGTTTGAAAGTTGGTGTTACAAAGTTGTTTTTTTTAAAATATAACTAAAATATTTTTTCATAAAATTTATTTATTTATTTAGTCAAACATGAAAAAACATATATTCGGGTAAATTTTTTATTTGGTTTATTTATTTACACTTGCTACTAATTTAAGTTAGTTGTCACTTGAACTTTCACATGCATAATTATCAAAATCAATTGTATGCTTATAAAAAAAAATCAACATCAATTATATGTGTTTAAATATAAAGTGTGAACTTTCACTGTTTTCATTTTTCTTAAGTGTTACACGTTTAAATATAATTTAGAAAAAGAATAAGGAGCAATCGATAAAAATTGTAACACACCAAGTTATTAATTTAGATTTTGCATTAATATAATATTGAGTGAGTGAGAAATAAAGTTATGGAATATGAAGTAAAAAAAGTATTTAAAAATAAGCAAATATTTTTTTTTAGATTTAAATAATTATTATTAAAAGAAATGATAAGCTTTTCTTAGAGATATGCCACATCACAAAGTTTGCATAAAAGCAACTCAACCTTCCATTTATATGTAAAAATGTAATAATAATAAAAGATTTTTTATAAAAATAATAATAGCACAAATATTAATGAATAAACAATACAATTAAAGTATTTTTGAATAAAATTTATTTATTTATTTGGTCAAGCATGGAAAAAATATTTTGGGGTAATTTTTTGACTTGGTTTATTTATTTAAATTAAACTTTTGCAAACTATATTTACGATTGCATGGTTTATTGTTTATGTTAGTATCGTAAAAGATGAATGAGCATATATCTAATATTCATTTTCCTTTTAAAATTTGATATTTTTTTTTTCATTAATACTATTAATTTATGTTATATGTTACCCTTGCAATTTATGTTATATCATACTATTTTAAAATTGTATCACTTTTCTTTAATTTTTCTTTGTTTGCAAAAAAGTTATTGGGAGCCATTATTATTGTAACATATAGATAATTATTTTGGAGAATGAAAAGACACATAAATTAAATTGTGGAAGAAATTTTAAATAGAAATCAGTAGCTCTCTAAAGTATGCCACATAGGCAAAATGGAGGCTTAGGAGCTACTAAAGCTTCCCTTTATATGTAAAAAGAAAAGATTTGACCACACCATTTTTCAATGTCTAGATCCGTCCCTGGCTTCGAGTAATCCTACTCTGCAGGGGTATTTTTTTATAACCTCTTTACAGCGGTATATCTATACTATATATAAAAAGGATACAAACAAATTTTGGTGTGGACTTTTCATAATACCAATAATACCCTTGAATTTTTTTTAACAACAAAAATCTTTTATCAACAAACTTATCATAGGAGCATGTCTTTATTTATTTATTTATTTTGGACATAAGTTAGACGCAGGCAGGCACGTTCCAACGCGCCTGTCTGGCCCGCTAGTAATTATAAAGTATCTCAAAATAAAATACAGTTTGTTTTTACACAAAAATAAAATAAAATAAAATACTGGTTTTTTTAATAAAAAATAAAAGAGAAAAAGGAAGATATATAATTATAAAGTATCTCAAAATAAAATATAGTTTTTTTTTTACACAAAAATGAAATACAGGTTTTTTTAATCATAGTCGGAATGAATGGAATTGGAGTTTTGCAATTTCTGAGATGGACCAGAATCGGAGTTCGTGAGAGAGGGAGTGATCGGAATCAAAGTTTGTGAGAGAGGGAGAGATCGGAATCGGAATCGGAGTTCGTGAGTAGTATTTCGGAACCGGAATCGTTCGTGAGAGAGGGAGAGTGAGCGGTGAGTTCGTGAGGGAGAGAATAGTGAGGGAGAGAGTGTTCAGATTGCTTTTTTGACCAATATTAAATATAGAATTAAAATAACAAAAAAGTAAAAATAAAATAAATCTGTTGTTTAATTTTTAGTAAAAATAAAAAATTGTTGTATAAGTCCCGTGAGCTAAGGTATGGACATAGCACTTTATGTGCAGGAGCCCGGGTTCGAACTCGAGACACTCCACTTATTCACCTTTAAGGTGGATTTTCTAACCACTAGACTACTTGACCAAAAAAAAAAATTGTTGTATAATTATGTATTTTTTTTTTAAACCAAACAAACTTACTTCATTTCATTAAAAATTAAATGTTGAATACAAAAGGGAATATTCTCAAATCTATGGAAACTAGCCCAAGAATTGGCCGCCCTAGCAAGAGTATGAGCAACCAAATTCGCTTGTTTCCTGACAAACTTAACCTCAAAGTTTATAAAAGATGACATAAGACTAAGGATATCATGAACAATTGACAGAAACTCAGAGTTGCCTCTACGCTGCATATGTATTTAAATAACTATGGCAACATATGTCCCATAAGTCCTAGCTCAACCGACAAAAATACCGAAATTATTAGGCCAAATATCTTGATCGGGATTCAAACCCAGGATCTCACAATTATATGTGAGTTTAATTTTAGTTGATTATCGCTTCATGAGTAAGACCCAAACTATGGCAACATATTAAAATAGTGTTGCCTTTGTTATGTTGTACAATGATTTTTTTATCCTCTTTAAAATGGTTGTTGTAGTAGCTGCAAAATGTTGTAGTGTTTTTCGTCACTAATTGCGTATCAATTTGTGAGAGATTTTTTTTCCCCCTAAATTCTGTCACTAAGTTGCTTACTTTTAGTAGTGTGATACAGAGAATCTATGGAAAACCAATATATATATTTTCGTATTATATAGTATACATAATACGAAAATATATTCAATATTTTCGTATTGGATAGTGAAAAATTGGAGGGATACTTTGATATGCAGGTGAGTTATTGTTTATATATATAGTGCCTCAAATCTTAGGCCACTTTGATCAATATTGAATATATTTGTATTAATTAGGCAAATAGGCTAGAAATTGTGTATCCAGCTTTGGTTGTTATAAAAAAGCAAGAACAACCGAATTGTTAAACCAGATGGCACCGAAAAGAACTTGGTTCTTTTCGTAAAATGTCCGTTACAGTTTGGTTATTTTCCATACAATTAAGTTTTGGAGGTTTTTAAAAAGGTCATGATATTTTGTTCCAGTTTTGATTTTTTTAATGGACATAATATCTGTTAATAACAACAATTCGGCATTGTTATATTCACAATGAATCAGTTTAGATAAAAAAGTACAGTTCGGTTCGGAAACATGAAAGCTATGCGCCGATCGAACTTTTATACTAGTTCAGTTCGGTTCAGGAATCAATAAAAATTGGGTTTAATTTTACCAAACTGTTATAACAGTTTTGTCCGGGTCCATTTTCCTTCCCAAACTGAACCATCAAGAGTTCTATCTACGTAGTACCAATACTACAAATTAAAGATGTATCTGGTGTCTAACTTGTGATGTTATTTAACACTTACATTACATAAATTCATTTGCTTAAATTATTTTTATATCCACTAAAGAACATGAATTTTATCATTCAAAGATGTTCACAACTAATTATAAAAGGCTAGGAGGTTAAATTTAACATGTATTTCTATCATCGGGAACTTAATTAATTTCTTGGTGATTTCATCTTAGGGATATACTTAAGGAATATGGAACACATGCAATGAAACTTTGAATAATACTCTTTGAATTACTATCAGAAGAATCTCCTGGATTGCATCCAAACCATTTAAAGGACATGGATTGTTCAGAGGAGAACCAGTTACTTTGCCATTACTATCCTGCTTTGTCCTAAACCAGAATTAACTATGAGACTCACCAAACATTCCGATGCTAATTTTCTCACAAAGATTCGTGTAGTCATTATTGGTGATCTTCTGCAGGCAAGTTCTCTGTAAGTGTTATACTTAGTATATGTGTTTACACTGATTTTTGCTAAATAAGCGCTAGTTTATTTACTGGTAAGATCAACTAGTAAATCTTGGGACATGTTTGTGCATTTTTGTGATTAGAAAACATTTAATATTCATGATTTGGAAATGTCGTTAAAGAAAACTTAAATTTGAAACATGTAAATGAAAATAACAATGCAATAAAGTACTTCGAATGAAAAAAGGTTTGCAGAAAAGTAAACTTTACAGAAAAACTTAAAGATTGAATTTAAAGGATAACTGCGAAATCCATTCGAACGAATGAATTGTGTAAAATAACGTTAAAGTAAAGATTTGCTTTAAAAAGATAAATTGCATTCAAATGCAAACATTTACAAGGAATAAGAATGGTACACAGAATCATACGTTTCCTTTGTTTCGCTCATTTCGCTCGAATGCTTGGGTACTCTGAATTTTTTATAAGGATTTAGTATGTGAATTTGTGACCCTGATTTTGACTACAAAATACATATACATAGGCTTCCTATCTCAACTGCTATGTAACGGTTCTCTCTCGACCAAATGACGTGTGTCTTCTAACTTTATGCGTTGTCCTTAGTTTTTGAAACGTTGCCTCCGTTGCCAGTAGTCGAGATCGAAGTGACTATGAGACGTTCGAAAACACTTAAAAAGTACTTAAACTTTTCGTGAAATCAAATTTCTTTCGATACAGAAAGATTTAGATTTATATCAAAATCGAATCGAAAGAAAAAACCTTTGAAAAGATCAAATTAACTTCTAAGTATACATATTGTCAATATGTACATTTAAACAATTAACTCATCTTTATTTCATATTTTGTTTCAAACAAAAATATGGAGTAACAAATTGCCCCCGAAATGCCAATTGCGATTTGAATGGTTCGAATGAAGTTTAGGAGTTGGCATTTTAAGATTGAAACATTTATTTTTCTACAAAGAGTCTTCACGTTTTCCCAAGACTGCGCTGACGTCATTATTAGCAGTCTTTTCAACTGACATTTTCACCACTATCAATGAAAACCCTGTTTTTTCGCGTGAGTGGACCAGGTGGCAGCTCCGAAAGTTGAAGGAAAACTGCATGTGAACAGTATCTTTCATTTTTGATTTATTTAAATCGAGATTTTATTCAAAATCTATAAATACCCTCCTTCTTCTCCATTGAAACGTTTTTCTGCAACTTCAAACAAATCCATTGTTCTCTGAAATTTTCCAGAAAACTTGTAACAACGATTTCAAGTTTAACTCACTCAAAACAACACATTGTTCATTCCGTTTAAACCTAACCACTTCAAACACTTTTCCAGAAAGTTTTATTCTTTTCCTAAACGCGAATTCCAACAAACTTTTTCCTTAATCAATCAACAATGGCTGAAGGAAATCGGGATGTCAAAGTTCCTTTTGCTGGTAAATGGAGGAATTTTATCCTTTACGAAGACAAAGAACCCATGGTTCCACAACCCCATGACGATCCTGAAAAGAACGAGATCTGGCATTCGGAGTTGATAATTCCATATGCTGTGAATAAGAACGTTTATGCATTTGGAGGTCCTCTTCCAGACGAAGAATCGCTGAGCTCGAAGGTAAGTGAGATCTTTCCTTGCTACCGTACATGTGAACCCCCAATCTTTTCTAGTGAAACGCGTCATTTAGGGTTTTTGACTACGAAACTATTTCGATCTGCCCCTGTAATTCCCAATACCAAGTATTTTATCCCTTGGCTGAATCGAATGGAAAAGGACTTTGGGGAATATTGGAAAACCTATGGGATTTATGACTTAATTCAATTTACTCGAATTGGTCCCCAAGTCCAACAAGAATTAATCATTGCTGCTATGCATTTTTGGGAAAAGTCCACTAACACTTTTCACTTCCCATGTGGAATGCTTACCCCAAGTCTGTTAGATGTAGCTGCCTTGACTGGTCTTCGACCAAATGATGAAACCTTTGACCCTTCGAATACAAGTGATAATATTGAGTTTGACCCAACGGAACTGTCGTTTACTAGGTTCATAGAGAAGAATATCGAAAAGGGAGAGACCAGCAGTGTTGAGCATGTAGCCTTTTTAACCCTTTGGTTATCCTATTATGTTTTTTGTTCTCGTTCTTTACAAGTAGCAAAAATGTTTATTCCCATGGCCATCCAAATACATGAGGGTAGGCATTTTGGCTTAGGAAAATTGATTTTGGCTGTTTTGTATGAGTCAATTGGTTTGACCTGTGATGAGATTAAGAAGTCAACAAATGGTTCCTCGTTTTTAGTTGCTGGACCCATGTGGTTGCTACAGTTATGGCTGAATGCCACCTTTGAACAAGAATTCAACTTGAGGGTACCTCAAGAATATGAAGCTGAGCTGGTTGATCGTCCAATCGAAGGAAGGAGGATTATTCGATTAGCCTCTCAACATTTAGAAACTGATCACAAAACCCTTTTCATGAAGTACATGAAATTTTTTCTTAACTTTGATGTTTTCAAACCTCAGCATGCCCCCTTTGTTACTAGAGATTTTGGCCCCAATTGGTTTACTGAAGACTTTCCAGCTTTCGACCCAGATAATGAGGATGAGGTAAATGAAGTCTGGTCATCCTATTTGGATCCTTCTGTGCTATCTTGTAGGATAGGTACTCAAGCGAAACACTTTGGATTAGTAGGATATCAACCCAATTTAGTCTCGAGACAATTTGGAATGTCTCAGATTCGTCCTAAGAGCCTGTTCGAGGAGGATAAAGATGTTGTCTTAGGTTCAAGTCTCTCTGAAAAGACGTTTAGAGGTTTTCTCAAAGTATTAGAGCAGAATTCATATAACCTCAACTCTTTCGATTTTAATAATTCTCACTTCTGTACCACAGACTTTAATAGTTGGTGGGAGAATTATTATTTAACTCGAACCAAGAGTGTTGAAGAGATTGTTCGAGGATTGGAAGCTGGTTTAAACAAACCAATTGTTGAGAAGATAAAGAAATCGAAACCAAAAGGTATTTTTTGATAACCTTATCTTTTAACACATTTCCATTTCATTATATTGATCAAGTTTCGATTTACACTATTAATTTGTAGTTTCGAAACAAACTTTGGAGGATGCTTTGAAAGAGACAAGTAAGACCAAGACTACTGGGACCAAGAATATGGAGGTGAAAGTAAGGGTAAGTCTGAGTTAACCTCTTTTTTATGAATAATTACTTCTTAAAACAAGTTTACTAATCCTTAAGCATATTTTTAGGGTCAGAAGAGAGCAAACAGTTCGACTGAGACTGGGAATGCCTCGAAGAAGACTAGACCAACTGTCACTATCTCTAGTGACGAATCTGTAAGTTAACTTTAACTTATCTTCTATAATGCTTCTTGTTTTCGATTTCGTTTCTGTTTTTCAGAAGCTTTTCTTTACATGTCTTTCTCCTCTCTTTTTCATTTTTATCGAAACAGGAAGAAGAAGTGGTGACCCCATTGAAGAGGACAACGACTCTAAAGCCTGCTACTAAAGAGGTGAATCCAGCACCAAGTGCTGAGGTTGTTAGTCCTCCAATTATTGAAGTTGTAGATGAAGAAATTGAAGGTGATAAAGGAGAAGACAAAGATAATGCTGAAGGTGAAGATAATGCCCCTGTTCAGAAAACTGGACCTGAGGTGGATGAAAGAGTGCCAAAGAAAAAGAAGAAGAAGAAGAAATCCAAATCAAAATCCAAATCAAAATCTCCAGAAGATCAAACTCAAACAAATCCGAGTATTTCGACTCAACCTACTGCCGTTGCTTCGACAGAGACATCGAAAGATGATCCTTCTAAGGTTGTGGATGAAACGAATAAACCAAATGAAGTTTTGATTGAAGATTTGGACCAGGATAAAGAAAATGATGAAGTTGCAAAAACAAATGATGAAGTTGCAAAGGTAAATGAACTTCGAATTCTTTTTCAATGTTATGACTTTAAGCCTTACATGCACTAAGTTCACTTCACTAAGCTCAGCAAGACTGTAAGAAGGTGTTAGCAAGGTGAACTGACTAAATGACTAGTGGAACGCTAGCTGGTTCTGCACTCTCCTTTTATTTTTGGTTGCCCAACCCTCCATGAAATCATAAATAAGCTCTACCAAGGATTGCCAAGCATTGGGTACTACATTAAAGAGGGTAGAAATAAAGATAACCAATAGGGTAGAGGTGAATCAATCAACTTTCTTTCCTGAGGAGGACATTTTTATTGATTTTTTGTGTTAATGCGTGCAATGTACCAACCTGAAGCTCCAATATCGTTCCCATTACGTGGTTCTCCTCCTCGTAAGACAAACTATTTTATCTTTACCAATTTATCCTTGTCTTTGTAGGATGATACTGACAAGACTGTCACTGATGACAAGAATCTGGAGGCAGCCAACGCTGCTGCTTCGAATATGGAATTTGTTCATACAACTTCCAATTCTCAAGCCAACCCAGATCACTCGAATGAGCAAATGGATTTTGATGATGAGTTTATACTTGAAGCAGAGGAGGGTGGATCAGAGATTTTGCCAGAGTCTTCGACTTCGAAACTCTCGGCTAGCATTGGCATGTCTGAAGGGGATTTTGACAACATGAGGAATTCGCAGCCAGATCTTGCACTAAGACTTCTTATGGCTAAAAAATGAGAACCTGCTTCTAGCAGCGATACTGGGGATACTTCGAGTAAATCTGAAACCAGTATTCGACAAAACATTCGCCAGGATTCTCTGTTGCTCAAGTTTCATTCGGAGTACATCAATGGTGACATGCTGAAATCTGTTGAAGAAAATGCCAATGTTGCTCTTTCCCACAAAAATTTCTTGAACCAGCTGCACAATCCTCTTACTGATGAAGCCACTTTGAGTAAAGTCTTACAATTCGAGTCGATAATCGAACAATTTGCCAAGCTGTACAGAAGAAAGAATATACTCTTGGAAGGATGAGTCATCAGAAATTGGCTCAAGCTATTGTTTTCGATAAAGAAAATCGCTTTGCAAGAAGATGTTAAATCCCTTGAGAGCAACATGCAAGTTATTGACGTCGAGTTGGCTTTACTCAAAACCCATTATGCTAGTTTGAAATCGCAGGCTTAAATATGTTCACTGAATTTTTATTTTCATTTCGAACAATTTGTCGTGTTAAGTTCCAACTTTTTGAACAAGTTTTACTTTGATTTGTAATATTGACAATGCCCTATTTTGTGGCAAATTATTATGTTTGCCATTTCGATTTCTTTATTTTCGATGCTCTCGAATTATTTTGTAAGCCTTGCTAATTCAGATAACTCTTAAGGTTCAAATTTGGAACTTTTGTAACAAAACCTCGGAATTAACGGCGAGAAAATCTTTTTCCACTTTTTGATATGTGTAACTGACAAATATTCTTCAAAAACCGTGTTTGACTCTTTTTCCAAGATAGTCAAGTCAATCCACATTTATTATTTGCGAGAAACAAGGGGAGTTCTAACTGCCAACAACTCTGATTTTTCCCTATAAAAAGAGACGTTCCCTTTGTGTTTTCTCATTCCAAATATTTTCCCAACATTCTTCCTTTCTTCAACCTTCTTTTCTTCAAGAAATCATGAAAGGAAAATCTAAAGGCGTTGTTTCTATTAAGAAAACAACCAAACCTTCTTCTGTTTCTAAACGCAAGAAAAATAAACCTCCCAAAGCTAAACCTAGCCAATCTTCTCAAAGGATTCAAACACGATCTCAACGCCATGTCCAAGAACACGATGATTCTGGTTCAAACGAGATTGACTCAGATTACGCTGAATTTTTGAAGACTTACGTCCCAGAAGAAGATCTCTGCCCAAATCATGATGATTCCCTTATAATGGTCGAGGATTCTACCAACTCTCCTCATGAGAAAGAAAAGGACCTTGAGTCCAGTTCTTCGAAGATGAAGTGAGGTGGATTGATCCACCTTACTGCTGTTGGGAATTGTTCCTTGCGTGGTGGAACTTCTTAACCAGTTGGGAAGGATTAATGGTTGCACCTTATTTCTTGCTTTTCTCTTTGCTGTTTAAAATAAAGATGCACTAGGATAGATTTCTGTTAGGTCAAATAAAACCATAGATGGTTTTTAATGTAACCAGTTTTTGTACTCTTTTAGTTTGGAATACAATTTCGATTATTTGTACTCTTTTAGTTTGGAATACAATTTCGATTATTTGATTGGTTTAAATAAATTTGTATTATTTGAGAATATCCTGTTTTGTGGCAATTTTATTGTTTTTGCCAATTCGATTTCACTATCTTTTCTTATTCTGTGCTTATGTTTATTTCACATAATGTTGGCTTATATTTTTTCAAATACTTACCATTTATATTCAGAGTACGCCTTTCAAGGGTTAACTCTTCGATTTCATATGCACCATTGGAATATATTTGTGAAATCTTAAAAGGACCTTCCCAGTTGGGTGACCATTTTCCTAAAATCCTATCCTTTCGATCCATAGGCAGAATGGTTTTCCAAACTAAATCTCCAATGTTAAAGGTTTTAGACTTAACCTTTTTGTTATAAACTTTGGCTATTTTCTCTTTTTGCTGAGTTAACCTTTCCAAAGCTCTTATCCTCTCTTCATCTAAATCAACTAATTCATCTAACATCATGTTCCAATAGTGGTCATTTGGTATTTCCATTTGCCTTTGGATTCGAATTGATTGCAAATGTATCTCGACTGGTAAAACTGCGTCATGACCATATGTTAAACGAAAAGGAGTAGTATTAGTTGATTCTTTTGGAGAATTTCTACATGCCCACAATACTTGGTCCAAAGTATTGTTCCAATTTCTAGGTTTTTGGGCAATGTGTTTTTTAATTAAACCAATAAGGATTTTATTGGCTGCTTCGACTTGGCCATTTGCTTGTGCATAGTATGGTGTTGAAGTTAGCAAACGAAAGCCAGTTTGCTTTGCAAATTCTTGCATTTTTCGACCAGTAAAAATTGAGCCTTGATCAGTAGTGATAGTTTCAGGAATTCCAAATCTATAGATAATATATTTTTGGATAAAACTAATCACTGCTTCTTGATCTACATTTTGCATGGGTATTGCCTCAATCCATTTTGTGAAATAATCTACTCCAACTAAGATATATCTTTGATTTTTTCATGAAGCAGGTTTTATTTCACCAATTAGATCTAAAGCCCATCCTCTAAATGGCCATGGTTTAATAATGGAGTGTAATTCTCTTGCAGGCACATGTTGTATTCCTGCATGTTTTTAACAATCTTGGCAACCCTTAGCAAATTCTATGCAATCTTTTAACATAGAAGGCCAGTATAATCCTTGTCGAAACAGTAACCATTTGATTTTATGACCTGCTTGATGAGATCCACAAGCTCCACTATGAGTTTCAGAGACGGCTATATGAACTTCTGATTCATTTAAACATTTAAGTAAGACTCCTTCAAAAGTCTTTTTAAACAAATTATCTCCAATAATTACATAGCTTAAGGCTCTATATTTGATCTTTCGAGCAGTATCACTTGTTGGATTTTGTAAATAATCTACAATTGGTTTTCTCCAATCAGTATCTATTAAGTTGTCAATTGCCAAAATTTGAAATTTTTCTTCATCATGACATTCATTATCTATGATTTCTTGTGGTATATTTGCCCCCACAAGTTTTGGCATTGACAAGTTTGGAGATAATAAATCATTAGATACCAGTTTTTCTTTGATTTCGATTAATTCATATAATTGTTCTTTTGACACTTTGTATCCTGAAGCAATTTGAGCTAAGTCATTTGCTTCTTGATTTTGCAATCGAGGAACATGTTCGAAATCAACAGTATCGAAACAATATAAAAGTTGACTTGCAGTTTCGAAATACTTGACAAGGTGTTCTTTCACGCATTTATATTCTTGTGTTAATTGTTTCAATACTAATTCTGAATCTCCTTTGATTCGTATGTTCTTTGTAACGACCCGATTTTCATTTACTCGTTATATTATATATATGTGTATTAGTTTATTGATGTGGCTTATTATTATTATTATTATTATTTTATTTTGTGGCGATTAATTAATTAGCGAGAGTATTAGTTAATTAGACGAGTTTATGAGAGCTTACGCGTGTTGGGCCGTGTTAGTGGGCTTTTGGGCATTGAATGCTATTGGGCCTAGTGACTAAAATTGGGGTGAGCTATAAATACTCAATGTTAGAGAGAGAAAACCATTTATCACATTTTTGTGAGAAAGTAGAGAGAAGGAAGAGAAGAGGAGAGCTAGGGCAAGAGCATTCTTGGAGAATCAAGAGCCAAATCCGAGAATCGTCGAGCTAAGGTAAGAGAGTTAGTTTTCATAATCGCGAGTGACTCGAGAAAGGGGAGAATGTCGATTTCTCCGAACCCAAACTTTCTCCACTCATTTTCGTGGGCTTTTTGGGATGATTTTTCATAACCAAAGTGAAATCAAATGTTCATAACATGTTTAATATACTCTTAACTAATAGTATGAACGATTTTGATGGGTAAAAACGGGTATTTGTAGATGTTTGTAGAGATTTGGTGAAGTTTATGAGTTTTTAAATAAATGTGGAAATCTCTTACTTTTTGGTATGAAATGTTGTAGATCTATGAATCAAACTGTCCTTTCATGTTTATATAAGTGTTATATACTTGAAAACAACATCTTTTAGTAACTGGAACTCAAAAATGAGATTTTTTGATGGATTTGGACAAATTCCCGTAACAGAGCAACCAGCATGTTCTTGAGTGCTCGCCGGGGCTCGCCGGGCGAAATGGTTCGCCAGTTTTCGCCGGTTCTCGCCGATTTTTGCAAAATATTCTGTTTTTCCTCGCCGGGGCTCGCCGGGCGAAAATGTCAGGACTTAGTGATGTTTAAACAATGTTTAATGATGTTTAAAATGTTTAAAAAATGTTTAAACAATGTTTAAGGTGCAATTACTTGTTTATAACATGGATTAATTGTATGTTTAAGAATTGTTGATGATGTTTGATTAACGATGATTGAAGTTGAGCTTTATTAATTAATAACAAATGTTAAGGATGTTTTAATTAATAATGATTTGTTGACGTTAATGAATGTATGATTTGTATATATATGAATGAAGAATATTAGAATTGTTTTATTCTAATAAAGAAGTATATTAAGGTATTGTGTTATCTTAATAAAGACGGATATCAAATTTCATTTGATAAAGAAGTATATTAAGGTATTGTGTTATCTTAATAAAGACGGATATCGAATTTTATTTGATAAAGACGGATATGGATAGTGTTCCATATCATAGAGTAAAACTTAATATTGTGTTATATTAAGTGTTTGTGGTTATACATGAATCATTCATGCATTCATGTATTGAGTAGGGATATTAGAATTTATGATTCTAATAAAGACGGATATCGAATTATATTTATTCGATAAAGACGGATATTAGAGGTGAGATACTCTAATAAAGACGATGGTACCACATGCATTAGATATGTCTAGGGTGACATAGCATGAGTTGTGGCATTAGATTGCATTAGGATTATGTGCACATTACATGGTAATTGTTATGTGACATTGTGTGGGTGACGTGGATTATATGAGTGAGTTGTATGGTTTAACATTGATTATAATTGTTATTTCAATGTGATATATTGATAATCTTATGTATGATTTAAGATTGAGAGAATATGTATGATTATATTTATGAGAGTTAGTTTATGCATGATAATATGATGAAGTGTTAAGGATATTTCTTATACTTGTATTATGTTGGTTATGATTTACTAACTCTCTGTTTTGTGTACTTCTGGACCGTTGGGTGGTCCAGGTTTACAGGTTATGTGCTTATTTGATGCCCAAGTGTTTGGTGAAGCTCCGCTCTGAGTGTGACACAGGGAAAGGGTTGTATTTAGGATATAGGGTCCTTTTTGACTTAATGTATTTAATTTGAAAAATGTATATTTCATAAGAATGATTTTGTAGACGATGTTTTAGGCTAATTAATCAATCAATTAGTTAAGTAAGTTGAAGTATGTAATACCTTAACCAAACATTTTATAAATAAATTGTGATTTTCTGTTGCGTATTTTGAAAAGATTTTAATAAAGGTAGAAATATTTAAATGACGGGTTTGGGTGTTACATTCTTTGCCCCCAAGTCTATTAAAATTTCTAGACCTGCTATTAAAGCTTCATATTCAGCTTCATTGTTTGAACAAAGACCATTTATTTTATACTTGAATTTAGTTGGGATTTTTAATGGTGAAATAATCAATATCCCAATTCCAGTTCAAAACTTGTGTTTAGAACCATCAAAGTATAGGATCCAAGGCTGAACATCTACAACTTCTTGAGTTGATTCGATTATAGAATGATCGACTATAAAATCAGCCACTATTTGACCTTTTACTGCTTTTAATGGTTTATATGTTAAAAAATATTCAGTTAAGGCCAAAGCCCACTTTCCAATTCTACTATGTAAAACTGGTTTTAATAACATATGCTTAATAACATCAAAATGAGAATAGACATAAACTTCAATAGGCTTTATATAATGCTTAAGTTTCATACAAGAAAAATATAAACATAAACATAATTTTTCTATAGCATTATATCTAGTTTCAGCATCATTTAGAACCCTACTTAAATAATATATGGCTCTTTCATTTCCATTTTCATCTTCTTGAGCAAGCATGCTACCAATGGTCAAATCAGATGCTGAAATATACAACTTCATAAATTTGTTTCGAATGGGAGACATCAATATTGGAGGTTTCGAAAGATACAACTTGATATCTTCAAAAGCCTTTTGGTGTTCTGCTTCCCATTTGAAAATATCATCTTTCTTTAATCTGAGTAGTGGTGAAAAAGGTTGAGATTTACCACTTAGATTCGAAATGAATCATCTTAAGAAATTGATTTTTCCAAGCAAAGATTGAAGCTGCTTTTTTGTAGTTGGAGGTTGTGTCTCCATTATTGTCTTTGTCTCATTCTGATTTATTTCAATGCCCTTCTTATGTACAACAAAGCCAAGGAAATCTCCTGCATGCACACAGAAAGCACATTTTAGTGGATTCATTTTCAATCCACATTTTCTCATCCTTTCGAATGATCTTTTAAGATGTTCCAAATGGCCATCATCAGATGAAGATTTGATAACAATATCATCTATATAGACTTGCATAAAATTATCAATAAAATCATGAAAAATCAAATTCATTGCTCTTTGATATGTAGCCCCAACATTTTTTAAACCAAAGGGCATCACTACCCATTCATAAGTTCCTAATGCTCCTGGGCATCTAAAAGCAGTTTTATGAATATCTTCTTCAGCAATAAAAAATTGATTATAACCTGAATAACAATCTAACATACTTAAATATTCGAAACCTGCTGCTGAGTCAATAAGCATTTCTGCCACAGGGATAGGGTATTCATCTTTAGGTGTAGCATTATTTAAATCTCGAAAATCTATACAAACCCTAAGAGTTCCATTCTTTTTAATTACAGGTACTATATTTGCTAACCATTGAACATACCTGGCAGTTCGAATAAATTTGCTTCTCAGCAACCTTTCGATTTCACCATTTATTTTGGACATTATTTCTGGTGCGAATCTCCTTGGTAATTGTTTGATTGGCTTCTTTTCTGGTTTCAAACGTAACCTGTGTTCTACCAATTCTTTGCTTAGACTAGGCATTTCGTTGTAGTCCCAAGCAAAACAATATTTGTATTCCTGAAGGAGTTCAATCAATTTTATCTTGAAATCAGAATTGATATTAGCACTGATATAAGTTGGTCTTTTTGTCAGACCATCTCCAATGTCTATTTCTTGCAATGTGTCTTGGGCTTGCATTTTATGATTTATATTTGAAAGATCTTTTTCGAAACCCAAAGGTCCGTCATCATAAATGCAATCCAAGTTCTGCCAGTTTGGCATCTTGCCATTTTCAAGATTATTGGCTTTATTGGCCATTTTTTGAGAATCACTGGCTTCAAAAGCCATATTTTCTTTCATTGCTACAGCTTCTAGTGCCGTATTTAATCTATTTCCGGCCATGTAAGCCGAAATTCTTGCCCATGGGTTGGGCTCAGTCATGAGGATAGTAGAATTCACAATCTCACCCAGATGGTGGAATTACTCCATCTTCAGAGGAATCATGATCTATTTCCTCTCTTCTCCAACAAAATCCATGAGTTGGGTGGAGTTTTACAAAGTGGTAAACATTCTCATAAACCACTTTATCAAAAGCAGCATCCTTATCGCCGCATGGTGCAATCGAAGCAAGGTTCTTGTCGAAAGTCTGCTTTGTTATGTGGCATTGTTCAGACAAATAGTAGCTTTGGTCTGCTTCCGCATATTCTACAATGCCATCATCTCTCCATATAGAAAAGTTTTGGTGAAGAGTCGAAGGCACTGCCCCCACCCCGTGAATCCATTCTCTTCCTAAAAGAAGATTGAAGTTTGCTTTGGATTCGACCACCAAAAATAAAGTTGGCCTTACTGTACTTCCAATGGCAACTTCAACTTGGAGAGCACCTCAAGAGTGGCCAGTTTTCCCTTCATAGTTCGAAAGGACTATGTCATGAGAAATAAGATCAGTGTCATATTTCCCAATTTTCTCCATTAATGAAGAAGGCATCAGATTCACAGCTGCTCCTCCATCAATTAGAACCTTGTTTATGCCAACATTGTTGACTTTTGCTCTGACAAACAAAGGTTTAAGGTGATTTTACATCCCCTCATCAGGCTTTGCAAAGTCGGCGCATTGTTCTTCGATGCATCCATTATTCATCACATAATAAAAAACTGGTTTGATATCAACCAATGGTGGTTCGTAACAGTCTTCTTCTCGATCAGAGAAAGACCAAACATCAAATTCTCATGGCAGCACAGATACCACATTACAAACCACATCGAAGTCATTTTCTGACCCAGAGTCATCATCCTCACCATCAAAACATTCCTCTTCATTTATTTTTTCACTACTTTTTTCTGGAATGTTTGGTTGTGAGATTCTTTCGATCACAAGCCTCTTGGCCTTTTCTTGAATTTTGATTCCTTTAAAATTGTTCTCTTCTGGAACATTTTGGAATTCTTGTTTCTTCTGGCGCTGGAACCTGTGCCATTGTGTTCTTGTCATTGTGTTCTTACCCTTATAATTATTTTTATAAGAATATTTATTAGCATCTACTGCCATGTTGGGTTGACCATCAGTTTGCCAACCTTTACTAGAACTTTCTTGATGCTTGACTCTCTTATCGAAAGCTACATATCTACCATGTCCCCATTGACCCATGGGTATTTTTGTCGATGGTAAGAAAGTCTGTTTTCGACCAATCCTTTCATGAATCGAAGGATTTGAAATCATAGCCTTTCCTCTATTAGGCTGTTGGTTTGGTCCGTTATTGAAGTTCAGTCTTCTGTTTGAACCATTAAACTTTGGTTTCACATAAGGCAGATAATTTTCGAGGCCTGCAGTAGCCTCTTTATCGCATACAACACTACACCTGGGGCATAACATGACTTGATGATTTTTTGCTTTACATCTCATAAGAAAATCAAGCAAATCCTCTTCAGCCTTAGGGTAAACCACTTTAATCTTCTCGATATACTCCTCTTCTGGGATTGATTCGAGAGTAGTGACTTCCATGGCTTCAACCATCATAAATTCATATGGTTCAACAAAAGAAGTATCAGCAACTTGGAGAGGGTCAGTATCCACTTTCATTGGAGGCTTCGATTTTTCATCAAACTTTAATCTCCCCTCGTTCAGTGCTTTTTGAACAAGATCCCTGAAAAGAACACATTGAGATGTTTTATGACCCACAAAATTATGAAATTTGCAATAACCTCTCTTTTTCCTCTGTTTTAAAGGAGGAACTTTTAAACCTTTTTGAACAATTATTTGGCCATCATTAACCAATAGATCAAAAATTTCGTCACACTTAGTAATATCAAATGTGTAGGTTTTTGCAACATATTTATCATTTTTGGGTTCAACAGGATTCTTTCCATTTGATGGCTTTAGTAATTTACACATATAAGGAGGGCCTGGTTTTAACTCAGCCACATCTATCTCATTATTTTGAATATCTTCACAATCGAAAATAGTTTCATCATCACTATCATAAGTTTCTATATAAGAAATTTTCTCTTTTTTATGAAACTTAGATGTTCTGGCTTTTTCGATCTTAAGCCTTTCGACTTGTCGAACTCTATCAGCCAATTGTGACATATCCCTTAGATACTGGGTATCTAACTTCTTTCTAATTGAATAATCGAGATCACCAGCGGCCATTTCGACTAATTCATATTCAGGGATTTGTGGAAAACACCTTGCCTTAAGAATCCTAAATCTATTAAGATATTCATCAATAGACTCTGGTAATTGCGCTTAACACTAGCCAATTCTTTAAGGCTAATTTTAGTTTGACCCATGTAAAATTGTTCATGAAACAACCTTTCTAATTGGGCCCAATGATGAATCGAATGGGGGGGAAGAGTTGTAAACCAAGTAAAAGCATTTTTGGTCAGAGAATTTGGAAAAAATTTCATTCTCAAATTCTCATTGTTTGCTAAATCCCCACATTCTACTAGATATCGCGCAATATGTTCGACGGTAGATTCATTAGTATCCCCAGAAAACTTTGTTAACTTAGGAGTTTTCCAATTTCTGGGCAATTTAGTTTGAAGCACAAATTCAGACAAAGCAAACACAAAATTTGGCCTATGTAAACCAATATTAAGGTCGTTTTGTGCAAGAATATTTTCGACCAAATGGGCCAAATTATTCTGTCCAGCAGTTTTGTTGGACATTTCTAACTACCTCGTCAGCATTCTGGTTTCGATTTACCAAAACGACCCTTTATTTTGATCTAAAGCATTCTGGATTGGTGGTTGTTGGGCCACTGGGATTGGATCTGGCCTAGGGTTAGCATTCATTATAATATTTGGCAATGGGTCTTGCCTTTGGTTAATATTTTCAATTACATTAAGTAATGGTCCATTTTGACCATTAGGCATTGCACCATTTGGAGCATTTGGTGCTCCAAAGAAATCTGTCATTCTTCCCATTTAATTGGCTAATAATTGATAACTATCGTTTGTAGTTTGTATCAATGGGTTAAACACTGTGCCAATTTGTTGTGTTAACATATTAACCATTTCATGACTGCTGTCATCCATTTGTTGTCTAAGAGACAACAAAGATGTATTAGTTAAGTTTTGAGGCAATCTACTCTGATTTCCCACTGCCGAAGTCGAAGGGGAAAACATATTTGGTCCTTCATTACTAGAGTTATGAAGGCCAGCCATAAATGGGGGAGGCATGCCATATTGATGATCGTTATTTGGTAATCGAAATGGACGAATAGGGCTCCTATGATCGTCATTCATTGGCTGTGAAGGATTTCCTCCACCTAAATGCACAGATGGTGACGAAATCGAAGGAACAGTTGTCATATTCGTCACTGGAGCAGTTGCTCCTATCTGTTCCAATATTACAGAAGGACCACTCGAACCTATAGCGTTCACATTTTGGTTAAGGGTTGTAGACCCATTTCCAGAACCTATATTGGCATTGCTACCAGAAGGTTGCGATGGTTGCCCCTCTGGAATTGGTTGGTTTATGTTTAGGCTAGTTGATGGTCTAACCATTTTCTTACGAGTTTTATAATTTTCGAAGTCTGGTAAAGATTTACCACTTCTCAAATGCATACAAAACAAAGATTTTTATTGATTTTTTATATTTTTCCTAAAGACAGAAAAAATGGAAAAGACTGAATAAATCAACAGAATTTTAAAGAAAAATGCACAAAACCAGTCCCACTGGGCATGCCAATTTGTTTACACTGATTTTTGGTAAACAAGCGCTAGTTTATTTACTGGTAAGATCAACTAGTAAATCTTGGGACATGTTTGTGCATTTCTGTGATTAGAAAACATTTAATGTTCATGATTTGGAAATGTCGTTAAAGAAAACTTAAATTTGAAACATGTAAATGAAAATAACAATGCAATAAAGTACTTCGAATGAAAAAAGGTTTGCAGAAAAGTAAACTTTACAGAAAAACTTAAAGATTGAATTTAAAGGATAACTGCGAAATCCATTCGAATGAATGAATTGTGTAAAATAACGTTAAAGTAAAGATTTGTTTTAAAAAGATAAATTGCATTCAAATGTAAACATTTACAAGGAATAAGAATGGTACACAGAATCATACGTTTCCTTTGTTTCGCTCATTTCGCTCGAATGCTTGGGTACTCTGAGTTTTTTATAAGGATTTAGTATGTGAATTTGTGACCCTGATTTTGACTACAAAATACATATATATAGGCTTCCTATCTCAGCTGCTATGTAACAGTTGTCTCTTGACCAAATGACGCGTGTCTTCTAACTTTATGCGCTGTCCTTAGTTTTTGAAACGTTGCCTCCGTTGCCAGTAGTCGAGATCGAAGTGACTATGAGACGTTCAAAAACACTTAAAAAGTACTTAGACTTTTCGTGAAATCAAATTTCTTTCGATACAGAAAGATTTCGATTTATATCAAAATCGAATGGAAAGAAAAAACCTTTGAAAAGATCAAATTAACTTCTAAGTATACATATTGTCAATATGTACATTTAAACAATTAACTCATCTTTATTTCATATTTTGTTTCAAACAAAAATATGGAGTAACAATATGTTAGTGTTATGACGTGGGAGTATCATATTCATATTATTCTGCAATACCTAAACAAATCCTTATTTGCTATTTAATATTTCAAACTTGTGAGGTGACTATTTAGCCTACTTCATTGAAAAAGGGCTTGATGCCACTTTTGCTCTTCCACATTACAAGTTTAAGTTGGATAATTAATATGGATTGAGCTGGTTTATAAGTTGGACAATAAATTTTTTGCTATGATTTTGTTTGGCAAATAATACATTGCCAAGTATGTTAATCGTCAAACTAGGAAAGACTACTTAGATTACTTGCACTACTTAGACTAAGAAAGACATCTCAATATCTTGATAAGTAAAAATTGAACTAAATGTTTACCACATTCACACATCTTATGTATCTACAAATTTTATTGGAACACAAAAATTACGAACAAACAGCATTTGCACAATTTTTTTACTAAAAAAAATATCGAATACTGTATTGACAAGCACATAAAAGTAAATTATACTATATATTATCTAGAAGTATACAATAGAATTAATCTTGTGCTTAGGCTAAGAATTAATTAAAAAGTAAAGGATATTCATTCATTTTAATTGATAGAGTACATCGATGAACATATCACCCCGCCATATATGAGAATATAGGTTGTGAATTAACTAATGTCGTCCACCATAGCGTCTCTGTCTATTTTGAAATGAACTTAATGCCTCTACAAACTCATCCTTCCCAAAATCAGGCCAAAGTTTTTGATTAAAGAAAAATTCTGTATAAGCCAATTGCCATAACAAGAAATTACTAACTCTAAGTTCTCCACTGGTCCGTATTAGTAAATCGGGATAAGGAAACTCAGTACAATTAGTTTCAAGTTCCTTTTCAATTATGTTTTCATTAATATCTTCCAAATGGAGAAGTCCATCTTGCACTTTCTTGGCTACACTTTTACATGCTTGGACTACATCATATTTTCCACTATAGCTTACTGCCAAAATAAGTTGGAATTTTGGATTCTCCTTTGTAGTTTCCTCAGCATTAGCTATCATACTTTTCAAAGAGTTGGGGAGCTTTGATGTATCTCCAATTACTGATATTTGAATACCTTTCCTGTTACAAGCTTAAAAAAATTGATGTTCATTATGATATTAAGGGGGTAAGAGGAATGAAAATAATGTGTTTATACTCAAAGTATGATATTTTTTTGTCAAATAGTTTAGGGCTAAAATTTTATCCTTAAAAGTAAGTAAGTGGGGTGTTCGGAATTTGAACTCGACCACTGCAATTTTTTTTAAGAAGTTTGATGTTTAAATAAGTTTCATTTACTCTATTTAGGGATTGCAAAAACAAAACTCATATCCATCCATAAAATCTACCACTGGTACAAGACGGATAACTCAATTGATATCCGCTAATTAAATAAATAGATATTTCAATTGCTCGAGTTTAATATATACGGATGCAAGTTTAATGCTACCTGTATCCACAGATATTTATACCTGTTAATAAATTAGTAAAAATTTTAAAAAAATTCCTTTTGCAATTTTGTTTAAAAATTCCAACTTAAAAATACGAACTCTAGTATTCATATTTTTATATATTTTCGTTAAAAAAACTTTTAATAATCTTTTTTAATTTTTTGAGATAAAACTTTTCATATTATTCTTTTTAATAATCTTTTCATATTCGGTAAAATTTCTATTTAGTAAAATGTATACATGAATATTATGTTATATTTTTATGTCCGTAAATATTTGCGGACACATCAAAATATCCGTTTAACGGATAACCATGCAAATATGAAGCAGACACACATATCATATTTATCCAACTTGATAGACACATATATAAATATATCATAGTGTTTAGATGTGTCAACATTTCTCAAATGTCTATTCAATCTTTGCTGCCTAGATGCTCTTACCTTTCCTAAAAAATATTATCCATTTCAAAATATCCGCTTACATCCCTAATTCATTCATTTCATAATGAGTCCGTTTGTTTCAGCTTTAAAAAAATTGATTTTTTTTTTTGTATTTTTGAAAATAGATTTTGTAAAATCGTTTTTCAAAATATTACAAGTTTTTTTGTATTAGTGTTTTTCTAAATTGAAACACTAATTTTGACATCATATAACATAAATGTACATTATTGAAGTTCAAAACATAGTCAAAATCGCAATTTTTTGAAAAAGTTGTATTTCAAAAATGATTTTTGTGAAAATCTATTTGAAATAGCTTCAAAATTAAGTGATTTTTTGAAATTTTGATATCCAAATTTTTTTTCAATAAAATAATGAAATACCTAAAATAACATTTTAAGAATAACTATTCAAACAAAATTTTCATTTGAAGCTTTTATAAAAAGTTTCTTTGTAAATTTTTTTTATACAAAATTTTCTAACACTACAGAATCTATTTTAAAAAAATCCAAAAGAAACGGGGTCAATAAGTGACTTTGTGAAAAATCTATTATACAAGCCAGCTTTAATTATTTTCAAAATTCTTTGTATTTTTCTCGTTTTAATTATTAATAAATAGAGATAAATAGTACCCACAAAACTAAAACATACATGTTATAATTATTAATTAATGACATGCAATATCATTGTAAATTAATTTTATATTGACAACTAATAAAAATAGTTTAATCTTCCATGTTACATTAAGAAAGTCGAGTGAATAGGAGTAATGTGGCGGAAAACATTTTATTATTGATTGACTATGTAAAATTATATTAGGCATATTTTTTTTTTCTCTAAATTAATTAGGTCTAAAGGTGTTCCTAAAAAAAATAACACCGAAATTAAGTAAGGCAGTTAGAGTTTGACACCTCTTGCATTCTTCAACTTGCGAAAGTATTGATCTTTCAAAGAGATTCAACAAGAATTCAGTTTCCACCTGCACCACAACCATCACAAAGCAAAACTCAATAGAATTATTAACCACCATCAACATTCAACAACATCCCATGTTAATCTAACTGATCTAAACTAAAAATTGAAATTAATTAATGACCTTGGGCCGAATCCAATTATCCATAGAGAATGCAAAAACAGTGAGAACCTTTATTCCCCAACTATAACATAACTTCACTATCCTTTTGAACGATTGCGTTCCGGCTACATGGCCCGCAGACGTAGGCAATCCTTTCATCTTCGCCCACCTCCCATTCCCGTCCATAATCACCGCCACATGCTTCGGCAACAACTCCGGCTGTAACTCTACCGGCAATGGCTCCACTTCTAAAAAATCTTCGTCCGCAAAAATTTCCCCTTCCACCTCATCTTGAAAAGCTACAACACTCATACCGCGTTTATTAATAGACTTTGATGAATATTGGAGACAAATTTGAAACCTCGCGGGATTAGTAGTTGATGTCTTTGGTGGAGAAGTAATTATTAGAGTTTTCTCTAATGGAATAGGAAGTCTTAACGAAAACATGGTAGTAATTAAGTAATTAATAATGTGAATAGGTTAGTGTGATAAAGGTTTTCTTAGGCTATTGTGGAATGGAAGGTGCTTATTAATCCGTATGTAGTAATGTAGAGGCATAATAATAGAAAAGAACAAGAATGTGTTGTTGAAACTTGATTGGGTGTGCAGTATCGTAGCACTTATACTAAAGGGAACGAATGGCTCTAACAAGGTGATGGATGCATATTTTGTCTTTCTCCTTGCAAACTATCACATCAATTCTTTTCCTTGTTGTCATTTGGACAACTCAACCTTTAGATACCAGAAATTTAGAAGATTAGATCTTGTCTCAATTATAGGAGGAAAATGAAAGAAATTATCGTAAGTAAATAGATTTAGGGTGTGTTTGATAGGGTGAGATGAATAGTTCAACCGGTTAAATTAGTTGAGTTAAAGGTTAAAGAGTTTGAGGTTCAAAGTTTGAATCCCGGAGAAAAAAAGCTTTTGTACTTCACTTTTTATATTTTTAACGGCAAATATATTATTAACTATGTCTTTGTACAAGACGAATAAAGACTACTAAAAATGAACATAGGCACCGTATATATGCAGAATGTCGAAATTAAACACAAATAATAATACCACACCTAATCGAGGTCTACCTCCTAATTAATCCCATAATCAGAAAGACATCCTTCAGCTTCCAGACCACTGGAGACGACACCAACCTGACCTAGAAAAATGCCACTAGACACTAACTCCTAATTTCGAATGAAAAGCGGTCGGCTCATCAAAATCCAAAAATAGCTCCATAAGGCGCAAGGCCGATGGGGCAGAGGTAGAATGAGAACTTAGGCAGATAAGTTCAAGCTCAAAGACAGCATACACTCCATATGACGACAAAGGCATCACCACGAAAGCGATAGTGCAGAAAAAGCCACAACCAAGCACCAAAGAGATATAACACATGACCCGAAGATAAAACAGTCGACACCGACACGATAGAGATCAACTGAAGACTATGAATCCTGCAAATCTAAACATATTTGAAAAACCATTCAAAGAATCAAGAATCTAGAAAACCAACCACACACGCCATCAACCGACACACCACTGACTACCGACCCAACACCACCGGCACAAGGCCACATGCTCCCACTACTTGATCTCACTCACCAATTAGAACTTCAAACCACCATAACCATAGTCAACCCCCAAAAATTAAAGCCTCTCGTATCCACACAACCAAACACTATCCAAATTAAATAGGTTAACCAAAATTAGAACTTAACCACCATAACCATAGTCATAAGTCATAACCCCCAAGTTTTGGAATCGCAAAACTTTATATAAAACACATGTGGTGTGTATAAAAGATAGTTACTCAACAAACAGGTGGAGTCAGTTTTAACAATAATTTTGCTGATTATGCATTCAAAGTAAACCTAGCTTCAATTAGGTCTTTTGAGGGTTATGACGTGGCCTGGTTCATGGTTTTGAAAAGAAAAGATTATTAGGCTCAAAATTCTGTTTTAACCCACCCAGTCTTCTTTGATGTTCTTCATTCCTACATTCAATTAATTCATCCGACACGCTTTGGTTGACAAAATGATTTCTTTTGACAATGATGTTTGAGGTTGACGCTTTTGGTCGAAGCTTTGATGAGATTCTTGAAGTGACAGTCACTTTTTCATTCAAAAGCTTGTTTTCATCATTTTTTCTCTTATTCCCTTATTTTTGCATGGACCAATTCTTTTGGATTTCGCTCCATCGGGAGGCCCTAAATTTTGCCTAAGTCTTTTTACCTAGCGGACTTTTTGTTGTTGTTTTTTTTTGTTTTGGTGTAGGACAATTGTGACTACCACATGCTATTGTGAGTTTTGTCTACTCATGACTTCCTCTATCTCAACAAATTTATCCTCTTGTATTGGGATGTATCGTTTAATTGAAAGACTACCCTGCCCCCGGTTAAGATTAAGGTTTTTTTTTTTAGAAAGAACACCATATTCTAGCTCAAAGGGGTTGACTACGGATTATCTCCTTATTTCTCAGGTGTTTGTGAAGTGAAACAATGCCTTACATCATCAACCGGGTCTTACTAATGAAAGCATATATCAGCACATATCAGCAATTTTAAACATTTAGTTTACATCATCCTCCCCTCAAGTTTGAAAAGTGAAATAGAAAAAACATCCCCGTTTATGATGGCACAAGAAAAGAGTGAATACGAATGGATGGATTCCAAAATATGCATGCTCATTGTTTATAAATTTTAATTAAAAGATACAACTTTAAAATGCAAATAAATGCTTGGCAAGAAAGAAATTGCAATTGGAAAATAAAAGGTCTAACGATCCTAGGGACAAACTTCTTGATATTCTTGAAAATGACGGAGGACCCATGATTAGGCTGAGGATGAACTTTGAACATTAGGGTACTCATCCTTGAAAGATAGCACCTTGTTGCGGATTAAATCCTGAACAGCTTTCTTGAGAGCATAACAACGTTCTACATCATGGCCAGGGGCCCCTTAATGGAAGACACAAGTTAAATCACTGCGGTACCAGGTAGGTAGTACTGCTGGCACAGGGGGAGGTGGCCTTGTCTGGACAACATTTTTAGCAAGTAAGGCGGGGAGTACGTCGACATATTTCATGGGTATGGGGTCAAATGATTGATTTTTCTGAGTGCGGTTATGATTGAATGATTGTTGGGGAGATAATTGTTGGAAATATGTTGGTTGATGCGGGTATGGTTGATGTGGAGATGTTTGTTGGAGATATGCTGGTTGATGAGATTATGGGTATTTTGTGGTGGTGGTGTTATGGCTGCAATATGTTGATAAGCTGGGTTTCTTGAATGAGGTCCTCCTTGGGCCACCATACCAACCTCAGACTCCTTTTCTTTTGAAAGGTTGTTGCCATACCTCTTTGCATTATTGGCCGGAGCATTTCCCCTCGTCAACCGCCCTTGACTGACTCCTTCTTCTAAGCACATTCCCATTTCCACCATTTCGGTGAAGCATCTTGATACAATACCAACCATTTTCTCATAGAAGAATGGGCTTAGAGTATGCAAAAATAACTTACTCAATTCTTTCTCTTCCACTGGAGGACGAATCTGAGCAGGAAGCTCCCTCCATCTTTGAGCATACTCCTTAAAAGACTCCTCTTTTTGTGCCAAGGCCCGTAACTCATCCCTATCAGGGGCCAGATATGAATTGTAATTGTACTGCCTGATGAAAGCACTAGCCAAATCATTAAAGGAACTGACGTTAGCCCTATCAAGATCCATGTACCACCTCAAAGCTGCGCCTGTTAGACTGTCCTGAAAGTAATGGATCAACAACTTATCATTACTGGTTTGAGTTGACATTTTCCTGGCATACATTATCAAGTGAGACTTGGGGCAAGTACTCCCCTTATACTTCTCAAAATCCGGAACTTTAAACTTATGAGAGACCACAACATCAGGGACCAAGCATAGTTCATGAGCATCCTGGCCGAACAGGTCTTTCCCCCTAAGAGCCCTCATCTCTCTCTGTATCTCATCATACTTGATCTGTAAATCACCAACCCTGTCATAACCCCCTACACTTTCAGCATGAAAGATGGGCATTTGATTTTGCTAGATAGTATGAACCAATGGTGCAGTCACAGTTGCTGTTACCTGAGGAAGTGTATTGCCGAGCTGAGGAATTGGCACTGTCGGTTGGACATGAGGAATCTCAGATATTACAAGACGTGATTCCTCCCCAAGAAGGCCAACTAGCATGCCCCATGGGTAACCTTCGGGCATAACAAACTGAGAAGCGCTAAGAGGCGCAGATGAAACAGGAGGAGGTATAAGAGCATTACTAGGCTGAGGAACTGGTGCTGACACCTGATTCTGGGCAGCCATCAAAGAAGCCACCATGCCAGTCAATTTCTCGATTTCTGTTTGCATGGTTGTCATATGTTCAGGGAGCATATGGTTTTCTTCCTCGAAATTGTTCATCTTGCTCTTCCAATTAGACCGAGTATTGTAGACACGACTTGCTTTGTACCGAATACGCCGAGCCACTTTGTTTGACTGAGGTAGAGAGAAGAGGAAAAAATGAGACTCGAGTTTGGAAACTTATGAATGCAGTATGATGCATGATGTGTTTATGCTAAAATATGCAATGTTTTTTTTTTGTTATCGAAGGACTTATCCCAAATTGGTTGTAAAACATTTTAGATATGGATATTGTTTGGAGAAAAGAAGAAGAAAAGAGAAAATTTTATTATGTATCATTTGAAATGAATGTTCTCTACAATGTTTGCAAAAACTTTGTTTAAGTCCTTCGACATTGGATGAGTAAAAATTTACGAATGAGTGCATGCATGCATGATTATGCTAGCAAACATAGTGAAAACATGGGGAAGTTAAGTCCATAACGTTGGAGTCAAGGATAAACACGCCATTTGGTAGGGACTATAGTTTCACATGTACCTAAATTTCGGGTTCTACAAGGTTCTCAAATTCCTCGACCTCCTCCAAAAATCGTCGGGTTACGGAACTACTTCCGATCCAACAAAATCCGTAGGAAAGTCTCGTTCGAGTGTAGTATCGCGTATCAACCAACTCGAGACTTACTCTCGATTAGCCACCGCACTACGCCCTAAAGAGGCCAAGTTGGGTTAGCTGTAACTAAAGGTCCTCAACATCGTCGGTTCCTTGAAGATAGAATGTCAAACACGACTACTCATGTCGGCACTATTACCTCCAAGGTTCCTCAATTGAGTGTGGTTACCACATATGCCATGGCCGAAACTTACTCTCGGATAGAGATTATGATTATACCACTATCCTATGTTATGGTTCCCTCAGGTCCGGGTGGGGGACTTATCTCACCACTCACGTTTAGGAAATAGACACATAAGCACGATATACAATTATAAGCGAAAAATAAAGAATAAAAGATAAAGAAAAGGTACTAGCACCCTAAGTATCTATAGTATCCTATAGGAACCTCTTGTTTTTATTCTAACTTTGCGCTTTATTTTATTTGCTTGTAAAAAAAATGTATAAATGTAGGAATTAAAGTGATGATAAAAAAAGAAGTTTAAAGTGAAAAAGAAGAAAAATGTTTTTGTTGATTTTATTTGATTCACAAAGACAACTCTCATGCCTACGTACCCGAAGGATCAAAATCTCGTAGTTCGGGGTAAAAATTACGAGTAAATTTGTTTGTTTGATTTTAAAGTTTTGAAAATGGTTTTTAAAGACAAAAGCCAAAAGTGGCAAAAATGTGAGGTTGATTGATGTTAATTTGTGAAGAAAGTCTAAATGGTTAAATTGATTGAAGTTTGATTAAGAAAAAAGGGCGCGTTCACTTGGTTTGAAGTCTAAGGTTTATTGGTAAAAAGTTTAGGTGAGGAAAAAAAAGACACTTGGTTTGAAGTCCAGAGTTTTTGCTTGATTAAAAATGCGCTTGGTTTGAAGTCCAAGGTTTTTTGCGAAAGGAAAATGAACACTTGGTTTGAAATCCAAGGTTTTGAAAATGTTTAATGACAAAATATTTTTGTGCTTTTGAGAATAAATTGCTTTGATATTTTTGAAGAGGTGATGACCTCATTTTTTTTTGATAAAAGAGAATTGGGTAACGGTTGCGCGCGGAAAGAAATAATATTAACGTTATAACAAATAATTAAGCGCGAAGACAATTCGTAATGATATTTTGATCAAAACGATGTCTTTTCTCTTGGAATTTAATATTCTAACGTTTTTGCGGAAATCAATAAAAATAAATATGCATGAGATGCAAGTTTTCATTTATGATGTACATTTGTTCCTAATTACAATCTAAAACATTTGCGAGAAAATAAACATGAAATGATGCAAGACAATGGATGCTATGCGATTTTCATTTATATTTACATTAAGTCCTAAAATACATACTAAAGTCCTTGCAATAAAATAAATAGTTAATTAATAAGGCAATAAATAAATTGTTAGATTAGATATGAATTATTAACAATAAGTAAAATTGACATGTATGAATGAAAATGTTAAGTTAGTAAGTTAGTAACAATAATTAAGAATAAAGATCATGAGTAATAAAGTGTTAGATTAGTCAGCAAATATATAAAAAACTAAGCAAAATAAATAAACATGAATTAGAGCAAAAATGAACACAAATAATCATGAAATAAATAAATAATAATAAAAAACAAAAAGACCTCAAATTAGTGCTTATTTTGGATTTAATAGCTCATTGAAGCACATTCCATAAGCATTTTTATCATAGGCAAAAAATAAAAATAAAAATAAATAAAAAAACATAAGGGGTGCAAATAGCAACATGAAAATAAAAGGGGGGGGGGTGCAAAAAGCACTACTGGGTCTAAGCCCAGCTGGGGGGCGTGGACCAGTAGGGGGTGTGCGAAGTAAATAAGCAAAACAGGATCAGAGCCGTCTGATTGATCAGACGGTTCTGATTTGATCAAAAGGAAAATAGATCAGGAACGTTAGACTAAGATCAGAAGGACAAAATCGCGCAGGCGCACCGTAAGGTCGTGCACCTGCGCGCGCAGGATAAGAAAAAGGGTATATAAGAAAGAAAAAACCCTAAAAAAAAAATCACAAATCAAAACACTTCTCTCTCCTCTTATTCTCACCCGCGGCGGCTACGGTTTCCTTCCCTTCTCTCTCACGATTTTCTTTCTTCTCTTCTCAATCTCTCTCGCGTCGTTCTTCTCTCTCACGGCCATCTCTTCTCAAACTTTTCTCTCTCGATCTCTCATCTCTCTCAGTTCGCGTTTTTGTTCTAAAAAAAACTTCGAAAAAGGAATGAAAAAAAACCTTGGTGTTTGATTCGGTTTGCTATGTTTTTGATTTGGAATTGATTTCGTGTTTGATGATTTGATGGTTGGTTTTGTTTATGAACTGATGAAGGTTTTTTGAGTTGATGATGATTTTTTTATTTTGGTTTTTTCTGTTTTTCGGTTTGATGGAGGGTTTGATGAAGATGATGGATTTTGATTGTTGATTTTTCCTTTTTGATTTTCTGTTTTGTTTGTGATTTTTTCTGTTTTTGGTTTGATTTTGGAAAGGAAGAAAAAGACGAGAACTTTGTGTTTCTGCGGCTGGGTGGAATTCTCTGACCTTGAAAACTGTGCATTTAATGTTGTATTTATACTGTGTCAGACCTAGGGTTTGGACAGATGAAAATTTCCCCTTTTGGACAAAAATGCCCCTTTGGGCCTGGATGAGGACAAAACACACTTGGATCCAAAAAACTAAACAACAAAAACACACCAAAAAAAGAAAAACGAAAATAATAAAATAAAAATAATAATACAAGATAAAAAATGACTTGAAATAAAATAATAATAAAAAAAAATCAAATTAAATAATAATAAAAAAAAAAATCAAATATATATAAAGAAATAAAAATAATAATAAAAAATGAAATAAAAAAAAAAAGAAACCAATAAATGAGGTATTTTAAAATACCTCTCTGCCGAAATTTCGTCAGAAACGAGAAAGGGAAAAAAACAGTTTTAAACGACGAACAAAAGCGATCGGTCAAAAATGGGGTATGACAAAGATGAGTCTGATGGTGAGATGACAGTAAATACTGATAAGGGTGTGACTGATGAAGGAAAGAAAACTATGTCTGCTGAGAAGAAGGTGATTAATGTTGATGAGCAAGGTTCTGAGTCTCCACCCCTGGTGAAGACGTTTGGTGCTGGTGTGGCTAAGAGACTGAGGAGCAGTTCTGGTAAAGCTATACCATCTGTACCCAAGTCCCCTATTGTAGAATCAGTGAAGAAACCTACCAAGAAAACCTTGTATGGTCCCTCTACACCTAAAAGTCGCTTTGATACTCCTGTTGTCCAGAAGAAACAGTTGAAGAGAAAGGCCGTAGAGAGTGACTCTGATTTTGAGGAAGAAGTGTCTGTGACTAAAGGTGAAGCATCTGGTGGAGCTTCTGTTGGTAGAGAAAGTGTAGGTGGCAAGAAGGTACCTGCTAATGTACCTGAGGTTGCTATTGATAATATTTCCTTCCATCTTGCTAGCTGTGTAGGCAAATGGAAATATGTTGTTCAAAGAAGAGTTGCTGTAGAGAGAGAACTGGGAAAGGAAGCTTTGGAATGTACTGACATTGTAAGCTTGATAGAGGAAGCTGGATTGATCAAAACTGTGTGGGGATTGGGAGATTGTTATGAACAGCTGGTGAAAGAGTTCATTGTGATTGTCCCTAAGGACTGTGATAACCCCCAAAGTCCTGAATATCATAAGGTTTTCGTCCGTGGTTTGTGTGTTAATTTCTCTCCTTCAATCATTAATGAATTTCTGGGAAGGAATGATGATAGAACTCCTGAAGTGGAGTTGACTGATGGTGAATTGGTCAAGGCAATTACGAATGGCAGTGTGAAGCAATGGCCTAAGGGAAAGAAGGTGTCTTCCAGCAAACTGACTGTGAAGTTTGCTTGTTTGAACAAGATTGGTACTGTGAATTGGGTGCCCATTGTGCATACCTCTGATATTTCTACTGACTTGGCACGTCTGGTTTACACCATTGGATCCAAGGTCAAGTATAATTATGGCACGTATATTTTTAATCAAACTTTGAAGCATGCTGACAGTATGGCCATTAAGAAGCCTATTGCTTTTCCATCTTTGCTATGTAGGATTATTCTGAGTCAACAACCTGGTATCTTAAGGAGTGCTGATTTTCCTATGAAGAGGAAAGCTCCTTTGATTCTGCACAGTGAGCTCTTTGAAGGGACACATGCTCCTGATATTGCTACAACATCTGTCCAAAAATCTTCTGCAGTGCTAACAAGGAAGGATATGATTGCAGAGCTGAAAGCTACCTGCAATGGGTTAAAGGACCAGAAGTTGAAGCTGGAAGCTGTTATCCAGGCCCTGGAGCTTGAGGAAGCTGGTGCTAGAAATGAGGATGATAATGCTGGTGATGCTGAACCTGTGATAGAAGGCTTTGATGAAAGCCTCTCTGAATGATGATTCTGCTGCTGTGTTTTACTGCTCCTATTTTTCTTTTTCTGTCTGTACTTTGAGGGCTATGCCCAGGATATTTTGTGCACTTACATGTGCTACTGGTCTATAATAATGGTACTTTGAGGGCTATGCCCAGGATATGTTGTGCACTTACATGCGCTACTTCTGTTTATTTCCATCTATGCATGAAGTATTATGTTTATCAAAATTATGGCTAAAAAGGGGGAGTAGTAGTAATAGTAGTTGTATCTGTTCGTGATAATGATGTGACACATGGTATATCATCTATTTGTCTATGTGTGTGCTAAGTTTGAGGGGTAGCAAGTATTCTATATCTGTATGTGTATGTATGCTCTGTTGAGGGGGAGCATTCTCTACTATGTGACACATGCATGAACTCAGGGGGAGCAATCTACTTTTGTTGTGATGCATGTTGTGTGTGACAGATGCCATTCCAAATGCTATGACATCTTGTCTATTTCAAAGGAATCCACTTTTACTTGATACCTGAGAATTTATTTTTCTCAGAGGTGTAGGAATTTATTTTTCCTATGATGATTCATTTTTGTGGGAATTTATTTTTCCCTGATTTAACTGGTTGGTGCTTATGTGTGAGAGTTTATTTCTCTCCTATCTTGTACCTATGAGGCTAAGTTGTGTATTTCCGCTGTTGCATGCCTCTGATGCTGCTTGTTCATTATTTCTCACTTGAAGACCTCTTTTGAAAATAATGTGACAATGTATTATCTTTTTTCTTAGCTGTGTGTTTGCGTTGACTGAAAGGAAGGTATGTACTGCATCTCTCTAGAACTGGTCTTAGTTTGTTTTAGCCAAAATTTGCCAAAGGGGGAGATTGTTGGTGTTTTGTATGTTGGCCTCATTTTGCAAAAACAAGTTCAAGCAAGATGTTGGACCAGATGCCGTAGCATGTGGGTACAACATCTGTCATGCCGGTAATTAATGTTCTATTTGCGCGCCATATCTTTGAAGATTCACTGAAGCACTATTTTCGCCTTACTTGCATATCAAGACACACGTTTTAAACAAGGGTTTATAAGGCGGCTGCACCAAGAAGTATTTTCCAGAAGATGCTACGCCATTTATGGAAACAAGTGATTCTTTCCATTTCATGTGTGCTGGACTTTGCAAAAGAAAAGCTGAAGATTAAAGCCCAAGATGAAGACCTAGCTCATGCTAACTCAGGTCATATATATATGTGAAGACTAAAATCCTAAAGACTATTGAAGCCGTATTTGAAGAATATAGTTTTAGGGTTTGAGTCTTGTTAATTGTGAGCCTTTCTTGTGTCTACTTGATGCAAGCTTAAGACTGTTTTGTGTTGTAATTTGTGTAACTTCTCCTAAGCTTTTAATTACGGACACTGTTTGTTTTTTGGTGAGTGATGAAGGTGCGTGGGAGAAAACACAAGAAGGGGGAGTTGAATTGTGTTTTAAGTTTTTAAAATCTTTTCCAGATAATAGTATCTATCAAAGTCTTTAAGCACAGCGGAATACTTAACACAAACAACTTGAATCTAAATGTAAAGATGGAAGAGTAAATAAGAGAGTGATAGAGAAAGAGAGAGAGAGAGAGAGACACAAGGATTTATACTGGTTCCCCTCACAAAACGAGAGTACTCCAGTCCCCTTGTACTTCCAAGGGATTTCCTTGCTCTAAGTCACACAAGCATGAGACTTCCTTGCTCTAAGTCACACAAGACAGAGAGACTTCCTTGCTCTAAGTCACACAAGACAGAGAGACTTCCTTGCTCTAATCACACAAGATAAGAGACTTCGTTGCTCAAATCACAAAGATAAGAGAATTTTCCAAATTACTCACGCAGGAGTAAATACTAACTACTAAGCTTAAAACTATTACACAATAATAACTTCAGAGGCTTTAGCTAGTTTTCAAGTTCTCACTTAATCTTTAGAGATAAAATATTTGAAGATCAGTTGTTCTCAATTTCTTTCTTTCACATATATATATGAGTGAGGAAAGATATTGAGACGTTGTAGAATCCCGTTGTAAATGGACAGCTGTTGATTCCTTATTGCTTAAGCTGTAACTTTTGAATTTACTCTAAGCAGAGCCAAGTCTTCTTCACAGTTAAGCTCATCTTTTACTGTCTGTCCAAATACAGTAATAAGGTACAACTAGCTCCTAAAGAGAATAGGATCACATCCTTTATGACCGTTGTAATTAGTTGTCCTTAAAGTGATCATTAGGCTTAGTAAGAGTGGCTGATGCAGCCTTTCTGATGACCATTGGAATTCTCTCTGCTTCTGATGAACCTTGATATCTTGAAGTCTGGTGGTCTTGAATATTTGTCCTCTGATAGTCCTTCGTAATTCAGCTTCTGAACGTCTTCATCTTCTGAATAACTCTTGACTAACACCAAATAGCTTCTGAACTCTTGAAGGCATCTGAATGTCTCTGAGCTTCTGAACTTCTCTTAAGCTTCTGAACTCTTGTAGACATCCTGATCCCTTTTGAGCTTCTGACCACGTTTAGCTTCTGAACTCTTTCAGAGTGTAAATGATTCAGACTTTCATAGGTTCCTTCAGAGCATAAATCAAGTGTGCTCATGTATATTCTTAAGATTATCCTGCACACTTAATTTAAACATTAGTAACATCAATTGTCGATTTAATACTTTGTTATCATCAAAACTAAGGGTGTGTATCAAAACACATTTTGTTCCAACAATCTCCCCCTTTTTGATGATGACAAATATAAGTATTAAATACAATTGTTGTTGATAAAAATTTAGCTATGTTGACATTAGGCTTTTGAGTTTTGCAAGCTCCCCCTAAGTCTGATAGTCCATAGGGTTAGGTTTGTAAGCTCCCCCTATTTTTTATCCATAGTTAATTTTAATCAGTTTAAGAGTTACTTTATTATATGACTTAAATTATTAATATTTTACTATGCAGAGAACAAGGTTTGTAAGCTTCTTCTTTTCATAGTGTAATAATCTTTGAATAAAGTTGCACCCTTACTCAAAAACTATCTATGAATAATAAACTTCAATTAATAAATATATTCTCCTTAAAATTATGCGCTTATTTAAAATGCCAGATGAATTAAACAAAATATTGAAATGAATGACAATAGGATCAGAGGCACTAGAAACGTATACACACACAAGGTTCAGAGGTTATCAAGATATACAGTTTCAAAGTTCGAAATAAATATAATATATTTCAAACAGTTCGGAGCTTTAAAATAGTATTTTTCAAAACAGTTCAGAGCTTAAAAAAATACACACATTTTGAAATCCTCAAGATCAGATTGTCATTACAAAGCATGTAAATCATGCCACTAAATTGACCACTCTCCTACGTTCTCTTCCTGAAGCACTACAAAGCCCTAAAAAGCAAAGTAATTTTGCTTCTTCCAACAATTGATTTATGATTATTCTTTCTCCCCCTTTTGTCATTATCAACAAGTTAGTATAAGCAATTAATAACAATTGCAATGTCCAATGCAGTCAAGTCAGGAGTGGTTGAACGCATTTATGACATTGGCGTGTGAAATGAGCTTATAAAAAGGAGAGAAACCTATTCATTTTATTCACACATAATAATCTTAGGTTGTGATAGAGCAATTGAGAGAAAAAATGAAACGCTCAGAAAAGAAGAAGGTAGATTCAAAGAGAGTTAGTCAAGATAGGAGAAAACATACGAAGAAATCAAGAGAAACAAAGCCAGCGTCTGAAGAGAAACGCAGTTCAGAGTCTGAAGAAAAAGATTGGGACTCTGACTGGTTTGAGTTTCTGAAGACATATCCTCCTGAAGAAAAATAATCTGATATCCAAGGCTCTAGAGGGGCTAGAATCTTCTCCTGAAGAAAAACAATCTGATGCATCAGAACTGGTTTCTTCAAGGAAGACAACCAACCAGTTGGATGACTCATCCAACTCCCCTCTTCAAAGGTCATATTAAGGCTTGCTACCACAATATGTCCTTTGGAGCATCCAGAAAATAGTCTTATGTTCTCAATGAAATAAAATTTAATTGCTTTGGCTTGTTAATTTGATTTTCTTATTATGTTTCTTCTCTTGTTATGCATTTTGATTCTTTAAGAATAACCAAATATTGTACTAATTGAAAATCAATTTTATGAACAGAACCAAAAGAGTTTGAAAAACAATTGAGAAACTGTTTTTAAATAAAATAAACTTTAAAGAAAAAGTTTTGAAAGCCAATTGATGAGTAAAAACAAAATCATACAAGATTAATTCATAATGGAAAAATACATCTATCAAAAGTTTAAGGAATCATAAAGGAAATAGAAGTATCCAGATTTAAACGTGGTGAATAAATATTTCAAGATAGCACAAAAAAGTTAAAAAATACAAAGTATAGACTTAATCCTATCAATGTGCCTAGCAAAATATTAATCAGTAGATAAACAATTAAGCAATCAAAGAAATCCTAGGGTTTTATTGTGGACGACTACAGAGAAGAGCTAGGGTTTTCATGATTTCCTTTTGATTTCCATTTACTTCCTCCATCAGTCCAATGTACTTGTCCACCTTGGCTTCAATCCTCTCAATATCAGCCTCATAAGCTGGAGTTCTCAGATGCTCTTGATTGCTTGGGTTAGCTCCCAGAGTGTCTTGAATTGGTTCATTCAGATCTTGTTTAATTGAATCTAACCTATCCCTCAGGTTTTTCTCATCATTTTCTCTTACAGTAGAGGATTCAGGATGATCCCTCCCTGTGTCCTCTTGAGTCTGAATGACCTCTTCAACAATTGCAGCTTTTCCCTTGTCAAATTTCTTCTGCTCTTCAACATCTGCCTCCTGAAGACTGTACAGCTCCTTCACCAAATTTTCAGTTAAACTCACCCATTGAGCAGCATACTCAGATGAAGGCATGTCACATTGCCTTAGATAATGAAGACCATGTATCTGCCTAAACAAATTGTTGCACTTACTCAAGATATCAGAGTCATTTGAGTTTGTTGGGTGAGGTTCAGTGATTGAGGGTGTAGTGGTGTGTTGAGGTGATGTTTGAGTAGCAACACAATCAGATGTTGTACATGTCCCAACCTCTTGGGTTTTCTCAGCAGTCTGACAGTGTTGATTGTTTATTTGTTGTTGTTTGTTTTGATTAGGTTGACTAAATGAACTTAACTGTGTATCAGAGGTAGTTAGTTCTTTAATCATTTCATCAACTTGATCCCTGGTTGGTGAGTTGGGGGTTTCATCAACTTGGAGTACTTCAGTGTGTACTGACTCATTAGAATCAGTAGCAATCACTTCAGTATGTGTACTGGTTTGTTGTTCAATTTGATGTTCAGGTGGAGTTTGTTGGTTAGGTGATGTTTGAGGTTCAGGGTGTGTATGAAGATCTTCAGGTGAGGTATATGGTTCAGGTTGTGGTTGAGCATGTTCAGGTTCAGAGATATAAGTGGTTCAGATTGGATTGTCTCTAGTATGGGAGGTTTTGAGTGGACATGTTTTGAGACAAGTTGTTTTAATGTGAGATTGTCTTCAGGACTTGTTGGAATGGGGTTCTGAGTTTGTTCAGAGGTTGGATGGATGGATGGGTTCTGAACAAGGTTAGATAATTCAGCACCTAAATGTTGTTCAAGGAATTGTAAGGGTGAAGTATTGGGTTGGGTTGATGAAGGGGTTGGTTGAGTCTCTTGAGTATTTACAACAGCAGGTTTAGACATAGATACATTACCTGAGTTGTCTTGGGATGAGCCTTCAACATTCCTTTTCTTGGGATCCTTGACAAGCTTCTTCTGTCTGACACTCAGTGGTTCATCATCATCTTCACTTTCTACATCTCGAACCACTACCACCTTTGGACATCCAGCCTTTGTCTTTTTCTTCCGATTTCCTCCTTCCTTTGTATCTTCACTCTTTTCCACCTTAGCTTTTACAAGCCTCTTCCTTTTCCTCTTCACATCCTCTGATTCAATCTCAAACGGTTCTCCTTGGCATTCCAGTAGTTGTATGTACTGGTTAACAATAGCTTTAGCAACATAAGGTACATTAATCTTGAATGTTGCTACTTTAGAGGGTCTAGAATGTGGTAGCTGTTCCAAAGGCTCTGAAAACTTCAAAGTTTGTCCTGGTAGGAAGTACATGTTGGACAATGTGTGCACTGAGATAACAGATGCTCTCAGTTCTCTTAACAAGTTATCTTGACCAGCAGCCTTGATCACGTCAATCACACCACACTGATAGAAAATCTCACTAAGAATCCTTGGGTAAATGACATGAACATTGGGCTTGGTTTGCCTTTGCAAAGGTGATTGAAGACATACTTAGCCCAGTTTAGTTGATATCCACTAGTGAGAAAATAGATAAAGTATCTATGATCCCAAGAGAGTTGATCAGAGCTTCCACTCCTTGGAAAGATTGATCCTAGAAAGATTCTGGCTAGTAGTTTCTGTGTTGGTTTCAAATCACCACTCTTGTTGCTCTCACAAGTTTTCCCTTTTTCATAACACCTCTTTGTCATATCATTCAGACACCCAGTGTTCTTAGCTTCAGTTGCGCTGAAGGCATTGAATTTTCCTTCATTGGGAATATGTAGAATGCTTGCCAAATTAGATTGGGTCAGAACCACTTCAAATCCACACACAACCGACCTGATTTCTTCCTCCTTGACTTCTCTTAGACCCAATTCAGCTGGAGTCTTGTCCTTTCTTTCAGGCTTTGAGTTCCTTAAGGTAGCCAATTCCTTATCGTAGTCTTCCACTGTTACTACTTTGCTCCTAATCCAAAAATCCTTTACCAACGTAGGGTAGATTCGACCATTCAGTAATTTCATGTATCTAAATCCTCCATCTTGATCAGTGAAGAACTTCTCAATGTCGTGTTGATTCAATCTAAGACTTTCAAAATCAACTGATTGTTCCATAACCAAGTTGAGTGATTTCCCTTCCATATCTAGCGATTTTTCTCTGTTAAATAACTCTGTGCAACTGATGACGTTGACTGGTAAATCCTTTGGGAATGATAAACCTGTAGTAGAAGCTAATGAGGTAGATGCTGCCATTTCTGAAGTTAGGGTTTTGGGTTTTGCTAATTTGAGAGAGAAAGAAATTACTCTGTGGTGTTGAAGAAGAAAGTGTATGTAATGAATGTGTAAAGTGTGCAAGTGATTAAGAGATTTTGTATAAAAGCAAAATAAAACACACAATAAATTAAATCAAAAAGAAAAGAACCATCATTAACTGTTTCAAACCAATCAGAACGTGTGTACGTGTTGACCATTTAGCGCCAAAACGTTTCAGTAAAAAATACTTAAACGTTTGCAATTCATTTCCTTTTCAGAGGCTTAACCTTCATAGGTTGAAAATTTCTCAGAGTCTGAACTATTTCAGATGCTGAAATCTAAAGTACTTCAGAGTCTAAAAATGAATTTTTCAGGACATTTAAAATATATGTTCAGAAATGATTTTTCAAGGTTTTAAATCTGAACATTTTGTTAAAATGAATCAAGTGTCCCACAAAAACATTTTTAACCTTGAATGTTATTCCTCTGACTTGTCATTCAGGAGTTTAGAGTTACTTACCTGATTTTGAAGCTCTGTTGTTTTGATGACATTTTGTTCAACTGTAAGCCTTTTATTTATGTACACTTTAGGCTTTTCTTGTCAATCTCTTTCAAGGTCAAAGTGTGGGCATTCATCCCACCATAAAGAGTTGCGATCATCAAAGTCTTCTTCAAAACCACCTTCAAATTCTTCATATTCCCTCTTGTTGCCTTCTATGCACAATTGTTTTCCTTCCATTCACATTCACATGCATCCATGTGATTGGAACTTCCAGAGTCTTTGTTTGACCTGATTCAATCTTCCTTTGATGTGATCTAAGTTATCAGAATCTGACTCTCCATCAGAGCTTCAATCTTCAGAGTCTGACCCATCTTCAGAGCTTGATTCTTCAGCTCCTAGTGCTCTTTCAAATTCCATTTGCTCTTCAGGTCCTGAGAGCTTGATTTCCTTCTCTCCTTCAGATTCACCTTCAGAGAAGTTGTCTAGATCTTCCCAGGTTGTCATTCCTTTTGCCATTGCTCCTCCATTCTTCTTGAAGTTGTACCATCTTTGAAGTTTCCTTGAAAACCTTTCAAGATACTCTTCATCAGGTTCTTCATCAAGATCTTCATGTTCCATTGCTTGCTTTCCTTTCCTTGCTGCTTGTGCTTCTTCACTTTTCAACTCTTCTTTATCCTTCAGAGCCAATTCATGGTCTCTGAGTAACTCAATCAATGATTCAGGACTCATTGAATTGATGTCTTTAGTTTCCTCTATTGTATTTGCAATTACATTCCAGTCCAGAGGCAAACTTCTCAGCATCTTGCTTACAAGCTCTTTGTTGCTGAGTTTGTTGTTAAAGTCTTCAAGCTTGCTTGTGATAGCTTGAAATCTTGAGCTCATTTCTCCAATGCTCTCATTTTTTTCCATTCTAAATTCTTCATATTGATCTAACAGACCATTTACTCTTGCTCTCTGAATGCTTTCACTATCATCACTAATGAAGCAAGCAGTAGTGGTTGTAGATTCAATATTAGAGATTTGTTCAGCTTCTGATGTGGAAGGATTTTGATTGTTGCTTAGATCTTCATTTAGATTTAGTCCATCTTCAACTTCCTTGATACGATAAGCAACTTGTTGATATAACCTCTGCTTCCAATCATTCAAATCATTGAATAGCTGAGCCATGATGTTTTTCTCCTTAGGATCTTGACTGTTTCACTGTTAAGTGATTTTCCAACAGAGCCAGAGCTCTGATGCCAATTGAAGGTGCGTGGGAGAAGACACAAGAAGGGGGGGGGGGGGGGGGGGGGGGGGTTGAATTGTGTTTTAGATTTTGAAAACTTTTCCAGATAATAGTATCTATCAGAGTCTTTAAGCACATCGGAATACTTAACACAAACAACTTGAATCTAAAAGAATCATCGAGAGTAAATAAGAGATTGAGAGAGAGAAAGAGAAAGAGAGACACAAGAATTTATACTGGTTCCCCTCACAAAACGAGAGTACTCCAGTCCCCTTGCACTTCCAAGGGATTTCACTATAATCACAAAGATTACAATTCAAGTGCTCAAGCACACAAGCAAGAGAGTTCTTTGCTCTAAGTCACACAAGACAGAGAGACTTCCTTGCTCAAAGTCACACAAGACTAAGAGACTTCTTTGCTCAAAGTCACACAAGACTAAGAGACTTCTTTGATCTAATCACTAAGATTGAGACGTTTCCAAATTACTCACACAAGAGTAAATACTAACTTCTAAGCTTAAAACTATTACAAGATAGTAACTTCACAGGCTTTAGTTAGTCAACAATTTCTCACTCAATTCTGAGAGAATAAGTATATGAAGATCAGTTGTGATTTCTTTGTTCCTCTTCTTCAACTTCTTTCTTTCTGATATATATATATATATATATATATATATATATGAGTGAGGAAAGATATTGAGACGTTGTAGAATCCCGTTGTAAATGGACAGCTGTAACTTTTGAATTTACTCTAAGCAGAGCACTTCTTCTTCACAGATAAGCTCGCGTTTTACTGTCTGTCCAAATACAGTAATAAGGAACAACTAGCTCCTAAGGAGGATAGGATCACATCCTTTATGACCGTTGTAATTAGTTGTCCTTAAGAGATCATCAGGCTTAGTAAGACTTGGTGATGTAGCCTTTCTGATGACCATTGGAATTCACTTTTCTTCTGATGAACCTTGATATCTTGAAGTCTGGTTGGTCTTGAATGTTTGGCCTCTGATAGTTTGAATATTTGGCCTCTGATAGTCCTACGTAATTCAGCTTCTGAACGTCTTCATCTTCTGAAAAACTCTTGGCTAACAACAAATAGCTTCTGAAATTTTGTAGGCATCTGAATGTCTCTGAGCTTCTGAACTTCTCTTAAACTTCTGAACTCTTGTAGACATCCTGATCCTTTTTGAGCTTCTGACCACGTTTTAGCTTCTGACCACATTTTAGCTTTTGAACTCTTTCAGAGTGTAAATGATTCAGACTTTCATAGGTTCCTTCAGAGCATAAATCAAGTGTGCTCATGCATATTCTTAAGATTATCCTGCACACTTAATTTAAACATTAGTAACATCAATTGTCCATTTAATACTTTGTTATCATCAAAACTAAGGGTGTGTATCAAAACACATTTTGTTCCAACAATCTCCCCCTTTTTGATGATGACAAATATATTAAATAAAATTGTTGTTGATAAAAATTTAGCTATGTTGACATTAGGCTTCTGAGTTTTGCAAGCTCCCCCTAAGTCTGATAGTCCATAGGGTTAGGTTTGTAAGCTCCCCCTATGCAGAGAACAAGGTTTGTAAGCTTCTTCTTTTCATAGTGTAATAATCTTTGAATAAAGTTGCACCCTTACTCAAAAACTATCTATGAATAATAAACTTCAATTAATAAATATATTCTCCTTAAAATTATGCGCTTATTTAAAATGCCAGATGAATTAAACAAAATATTGAAATGAATGACAATAGGATCAGAGGCACTAGAAACGTATACACACACAAGGTTCAGAGGTTATCAAGATATACAGTTTCAGAGTTCAAAATAAATATAATATATTTCAAACAGTTCAGAGCTTTAAAATAGTATTTTTCAAAATAGTTTAGAGCTTAAAAAAATTCACACATTTTGAAATCCTCAAGATCAGATTGTCATTACAAAGCATGTAACTCATGCGACTAAATTGGCCACTCTCCTACGTTCTCTTCCTGAAGCACTACAAAGCCCTAAAAAGCAAAGTAATTTCGCTTCTTCCAACAATTGATTTATCATTATTCTTTCTCCCCCATTTGGTAACATCAATTGTCCATTTAATACTTTGTTATCATCAAAACTAAGGGTTTGTATAAAAACACATTTTGTTCCAACAGATTCAAAGAGAGTTAGTCAAGATAGGAGAAAACATACGAAGAAATCAAGAGAAACAAGGCCAGTGTCTGAAAAAAAGAAACTCAGTTCAGAGTCTGAAGAAAAAACTTGGGACCCTGACTGGTTTGAGTTTCTGAAGACATATCTTCCTGAAGAAAATTAATCTGATATCCAAGGCTCTAGAGGGGCTAGTGTCTTTTCTTGAAGAAAACCAATCTGATGCATCAGAATAGATTTCTTTAAGGAAGACGACCGAACAGTTGGATAACCCCAACTTCCCTCTTCAAAGGTCATATCAAGGCTGCTGCCACAATATGTCCTTTGAAGCATCCAGAAAATAGTCTTTAGGAATTTTTATATGTAATCAGTAACCCATGTTCTCAATGAAATAAAATTCAATTGCTTTGGCTTGTTTAATTTGATTTTCTTATTATGTTTCTTTTCTTGTTATGCAATTTGATTCTTTAAGAATAACCAAATATTGTACTAATTGAAAAACAATTTTATGAACAGAAACACAAGAGTTTGAAATACCAATTGAAAAACTGTTTTTAAATGGAATAAACTTTTAAAAGAAGGTTTTGAAAGCCAATTGAAGAATAGAAAAAAAATCATAAAAGATTAAATCTCACTTGAAATAAAAAAAAAACAATCAAAAGTTTAAAGAATCAGAAAAGAAATAGAAGCTTCCAGATTAAAAAAAAACGCAGTGAATAAATATTTCAGAATAGCACAAAGAAGTCAAAACATACAAAAGTATAGACTCAATCCTATCAATGTTCTTAACAAAATATTAATCAAATAAACATTTAAAATAAATCCAAGGGTTTTATTGTGGACGACTACAGAGAAAAGCTAGGGTTTTCATGATCTCCTTCTGATTTCCATTAACTTCCTCCATCAGTCCAATGTATTTGTCCACTTTGGCTTCAATCCTCTCAATGTCAGCTTCATAAATTGGATTCCTCAGGTGCTCTTGGTTGGTTGGATTAGCTCCCAAATTGTCTTGAATTGGTTCATTCAGATCTTGCTCAATTGAAGCTAACCTATCCCTCAGGTTTTGCTCAACATTTTCTCTCACAGTAGAGGATTCAGGTTGATCCCTCTCTGTGTCCTTCTGAGTCTGAATGACATCCTCAACATTGGCAGCATTTCCCTTGTCAAACTTCTTTTGCTCTTCAACATCTGCCTCCTGAAGACTATACATCTCTTTTACCAATTCCTCAGTCAGACTTACCCATTGAGCAGCATACTCAGATGAAGGCATATCACATTGCCTTATATCATGAAGACCATGTATCTGGCTAAACAAGTTGTTGCATTTACTCAAGATATCAGGGTCATTTGAGTTGGTTGGGTGAAGTTCAGTGGTTGAGGGTGTAATGGTGTGTTGAGGTTGTTGTTGAGGTCTAGGGCAGGTTTGAACAAAGTCTTTGAGATGGAAATTATTCACATGAAGTTCTTGGACCATAGCCTCAAGATGGTTTGATGGTGGGGGGTTCTGGGTTTCTTATGAGACAACAGGTTCAGTATGTTCTGAAACATCAGAGTGATGTTCAGGTTCTTCAGTGTTTTGTTGTTCAGGTTGTGTTTGGTTTTCAAGATCTTGATGTTTAGAGGGTTGGTGTTCATATGGTGTTTGGTGTTCAGGTGGTGTTTGGTGTTCAGGTGTACGAGGTTCTGGGGTGTTTGAACTGGTTCATGTGAGATGTGTGGTTCAGAATGAATTATCTCTGGTATAGGAGGTTCTGAATGGACAGGTTCAGAGACAAGTTGTTTTAAGGTGAGATTGTCTTCAGGACTTGTCTAGTTAATGTTTGGAATGAGGTTTTGAATCTGTTCAGAGGTTGGATGGATGGATGGGTTCTGAACTAGATTTGTGGTTTCAGTTTGGTTAGATAATTCACCACCTAGATGTTGTTCAAGGAATTGTAGAGGTGAATTTCTGGGATGGGTTGATGATGGGGTTAATTGAGTATCTTGACCAGTTACAACAGCAGGTTTAGATAGAGATACATTACCTGAGTTGTCTTGGTTTGAGCCTTCAACATTCTTCTTCTTAGGCTCCTTGGCAAGTTTCTTCTGCCAGGCACTTAGAGGTTCATCATCATCTTCATTTTCTTCATCTTGAACCACTACAACATTTGAACTTCCAGCCTTGGTCTTGGCCTTTCCTTTTCCTTCTACCTTTGTAGCTTCACTCTTCTCCACCTTTGCTTTCACAAGCCTCTTCCTTTTCTTCTTCGATTCTTCCTTCTCAATCTCAATCTTTTCACCTTGGTTTTCTAGCAGTTGTATGTACTGATTGACAATACCATTTGAGACAGCAAGTATGTCAATCTTAAATTTCTCTACCATAGAAGATCCTGAATGTGGTTGAGGTTCAAATGGATCAGACGGTTGCACGTCTTGTCCTGTCAGCAAGTTCATGTTGGAGAGGGTGTGAGCAGAGATTGTAGAAGCTCTGATCTCTCTTAGTAGATTCTCATGACCAGCAGCTTTGATTATGTCTATCACTCAACATTGATAGAAAATCTCACTGAGTATCCTTGGGTAGATGACATGTACATTGGGCTTGGTTTGCTTTTGAATAGCATTCACAGCTTTGTAGAGGTGATTGAATATGTATTTAGCCCAATTCAAATCAAAATTCCTTGTGAGAAAATAGACAAGGTGTCTATGATCCCATGATAGTTGGTCAGAACTTCCACTCCTTGGAAATATTGAACCCAACACTATTCTGGCTAATACCTTCTGAGTAGGCTTCAAATCACTTATCTTGTTGCTTTGACAACTCTTTCCTTCAGCGTAGCATTGTTTAGTCATATTTACCAGAAACTCTGAGTTCTTTGCTTCACTTTGGCTAAAGGTGTAGTAGATACCTTCATTAGGGATAGATAAAACCTTAGCCAAATTTGAAGCAGTGAGAACCACTTCAAAGCCACATACAACAGAGCGCACCTCAGTTTCTTCAACAATCCTTAAGCCTAACTCTTGAGGCGTCTTGTTCTTATTCTCAGGTTTCTCTTTCCTCTTTGCAGCCAGCTCCTTATTATAATCATCAACAGTCTTCACTTTGCTTCTAATCCAAAAGTCTTTCACCAATGTAGGGTAGATAGGACCATTTAGTAATTTCATATATCTAGAGCTCCCATCATGATCAATAAAGTATTTTAGAACATCAAAGTGATTCTTCCCCAAACTGTCAAAATCCACTGGTTGTTCCATAACTAGGTTTAATGATTTTCCCTCCATCTTGAGAGACAAATCTGTAGAGTACATCTCATCGCATGCAGTAGTGTTGATAGGAAAGTTCTTAGGGAACGCAAACATAGAATTTGAAGCTGATGTAGATGTCGTTGCCATTTCTGAAGGTTAGGGTTCTGGGTGTTGCTAATAGAGAGAAAAAGAAAGTTTTCTGAAGTTTAGAAGACGAAAGTGTGGGATGTTATAGTGAAAAGTGTGCAAGTGTTTCAGTGATTTTGTTTAAAAGCAAAATAAAAGACATGTTAAATTAAATAAAAAAGAAATAAGAACCATCATTAACTGTTTTAAACCAATCAGAACGTGTATACGTGTTGGCCATTTAGCGCCAAAACGTTTCAGTAAAAAATACTTAAACGTTTGCAATTCATTTCCTTTTCAGAGGCTTAACCTTCAGAGGTTGAAAATTTCTCAGAGTCTGAACTACTTCAGATGCTGAAATCTAAAGTTCTTCAGAGTCTAAAAATGAATCTTTCAGGACATTTTAAAATATATGTTTAGACATGATTTTTCAAGGTTTTATTTCTGAATCATTTTGTTTAATAAATCAAGTGTCCTAAAAAAAACATTTTTAACCTTGAATGTTATTCCTCTGACTTGTCATTCAGGAGTTGAGAGTTACTTACCTGATTTTGAAGCTTTGTTGTTTTGATGACATTTTGTTCAACTGTAAGCCTTTTATTTATGTACACTTTAGGCTTTTCTTGTCAATCTCTTTCAAGGTTAAAGTCTGGGCATTCATCCCACCATAGAGAGTTGCTATCATCATAGTCTTCTTCAAAACAACCTTCAAATTCTTCATACTCTCTCTTGTTCCTTATGTAATCCAATTCATCTTCTTCTCCATCTGACTCGTCCAAAATGTGCCTTCTATGCACAATTGCTCTCCTTCCATTTACATTCACATGTATCCATGTGACTGGAAAGTCCAGAGTTCTTGTTTGACCTGCATTTAAGTAAATAATTTTGTCTCTTGGTACCCACTTGTTTGAGGGTCCTAGATTGTTAGTTGCCAAATATTTATCCTTTATTTGTACCATCTAAGTACTATCAGGTACAAATGTAGTATAAAGATTAGGGAGTGAAGAGCTTCCAGCAATAGCTGATGAGCTTGGTTCCTCTAGTGTTTTATCACCCGAATATCCAATCCCATTAGTATTGTTGGTTCTAATGTTGCAAAGCATAGAAACAATTTTATTTTGATCAACATTTGTGTTGCAATACTCTTTGAAAGCAAGAGAGTGCTCATTATAGGGTTTGCAACACATAGCACCACCTCTTTCAAGATCTCTTGTTTTGTTTAAAGCTTTTTGTAAAAGATCTTCAGAGTGATTTGCTTGCTTATTTAAATTCTCATAGTCTGCCATTTCTCCTCCATTCTTCTTGAAGTTGGACCATCTTTGAAGTTTCCTTGAAAACCTTTCAAGATAATCTTCATTAGGTTCTTCATCAAGATCTTCATGTTCCATTGCTTGCTTTCCTTTCCTTGCTGCTTCTGCTTCTTCACTTTTCAACTCTTCTTTATCCATCAGAGCCAATTCATGATCTCTGAGTGATTCAATCAATGATTCAGGACTCATTGAAATGATGTCTTTAGTTTCCTCTATTGTATTTGCAATTACATTCCAATCCAGCGGCAAACTTCTCAGCATCTTGCTTACAAGCTCTTTGTTGCTGAGTTTGTTGTTAATGTCTTCAAGCTTGCTTGTGATAGCTTAAAATCTTGAGCTCATTTCTCCAATGCTCTCATTTTCTTCCATTCCAAACTCTTCATATTGATCTAACAGACCATTTACTTTTGCTCTCTGAATGCTTTCATTATCATCACTAATGGTTGTAGATTCAATATTAGAAGTTTGTTCAGCTCCTGATGTGGAAGGATTTTGGTTGTTGCTCAGATATTCATTTAGGTTTAGTCCATCTTCAACTTCCTTGATAAGATCAGCAACTTGTTGATATATCTTCTGCTTCCAATCATTCAATTCACTGAATAGCTGAGCCATGGTGTTTTTCTCCTTAGGATCTTAACTGTCTCACTGTTAAGTGATTTTCCAACAGAACCGGAGCTCTGATGCCAATTGAAGGTGCGTGGGAGAAAACACAAGAAGGGGGTTGAATTGTGTTTTAAGTTTTTAAAATCTTTTCCAGATAATTGTATCTATCAAAGTCTTTGAGCACAGCGGAATACTCAACACAAACAACTTGAATCTAAATGTAAAGATGGAAGAGTAAATGAGAGAGTGAGAGAGAAAGAGAGAGAGACACACAAGGATTTATACTGGTTCCCCTCACAAAACGAGAGTACTCCAGTCCCCTTGCACTTCCAAGGGATTTCACTATAATCAAAAGATTACAATCCTAGTGCTCAAGCACACAAGTATGAGACTTCCTTGCTCTAAGTCACACAAGACAGAGAGACTTCCTTGCTCTAATCACACAAGATAAGAGACTTCGTTGCTCAAATCACAAACTACTAAGCTTAAAACTATTACACAATAATAACTTCAGAGGCTTTAGCTAGTTTTCAAATTCTCACTTAATCTTGAGAGATAAAATATTTGAGGATCAGTTGTTCTCAATTTCTTTCTTTCACATATATATATGAGTGAGGAAAGATATTGAGACGTTCTAGAATCCCGTTGTAAATGGACAGCTGTTGATTCCTTATTGCTTAAGCTGTAACTTTTGAATTTACTCTAAGCAGAGCCACGTCTTCTTCACAGCTAAGCTCACGTTTTACTGTCTGACCAAATACAGTAATAAGGTACAACTAGCTCCTAAAGAGAATAGGATCACATCCTTTATGACCGTTGTAATTAGTTGTCCTTAAAGAGATCATCAGGCTTAGTAAGAGTGGGTGATGTAGCATTTCTGATGACCAGTGAAATTCTCTGTGCTTCTGATGAACCTTGATATCTTGAAGTCTGATGGTCTTGAATATTTGACCTCTGATAGTCCTTCGTAATTTAGCTTCTGAACGTCTTCATCTTCTGAATAACTCTTGACTAACATCAAATAGCTTCTGAACTCTTGTAGGCATCTGAATGTCTCTGAGCTTCTGAACTTCTCTTAAGCTTCTAAACTCTTGTAGACATCCTGATCCCTTTTGAGCTTCTGACCACGTTTAGCTTCTGAACTCTTTCAGAGTGTAATGATTCATACTTTCATAAGGTTCCTTCAGAGCATAAATCAAGTGTGCTCTTGTATAAACTTAAGATATTCCTGCACACTTAATTTAATCATTAGTAATATCAATTGTCCATTTAATACTTTGTTATCATCAAAACTAAGGGTGTGTACCAAAACACATTTTGTTCCAACAAGTGAAACCACATTGTTTTTAATTGTTCGTTATATACTGTTGTGGACACACGCTAGAGAATTTGTCTTAGCATTACAACTGGTTACATACGACAAGTGCTATAGCTTCTATCATAACATCTGTCCCCAGTAGGTGCCTGAATTTCAAACCGATTAAAGCGCTTATTACCTGTTGTATGACAACCAATCAGTGTAGGAAACCTCTGTTGAGTTTTGAAGATTGGCTTCATTTTTGGTAAAATAAGCCTGAGGCTAAATGTTGGTTCCAATGCAGTAACATTGGGAACCACGGCCTGATAACGCGCCTTATCCTTATCTTGATCTAGCGCGCGGATATGTTTGAAGGATTGAAGAAACAAACTTGCGCTTCCTTATTCAACAAGGAACAAGTTTGTTAGCTGAAGATTGAAGATCTACAGCTGGAGTTTAAAAGGATAAAAACAAATCAAATATTATTTGTTTGGTAAAAGATAAAAACAAATCAATATGATTTGTTTGGTAAAAGATAAAAACAAATCGATATTATTTGTTTGTTAAAGGATAAAAACAAATCAATATTATTTGTTTGGTCAAAGAGGATCGTTGATCTAAAGCGGAAGATTTAAAAAGATAAAACAAACAAATATTAATTGTTTGTGTAACAAATTATCTTTTTGTGCAAACGAATTTAAATCAAAAGATTAGTTTGCAACAAACGATCCTATTCTTCATGAAGCCAAGGAGATTTAAGACTCTATATAAAGAAGCAAGCTTCATTCGTTGAAGAGTACCTGAAACCATTGAAGATACAAACGCCATAGAGCGATTGAGAAGTTTTAGGCCTAGGATTTAGTGTGATCCTAGTTATTCTTTTGAGTATCACGATTGATACTTGATTAAGAATAGTTGTTCACTCTTAATCTTTTAAGCATAGAGTGTGAATAGTTTTTAGAACAGAATTTAAAAATCCACAGGTTGTGTGGTTGAGGGGAAGTGAGAGGGGTCTCATACTTAGGACGTTCTTAGGTAGAAATCTATACGGGTAGTTGCTAGGTGATAAGCTGTAAACGGGGCGTTTGTGGAGAGCTTTGAACTACTTTACCATAGTGGATTTTCTTCCTGGATTGGTATCCCCCGGAGTAGGTGAGTTGCACCGAAATGGGTTAACAATAACTTGTGTTATTTAAAATTCCGTCGTTTTATTATTGTGTGTCCAGGAGGACCAGTGTTGCAACATCGTGCACCACATTGGTCCCTCACGTGCTAGAATTTCAATTGGCATCAGAGCAGGCATCCTTGATACCACATTGAGAACTTTGATTATTGGAAATCAAGGATGATTGCATTCCTAAAGTCCCTTGATAGCAGGACTTGGAAAGCAGTTCTCAACGGATGGGAGCACCCCAAGGTCAAAGATGCAAATGGAACCGATACTCAGGAGCTGAAACCAGAAGAAGAATGGACAGCTGCAGAAGACACACTAGCACTGGAAAATTCAAAAGCATTAAATTCTTTATTCAATGCAGTTGACAAAAACATGTTCAGGCTAATCAAACAATGCACAACAGCCAAAGAAGCTTGGGAAATCCTCATCACAGCTCATGAAGGAACAAGCAAGGTGAAGATGTCTAGACTCCAAATTCTAACCACCCAGTTTGAAAGTCTGAAGATGAAAGAAGAAGAAACAATGCACACACCTTTGATTCTTTAGGTGAAAAAATACCTGAAGAAAAACTGGTAAGAAAACTCCTCAGATCCTTACCACCCAGGTTTGACATGAAAGTCACTGCCATTGAAGAATTCAGAGAAATTAGAAGCATGAAACTGGATGAACTAATAGGTTCCCTTCAAACCTTTGAATTCTCTATGAAAGACAGAACTGAAAAGAAGAACAAGAGCATTGCTTTTGTTTCCAATGCTGATGAAGAGTTAGAGAGTGACAAAGAAGCTGATGAAAGCATCTTAGATGCCCTAGTATTACTTAGAAGACAATTCAACAAAATACTAAGGAGGGCGAAGTCAAGGCCTAATGTGAAGCACATTCAGCCCGACATCAGCAGGCAGGGCAGTACATCAAGGAAGTCAAGAACTGAAGACAGATCCAATCAAGGCAAAGGAATTCAGTGCCATGAGTGTGAAGGCTATGGACATATAAGGCCATAATGTCCAACCTATCTAAAGAAGCAGAAGAAAGGTCTAAATGTCATATCCTGGTCTGAAGAAGAAGACTCTGATAGTGACGATGAAGGAACCAAATCAGTCAATGTCATGACTAGAAGATGCTTGTCAGACTCAGATTTTGATGATGATGTCTCCTATAACAAACTTGCTGCATCCTACAAGGAGCTGTGCATCAAAAGTGGAGAACTTTGCAAGACAAATGAGGAGCAAAGGAAGACCATTGCCCAACTTGAAAAAGAAAAGCAAGTGCACCTGTCTACCATAGATAATCTTGAGAAAGAAGCAAGCATGCTAAAATCCCAATTTGAAAGCGTGGACAAACAACTCAGATTGCTAAACATTGGCACCGACAGGTTAGTTGGGATTATGGAAGCAAATAATCGGACCAAGCAAGGCAAAGGATTGGGCTATCATTCCCCAAAGAAACAAGCCTCTGGACCTGCCAAGAAATTTGCTCCAGTCAACCTTTGGTATGGAACCAGAAAGCAGGGTCAAATGTTTTCACATCCAGCACCCCGCCAGAGAAGGTCCAGGAAGTGCCAACATCATGGACCACATCAGTGACCTCCAAGGTATGAATCATGGAGATGTCACTACTGTGGGAAGTATGGACACATAAAGGCCCAATGCTATAAGCTTCATGGGTATCCATACAAAGGAAGACAAGTCAGCCCAACTCCGAAAAAGGCTGACAACAAGAAGTTTTGGAAGACCAAATCCAATGTTGAAGTCAAAGCCTTTATTGCTCACACATCCTTCAAAGACTCTTCAAAAGAAGATTGGTACTTTGATAGTGGATGTTCTAGACACATGACTGGTGAAAAGAAATACCTCAATGAAATAAATCCATACACCACCAGTTTTGTGACCTTTGGAGATGGAGCAAAAGGAGAAATCAAGGGGATTGGAAATCTAATCAACAAAAGGATTACCAAAGCTCAATGATGTACTATTGGTAAAAGGACTGACTGCTAACTTGATAAGCATAAGTCAGTTATATGACCAAGGGCGGAAGGCGAACTTCACCAAGAGTGAATGTTTGATCACTAATGACAAAAATACAGTGATCATGAAGGGGGCAAGATCCAAGGATAATTGCTACCTATGGATTCCTCAGGAAACAGCACACTCATCTATCACTAATTTACTTAGCAAGGAGGATGAAGTAAGGTTGTGGCACCAAATGCATGGGCATTTGCACCTCAAAGGAATGAAGAGGATTATAGCTGAATATGCCATAATAGGAATACCCAAGCTCAGTATTGAAGAAGGAAGCATATGTGGAGAGTGTAAAGTAGGGAAGCAGACCAAAATGTCGCACCCAAGGTTGGAACATCAGACCACAACCAAAGTACTTGAACGACTCTATATGGACATAAAGGTACCAAATGCGGTCCCAAATGTTGACACATCAGGGCCCCCGATCAACAACACTGAAGATCAAGAGACTCAAGAAGAAACTGACTCAGAAACAGAAGGTCAACCAGCCAAGAAAGGTCCATCTATCAGAGTTCAGAAGAATCATCCTAAAGAACTCATCAATGGAAATCCAGATCAAGGCATCACTACAAGGAGATCTAATGAGCTAGTGGCCAACTCATGTTTTGTATCCAAAATTGAACCAAAGAATGTGAAAGAAGCTCTCACAGATGAATTTTGGATCAATGCAATGCAAGAGGTGCTAAATGAGTTCAAGAGGAATGAAGTATGGGACTTAGTTCCAAGACTCAAAGGTGTAAATATCATTGGCAATAAGTGGGTTTACAAGAACAAGTCTGATGAGAAGGGAACTATCACCAGAAACAAAGCAAGACTAGTTGCTCAAGGTTATACTCAGATTGAAGGAGTAGACTTTGATGAAACATTTGCTCCAGTAGCACGCCTTGAGTCCATAAGGTTACTATTAGGAGTTGCTTGTATTCTGAGGTTCAAATTGTTCCAGATGGGTGTAAAGAGTGCCTTCCTAAATGGGTACCTTAAGCAAGAAGAATATGTGGAGCAGCCTAAAGGATTTGTAGATTCCCACCTATCAGATCATGTATACAAACTACATAAGGCACTTTATGGCCTAAAGCAAGCTCCAAAGGCATGGTATGAAAGGTTGACAACATACCTGGTGAAGAATGGCTACAGGAAGAGAGAGACAGACAAAATCTTGTTTGTCAAAGAAGAAAAAGGAAAGCTCATGATTGCACAAATTTATGTGGACGATATTGTCTTTGGAGGGATGTCAGACACAATGGTTCGACATTTTGTCCATCAGATGCAGTCTGAATTTGAGATGAGCTTAGTAGGAGAGCTGACCTACTTCCTTGTGCTTCAAGTCAAGCAAATGGAAGACACAATATTCATCTCTCAAAGCAAATATGCCAAAAATATTGTGAAGAAGTTTGGGATGGAGAATGTTAGTCACAAAAGGACTCCTGGAGCAACACACTTAAAACTCACCAAGGATGAGAAAGGTGTTGATGTAGATCAAAGTCAGTATAGAAGCATGATAGGAAGCCTTCTATATCTCACTGCTAGTAGGCCAGACATTGCCTTTGCAGTTGGAGTATGTGCTAGATATCAAGCTGCACCAAAGATGAGCCACCTCACACAAGTCAAGAGAATTCTCAAGTATGTGAGTGGAACACGAAACTATGGCATCATGTACTCCCATGGTGAAGACTCAAAGTTGGTTGGGTACTGTGATGCAGATTGGGCAGGAAGTGCAGATGATAGGAAGAGTACCTCAGGTGGATGTTTCTTTTTGGGGAATGACTTAATCTCCTGGTTCAGCCAGAAACAAAATAGTGTATCACTATCCACAGCTGAGGCAGAGTATATTGCAGCTGGTAGTAGTTGCTCTCAGATCCTATGGATGAAGCAGATGCTAAGTGAGTACAATGTGGGGAAAGATGTTATAACATTGTACTGCGATAACTTAAGTGCTATAAATATTTCCAAGAATCATATTCAGCATAGTAGGACAAAGCACATTGATATAAGGCATCACTTCATTAGGGATTTTGTGGAAGAAAATATTGTGACATTGGAACATGTGACTACTGAAGGTCAAATTGCAGATATATTTACCAAGGCATTGGATGCAACACAATTTGAAAGGCTCAGGGGGAAACTTGGAATTTTCCTTTGTGAAGACTTGTAGCAACTACAGTTGGTGATGTTTGCAACAATTCCACTTTCCCTCCATTTATTGTTGCACGCAAATTCAAACCCACCATCATTACCTCCACTCCCCAAAACACGCCACCTACCAAATCTCTCCATTAACTCTCCAAAACCTTTCACCTCCAATACATCCCCCGTTAGCCAACAACCTTCGCCTATAAATACCCATCATCCCCCATTCATCAAACCTTTTCAGAAATCTCTCACCTTCGCAAAACCTCTTCACAAAAACCTCATCCACTTCATCTCTCCAACCCGAAACCTTCGTACCAACATCATCACCATGACCAACTCTACTGAAGCTACACCGAGCAAAAGCCAAGCATCTAATTCACCGTCGCCATCGCAAAACCCAGATTTGCTTCAAACTGATACTAACGAGCAAAACTCTGTCGTGATGGAATTTGAGAATCATCCACTCAACATTGTTCACCCATCAGAAGTAAAGGTGAAGAAGTCTAAGAAGAAGAAGAAGATATCGTCAAAGAAAGAAGATAAAGATTCTGGGTCGATTAAACGATCAAAGAAAGAAAAGAAAAGATCGAAATCGAAGATCTCTGGATCAAAGACTGATCACACGATGACCAGTTTATACACCGATCCACTTGAAGACAAGCATGCAAGACCTGATGTCGAAACTTCAGAGAGGATGGTAGTTGAAAAGACTGTACAGGTTGAAGAAGAAACGGAAAGGTCAACGCATGAGAATGAAGGCTCTGACCAAGTCAATGAAGAGTCAAACCCCAAGGTCTCTGAAGACTCACCAAAAGTGAGTAATGATGCTGAACCTAAGAAGGTTATGGACCAAATGCTTGAAGATTTGAACAATCAAGCAACTGGGTCAACTGTGGAACCTAATGTTGGCACATTGGTTCCAGAAGAAGAACAGGTACAGGACACTGTTCCAGATTCACCAGAGAACACCACTGCGTCTGGTGATAAGCAATTAACTGCTGATGAAGGCTCCAAGGGTGACACTCAGTCTGAAAAGAGTGAAGAACCTGAGGAAAGAGAAGAAGGAGAGAAGAATGCTGGAGACAAGGATAAGGATGACCACCCTGACCTTGTGGATGTAGAAACCTATACAGAGAATCCACCATCTGAGAAGACTGCTACTCAGGATATTGCGAGGAGGACAAGGAGTGCTAGGGTTGTGGTGAGTACAAGCACAGCAGAGACTCCTGTGAAGAAGACTGTGAAGAAACCAGCAAGTTATCTACCAACCAGGCCAAAAAGTACACCTCCAAAGAAGCCTGCTCTCAAAAGAAAGGCTCCCCCATCTGAGTCTGATTCTGACTACGATGTGGAGCACAATGTCACTGACATTGGTGACTCAGAAGAAGAGGCAAGTCCTAAGGTGAGTCAGAATGCGCTTACACTTGCTACCTCTGGAAGGAAGAAGATTAAGGCAAGAAGATCCCTCAGAATATTGGTGAAGCACCAATGGACAACATATCTTTCCACTCTTTCACTGGTGTGCAAAGATGGCCATATGTCTACAACAGAAGACTAGGCCTTGAGAGAGAGTTGAGCAAGGAAGCCTTGAAGAACAGGGATGTGATGAACCTGATTAAGAAGGCTGGACTGAGGAGGACTGTGTCTGAGGTTGGAGACTGTTTTGAAAAACTAGTGAAGGAATTTTTAGCAAATATTCCTGAAGATTGTGATGACCCTATGAGCAGGGAATATCAGAAAGTCTATGTTCGAGGCAAGTGTGTGAATTTCTCTCCCACTGTGATCAACAAGTATCTTGGCAGAAGTGAAGAACCTCAACCAGAGTCAGAGGTGACTGATAATGAAGTGTGCAAGGCCATCACTGGAAATTAAGTGAAGATGTGGCCTAGGAAAGGGAAGTTGTCCGCAACAAAGTTGACACCCAAGTATGCTATTCTCAACAGAATTGGAGCTGCAAATTGGGTACCCACTTCCCACACTTCAGATGTGGCTACAGGTTTGGCTAGGTTTATTTATGTCATTGGTAATAAACTGGATTATGACTTTGGAACCTATATCTTTGAAAGAATAATGAAGGAAGCCAAGACCTTTGCTTCCAAGTGGCCCATACCTTTTCCTAGTTTGATATGTGGTATAATTCTAACCCAACACCCTGAGGTCATTAGAGATGACATTGCATGCAAGAGGAACTCTCCTCTCATCATCAGTGCAAAGATGATGGATGGGCTGAATGTGGCAGCTGATGTTGGGACATCCAGGACTACTGCTGAAACAGGGAAGATGACTAGGAAGCAGATGATTGCCCAGATAAAGGAGAATAGGTCCAAGCTAGATGCTGTGATTAAGGCACTAGAACTTGAGGAAAATCAAGCTGAGGAGGATATAGCTGATTTGAATGCTGGCAATGGAGAAGACACTGATCAGGAAGAGGAGAATGAAACTGATGCAGTGGTGGAGTCTGACTCTGATGAGAGTGAAGACATATGAAGAATCTCTCTGGGATTTTTACAGATCTTTTTATGTATTTTTGTGGGCTACGCCCTGGATTTGATGCACTATCTGTACTATGGTCTGTAATATGCACTCTGCTATATCTACTGCTATTATCTGGTTTTCTACTATGCAGGATTTTTGACTTTATTTGTCAAAATTTTATGGCTAAAAAGAGGGAGTAACATCCTAGCTTTTTTTTTGGTCTGAGGTGGGCAAACATGTGTTGCACATTGCCACCTACAGTAGCATAGATAATATGTCCTTGAAACATGACATATGAAAGCAGCTCTGATGCAACTTTGATCAGCTCTGAAACCACATGAAGACCAATATTACTCTGATAAGGCAAATAGGAGTACTATATGTATGTGTGGTTGTTTATATACCTAAAGTATCTGATCTGATATTTAGGGGGAGTGAGATATATATATATGCATGGAGAGGGCAACAATACAGGGGGAGTAGAATATATATATATATATATATATATATATATATATATATATATATATATATATATATATATATATATATATATCTGAAGATGTTGTGTATGCATATGAGAATTTATTTTTCTCAAATGAAGATGCACACTGAATGTGAAGTCAAATGTCACCACATCCTGCAAAGTGACTTTGAACTTCACTAGAGAATTTATTTTTCTCAGTCTGAGGAAGTTTATTTCTTCCTAAGAGATTGATTTGTGAGAGTTTATTTCTCTCATGTGTGTGTGAGGCCAAGACTACAAGAATCCGCTGCAGGCCTCTGATGAATTTACCTTCCCAGAACGAGTGGCTAGGCGCTAGATTATTTTAGCCCAAAAATTTGCCAAAGGGGGAGATTGTTGAGTTTTGATGATTGGCTTCATTTTTGGTAAAATAAGCCTGAGGCCAAATGTTGGTTCCAATGCAGTAACATTGGGAACCACGACCTGATAACGCGTCTTATCCTTATCTTGATCTAGCGCGCGGATATGTTTGAAGGATTGAAGAAACAAACTTGCGCTTCCTTATTCAACAAGGAACAAGTTTGTTAGCTGAAGATTGAAGATCTACAGTTGGAGTTTTAAAAGGATAAAAACAAGTCAAATATTATTTGTTTGGAAAAAGATAAAAACAAATCAATATTATTTGTTTGCGCTTCCTTATTCAACAAGGAACAAGTTTGTTAGCTGAAGATTGAAGATCTACAGCTGGAGTTTAAAAGGATAAAAACAAATCAAATATTATTTGTTTGGTAAAAGATAAAAACAAATCAATATTATTTGTTTGGTAAAAGATAAAAACAAATCGATATTATTTGTTTGTTAAAGGATAAAAACAAATCAATATTATTTGTTTGGTCAAAGAGGATCGTTGATCTAAAGCGGAAGATTTAAAAAGATAAAACAAACAAATATTAATTGTTTGTGTAACAAATTATCTTTTTGTGCAAAGGAATTTAAATCAAAAGATTAGTTTGCAACAAACGATCCTATTCTTCATGAAACCAAGGAGATTCAAGACTCTATATAAAGAAGCAAGCTTCATTCGTTGAAGAGTACCTGAAACCATTGAAGATACAAACGCTATAGAGCGTTTGAGAAGTTTTAGGCCTAGGATTTAGTGTAATCCTAGTTATTCTTTTGAGTATCACGATTGATACTTGATTAAGAATAGTTGTTCACTCTTAAGCTTTTAAGCATAGAATGTGAATAGTTTTTAGAACAGAATTTAAAAATCCACAGGTTGTGTGGTTGAGGGGAAGTGAGAGGGGACTCATACTTAGGACGTTCTTAGGTAGAAATCTATACGGGTAGTTGCTAGGTGATAAGCTGTAAACGGGGCTTTTGCGGAGAGCTTTGAACTACTTTACCATAGTGGATTTCCTTCCTGGATTGGTATCCCCCAGAGTAGGTGAGTTGCACCGAACTGGGTTAACAATAACTTGTGTTATTTAAAATTCCGTCGTTTTATTATTGTGTGTCTAGGAGGACCAGTGTTGCAACATCGTGCACCACATTGGTCCCTCACGTGCCAGAATTTCAACCTCTATGAATGAATAAACGTCGATTTCTTGCCTCTGAAACGCCAAAAAACGCCCTAGATCTCAAAACTTTCGATTGTGTGTTGAAGAGGTTATGAAAGTACAACTCTGTCAGCTACACCCTATATAGACCAACTTCGGTAGCTTCGTACCGAAATTAAGCGTCTTCAGCACATAGCTACCGAAACTGGTAATTTTTTATAAAAAATACATGGTTTCGGTACGAGGCTACCGAAACCTTGTATCTAAGTTATAAATGACGCCAATTACGTAATTTGACATGATTTTGGTAATAAAGTCCCGAATTTAATTAGTTATGGTAACGTTTTACCGAATTTAATTAGTTATGGTAACGTTTGAATGAGATTTGATTTGGAAAATTTAGGGTTCTACTTGGTGAATGATGAGAAGATGCGTACTAGGGATGGCAATGGGTGCCCATGGGTGAGGGTTTTACACTACCCAAACCCACACCCAAAACAATCATCCAAACTCAAACTCAAAGGTTGTATGGGTGGCAAATCAAAATCCACACCCACACTCATTGGGTTCGGGTTTTTTCATCCAAACCCGCAGGAAAAACGCGCAAAATTAATTATCTGTCCAAACTCGGCCCAAATTCTTTTTGATAAAATGCAAAATGTAGCATAGTAATTAAATTACATAGTGAGTGAAGTGACCAAGTGAGTGAAGGAGGTGTTCAGGCGGTTGTGTGGGTGATACGGTGGGTCTCCTGGGTTTCACTACTGCTCAACGGGACACGTTTGACCACCTTTCTCAGCAAGACTTTCGATACAAGGAGTCGGTCGAATGATCGGTTCTGATACAACTGTTGGGGGTGAAGGGGCAGTCCGGGGGATCATCCACATTGGGTTCGAGAACAACTCTTTTAGTGAGTTGGACACCACACTTTAACCCAAAACCTTAAGGTGTTAGGTTTATGGGTCCTCTCACTTATAAAGTGTTCAACCTCCACTTATATAAGCAATGTGGGACTTAACACTCACACACAACACCGAGCCCAATTATTCCTATTGTTCCATAGTACCCACACTAACATCGCTATTCTTCCTGTTGTGCTCGTATTTGTGCTTCTGCATATATGTCGGAGTCGTCCTGCTGCCACGGTGCTTTGCTGTGGCTGCTGTAACAATAGAAATTCCAAACATGCAGCCTGCCACACTCGTCTATTCTCAACACAATAAAAAATAACACGCCCATCACTTTCATTCTCAGTTTCACAAATTGGGCAATTTAACGGGCAAGACACAAACCTCGCATTCAGTCGAACTCTAGTCGGTACACATTTATTATGTTGTTAATTTGTTATTATAAGTTACTTAAAAGTGGCGTGAAAAAGGATGATCCAATAAAATGATATTTACACAATCTTTTTTTTTTAATACAAAATCTCTTGGTATTCAAAATTAGAGATCCTCTAAATGCTTACTTCCAGTACAATTAATAGTTTTATCTTGAGTAGGTTGAATGATCAAATTCTTAGAGAAATAGAAAATATGAAAACAAATAATAAAGTTTGCTCCAATGAACTTGCACAATCTTATTTTACTTGTTGAAACTGAATAACCCCTTCTTCACTACTTCCACCTAACTTTGAATTTTGATAAAATCCAAAAAATATCAAAATAATATATTTCTTCTTTCTTGCAATACACCACATTCAACCAATCAATAAAAATAAATTTAATTTAATTTTAGTCACTTATAGTATTTTTTTAATTTTATTTTCTCTAATAAGTTTTGGGTTTTGTCGGTACAAATTTGAAAATTATTATTTTTAATCTCTAACGTCGTACGTAGCCCTATAAATCAGCCCGTTGTTCCACATGGCCCAAAAGCAGACGATGTTTTTTTCAAAGAAGCTAAATTAGTCCACCTAAATTGGCACAAAAAAAAATCGAACTTGAAACCTTAAAGAGGAGCACACTCCCAGATCCCAAATCATTACACCCGTAAGTAGACGATGTTAGGGATCAAAATTAACAAATTTGGAGTTCATTCGATTAAATTCAAACAAAAAAATCCTACAGACTAAAATAAGATTAAAAAAACACTGTCAAAAATACCATAAAAAATTACTTTACTTGCAAATTTTAGCTTCCTCTAAAACTCCTATAAATGGTGAAAAATAACCAATACAAATGCAGATCAATATCACATATCCTTCTAGCAACCATGAAATCATCTTTAGTAACATTTGTTGCTCTTGTTCTTATCATCCTTGTAGCCTCAAAATCAGAGGCTGCAATTTCATGCAGTGATGTGATTAAGAACTTGAAACCTTGTGTTAGCTACTTGGTTAGTGGAAGTGGACAACCACCAGCTGCATGTTGCTCTGGAGCTAAAGCTCTTGCCTCTGCTACATCAACTTCAGAGGATAAAAAAACTGCTTGCAACTGCATCAAATCCACTACTAAGAGTATTAAAATTAACTCACAATTGGCTCAAGCTCTTCCAGGAAACTGTGGAATTAACACTCCAATCAATATCTCCCCAAATGCTGATTGTTCCAAGTAAAAATCATAATTAAATGCTTCACAAATATATTTTTATATTTATGTTAATCCGTCATAATTAGAGTGTTTGACTCTTAGTAGCCTCCTCGGGAGAAGTCGGTATTCAAACTTCAGACTCTAAATATAACAATGATTTTACCAACTGAGTTTTGCTAACAGAAACTAATTTATAAGTGAGCAACAACACAATAATATTTTTTTATAGAAAATTGGTCTGTCTCTCAATTGAACAGTTTTAAAAATAAAACTTTGATTTTTTTAGAGTATAGTGAATTCTTTTTTACCGACTCTGCCAAAACTAAAATGATTAAATTAAATGTTTCACATGTATTTTATTCCTTTCATATTTTGCTTTGCCAATTATTGGTTTCCATTTTAACAAATTTTCAAATTAATGATTTTCGTTTTGTTGCTATATCTTTTGCAGGATTGGCTAATTGAAACTTGGACGTGGGAATTGGAGGACAATGTTGAACATTTTTCTGCTATTATAATATATATATGTATGGGGATATTATATATTTTGTAATAATAAATATATAGTAATCTACTTATGTGGATTTCTGTATTATGTTTATGTTTACGTTGTACGAATGATGTTCCCAATTTAAAAAGTATTTGTTCTTTTGCTATAGTAAAAATTATTCTTTTAATACCATAACTTAATTTCAAATATTAATTTAGTTTTTAAATATATTTTTTGTGATATTTTAGATATTTTGTGCTTGATCCGCCAAAAAAGTACGGAATTTAGTTATATTGTATTTAATTTAAAAAGTGTTCATCAAATTTGATAAATTGAAAACATACAACTGGATAAAAACTAAAATTCTACCTCTACAGTTATACCTCTATCCCTACAAAAAAAATTTTTTTCCAATTTAACCCTTTGTTTTTTTCTTGTTACAATAATTTTACTCTTTCTTATTTGAGATTAAAAGAAATATGACTTATAATAACAGACAAAATTGTCACTAAAAGTCAGAAATCTATAAAAAGAGCTAGCATTCTACAGTTCCGATGCTCTTTTTCAAATTATTCTGGTACAATATTGTTTATCGGATCACCTTCTTTAGGAATACCGCTATATTAATTTAAATACAAGAAATTTGACTTATAGTGACAGACAAAACTGTGACTAAAAGTCAAAAATTTGTAAAAAGAGCTTGTTTTCAACAGTATAGGTGCTCTTTTTCAAAGTATACCGGCACAGAGTTAAGATTCTCTCCATTTTCCCTCTCTGTTACTATAGTTTTGATGAAATTTTAAATATATATTAAAAAGTTGGACCCACAAAGTGTCACATTATTGTATTTATCTTCCCAAAACATTAGTAATGACAAAAATGGAGAGGATAAGAAATGGAAAGGATCTTGACTCACCGGTACAATATTGTTTATCGGAACACCTTCTTTAAGAATAACGGTATACTAATTTGAATACAAGAAATTTGACTTATAGTGACAGACACAACTGTCACTAAACGTCACAAATCTGTAAAAAGAGCTCGCTTTTAACAGTACCGGTGCTCTTTTCCAAAGTAGACCAATACAATATTGTTTATCGGAACACTTTCCTTTAGTAATACCGGTATACTAATTCGAATACAAGAAATTTGACTTATAGTGACAGACAAAACTGTCACTAAAAGTCAAAAATTTGTAGATAGATCTCTCTTGCACTAATACCGGTGCTCTTTTTTCAAAGCACTCCGGCACAATATTGTTTACCGAAACACCTTATTCTTGAGAGTAATTCTGGTTCATTATTTCAATGTAAATGTGCCTTTTAGTGACAGTTTGATCTGTCACTATAAGTCAAATTTCTTGTATTTTTCAAATAATAAAGAGAAAAATTATTCTAAAAAAAATATAAAGGGTAAAATTGGAAAGAAAAATAATTTGTAGGGGTAGAGGTATAATTGTTGGGGTAGAAAAAAGATTTTTCCTTTATATGTTAATTGTCTAGTCCATTAGCTATTATTATATATTCTTTTGGTAATCCTTATTTTGTTTAAGGGATGATATTGTGATATTATTGGAACCTTATGGTCTGTTTGAAATAGTTTCCAAATAGTTTTTGTATTTTTCAAAAATTAAAAAAGAAAAAACATATTTGAAAGTCCTCTTTATAAAAGTTGATTTTAAAAATTATTTCTAATTTTATTGTTTTAAAAACTAAAAAGCAGAAAGTCACTAACATGTTATAACACAGACGAAGCCATTCACATGGGTGTGACGGCATGTGTCGGTGCCCCCACTAATATTTCAATATTGGACAAAACTTATATGCATTTCTTTAAATGCAGTTTTTGTTGTTCCTCTCACAAAAAAAAAATAGTTTTCATTTTGTTTTAATTAAAAAAATTAAAAGAAAATTATTTTTAAATTAAAATAACTACCTCCATGTATCTAGTACAGTTAGAACTGTATATATGGAACTTTACATAAGTTTGGTCCTTCAATATTTATCAAATATATACTATAGTTTGATAGCACTTGAATTGTGCTAAATGTTCTTCGCAAAAGGTGCAGAGCAATGTTGTAAGAACCGGACTAGCCTGTTCGACCGGGAACCGTTTACTTGACCGGTCCAGTCAGTAGCCCAGAACTGGTAGTCCCAGAAACCGGAAAAAAAGCGCCAAGAACCGTCTGGAACCGTCCTGAACCGGAGACGATTCATAAAAATCAGGCGGTTTGGAATCTACGAATTTAAAAAGAAAAAAAAAAATTAACTTTCCATTTATCCCTCTCACGATAAAAAAAACGTAAAAACACATTATTTCAATTTTTACAAGATTTTTTATATATATTTTGTTTTCACTTTTCAAAGTATTACTCTTAGGCATAAGTGATTCACTTTTTGTTATTATCATAAAGCCAACACCCGCTTATCAAAAAAAAAAAAAAACACCCATTCAAGTAAAAAACACCAACAACCTATAAATATTGTGTTGTGAACTCGATTAAATTTCACACAATACCTTAGTGTGTGGAGCAATCCGATTAAAGCAATCAAAACAAGTAACTTTGGCAATAATAATAATCAACAAAATAAACCGCGAAAACGTAAAGAACACAATCATAATTGTTTACCCAGTTCAGTGTTAATGAACCTACTCTGGCGGAGAGGGAAGCTCTCCTAGCCTTTAGTTGTTTGAGAAAACCCTCAAAAACCTCTTTTTCCTGTGACGGCACAGCAGAAAACATAACCTATATATATAGGGTTCGCGCACCTGCGCGTTGCGCGACGCGCCACTACCAGGCATCCCAACCTTTCCTCTCGGGTACCTGCGCGACGGGTGAGAGGATCTGCGCGATGCGCCACCACCAGATACCACAATCCTTTGTCTCTCGGGCATCTGCGCTACGCACGGGAGGAGCTGCGCGACGCACATGCTCCAGAACCTGCCACTTGATTTCTGCTTCATCCAATTTCAAGGTAAGTCTCTACAAATCTCCACCTTGCCTTTAAATTTATGGTGGTGCCAACTTTCCACCAACCACCATGCTGCCCTCTCCAATCTTCGTCTACTCTTCGAAGTTAATCAAGTCCAAGCAATGCTTGAACTTGACTCTTAGTAATGATTTGGTGAACATGTCTGCTGGATTCTCCTCCGATGCTACTTTCTCCACTATGATTTCCTTTTTCTCAATAATATCTTTAACAAAGTGCAACCGGATGTCAATGTGCTTTGTCCTTTCATGATACACTTGATGATTCGCCAAATGAATGACACTTTGACTGTCACAATGTATCTTCACACACCCTTGACTAATCCCCATTTCTCCAATCATGCCCTTTAACCATATAGCTTCCTTAACTCCTTCAACAAGAGCTATATATTCTGCTTGAGTTGTTGACAAGGCTACAACTGACTGTTGATTAGCCTTCCATGTTACCGATGTACCAAATAGAGTGAAGACAAAACCACATAAAGAATTTCTAGTATCCACAATGCCCACATAATCCGCATCCACATAACCCTCCAAAGCACCTCTTCCTGGATCAGTTCTTCTATACTTCAGACCTCCCTTCAAGGAACCATTCAAATACCTCAGAACCCACTGCAAAGCTTGCCAATGAACTTGGCCCGGGTTTGCCATAAACCGACTTACCACAATTATAGCATAGGATAAATCATGTCTACTACAAACCATGCCATACATTATGCTTCCGACTTCACTTGCATAAGGGGTAGTTTCCATCTTCTTTCTTTCATCCTCGGATTTAGGACACTATTTTATTGACAACTTTGAATGGTGACCAAGTGGTGTATTCACTACCTTAGAATCTGTCATCCTAAACTGCTCCACCACTTTCTTCAAGTAACCGTGCGGAGATAAGAACAACTTTCCTTTACTCCGGTCTCTCATGATATCCATACCAAGTATCCTCTTTACATTACCAAGATCCTTCATCTCAAATTCACCATTTAGTTTCTCCTTGAGCTTTTGGATCTCCTGCTTATTAGAACTTGCAAAAAGAATGTCATCTACATAAAGAAGAAGGTAGAGAATGACTTTCTCATTCTTCTTCATCATGTACACACAACTGTCATAGTTGCTTCTCACGAATCCAGCCTTTATTAAGAAATATTCAAACCGACGATACCACTGCCTTGGACTTTGCTTCAACCCATACAAAGATTTCTTCAACAGACATACTTTAGAACTGTCTTCCACAAATCCTTCAGGTTGTTGCATGTAGATGGTCTCTTCTAACTTTCCATGTAAGAATGCAGTCTTCACATCCATTTGTTCCAACTCCAGATCATACTGGTTTCGCAATAGCCATAAGTACCCTTATAGAACAATGTTTCACCACCGGTGAGAAGATTTCGTTGTAATCAATCCCCTCCACCTGAGTGAAACCATTTGCTACAAGTCTCGCCTTATACCTGGGTGCTTCAACTCCTGGAATACCTTCCTTTTTCTTGAACACCCACTTGCTACCCACTACCCTTTTATTTTTAGGTAATGGCACAAGTTTCCAAGTATGGTTCTTTTCCAATGATAGCATTTCCTCATTCATTGCCTTAAACCAGTCCTTGCCTTTCTATGTTTTCTGATGCCTCCCTGAAGTTCTTTGGTTCCGAGTCTTGCACCTCTTCAGCTGCATTCAAAGCATAACAAATAAGGTCAGCATAACCGTATCTATTAGGTGGACGAATATCTCTTCTTTCCCTATCTCTAGCTAGTTGATAGTCAGAAGTAGCTGTTTCATCACTTCCACTCTCTTTAGGGACTAGAGTCTACTCCTCTGTTTCCCTCTCATCAGTGGAAGGCTCCACCTCAAACTGGAATTTCTCCACCCCCGTTTCTGGACTTGCATTCAGGTCTTTGCACTTCATCCCCATCCGGGTCTCATCAAAAGTGACATCCCTGCTTATTATAAATTTTGATCCTCCCGGTCCCATCTTCCACAGCTTGTAACCTTTCACACCTTCTGGATAACCAATGAAAACACACTTCACAGCTCTAGCATCAAGCTTATCTTGCTTGACATGAGCAAATGTTAAAGCTCCAAAGATTTTCAGATTAGAGTAGTCAGCCGGCCTGCCACTCCAAACCTCCAAAGGTGTCTTTAGATCAATTTCTGTTGATGGACATCTGTTGATCAAATATGCAGCAGTGTTAACTGCTTCTCCCCAGAAACTCTTGGGTAATCCAGCTCCCAACAGCATACACCTCACCCGCTCCAACAAGGTCTTGTTCATTCTATCAGCCAGACCATTATGTTGCGGTGTGTATGCAACGGTCAACGGTTTTATGCCTCTTTATACCTTTCTTCTTGCAAAACTCATTAATTTGCTCTGAAACAAACTCCAGGCTATTGTCAGTTCTTAAAACTTTCAGTGTAGTTCCAATTTGATTCTCTATCATAGTATGCCATTCTTTAAACTTTTCAAAAGCATCACTTTTATTTTTAATGATGTGCACCTAGTAGTCATCAATAATACTAAGAAAATAAGAATCTCCACCATGAGTAGGAACCGACGCTGGACCCCAAAGGTCCGAGTGAACATACTCAAAAGGTCTACTAGACTTATGAACTCCCACCCCAAACTTCACCTTGTGTTGTTTGCCTAGTGTACAGTTATCACAAAAGTCTAACTTATTCAATTTTTCTTGTCCTAGCAAACCTTGTTTTGCTAGCTCAACTAAACCTCTCTCACTGACATAGACCTGTGCTTCTTCCCTTTCCCTCTACCTCTGTTCTCACTTCTTCCCCTTGAGATATTCAAGCTTTCTCCACTATCATCAATTTTCAATTCATTGAGCTTTGTCAGCTCCTTGGTTCTCAAAGCCGGTTGGACTTCATCCAAGGTGATAGTGTCTTCTTTGCCATATAACAATGCATCCTTGAGATGCTCAAGAGACTTAGGTAAAGCACACAACAAGTGAAAAGCCTGGTCCTCATCTTCTAATTTTACATCAATGTTAGCCAATCGATAATTTTATTGAACTCCGATAGTTGCTCCGTTACCGATTTATTCTCCACCATACGGAAGAAATAGAGTTGTTTCTTCAGACACTGCTTATGTGCCAGGGACTTAGTCATGTATAACTTGTCAAGTTTGGCCCACATAGCAGTTGCACTTGGTTTCTTGGCTACTTCTCTCAGCACCTTGTCTGCAAGACACAAGATGATAGCACTCAATGCTTTTCTATCCATCTCGGACTTCTCCCTGTCTGAGAGATTAGCCGGCATAGCTGCCACTCCCTTCAACGCCTCATCGCAATTTGTTGAGTAAGTATTACCATAACCTCCACCTTCCACAGATTGAAGTCGTTACTCCCAATGAACTTTTCAATGTCACACTTAGAACCCATGATACCTTAATCGTTTGATCCTTGACCCACAGTGGGAGCCAATTGTTGTGAATTCGATTAAATTTCACACAATACCTTAGTGTTTGGAGCAATCCGATTAAAGCAATCAAAACAAGTAACTTTGGCAATAATAATAATCAACAAAATAAACCGCGAAAACGTAAAGAACACAATCACAATTGTTTACCCAGTTCGGTGTTAATGAACCTACTCTGGGGGGGAGGGCAGCTCTCCGTTCCACTATCAAACTTTGTTCCTTGATTACAATGAGATTCTCACAAAAGTTACAAGAATTAGAGACCCTAACTCTACCTTGTCCAAAATCGCTTTCCGTGACCAAGAGATTTCAATGATATGTGTTTGCAAGATGAAAGAGGTGATTGTCAACCCTAAGAAATATTCCTAGCCTTTTGTTGTTTGAAAAAACCCACAAAAACCTCTTTTTCTTGTGATGGCACAGCTAAAAACATAACCTGTATATATAGGGTCCGCGCACCTGCACGTCACGCCAGTGAGGCTGCGCGACGCGCCACTGCCAGGCATCCCAACCTTTCCTCTCGGGTACCTGCGCGACGCGTGAGAGGATCTGTGTGACTATTTACTCTGATTTTTGGTAAACAAGCGCTAGTTTAAATTAATTACTTGAAGGATCAACTAGTAAATCCTGGGACTATAATTATGTGCGTTAATTGTTAAAGAAGTAAACATTTTTGTAGTTTTCATATATTTTCACAATTGCATACAGTTTGAAATAAAACTTGATGTTTACAATAGATTCATAAACAAACAAATTTCATGAAAATCAGTAAAGTGCACAAACTTTAAAGGCAAAAGATTTAAAGAAAAATAAATTTGCATAAACTTGTTAAATAATTTACAATAAAATGTTCACAGAATCATACTTTTTCCTGTTTTCACTCAGCTTTCTCGATAACATGAGCATTGTGAGTTTTTAGAGGATTTTGTATGTGAATTTATGACCCTGAATTCGACTTCCTAACTAGTATTTATAGCCTAAAAAACCTTAACTGCTAAATGACGGTTACAAACACATATATTGACATGTGGCCACGTTCTCTGATGACTTGTCTTCAGTTTGAAACAATGCAACCGTTGGCGAAATCGAAGTCGAACTGTGAATCGAAATGAAAGGAATTCCATGTCCCAAAGTGCTTCCTTCTTTCGATTTTGAATAGCCCTTTCGATTTTACTATAAAGAAAATCGAAATAAGAGACTTTTGGCTTTTAGAAGACTTTAATGCCATTTTAAAAGTATCTTTTCAAACATGACATATTTCCTTAAATGTCAGACCTAAAAGATGGAATAGATACGAGATTCCCTCGTACTCTTAGAGATAGTAATTATGTTCTATTTTTGTTTTAAAGATTTTTAAACGTTCCCAATAAGCATTTATTGCATATTTTGACTTTACCAAAATACGGGATAACAAATTGCCCCCAAAATGCCAGTTTCGATTTCGAGAAATTTCAATTCGAAAGAAACGATATTTTCGCTTTTTCGCTTTTTCGCTTTTCAACTGTCACACTTTGTCCACTACCATAAATGCGTCCACTTTTTCGCTTTTAGTGGGTCACGTGGCAAGTCCGGAAGTTGAAAGAAAAATTCAAAAAAGCATATTTTCTTTTTTATTTATTTATATCGGAACTAAATCCGAATATTATAAATAGCGTTCATCTTTTCCATTTGCAGCTTTCTGAACTTTTCACCATTTTCACACATTTCTCAAGCTTTCTGCAGCTTTACTAAGTTCTAGTACTCGTTTCATAAATCCAAACCGTTCAAAATCTTCTAAAAGTTTTAATTCCACCGGTTTAGATCTCAAAGATTTAAGTTCTAAATTTCTACATTCAGAAAATTAGAACAAGAAAACCTTTTTTCCTTAATCATGTCTGAAGAAAAATGACGAGAAGTTCCTTTTGCTGGAAAGTGGGGAAATTTCATCCGATTTGATGGGAAAGAACTAATGGTGCCTCAACCTCATGGTGATGAAGAGACATCCAAAATCTGGCATTCTGAACTCGTGATTCCTTTTGCTGTCGAAAGGAACGTTTTCGCATTTGGAGGTCCAACGCTAGATGAGAAATCTCTGTCTTTAAAAGTAAGTGAATTATTTCTCTGCTACAAATCTTGTGAACCACCAATTTTCGAGGAAAAAACCTTTCACTTAGGTTATTTGAATGTTAGGAATAAACTATTTAGGTCAGCACCTTCGATACCCAATAAACATTATATTCCTTGGCTAGATAGAGTTGAAAAAGATTACAAAGAATATTGGCAAAGTTATGGGATTTTTGACTTAATCCAACTTTCTCGATATGGCCCTCAATATCATCCTGTACTATTGATAGCTGCCATGCATTTTTATGAGAAATCCACCAACACCTTTCAATTTCCTTGTGGGATGATGACTCCAACACTTTTAGATGTTGCTGCCCTAACTGGTCTTCGACCAGTAGGAGAAACTTTCGATCCAGCCAACACTGGTGACAATATTGAGTTCGATTATGATGAGCTTTCTTTTACCAGATATATAGGCAAACACCACCGAAGTGAAGAAGAGGTTTCGAATATTGAACATGTAGCCTTTTTAACATTATGGTTATCCCATTATGTTTTTTGTTCTCGATCCCTTCAGATAGCCAAAATGTTTGTACCCATGGCTATTCAGATCCATGAAGGGAGGCATTTTAGCCTTGGTAAGTTAATTCTGGCTATCCTTTATGAATCTATAGTGGCAGCTTGTGATGAAATAAAGAGATCAGAGGGTGGTTCGAGCTTTTTAGTAGCTAGACCTATGTGGTTACTTCAAATGTGGCTATGTGCCACTTTCGAACAAGAAATAGGTTTTACTATTCCTGAGAGTAGACAACCCCAAATTCAGGAAAGGACCTTTGAAGGAATGAGGACAGTTTGGTTGACCCCAAATTTTATTGAAAATGATCCAAAGACCCTTTTTATGAAGTATGTCAAAGTTTTTCTGAACTTTGATAATTTTAAACCTCAACATGCTCCGTTTTCAACTAGAGACATAGGACCAAATTGGTACACTGATGAATTTCCACCCACTGATCCTGACCTAGATGATGAAGTAGACGAACTTTGATCTACTTATCTCGAACCAACATTGCTCTCATGTAGAATTGGCTCCATGGCCAAGAATTTTGGTCTGGTTAGGTACCAACCAAAATTAGTTTCAAGGCAATTTGGCTTTAGTCAGATTCGACCAAGAAGCTTGTTCGAACTTTGGTCTACTTATCTCGAACCAACATTGCTCTCATGTAGAATTGGCTCCATGGCCAAGAATTTTGGTCTGGTTGGGTACCAACCAAATTTAGTTTCAAGGCAATTTGGCTTAAGTCAGATTCGACCAAGAAGCTTGTTCGAAACTCAAAAAGACATGTTTATGGGCTCTGGTATTTCTGAAGGTTCCTTCAGAAAATATCTTAAAGTTGCAGAAGGACATAAGTATGCTCTTACCACTTTCCATTTCAACAATTCATTCTACCTGCACCACTGACTTCGATAGCTGGTGGGAGGCGTACTTTCTGACTCAATTGCCCCACAAAGATATTGTAATAACCAGGCTCGAGGACGGATTTGCTAGGCCCATTGTGGAAAAACCTAAAAAATCGAAACAGGGAGGTAATGGCCTTTACCCCTTTTTTATTCTTTTTGCTTCTTTCTATTTTATCTATAAGTTTCACCAAGCTGGCATTCTATTTGTCTTTGATTTTTAGTTGCAAAGAAAATGCTAATTGAGGCGATAGATACTGTCAAGCAAACAACCAGTACTTCGACAAAATCTGCTGAAGTGAAGAGGGTAAATTTCTTTAATTCGAACCTTATCTTGTCATTTCTCTTTTTCAGGGTGTAAAGAGAACTTGTAGTTCTACTGATACCACCAGGACGAAGAAAACCAGAGAGACTGTTACCATTTCGAGCGATGCCTCTGTTAGTGTTTTTAATCCTTTTCTTTCATTTATCAATTTTTATCATTTTCCTTGTATTGAAACCTAATTCAAATAATTATAGGAAGAAGAAGTTGAGATTCCTTTCCAAAGAAAACCCATAAAACAATCCACTATATCAGTGGAAAAACCTGATGCTGAGGTTGTGGGTCCTTCAAAAACCAAGTCATCAAAGAAAACTATTGATCCTTCGACTACTGAGCCATCAGATAAAACCAATGCTGACATAATCATTGAAGATGTCAATGTAAAGGAGCCAGGATCTGGTGATGGAGAGAAAAAGAAAAAGAAATCGAAATCTTCTGATGAGAAGACTCATAAGAAGAAAAAGAAGAAAACCAAGTCTCATTCTTCTGATGAGGGAGTTCAGTCGAATCCCAATGGTTCGATTCCTGCCAAGAGTCCAGAAAGACCACCAACACCAATTCCTGAACAGCTGGTCGAAGAACCTGTGGTTGAAGAAATGATGGTAAAGGAAACAGTTGAAGTCGAAAAACAACAAAAACACTGACGATGGCAACAACAATGTAAGTTTTATTGGTCAAAATTTCGAATATCTGTTATATTTTCGTTTTCGAATCTTCCCCTCATATATTTTTTCTTTTAGGATGTGGTTAAAGATCAAGATACTGAGCCTCAAAAAGATGTTGTTCCTACAAACGATGCTTCAAATGATGATCCCAAAGAAAAAGAAGAACCAGTTTCGAAAGAAACAACACAACCTGATCATGTTGAAGGTAGCAGGAAAGAAGAGTTTGTGGACACTAACTCTGCTTCTCAGGTGAATCCAAATACTTCTAATGAACATTTGGATTTTGAAGTATCCAATTCTGATGAAGATATGCCAGAGGTTGAAATTGGAGGTTCGTCCATTCTTCCAAAGACATCCACTTCCAAATTGCCAGCAAGCATTGGAATGTCTGAAGGGGATTTCGAAAGTTTGAAGGCTACAAAACCTGATGTTGCTTTGCAATTGTTGATGGCTAAGAAATGGAAACCAGCTCGAAGCTCAAGTAATGACACTGGAGGTAGCTCCAATCAGAGTGACGCTGGTATTAAGCAATCTGTTCGCCAAGATTCAATGATTTCGAAGCTGCACCGGGATTATATTAATGGTGATATTTTGGCTTCAATCGAAGAAAATCCCAGCGAAGCTTTTGCTCACAAGAATTTTTTGAGTAAATTCCATAACCCTCTTACTGATGAAGCCACCCTAAACAAAGTTATTCAACTCGAGTCCATTATTGAGAACCTTGTTAAAGACGTTCAAAAGAAAGGATATATCATTGGACGCATAAGCCATCAGAAGATTGCTCAAGCTGCTGTATTCGATAAAGCTAACACTTATGTCGAGAAGGTCGAAAAAATGAGGTCAGAGCAAATTGTCCATGGAAAAGAACGTCAATAAAGCATCTCGAAGATTGAGCAGTGGAAAGAGAAAATAACCAATTCGAAGGTGAGATTGCTTGGCGCCAATTCCTCATTGCTGAAGATGAGAAAAAATGTGACACCATGGATGAGGCTATCTCTACTGCTCGTCAAGAAGCTATTGATAAAGAAGCAAGGAAAGGATTAAGTTATTTTAGTGCTTCTGAAGCCTTGGATGACGAAATCAAAACCCTTCAGGCTTCTGTTCAAGTGATCGAAGTCGAAATCAACTTGATCAAGGCTCAATACAACGCCTTGAAGTCCAATCCTTGAAGGCTTACTGTTTTATTTGTTCTTTATATTTTTCGAACAACTTTATCGACTTTTGAATATTTAAATTTGTAATTTGACAACGCCCATTTTGTGGCAAGTTATTATTCGTTTGCCATTTTGATTTCCGCATTTTTCGATATTTTCGAATTATTTTAAGGGCCTTGCTAATTCAGATCACTCTTTAAAGTTCGAATCAAAACTCTTTGTAATTAAAACTTTGGAATTAACGGCGAGAAAATCTCTTTTCACTTCTTGATATGTGTAACTGACAAAGATTTTTCAAAAACCGTGTTTGACTCTTTTTCCAAGATGGTCAAGTCAATCTACATTTATTATTCACGAGAAACGAGGGAAATTCTAACTTCCAGCAACAAGATTTTTTCCTATAAAAGGAGACATTCCCTTCGTGATTTTTCATTCCAAATCCTTTTCCCCAACATTCTTCCTTTCTTCAACATTCTTTTCTTCAACAAATCATGAAAGGAAAGTCTAAAGGTGTTGTTTCTATTAAGAAAGAAACCAAACCTTCTTCTGCTTCTAAACGTAAGAAAAATCAACCTCTCAAAATTAAACCAACCCAATCTTCTCAAAGAATTCCAACCAGGTCTCGACGCCATGTTCGAGAACAAGACGATTCTGGGTCAGATGAGATTGATCCAGATTATGCTGAGTTTTTGAAAACTTATGTCCCAGAAGAAAATCTCTGTGACTCAGATCTTGATGGTTCTTTTTTAACGGTTGAGGATTCTACTAACTCTGCTCATGTGAGAGGGAAGGACCTCAAATCCAGTTCTTCAAAGATGAAGTGAGGTGGATTGATCTCCCTGCCTGCTGTTGGAAGTTGTTCCTTTTGTGGTGGAACTTCTCAACCAGTTGGGAAAGATTGATGGTTGCGCCTTATTTCTTGTTTTTTCTCTTTGTTGTTTAAAATAAAGACGCATTTAAGATAGATCTTAGTTAGGATAAATAAACCAGATATGGTTTTTAATGTAACCATTTATGTAATCTCAAACTTGGAATAAAGTTTCGATTATTGGATAAGTTTCAATTGGTTTGTAATCTTTGAGAATGCCCTGTTTTAATGCAATTTTACTGTTTTGCCATTTCGATTTCACTATATATCTATTCTGCGCTTATGTTTACTTCACATAATGTTGGTTTATATTTTTTCAAATACTTACCATTTATATTTAATGTACATTTTTCAGAGGTTAACTCTTCAATTTCATATGCGCCATTAGAAAATATTTGTGAAATTTTAAAAGGACCTTCCCAGTTGGGTGACCATTTTCCTAAAATCCTATCTTTTCGATCCATAGGCAGAATGGTTTTCCAAACTAAATCTCCAATAGTAAAGGTTTTAGACTTAACCTTTTTGTTATAAGCTTTGGCTACTTTCTCTTTTTGCTGAGTTAACTTTTCCAAAGCTCTTATTCTTTCTTCATCTAAATCAACTAATTCATCTAACATCATGTTCCAATAGTGGTCATTTGGTATTTCCATTTGCCTTTGGATTCGAATTGATTGCAAATGTATTTCGACTGGTAAAACTGCGTCGTGACCATATGTTAAACGAAAGGGAGTAGTATTAGTTGATTCTTTTGGAGAATTTCTACATGCCCACAATACTTGATCTAAAGTATTGTTCCAGTTTCTAGGTTTTTAGGCAATGTGTTTTTGAATTAAACCAATAAGGATTTTATTGGCTGCTTCGACCTGACCATTTGCTTGTGCATAGTATGGTGTCGAAGTTAGCAAACGAAAACCAGTTTGCTTTGCAAACTCTTGCATTTTTCGACCAGTAAAAACTGAACCTTGATCAGTCGTGATAGTTTCAGGAATTCCAAATCTGTAGATAATATGTTTTTGGATAAAACTGATCACTGCTTCTTGATCTACATTTTGCATGGGTATTGCCACAATCCATTTTGTAAAATAATATACTCCAACTATGATATATCTTTGATTTTTTGATGAAGCAGGTTTTATTTCGCCAATTAAATCTAAAGCCCATCCTCTGAATGGCCATGGTTTAATAATGGAATGTAATTCACTTGCAGGCACATGTTGTATTCCTGCATATTTTTGACAATCTTGGCAACCCTTCGCAAATTCTATGCAATCTTTTAACATAGAAGGCCAGTATAATCCTTGTCGAAAGAGTAACCATTTGATTTTATGACCTGCTTGATGAGATCCACAAGCTCCACTATGTGTTTCAGAGATTGCTATATAAGCTTCTGATTCGTTTAAACATTTAAGTAAGACTCCTTCAAAAGTCTTTTTAAACAAATTGTCTCCAATTATAACATAGCTTAAAGCTCTATACTTGATCTTTCGAGCAATATCACTTGTTGGATTTTGTAGGTACTCTACAATTGGTTTTCTCCAATCAGTGTCTATTAAATTGTCAATTGCCAAAATTTGGAATTTCTTTTCATCTACGCATTCATTATCAATAATTTCTTGTGGTATATCTGCCCCCACAAGTTTTGGCATTGACAAGTTTGGCAATAATAGATCATTAGATACCAATTTTTCTTTGATTTCAATTAATTCAGATAATTGTTCCTTTGATACCTTGTATCCTGAAGCAATTTGAGCTAAGTCATTTGCTTCTTGATTTTTTAATCTAGGAACATGTTCGAAATCCACAATATCGAAACAACGTAAAAGATGACTTGCAGTTTCGAAGTACTTAACAAGATGCTCTTTCACACATTTATATTCTTGTGTTAATTGTTTCAATACCAATTATGAATCTCCTTTTATTTTTATATTCTTTGCCCCCAAGTCCATTAGAATTTCCAGACCTGCTATTAAAGCTTCATATTCAGCGTCGTTATTTGAGCAAAGACCTTTGATTTTATATTTGAACTTAGTTGGAATTTTTAATGGAGAAATTATTAATAATCCAATTCCAGTTCCAAGTTTATGTTTGGAACCATCAAAATATAAAATCCAGTTTCAATATATTTTGATGGTTCCAAACATAAACTTGGAACTGGAATTGGATTATTAATAATTTCTCCATTAAAAATTCCAACTAAGTTCAAATATAAAATCAAAGGTCTTTGCTCAAATAACGAAGCTGAATATGAAGCTTTAATAGCAGGTCTGGAAATTCTAATGGACTTGGGGGCAAAGAATATAAAAATAAAAGGAGATTCAGAATTGGTATTGAAACAAATGTGTGAAAGAGCATCTTGTTAAGTACTTCGAAACTGCAAGTCATCTTTTACGTTGTTTCGATATTTTGGATTTCGAACATGTTCCTAGATTACAAAATCAAGAAGCAAATGACTTAGCTCAAATTGCTTCAGGATACAAGGTATCAAAGGAACAATTATCTGAATTAATTGAAATCAAAGAAAAATTGGTATCTAATGATCTATTATTGCCAAACTTGTCAATGCCAAAACTTGTGGGGGCAGATATACCACAAGAAATTATTGATAATGAATGCGTAGATGAAAAGACATTCCAAATTTTGGCAATTGACAATTTAATAGACACTGATTGGAGAAAACCAATTGTAGAGTACCTACAAAATCCAACAAGTGATATTGCTCGAAAGATCAAGTATAGAGCTTTAAGCTATGTTATAATTGGAGACAATTTGTTTAAAAAGACTTTTGAAGGAGTCTTACTTAAATGTTTAAACGAATCAGAAGCTTATATAGCAATCTCTGAAACACATAGTGGAGCTTGTGGATCTCATCAAGCAGGTCATAAAATCAAATGGTTACTCTTTCGACAAGGATTATACTGGCCTTCTATGTTAAAAGATTGCATAGAATTTGCGAAGGGTTGCCAAGATTGTCAAAAACATGCAGGAATACAACATGTGCCTGCAAGTGAATTACATTCCATTATTAAACGATGGCCATTCAGAGGATGGGCTTTAGATTTAATTGGCGAAATAAAACCTGCTTCCTCAAAAAATCAAAGATATATCATAGTTGGAGTAGATTATTTTACAAAATGGATTGAGGCAATACCCATGCAAAATGTAGATCAAGAAGCAGTGATCTGTTTTATCCAAAAACATATTATCTACAGATTTGGAATTCCTGAAACTATCACGATTGATCAAGGTTCAGTTTTTACTGGTCGAAAAATGCAAGAGTTTGCAAAGCAAACTGGTTTTCGTTTGCTAACTTCGACACCATACTATGCACAAGCAAATGGTCAGGTCGAAGCAGCCAATAAAATCCTTATTGGTTTAATTAAAAAACACATTGCCTAAAAACCTAGAAACTGGAACAATACTTTAGATCAAGTATTGTGGGCATGTAGAAATTCTCCAAAAGAATCAACCAATACTACTCCCTTTCGTTTAACATATGGTCACGACGCGGTTTTACCAGTCGAAATACATTTGCAATCAATTCGAATCCAAAGGCAAATGGAAATACCAAATGACTACTATTGGAACATGATGTTAGATGAATTAGTTGATTTAGATGAAGAATGAATAAGAGCTTTGGAAAAGTTAACTCAGCAAAAAGAGAAAGTAGCCAAAGCTTATAAGAAAAAGGTTAAGTCTAAAACCTTTAATATTGGAGATTTAGTTTGGAAAACCATTCTGCCTATGGATCGAAAAGATAGGATTTTAGGAAAATGGTCACCCAACTGGGAAGGTCCTTTTAAAATTTCACAAATATTTTCTAATGGCGCATATGAAATTGAAGAGTTAACCTCTGAAAAACGTACATTAAATATAAATGGTAAGTATTTGAAAAAATATAAACCAACATTATGTGAATTAAACATAAGGTCAGAATAGAAATATAGTGAAATCGAAATGGCAAAACAGTAAAATTGCCATAAAACAGGGCATTCTCAAAGATTACAAACCAATTGAAACTTATCCAATAATCGAAACTTTATTCCAAGTTTGAGATTACATAAATGGTTACATTAAAAACCACATATGGTTTATTTATCCTAACTAATATCTATCTTAAATGCGTCTTTATTTTAAACAACAAAGAGAAAAAACAAGAAATAAGGCGCAACCATCAATCTTTCCCAACTGGTTGAGAAGGTCAACCACACAAGGAACAACTTCCAACAGCAGGCAGGGAGATCAATCCACCTCACTTCATCTTCGAAGAACTAGATTTGAGGTCCTTCCCTCTCACATGAGCAGAGTTAGTAGAATCCTCAACCGTTAAAAAAGAACCATCATGATCTGAGTCACAGAGATTTTCTTCTGGGACATAAGTTTTCAAAAACTCAGCATAATCTGGATCAATCTCATCTGACCCAGAATCGTCTTTTTCTCGAACATGGCGTTGAGACCTGGTTGGAATTCTTTGAGAAGATTGGGTTGGTTTAATTTTGAGAGGTTGATTTTTCTTACGTTTAGAAGCAGAAGAAGGTTTGGTTTCTTTCTTAATAGAAACAACACCTTTAGACTTTCCTTTCATGATTTGTTGAAGGAAAGAATGTTGAAGAAAGGAAGAATGTTAGGGAAAAGGATTTGGAATGAAAAATCACGAAGGGAATGTCTCCTTTTATAGGAAAAAATCTTGTTGCTGGCAGTTAGAATTTCCCTCGTTTCTCGCGAATAATAAATGTAGATTGACTTGACCATCTTGGAAAAAGAGTCAAACACGGTTTTTGAAAAATCTTTGTCAGTTACACATATCAAGAAGTGAAAAGAGATTTTCTCGCCGTTAATTCCAAAGTTTTAATTACAAAGAGTTTTGATTCGAACTTTAAAGAGTTATCTGAATTAGCAAGGCCCTTAAAATAATTCGAAAATATCGAAAAATGCGGAAATCAAAATGGCAAACGAATAATAACTTGCCACAAAATGGGCGTTGTCAAATTACAAATTTAAATATTCAAAAGTCGATAAAGTTGTTCGAAAAATATAAAGAACAAATAAAACAGTAAGCCTTCAAGGATTGGACTTTAAGGCGTTGTATTGAGCCTTGATCAAGTTGATTTCGACTTCGATCACTTGAACAGAAGCCTGAAGGGTTTTGATTTCGTCATCCAAGGCTTCAGAAGCACTAAAATAACTTAATCCTTTCCTTGCTTCTTTATCAATAGCTTCTTGACGAGCAATAGAGGCAGCCTCATCCATGGCGTCACATTTTTTCTCTTCTTCAGCAATGAGGAATTGGCGCCTAGCAATCTCAGCTACGAATTTGGTTATTTTCTCTTTCCACTGCTCAATCTTCGAGATGCTTTATTGACGTTCTTTTCCATGGACAATTTGCTTTGACCTCATTTTTTCGACCTTCTCGACAGAAGTGTTAGCTTTATCGAATACAGCAGCTTGAGCAATCTTCTGATGGCTTATGCGTCCAATGGTATATCCTTTCTTTTGAACGGCTTTAACAAGGTTCTCAATAATGGACTCGAGTTGAATAACTTTGTTTAGGATGGCTTCATCAGTAAGAGGGTTATGGAATTTACTCAAAAAATTCTTGTGAGCAAAAGCTTCGCTGGGATTTTCTTCGATTGAAGCCAAAATATCACCATTAATATAATCCCGGTGCAGCTTCGAAATCATTGAATCTTGGCGAACATATTGCTTAATACCAGCGTCACTCTGATTGGAGCTACCTCCAGTGTCATTACTTGAGCTTCGAGCTGGTTCCCATTTCTTAGCCATCAACAATTGCAAAGCAACATCAGGTTTTGTAGCCTTCAAACTTTCGAAATCCCCTTCAGACATTCCAATTCTTGCTGGCAATTTGGAAGTGGATGTCTTTGGAAGAATGGACGAACCTCCAATTTCAACCTCTGGCATATCTTTATCAGAATTGGATACTTCAAAATCCAAATGTGAAAACGTTCCTTTCGACAGCAAAAGGAATCATGAGTTCAAAATGCCAGATTTTGGATGTCTCTTCATCACCATGAGGTTGAGGCACCATTAGTTCTTTCCCATCAAATCGGATGAAATTTCTCCACTTGCCAGCAAAAGGAACTTCTCGTCGTTTTTCTGCAGACATGATTGAGGAAAAAAGGTTTTTTTGTTCTAATTTTTCTGAATGTAGAGATTTAGAACTTAAATCTTTGAGATCTAAACCGGTGGAAGTTGAAATTAAAACTTTTAGAAGATTTTGAACGGTTTGGATTTATGAAACGAGTACTAGAACTTAGTAAAGCTGCAAAAAGCTTGAGAAATGTGTGAAAATGGTGAAAAGTTCAGAAAGCTTCAAATGGAGAAGATGAACGCTATTTATAATATTCGGATTTAATTCCGATATAAATAAATAAAAAAGAAAATATGCTTTTTTGCATTTTTCTTTCAACTTCCGGACTTGCCACGTGTCCCACTAAAAGCGAAAAAGTGGACGCATTTATGGTAGTGGACAAAGTGTGACAGTTGAAAAGACTAATGATGACTATGACGTCACCACTGTCTTTTGGAAAACGTGAAGAAACTTGTTTTAAAATGTAAAAAGTTTCAGTGCTTAAAATGCCAATATCGTTTCTTTCGAATTGAAATTTCTCGAAATCGAAACTGGCATTTTGGGGGCAATTTGTTATCCCGTATTTTGGTAAAGTCAAAATATGCAATAAATGCTTATTGGGAACGTTTAAAAATCTTTAAAACAAAAATAGAACATAATTACTATCTCTAAGAGTACGAGGGAATCTCGTATCTATTCCATCTTTTAGGTCTGATATTTAAGGAAATATGTCATGTTTGAAAAGACACTTTTAAAATGGCATTAAAGTCTTCTAAAAGTCAAAAGTCTCTTATTTCGATTTTCTTTATAGTAAAATCGAAAGGGCTATTCAAAATCGAAAGAAGGAAGCACTTTGGGACATGAAATTCCTTTCATTTCGATTCACAGTTCGACTTCGATTTCGCCAACGGTTGCATTGTTTCAAACTGAAGACAAGTCATCAGAGTACGTGGCCACGTGTCAATATACGTGTTTGTACCGTCATTTAGCAGTTAAGGTTTTTTAGGCTATAAATACTAGTTTAGAAGTCGAATTCAGGGTCACAAATTCACATACAAAATCCTCTAAAAACTCACAATGCTCATGTTATCGAGAAAGCTGGGTGAAAACAGGAAAAAGTATGATTTTGTGAACATTTTATTGTAAATTATTTAACAAGTTTATGCAAATTTATTTTTCTTTAAATCTTTTGCCTTTAAAGTTTGTGCACTTTACTGATTTTCATGAAATTTGTTTGTTTATGAATCTTTCGTAAACATCAAGTTTTATTTCAAACTGTATGCAATTGTGAAAATATATGAAAACTACAAAAATGTTTACTTCTTTAACAATTAACGCACAGAATTATAGTCCCGGGATTTACTAGTTGATCCTTCAAGTAATTAATTTAAACTAGCGCTTGTTTACCAAAAATCAGAGTAAACACCTGGCGAGCATTTTTTTGTGGGTCTTGGGCCGCCAAGAAGCCATGTATTCTTGGCGAATTTTGTGGCTTCTTTGAGGCTTTTGGCTCTCAATATATTTGTGTTTTCTTGTAGTGTATTAAGATGAAAAAAGAGCAGTTGTTATTAAGATAAAGAACTAAAAGAACAGTTGTTATCTCAATTTTTTAGGGTTATTGTTAGTAGTATGTTACAACTTGAAAGTCTGGCGCAGGCTAGTGACAAATGTTGAGTCAGATGTTTCAACATCGTACCAACACAAAACATAACAGACAAGTTAATAATAAATAGTAGGAAGTAAAATAACACATGATATTGTTAACCTAGTTCGGTATAAACAAACCTACTCTGGGGGATACCAATCCAGGAAGGAAATCCACTAAATAGTATTAGTTCAAAGCCCTCAGCAAACACACCGTTTACGACTTCTCACCTGATCACTACCCGTGCTAATTTCTTCCTAGGAACTCCTAGATATGAGATCCCGTCTAACTTCCCTACCACCTTACTAACCCGCAAGGAATTTAACAACATTGTGAACAAATTGGAAAACACTCTTCCATGACAAATACGTAGCCAAGACCCTTGACTAAGCACACAACTTGGAGTTTCTTACAACCTTCCTCCAATGACAATACTCACTCATTACCTATAAGTTTCTGAGAGATTACACAGTGACCATCTCACAATCTGAGTGGTTCACTTTACAACTTTACACCAACTCTCCTAGAGAGTGGCTACACGACTAAGCCCTACTAATATTACATTTTTGGCTTAATACAAAACTAGGTTACAAAGCTTCTATTTATAACCTATACCCAAATGGATTTGGGCTTTCAAACACACAGCTGGTCCAAGGAATATCCAGCACACATATTCTTGAAACAAATATAATGTTTCCTTAAATATATTGATTCCTAAAATGTTGTAACATCTTGAGGAGCAAGCAAATCTTAAATCGCCTTTCTGTTGGTTCTAGAAAAATACATGCGTCTTGGGGCACAAGTAACGTAAATATATTCTTCAAACGAATCTTGGAAGATCTCACGCGAAAATATAATCTTCCAAGAACACAAAGCAGAGTACCCAGATGTTGTACTCACATGTTGGAACATTTGGTCCAACATCTTGCTATAACATTGTTTTAACAAAATGATGTAAACATACAAAACCTCAACACAACTTATATAAGTGGGTTGGGCTATAAAGATGTAACTTTGATAAAATAAAAAGAGTAAAAAAGCCCAACAAAGGAAATTAGTGTCATTGTTTTGATAATTGTGGTATTATTTTTTGGACAAAACTTACATGTATTTGCATACGTGCATTTCTTGCTGTGTCACCCACAAAGAGTTGGTTTTTAGTGTTTTTTCATTTTTAAAAAATAAAAGAAAACTATTTTTTAATTAAAATAACTACCTCTTTGTGAGTGGAACAGCAAGAAATGCATGTATGAAAATGCATGTAAGTTTTGTCCTTATCTTTTTAGGAAGAAAAAATAACTATGTGAGATTTCGGTAAAAAATAAAACAACTATAGGAACTTTATTTTTATAATGGTAGAATAAACTATATTTGTAATTACGTTGGGTATATATTTATTAATTTATTTAATATCCGGTTCAACCGGTTGAACCATGAAATGGAAGTCAGAGCAGTTTAATCTTCGGTCCGATTTTTAAAACATCGGTGCAAAGTGTTTGTTTTATGGTAGAATAAATCATGTAATAAGCGGATGTTAAATAAATAATGTTGTTAGGTTTTTCAAATTGGCTTAATTTTACAAAAACAACAAATAGCCAGATGTAGTGGCAGATGTGGCTACCTATGAAACGACATTCTAAAAGCCTGAATATGCGAACAGTTTGTTTGTGCGCGTAATCTTTCAAGCTTATCCGGTTATGTAACTTTAGCGCGCTGCTTGTGCCTCAAGACTTGGAAAGCGCTTATGTCTTGTAGATATCCGATAGCATATTAAACCTAAAATATACTCCTATATTTTAGGATTTCGATGGATTGGCTTAGCTTACAAGCTGTATCGGGTTTGTTGCTTTTTTTATAGTGATCTGAAGACCAAAAATCAAGGAACTAATTTTATACTTCACGAGCTATATATATTGAAGAACACATACGTTTAAAAGTGACGAAAACTCTTGTGAAGAAAGATATATTTGTGACTAGGGTTTTTAGTTGTCTCGTGTGTATTTTTGTGAGCCTATCTTGTATCTCCTTGATACTTGCTTAGGACTGTGGTCTTGTGTTGTAAGGGTTTTAGTCTACTCCTAAGCTTTTAAGCACGGAGATAGGTTATTGTTTTGAAGTGTGACTTCATTGTGTTCAAGGTTAGATCAATCACACTGTCTGTGTGGTTAAGAGGAGGAGAGATAGGTGTCTCTAATCTAGGTAGTCCTAGGTTGAAGAAAGCACGGGTAGAAACTAGGTGACGAAGTGTAAACGGGTCGTTTGCTGGAGACTTCTAACTAGTTTTATCATAGTGAATTCACTCCTGGATTGGTATCCCCCAGAGTAGGTCGTGTTATACGCCGAACTGGGTTAACAAACTCCTGCGTTCATTTAATTTCCAGTTACTTATTATATTGCATACTGTTTACTTCGTTGTGCACACTGTAGTTGCAAAGGTAGGCACATCCTGTACCCCATTGCTACGCCAGAATTTCAATTGGTATCAGAGCAGGCACCCTGTTCTGCTACTAGGGTGAGCTTCAGGGAACGATTCTGGTTGCTATGGAAAAAGAAGGAGGAGCTGTGAGTAGGCCACCTTTGTTGGATGGTACGAATTATGACTACTGGAAATCACGCATGGAAGCCTTCTTAAGGTCTGTGGACAGTAGGACATGGAAGTCTGTGGTTACTGGCTGGGAACATCCTACAGTTATAGATAAAGATAATGTTGTCTCTTTGAAACCTGAGGGAGAGTGGTCAAAGACTGAAGATGAACTTGCTCTTGGAAATCATAAAGCCTTGAACGCCTTATACAATGGTGTTGATAAGAACATGTTTAGACTGATAAAGAGATGCACTCAGGCTAAAGAAGCTTGGGAGATCTTGAGAACCACTCAGGAAGGGACAGCAAAAGTCAAGAATTCCAGACTTCAGATGCTGACTACGAAATTTGAGAACCTCAAAATGAAAGAAGATGAGACGGTACATGACTTTTATATGACTGTTTTAGATTTTGCTAACACCTTTGACTCTCTAGGTGAAAAACTTTCTGAAGAAAAAATGGTGAGAAAAATGCTGAGGTCTTTACCCAAGAGGTTTGACATGAAGGTCACATGTATAGAAGAGTTTAGGGACTTGTCTGAAATAAGGCTGGATGATCTGGTTGGGTCTCTACAAACCTATGAACTTTCTGCTAATGAACGATCTGGAAGTAAAAACAAAAACATAGCCTTTGTCTCAAATGCTGATACTGATGAGGCACAAGATGAGGCAGATACTGATGAAAGCTTATCTGAGGCTATGGCTCTCCTAGGAAGACAATTCAATAAAGTACTTAGAAGAATGGATAGGAGAGGTAAACAGAATGTAAAGCAGACGGTGTCCCCCATTTCACTCGACATCAATAAGAATTCTAGTTTTCAAAAGAAACCTAAAGCTGAAGAAAAAGTGAGTCAAGTGAGAGGAGTACAGTGTCATGAATGCAGTGGATATGGACACATCAGGTATGAATGCCCTAATTACTTGAAGAAGCAACAAAAGGGAATGACTGCTACATGGTCTGAGGATGAAGACTCAGAGGATGACACATCTGGTGAAACTGCAAAGCACATTACTGCCTTAACTGGACTGTGCAGCTCTGACACTGAACCAAATCATGGGGATGTATCTTATGAAGAATTGGCTGAATCCTATAGAGCTCTATGCAAGAGAAGTGAAGAAGTTTGTAGAAGCCAAGAAAATCAAAAAAGGCTTATCTTGGAACTACAATCTGAGAAGAACAAGCACCTGGCTCAGATTTCTGAACTGAATAATGAGGTAACACAACTGAATTCCTCACTTGAAAAGCTTAAAAAGGAAGCTTCTATGAACAATGGCACTGTCGTTCTAGAAAAGCTAATTAAATCGCAGGAAGAAGGAAACTGGGTAAAAGGTATTGGGTATGAATATGAGGATCTGAACAAGCCCAAGGAGTATGATCCCGAGCTGAAGTTTTTGCCTTCTGGTAGAAACAAAAGATCTCCAATGCGGAAACCAAGGCTGCCCCATGTTCAACCTCATCTGGGATTCAGAAATATGAGACCACAACCCTGGTTTTGTCATTATTGTGGAAGAAGAGGACATATAAGACCTTTTTGTTATAGATTATATGGGTTCCCAAAGAGAAGTCAGAAGGTAGTACCAGAGAAGGTGGAGATGAACCAAGCAAAAGAATGGAAGCCAAAAGGTAATGTTGCTGGCCTAATTGCTCATACATCTCTTCGAGCTACTTCTAGAGAAGACTGGTACTTTGACAGTGGCTGCTCCAGACATATGACTGGAATAGAGAAGTTTCTGGTGGATCTTAAGTCTTACTCCACTAGTTTTGTTACATTCGGTGATGGTGCTAAAGGTGAGATTAAAGGTATTGGAAGACTAGCTAATGTTGGTCAACCTGATCTTGATGATGTTCTTCTTGTGAAAGGGTTAACAGCTAATCTAATCAGCATAAGCCAACTCTGTGATCAAGGAATGAAGGTTAACTTTACCAAAGGTGAATGTCTAGTAACAAATGAAGAAGGTAAAGTGACAATGAAAGGTACAAGGTCAAAGGATAACTGTTATTTATGGGTAGCTCCAGAAGAAACTAACTTATCCTCTTGTCTGATAACTAAAGAAGATGAGGTTAATGTATGGCACAGGAAACTTGGTCATCTCAATCTTAAGAGCATGAAGAAAATTATCACTGAAGAAGCTGTCAGAGGAATTCCCAAATTAAAGATAGAAGAAGGGAAGATATGTGGTGAGTGTCAGGTTGGAAAGCAAATTAAGATGTCGCACCCTACAGTGCCCCATTTAACCACATCCAGAGTTCTTGAACTACTGCACATGGACTTGATGAGTCCTATGCAAGTGGAAAGTCTAGGAGGAAAGAAATATGCCTTTGTGGTAGTGGACGATTACTCAAGATATACCTGGATTAGCTTTCTTAGAGAAAAATCTGATACCTTTCTTGTGTTCAAAGACTTGTGTGTTCAACTACAAAGAGAAAAGGATGAAGGTATTATTAGAATCAGAAGTGATCACGGAAGGGAGTTCGAAAATTCCAGCTTTGCTGATTTCTGTGCTTCAGAGGGTATTGGACATGAGTTCTCATCCCCCATTACACCTCAACAGAATGGTGTTGTGGAAAGGAAAAACAGGACTCTGCAGGAATGTGCCAGAGTAATGCTGCATGCTAAGAAACTACCTTATCACTTTTGGGCTGAAGCTATGAGTACTGCATGTTATATTCACAACAGAGTCACATTGAGAACTGGAACGTCAAATACCTTATATGAACTCTGGAAAGGGAGGAAGCCTACTGTAAAATACTTTCATATCTTTGGAAGTAAATGTTACATTCTTGCAGATAGAGAACCTAGAAGAAAATTGGATCCTAAAAGTGAAGAAGGAATCTTTTTAGGATATTCTACAAACAGTAGAGCGTTTAGAGTGTTTAACTCCAGAACTAGCACTGTGATGGAATCTATTAATGTCGTAATTGAAGACACCCATTCTGTCAGTGAAACTGATGCTGATCCTCATGCTGACTCTACTCCTGCCCCATCTGATGTTCTGGAAGAAGAAGTTTACATAGATAAAGTTGAAAAATCAGGAAGAGAGACTGATTTGTACAAAGTTCCAGTGAACAAAGGACCTTCAGTCAGAGTTCAAAAGAATCATCCCACTGATTTGATAATAGGTAATCCTGAACAAGGAATTACTACTAGAAGATCACAGGATGTTGTGTCAAATGCATGCTTTGTGTCTAAGATTGAGCCAAAGAATGTTAAAGAAGCTTTGACTGATGAATTTTGGATTGAAGCTATGCAAGAGGAATTGAATCAATTCAAGAGATGTGAAGTATGGGATCTAGTACCAAGGCCTACAGACACTAATATCATTGGTACCAAATGGGTGTATAAAAATAAATCTGATTCACAAGGAGTGGTTACAAGAAATAAAGTCAGGCTGGTGGCTCAGGGTTATACTCAGATAGAAGGTGTTGACTTTGAAGAGACATTTGCACCAGTAGCTCGCTTAGAATCTATAAGGTTACTCCTTGGTGTGGCATGCTTCTTAAAATTCAAGCTCTACCAAATGGATGTGAAAAGTGCTTTTCTAAATGGATACTTGAATGAAGATGTATACGTTGAGCAGCCAAAAGGATTTGTTGATCCAAATCATCCTGATCATGTGTACAAGTTAAAGAAGGCATTATACGGTCTCAAGCAAGCACCTAGAGCTTGGTATGAGAGACTTACAGAATACTTAATAAAGCAAGGCTACAGGAAGGGAGGTAATGATAAAACCTTGTTTGTTAAGGCAGAAGAAAAGGAGCTGTTGATTGCTCAGATCTATGTAGATGATATCGTATTTGGAGGAATGTCTGACAGAATGGTGCAACATTTTGTACAACAAATGCAATCTGAGTTTGAAATGAGTATGGTTGGTGAGTTGACATTCTTTCTTGGGCTACAAGTGAAACAGATGGATGACACTATTTTCATCTCTCAAAGCAAGTATGCTAAGAACATTGTGAAGAAGTTTGGTATGGAAAGTGCAAGTCACAAGAGAACTCCTGCCCCTACGCATCTAAAACTATCTAAAGATGAGAAGGGAGTAAAGGTTGATCAAAGTCTCTATAGGAGCATGATTGGAAGCCTGCTATATCTCACTGCAAGTAGACCAGATATCACATTTGCAGTTGGAGTATGTGCAAGATACCAGGCTGAACCTAAGGTAAGTCACCTCACTCAAGTTAAAAGAATTTTAAAATATGTGAGTGGTACTAGTGATTATGGAATGTTATATACACATAGTGATAATGCAATGTTAATTGGCTATTGTGATGCTGACTGGGCTGGGAGTGCAGATGACAGAAAAAGTACATCTGGTGGATGTTTCTTCTTAGGAAACAACTTAATATCCTGGTTTAGTAAGAAGCAAAATTGCGTCTCACTATCTACAGCTGAAGCTGAGTATATTGCAGCCGGTAGCAGTTGTTCTCAGTTAGTTTGGATGAAACAAATGCTCAGTGAATATAATATTCATCAGGGAACTATGAAATTATTTTGTGACAATATGAGTGCTATCAATATCTCCAAGAATCCAATCCAGCACAGCAGAACCAAGCATATTGATATCAGACACCACTTTATCAGAGAACTAGTTGAAGATAAAATAGTAATGTTGGAACATGTTACCACAGGTGAACAACTGGCTGATATTTTTACAAAGGCGCTAGATCTCAATCAGTTTGAAAAACTCAGGGGCAAGCTGGGAATTTGCCTATTTGAAAGTTTATAGCAATTAGTATCTCACGCGTGTGCAGTAAAGTCTAACTTCTCATATACTGAGCACGCTGTCCAAGGAAGTTGGAAAATTAATACTCCACCATATTGTGAGCTTTATTTCTCATTCATTTGTCAGTTAAACTCTTCATCTCTCCATCTGTTCAACTCCTCTCCCTGCTACTCACTGTTACAACTTTACACAACCTTTTGTGATTCTGTTTCATCTCTTTGCAATCGCAACTCCATCATGTCTGGAAATTCTCAAAACTCAACCGAAAAGGATATGTCTGATCACGATGAGATTTCTACACCACTTGCATGTGATTCCAACGCTCCGGATTTGCCTGTCAACTCGGAAGAAGATCAATCGAAGAAGGATTCTCGTTCGTCCAAGAAACACAAGTCTTCTTCTCGTCATTCTAAGTCAAAGAAACATCGCAAGAAGAAAATTTCGCCTTCGTCAGCTTCGATTAAAATCAAGAAGAGTAAAAAGAAGAAACCCTCCAAGAAAGGTGAAACATCTCGAGCTTTGTCTATGACTGATCTTTATCTGGATACGAATCAATCTAAGAATGACAATGATGATGTTGGTACTAAAGAATCCATGGATGAAAGTCCAAATTTGAGTCCTGTTACTGTTAACAAAAGCCCCAATTTCATTATTGATGTGAATGTTGATAACCCTAGGGCTGACAGGGATGTAGATGTTCAACCCCCAGATATCACTGTTCAATCAGATGATGTTTCTAACGAAAAAGGTAAAAATTTGACATCCGTTGCTGCTGCGATTACAACTTCTTCACCACCAACTAATGTGGTTAAAGAGGCTGGACCATTGGAGGATGCATCTGGGATTTTGCAAAATAACTCTGTGACTGGTGTTGCTGATAAGGTAGAAGAAGCTGATAAGGCTGTTGATGACTCCACTGTCTCTGCTGCGAAACAGGGAACCAGTTCCAAAGTTGATGAAGATGAAGATGATCCTGAGGAAGAAGATTTGGTCATTACTCATGAAACCACAGTGCATTCCACTCCCACTCAGAGTGTGGCTGGACGAACTCGACAGAGGTCTGTAAGGCAAGGTGTTGCTCCTGTTACTGCATTGACTGCCCCATCCAAGACTGTCATCAAACCTGGTTGCAAACCAGTTTTATATGGTCCCCCAAGGACTTGGAGCAAAGGTACTCCTCCAAATGAAAAGAAGAAGCAAGTTTTGAAAAGGAAGGAAGTGAGTTCTAGTGATTCTGAGTATGATGCTGACAAAGATGCTGCTGCTTTGACAACTACATCCAGAAAACAGGTTAGAACCAGATCCATAACTACTGAGTCCAATCTAAATGCACCCCTGGATAATGTGTCATTTCATGATTCCTCCTTTGTAAGTCAGTGGAAATATGTGTATCATAGACGTTTAGCTGTTGAGAGAAGTTTGAGTCCTGAAATGCTAGAATGTTCTGACCTCATGGATCTTATTAATTTTGCTGGCTTAGAAAAAACTGTGACTAACCTGGGTATGTGTTATGAAATGCTTGTTAAAGAATTTCTGGTCAACATAGGACCTGATTGTGATGATCCTTTTAGTTCTGAGTATAGAAGAGTTTATGTTCGTGGACAGTGTATAGATTTCTCTCCTTCTGTGATTAATCAATTCCTAGGAAGGAATGATGTTGCTGAACCAGCTATAACAGTCACTGATAATGAGGTGTGTAAAACTCTCACTGGAGGAAAGGTTCTGAGATGGCCTAGGAAGGTTAAGTTGTCTACAACCAATCTTACTGTTAAGTATGCCTTACTAAACAAGATTGCTGCTGCTAACTGGGTTCCTACCTCTCACAATTACTCTGTTGCTACTGGCCTTGGTAAGTTCATTTATGCCCTGGGCACCAAGACTCCTTTTAATGTTGGCAATTATATCTTTGATCAAACTCTAGTGCATGCTAAGTCTACTGCAACTAGGTTACCTATAGCATTTCCTACTGTTCTGTGTGGTATCATTCTTTCCCAGCAGCCAAACATACTCAGGAACTCTGATGTTCCATGCAAGAGAGAGACTGCTCTTACTTTTGACTGCAGATTACTTGAAGGCCCACATGAGGTGGATCTGGATGTCCCATTCGCCACCCCATCCAATGTTTCCATGACTAGGAAACAAATGATTGCAGACCTGAAGGATGTGAGCAAAGCTCTTGGGGATAAGAAGCTGAAGCTGGATAAAGTCATAGAGGCCTTGGAGTCTGAGGAGAGAGCTGGCACTGCTGGACCCTCCAATGTACATGCTGGAGGAAATGTGGAAGGAGATGGTGGAAATGTTACTGTACCAGACTCTGATGAAAGTCTTGGTTTTTGATGCTGTGTTCCTAGCTGATGTCTTACTGAGAAGTTTTTTTTCCCTTTTGCTTTATGGGCTATGCCCTGGATTTTTGATGCACCCCTGTGTGCTGTTGGCCTGTAATATTTACTCTAGACTACTCTGATGATTCTCCCTTGCGTATCTTTGCCAAATTTCATGACTAAAAAGGGGGAGATGTTTTGATATGTTTTGATAATCTTAATGACTAGTGTTCTGTGTTATGCATGTGATAGAAGTGTTAGATATGTTTGGTTGAAGTTGCATCTGTGTGTGTGGTTTAAATATGCATACTGAGAGGGGGAGAAAAAGAAAATATAATATGTATGATTTGAGGGGGAGCATATGAGATGTTGCTGGCAATGTTGCCTCACCCTGGATACCATCCAGAGAGTCTGAATGGAGAATTTATTTTTCTCTATTTGACTGATGTTTCTGTTATGTTTGTCTTCTGTTGTGATAAAACTGTGTTGTTGAAGACTTTAACAAGAGAAATTTTTCTGATCAAGTTTGTGAATTCATACTGAAGAAGTTTCTATATCTTGATGCTGGTTTGTGGTGAATGAACTCATTCCGCTGTGCCAAGTTCTGATGTTTGCTATAGAGTTTAATTCACTTGAAGTGTAGTAGGTATAGTATTCCTATTGTGTTCTATCCACATCACTTGATAATCTGCCTAATATTGTTTTAGTCAAAATTTGCCAAAGGGGGAGTTTGTTAGGTTTTTCAAATTGGCTTAATTTTACAAAAACAACAAATAGCCAGATGTAGTGGCAGATGTGGCTACCTATGGAACGACATTCTAAAAGCCTGAATATGCGAACAGTTTGTTTGTGCGCGTAATCTTTCAAGCTTATCCGGTTATGTAACTTTAGCGCGCTGCTTGTGCCTCAAGACTTGGAAAGCGCTTATGTCTTGTAGATATCCGATAGCATATTAAACCTAAAATATACTCCTATATTTTAGGATTTCGATGGATTGGCTTAGCTTACAAGCTGTATCGGGTTTGTTGCTTTTTTTATAGTGATCTGAAGACCAAAAATCAAGGAACTAATTTTATACTTCACGAGCTATATATATTGAAGAACACATACGTTTAAAAGTGACGAAAACTCTTGTGAAGAAAGATATATTTGTGACTAGGGTTTTTAGTTGTCTCGTGTGTATTTTTGTGAGCCTATCTTGTATCTCCTTGATACTTGCTTAGGACTGTGGTCTTGTGTTGTAAGGGTTTTAGTCTACTCCTAAGCTTTTAAGCACGGAGATAGGTTATTGTTTTGAAGTGTGACTTCATTGTGTTCAAGGTTAGATCAATCACACTGTCTGTGTGGTTAAGAGGAGGAGAGATAGGTGTCTCTAATCTAGGTAGTCCTAGGTTGAAGAAAGCACGGGTAGAAACTAGGTGACGAAGTGTAAACGGGTCGTTTGCTGGAGACTTCTAACTAGTTTTATCATAGTGAATTCACTCCTGGATTGGTATCCCCCAGAGTAGGTCGTGTTATACGCCGAACTGGGTTAACAAACTCCTGCGTTCATTTAATTTCCAGTTACTTATTATATTGCATACTGTTTACTTCGTTGTGCACACTGTAGTTGCAAAGGTAGGCACATCCTGTACCCCATTGCTACGCCAGAATTTCAAATGTGTCACTAATTCATTGCACCTAACCAATTTGACAAAACATATTAGTACAAATTACAATGAATCTTTTTTGATTTTTTTTTATAAATTCAGGGTTTGAATTCGGGCTGGTGTATATCAACATCCTACATACAGCTGTCAATTAAGTTGTAGTTACATTGAATCCGCTTTAATATATATTTTGTGGTCAAGTAGTCTAGTGATCAGAATTTCTCAAGTTTGAATTTCAGTCTCTATATATTAGAAATATTTCTACCGACTGAGTTATGCTCACATGGACAAATCAACCGTAATATGTAATGTTTGTTTTGTCCGGAGTTAAAAACAACTTTTAAAAATATTTTTTCGTCACAGAAGAGATTACTGGGTTAAGTCGCGGGTCGGTACGCTTTCTTTAAGACGTTTCGTGGCACTATCCAAAATTGTGCAAGCAGACTATCAGCCACAAAGTCCCCAGGATAAAACAGCTCAGTTACAATTGTATACTGATTAGCTACTACACTGTAGAAATCGAGCAAAGAATACACTTTCTCGAATGGTACTACGATACCACTCGAATTGATACTACGATATCAATATGTGAATCAGTGGTACTACGATACCACCCGTATTGATATTGCGATATCAATCAATAATGGTACTGAGACCATTTTAACGTGGTACTTAGACCAATCTCATATGGTATCTAAGATCATTCTTAAATCAAAGGGATTATAGATTATATATGGTTCTATGGCCCTTCTTAATTTGATGGAACTAGTGACACTAACGTAACTCTTAAATCAATTAAATACTAATAATCATATTAGTATCGCACAAATAAACATTAATATTCTCTAAACAAATAGAAACAATACATAATACACGTCTTTCTAATTTGCATAACCAATTAAAGAAACCAATTAATATGCCTAGTTACAGAGACTCTAAATTTAGAACCATTATGTAGGCAAATTGATTTATGATAATAAATTACAAACCAGCAAAATCAAATTATCTCCAAAAATTAGTGGACTTCAATTATTTATTCCATGAAAGAGAACTTACAAGAAAGTGCCGCAAGTTTTAATGGAAAAATACCATGTTTACCACCAATATTAATAATCCTCTCTTGACAGCTTCAGGTCCTCTACCAGCAAGGACTTTGTAAACATGAAATTGGAGTGAGTAGTGATCAAGTGTTCAATGGTTCTTGCTTTTGGAAACAAAGTCCCAAACACAACTCTCTTCTTCAGCGGCAGCAAATTCGGATGATGCTTAATTTGCTTTCTTCTAATTATTTCAAACATATTTACTGATCACACACATCTTCCTAGGAATTACTACTATTAAAGCCATCGTGTCTTTAATGTATCTTCATGTTTGTTTTACATGGGTGGCAGCCATAAGAAAAGAGAATTAAAAAACTTAGATTTTTCTCGAGAGACTTAACACTTATATAGCGTTTTCAGATAATGCTGAGTTTCTCCTATAAAATAGCAACCGCCAAAGTATATCTACAACAAGGAGAATGTGCTAATAATATGTAGAGTTTATCTTTAACTTTTCTATTTTAATAATATAAATACTATATGTTCTACTATCCGATGTGGGACTTAATATTTTTATCAAATTACATACACTAAAAAGGTACACACACAAGTGTGTTCAATTACTTGATAAAGCACTCAAATTTTATTTTCAATTCACACATCAATGTGAACTTTGTTCCAACAATATCTATATACACTTTAATACATTATGACATTTTATTTATATTTTTTGCTTTATATATTATAATTTAGACAAAGATTTCAAATTTTTCTCTCTGTCTCACAATAATGCCCCCGCATCTTAAGTTTCTGGATCCGTCTCTGGGTTATAGGTGTTTTGGTTTTTAAAAACTGTTTTTAAAAACTAACTTATAAAACACATTTTAAAAACTGAAAAACAAAATTGTTCATCAGGCCCTAGTCCCCTTCTCTTTCTCTTAGTTTGTTTTTGTGAGGGTGAATGTTGAATATGTAATTGTATTGTTGAGATTTATTTGAACTCCCACATATTTAACATAGTATCATAACATTTGATCTGCCTTGAACAACAAATCGCTTCCGCCTTGAGTTCCCAATTATATGGAAATATGTTTACTTTTTTTTTTGACACTGTTGGATACCTCAGTTTAGAATTTGATTCTGTCTCAATATCCAGTCTACCATCATCCTCCAACTTATGTACATGTGGTGTTATGCTGCATTTTGACCGACAATGAATTATCATGTTTGTTGACTATGAAAGCATGATGGTAGAGTGGATATTGGAATCATGATTGCCTACGGGAAAGATTCCACGTAGTTCCACATTATAATCAATATCCACCATTGATTTAAAATCAGACGGTCTAAATCGCACAATCAAATAATACAGTAAAATAATATTGGCCGTCGTTTTAAATTCGACGACAGAAAGTTGTAACTACGAGTTGCATCACGCAGTTACAGCAGAAAATCTAATTCGTGGATATTGCTACTGCCATCGCAAGTAGTCACCTACAGCATTAGTTGTGTTAAAAAAAAAAAAACAAATCGAAAAATTGAAAAAGAGGGAGAATGAAGCACCACTCTCCAATTTTGATTTGCAATTGCAAGTAAAGTATATTGAATAGGAATTTTCTTTTGACAACCTATTCATTTTCTCGCGTGCTCTACAAATTTACCAAAATATTTTTGTCTGCTACTTAAGCAGCGGATGATATTTTTCAAAAAAATCTCATTTTTATAACATCCGCTACTTAAGTAGCGGAAGGGTAAAAAGGAAAACGCGTAGGACGCACGAGAAGCTGGTAGGGTGGCAAAAGAAGACATCTGTTGAATAACCCACTTGCAGCTTGCCATTTGTTAGTGATCAGTTTTGATTCCTTTATGCGTGAATTGATATTGATTTTCGGCGAAATATTTTGCTTAGTTTTGTTTCGTTCAAATTGTTTAGATTGAATATGATTGGTTTGCTTTGATATTTTCTTTCGATGGTTCTTCATTTTGGAAATTGCTTCATCTTTGGTTGCTTCTTTTCGTTGGCAATAAGATGTTTTAAATTTTGGTTGCTTCATCTATTAGTTCGTTTAGTTTATTTTCAAGGTTAATTTTGTAATAAACAAGCTTAAATTCTAGTAAATTTTAGCTTGAGGGATAGTATTAAAATAAGATGTTTTAAATTTTGTATCTTTATCATTAACATGGTATCAGAGTAAATGCTCGCAATCTATCTGGTGACCGAATGCTCGTAATCAGTCTGTTTTGTGAGCGAATGATCGTAATCTGCCTGGTGAGCGAAGGCTGACAACCTGTTTGTGAAGCACCATATTAAGGTGTTTATTTTGTTTGTTTGGTTGGTCGATATGTTGCTCACGGTTTGTTTCGTTTGGTTGGTTTGGATTAGATATGATCGGTTTGTTTTGGTTCTTCCTTTTGATGGTTCCTTTTAATGGTTCTTCGCTTCGACTGTTGCTTCATCTTTGTTGCTCCTTTTCGTTGGCAATACTATTTGTTGGCTTACTTTATTTTCAAGGTTAATTTTGTAACAAACTTAAAGTCTAGTAAACTTTAGCTTGATGGGTAATATTAGAATAAGATGTTTTCGAATTTATATTCTTAAGTATGTTTTCCTTTTTTAGTTTAACAAACTCCCGATTATGGGTGTAATTGAACCGATTTGGATCAGTTTTGAGTAAATCCCATGTCCGAACCAATGGACCTTTGGTTTGGTTTAGTTTTCAGTGTTTTTCAAAAATAAATCTGAAAAAAACTCATTGGTTTGGTTCGGATACTTTAATCGGTTCTACGTCGCAGTTTTTCCGATGCATTCCATACTATTATTTTTTTCCCGATATATTTTTTTCACATAAGTTCATCAAATACAAAATACACTTCATCAAATAAGTTCATCAAATACAAAATACATCTCTTTTCTCATAAGTTCATCAAGTAAGTTCATTAAATACATAAGGGTTAAATATGTTTTTCGTCCCTACAAAATGTGAACCTCTAAGTTTAGTCCTTACTTAATTTTTATTTTATTTTTAGTCCCTATAAATATTTTCATACACATAGTTTTAATCCCTATTAAAATTAAAGTTGTTTAATTATCATTAAACTTTTAAATTTTTAAATGATTTTTTATGTGAATGTTTAAAATATCATATAAAGTTAATTTACTAACATTTAGAATTTTAATATGATATGAATTTTTTAAACCTCAAAAGTTTAAGATAAATATAACGAAAATCATGACCTAGAAATTAAATTTTTAGCTTATTTTTTCTGGAGGAACTTTTTATGATGTTATAAACATAATTGCGAAAAAATCATTCAAAAGTACATGTTAACCTAACCGTATGGACCAAAATAACGTGCAAAATAATTTTTCAGGAACTAAAAATATAATAAAAACTAAATAAGGACTAAACTTAAAAGGTCATCATTTTGTAAGGACTAAAAATATATTTAACCCAATACATATTACAACCATATTGAAAATCAAATCCAAAGTACAATTTTTTTCCCATGTGAGGTTGTTGAGAGAAGCTTGCGCAGTGATGAGAATAGATAAGCTTGAGCATGTGATTTTTGCAGCTGAGAATATGAGAGTGATGAGACCAGCGTGATGTTTTTGCGGCTGAGAAGATAAGAAACGTTTGGTTTAAAGTCCAAAGTTTTTGAAAAGTGTATGATGACAAAATATTTTTGATGCTTGATGATATTGAAAAGAGATTGTGTTGATATTTTTTGAAAGAGGTTTTGACCTCATTTTTGAGATTAAAGTGATTAATTATTTTTGAAATGGAATGTTGGGTTCCAAATAAAAAAGGGTAGCACTAAAAGAATAATAACGTCGCAATAAGCAAATTAAGCTCGAAGACAATCCGTAATGATATTTTGATCAAAACGGTGCATTTTCCCTCGGAATTAATATGCTAACGGTTTTTTGCGGAAAGCGATAAATAAATATGCATGAGATGCAATTTTTCATTTATAGTGTACATTTGTTCCTAATTACATTCTAAGGTATTTGCAAGAAAAATAAATATAAGATGAATGCAAGAGGATGTTATGCAATTTTCATTTAAATTTACATCAAATCCTGAAAATACAATCTAATGTCCTTGCAATAAAATAAATGATTAATTAATAAGGCAATGAATTAAATATTGGATTAACAAGCAATAATAATAAAGTATGTTAGTGACAATAATAATGATAAGTTAGTAAGTTAGTAATGATAGAGAATAAAACATGAATAATAAAAGTTAAGTTAGTGAGCAAGACTAAGCACAAATAATCATGAAATAAATAGTGAAAAATAAAAAGAACCTCAAATAAGTGCTTATTTTGGATTTAATAGCTTAATGAAGCACATTCCATAAGCACTTTTATCATAGGAAAAAATAAAATAAAATAAAATAGAAGGGGTGCAAATATTAATACGTAATGAAAAGGGGGTGCAAAAAGCAGAATAGAAGACCAGGCCCAAGGCCCAGTCTGGTTAACAGAAACGGATCCAGTGTGTGTCACGCCCGTCACGCATGATGCAAAGCGTGAATGTGGGCTGTCTGATTGATCGGAGGGCTGATATTTAAATATTTCAAACAGATCTGGGCTGTCTATTTTCGTGTGATGATCCGACGGTTATGACTTAATCTGGCTTTAGGGAAGATGAATCTTCATCTTCTTCATGTTGAGGGCAGCCATGGATGGAGCTTGAAGCTCAACTAACCACAACACGAAAAATCCGATTCTTCATCAAAAATAAAAAATGAAAACACTTTTTCGCATGATTTTTCTCACTGATCAAAAATCCAAACTCGGATGTCACAGTAGAGGTACATATTATCAAATACGATTCAAGTTTTAAAACTCAAAATTTTTGAAAACTCAAATTTAAACGAAATCGAACAAAATAAACCATGAAAAAGCTTCATTACATGATAATTAGTCAAAATGAGGTGATAAATAGAATTAAATCCTACCAAAAGTGTGTGTTCCAATTCCAACTTTTTCCAAACTTTTTTCTACGAAAATCACCACAAATTAAGCACTGGAACTTTGATTTAAATGTTGATTCTGGTTTATAGAAGTGTATAGAAGGTGTTTGGTGGTTTAAATTTAAGAACTTGACTTTATTTTGAGATTTTGATTTTTGATGAAAATGGAGGAATTTCGGATTTTGAGGCTCTCTCTGAGTTTTTGGAACCTCCCTGTTCTGAAATTTTCTTCTCAGTTTATAGAGGAAACAAATTGGATAATACCCACTGAATTTGATTGCTATGTGCATTGTACTTCTTGATTTTTTTTGTTTGACTTTGATCAATTAAAAAAACTGAAAGAAAGAAAAGCAGCTACTGCCTATTGTTGTTTTGTTGATTTTTGCAGAAATTAAAGAGGGAATGAAGTGACTAAACATTTGCTTGGAGTGTGAAATTGGTGAACAAAGAGTGATGAAATTGGCAGGAGGAGACATGCTTGTTGTATTGTTGCTTGTTTGCAAAATTGTTGTTCATGCGTGCTCTGCCTTTTTACCTTTTACAGTGTCCTTGTTTATTTTCCCCTTTTTTCTCTTTATTTGTTTAAATAATAATAATAATAATATTAATAAAACAAAAAAAACTAAAAAAAAGGGAGGGGGAAGATGCAGCCACGTGCTGCATCTTTTTTTTTTTATATTTTTGTTTTTATTTTAATAAAAATAATAATAAAGATAATGATAATAATAATAATAATAATAATAATAATAATAATAATAATAATAATAATAATAATAATAATAATAAAAGGAAAGAAGAAAAAAAAAAAGTAGTAATAATAAAAAGATTTGACTCCTAATTTATAGCTTCTTTTTTCCTTAGATTTTTTATCAAAATATAAAAACAAAGATATCTTGAAAAATAAAATAGATTCTTAACATATTTTTTTTGGATTTTTTTTTTTAACAAATATACAAACAAAAAATAAAATTAAATAAGTTGACATATTTTTGTCATTGATGCATAAAATGCAAGGAAGAAAATATGAAGTGGGATCTTAGGTCAAAAAATGGGGTATGACACATAGCGTTCAGTGTCATTTGTTGTTTTCCAAAAATTAACTATTCATAAAAAAAATGTATGTATAATTAAGAATAATATCTTATACTTAGCAGAATAGAAAGAGCGGATATGTGTTTGTCGTGCCCATCTGCACGCTGGTTGTAATAAATCAGATTTATTCTTTATTTTTTTTAACGGATGATATTTATTCCACTAAAATATTTTATTTTCTGGTGTTTTTTCTTCAAAAAATAAAAAACACCTGTTAGTATAATAGAAAAAGCAGATATGAAATTGTGCATTGACAAACGTGTAGTAGTCAAATATTACTAGTAATTTTTTCTTTACCGAATCTTTTTCATTGAATATTTTGACAGGATCAATTTAGTAATAACTTGGATTTTATTTCTTAAAATATATAAAACCCAACTCATCGTGTAAATAGTGTTGAGAGAATTGTCAAGGGGAGAAAAGAATTTGCGGAACAAAGAGGAGAATAGAAGGAAAAAGAGGGAAAATCGGTATGTGACGTTCTCTACAAAAAGCATCGTTTGCTGCTACAAATTTTACTTATCCTGTTAAAATTATGTGATTGATTTTTGTGTACCAGTTGGTCCTTTATTCCTTCTTTCTTTCTTTATTTTGTTTTTAATTTTATTCAATTTCATGACTCTAATTTGCATAACTGTTGATCTGAAAATAGTTAATTGAAGATTGAATCTATATTGTTGAATACTCGAGATGAGTTCTAACAAACTCCCTTGCACTAACAAACTCATCGAATTGTTTTCTTGTCCGGTAAGCTATTCAATTCTTTGTGATATTTTTACTAATCTAGGTTTAATTATAAATTATTCGTCTAGTAATTATTTTTATTCATTATAATAGATTTGTTTGGAGATATACTTCGAGCCATGTACTACTCCTTGTGGTCACAGGTGCGTATCAAACATACGACATAAATACTGTACTATGTTTAGTTTCTAATACATCAACTTTTGAATTTTCTAATTAAAAATATACACTTTTTTAGTTTTTGCAAAAAGTGTTTGCAATCTTCCATGTATGTGTCTGGCCGAAAGCGAAAGTGCCCTTTATGCAGAGGATTCATAAGGTATTCTTAAAGTAATTCTTTTTTTATAATCAAAAGAAATGAAGTTTAAATTTTTGAGTTCAATATATTTTTTATCTTTATAAATATAAATATGTAAAATTTTGTTTTTAGTCCTATAAGATATTTCAGCGAATTTTGGTCCTTAAATATATCCTTTTGGTCCTTTTTTTCCAATAAACTTGTGTATATCATTTGAACTTGTGTATATCTTTATAAATATGTACAAATGTGACCCGAGTTAATTAATTAAAAGTAGGACAGTCAATATTTGAGGACAAAAAATTGCTAAAGTTATGACAGACAATATTTGAAGGACAAAAATTTGTTGAAATTTTTTGTAGGACTACAAATAAAATTTGAGATATTTGTAAGACGAAAAACTTATTTATTTTCAAAAATCAAATATTCAAAATAACATATTTTCAATGATTGTCCTCTTGTTGTCTTTTCACTTAATTGTGGTTTTTTTTTTTTCAGTAATGGTTTATCCTGCTGTGTGAACATAGCTCTTTGGGATGCAGTACAGTCTTTGTTTCCTCAGGAAGTTAAATCGCGGAAAGCAATTGATGCCTTAAACAGATCAAAAAATTTAAGTGCACAACCATATGAGAATTCTAGTTGTTCTTTGGATGACGTTTTAGGTTATGTAAACATTGTGCTGCTAGGAATTCTTGCTCTTTCAGTGCCTTGCATGGCATATGTTTCACTAACTTGTGGACCTGTAAGAAAAATTTAGGCTGGACTGCTAAAAATTTATAATATTCTGGTGGTCTTACGTGCCCGTCTGTGTGACCCGCATTTTCTATTTTGCTAATTTATATTGAAGATTATATGGTGTTTCAGTTTGGTAATTTTACACACTCGCTTCCTAAGTAGCGAGAGGCGTAATTTGGAATGTCAGGGGGTGCGTGTGTATGTCAGGGAGTGCGAGAAGTAAAACTCTTTATGAATCGGGATATATTAATCTCATTAGCTGTTATAAGACTTGTAAACATGAAAATATTAAGATATCACCCATCTATCAAATTATATGCCCAGTAAATTGACCAAAATAATAAATGAAATGCAATTGTGGTTGAATCAATACAATTACAAATTACAAATTACAATTGAAGTTGAGCTTAATTCAACCTTACAAAACTAATTCTGCGCAAACTTTATAAACACTACGTAGGCCATATCTCAAAGCAATGTGGAACTAAATCAACTCATTTACACCCAACACAATGAATGAGTTGGAGGTTGCAATGAAGGCAACCAAAAATGCCACAATTAGGGGGTTAGGGGCGGACTACAATTAAGGCAGAACTTCCAACAAATTCCGATAAATGAAATGGTTGTTGTAAACTTTGTGGAGCCTGGTAGTAGGAATCAACAGTGTATAACTTATATTGAAGCCATGATTTCAGATATAAATTTAAAAGACCAAGTTATAATTTATAACCCTAAAAAATTACAGATTGAGAATTAACAACAATTACAATCTTCATGTATGTTATAGCTTCTTACGGCACTCGAGGTCAAACCATGATCCTGCCAGTGTTTGTAGTATTAAGAAAATTTAGAACAATACTATTCTTTTTTTTAGTATTATCTTAATACAAGAGAAAACTTCTTCATTGAGTTAATGAAAGAAGCCAAACACCTAACCAAAATTTAGAACAATGGAATCGGGTAACTTTGCAAATCATCCAAACTGTACACGGAATCAGACCATCACTTAGAACAATGGATGAAGATCCATTGGGACAGTCCCGCATAGCTGACAATTTGAACCACAAGAAATCCTCTATCGTATTAAGAAGAGTTGGTTGATGTCTAAGCAGGCTATCAATATGTCTTCGAGAACCTGATAAGATGGCATAGAGCAGTAACTTTTTCTTGTCATATACAGTTTGGCCTACCCGATCACCGGATCTCAACATTCTTTCACATTCTTCTGATGCAGCAGTTGCACCATTCCTTCAGTATTAATCCACTCTGTGAGCTGTCAGAAACAGTAAATTATTAGAAACACACTATAATTTAGTACAAAACAAGAAGTGGCTACACTATGGAAAAAAGGAGCAGATTGATGCAAAGCACGCGAATATAGAGCAATATTTCTTGGTTCATCATAATAACCAGACCTCAGACAACAATATATCTCAAAAAAAGTGAAGCTTAGCTCATCATTAATATTGATTTCAAGAAACAAAGAAATTAGATATAGGACTGAACTCTGTTAATCCATATAAAAAACATGAAAGATGAGATTGCAAGCTAGGAATGAATTCTATGTAGAATACTAGAATATCCATCCACACTGATATCCACATTTAAGAAAATGCCACAAACCCAACCACATGTTGGGAGCAACTTTAATGCCATAACCACACCTAATAGATACATAATATATATGAACCCAACGGTACCACGGATTCCCGCCCAAATGGATCCCGCATTACACTTTCAACTTACCACAACAACTTCCAGTGTCCTTTATATTACAATTAAAAACTTCTGTCAAAAGAAATTTATTAGTTAGATAAGGGCAACTTCATTTTTCAAAATATTGCTTTTAAGCTTTTTTCACAAGCATATTTTCATGGAAATGTCAAAATTATTTTATTCTTTCACTCTGATTTCTTTTATAATTAATAGAATAGAATTAAACTGAGTTTTATGCCATTGATACATAATATGGGTGCGATACGAGTATGCAGGTACACGGAATTTTTGAAATTCAGGACACAATAGGAATAAGTTAATAAAAAGAATTGTTATTTGCATGTAAAATACTGGAAAGAAATATATATTGAATAATATATAATTTATAAAGATCATAATTTACAAAAAATAATACTTGTGATCAAATCACAAAGTATAGAGTTTTCGTATAAATCATAATCTATCAGGGTATTCTCAGCAATAAATCAATCTTCATTTAGTAATTATATCTAAATAGATGCCAGTTCCAACGGGGTATTAAAATTGCGGTTAATTATAAAATATAAGAAGCAATAGCATATATGGTATACATAAGCATATATGGTACACATGCCCACAAGTTTTTATTGGACCCTTAACCATTTGATGACTAAAAATTGTACTCATTGTGAGTAATTTGTACGCACCTAATGTATCCAATTCAAGTCTCATCCCTAACAATGTTATAGTAAGATAAAGTTTCAAGACATGTTGCCATGTGGTATCAACGGGTGGCTGCCGCCGAGCATCACCGTCATCAAAATACACAGTACCCCATAAGAGTGGAATCTGCACAGCAATAACTAAAATTAGGGTTTTTATAAAATAATTAAATGTGGTAAGAAGTTTACAAGATGCATATTCTTCAAGTTGGGTCTAATCGAAGGAAGGCGCGGATTCTTTGGAAATTTCCGACACCACCACCAAGAGAAGCCTACGATTAGATCAAAAGCAATCAGAAATTAAGTGTTGATACAACAAATAAAAATCAATGCATGCTCCCACTCAAATCCTGAATAACAGATTACTTGTGCAGAACGATTTTGTATAGTATCTATGATGTATTTTTCATGTCCCCACTCAAGGTGGCGCCTTACCCCAATAATCAATGACATTTTTTTAAACATGTCGGAAGGTTGGATCCTCATCCATCAGCATCTGTTTCAATTAGCAAAGTTTAGAAAATAAATACAAATGTTTACTTCATCACAGGTAGAACAAATGAAGTTGCAAGAAAAAGTTTCTTTTACTGTTTTGTCTGTTAACAGTATACAATAATAAGTACAACCTGAACAAGGTGTCATATCTTTAGCATCGCAACTGATTTTCCATCACTAACATCAATGCCCAAACTTTCATATGCACCCTGGAAATATTTGGCAAGCTAACAACCATATAAATACATAAAGGTGAATACTGGTAAAAGCTTTTGGAAAAAACGACAGCAAAAGATCTAAAAAACAAAACATTGCTTATATTCAAAATGATGTGGTAAGGAAAAGTTTTGAATTAAAAGTTTTATACATCACCCTCATTCCAATCACTATGCTGATTGCTGAAGTCATGAACAGGCTATACCATCTACTAGTACTAGGTTTTTAATCTAATATAGAACTCTAATTTTAAATTTAAGACATCGGGAAAATAGGGGACATACTTTAAATGGCAACCCCTGACTGCTTTGCTCTATTCAAATTTTTCACTACTTCGGCATAAACAGATGCCTCTCTCCAAGGTGGGTCTACTAGTCATGGGAACAATCTACATGCCTCATAGAAGCCACAGAAACAATCTGACCAGGGCGGGTACCCCCATTGCTGTTAGGAGTCATGTTTGTCTACGGTAATGTCGAAATCTTGCTTAAACTCTGAATGAAATCACACTTTTCTTTTTGCCAATCCTCCTGTCAAACATTAAATGCTATTGAGCAGTAAGAAGGTTGAACTACATAATATCCAGTACAAATAAACCTATTTTAAATCCCTGCAATCCATTTCCATTGTCATAATCTTGTTCCAAAATCCACAAAAAATATAAGGATTGGTATTTCGTTTTGAAAATTTAAGGCATTTAACTACAGTCAAATAAAAAAGAAAAAATATATATATAACTACATAAAAGGAACAGCCATAAAGATTACTTATTTTCAGCAATGCAAGAAAAAGATAGAACGCATTGAGCGTGCAAAACTAAAACTTACTCCCATAATTATCATTTTAATACTTTTATGAATAGCAAAACACATTACAAAAGATATCTCTAGTGATAACCCTTAATTACGCAAGGAATAGAGAAAAATCATAGGTGTGCCACGAAATGAAAGGCAAGATTACACTAACCTCCAAAACTTTCATCGTATAATCAGTGAAACTCCTGAGATTATCCTTCTAAGCTTCCTGGCAGCAAAGACCATTGCCATTTCATGAACCTGAGATCAAAAGAGTAGTCAATATTGTCACAATTCTAATGTAAAGCAAAACAAAAAAAATGAAAATCAACAATAATCACCGTCAACAAAGGACAGCTCTTTACCTATGACAAGCAATTTATTGAAAAATCAAACATCAGTATTGTCAAATATTGGACATGGCAGATTGTGGTGGCATATTTTTTGACAACCGCCATGGCCAATATGTGAAGGATGGCGGCGCCATTGCAGATTTTTGGCTTTCCACCATGGTCCCCATCTGCCATCGACAACACTACATCAGACTCAGAATTCCAACATTATATTTGAATCCAAAGATAAAAATATTTCTCATTAATTTTTGTGAACACTTGCGTGAAAAAAAAAATGCAAGCAAACTCAAAAAGGTAGACTTTTTTTTATAAACAAGAGGGCCTAAGCCCAAAAAGAAAAGCAATTACATAGATACTAGTCTAGGGGTAGTTATCCCCATCATGTCCTCAAGTAGCAAGCTACTTAACTGGTTTGGACAACAATCGTTAACAAATACTACCATAACCCAACATACACCCTATATTAGCAAGAGCATCCGCACAATAATTTGACTCGCGGTAAGAATGATGCACCACAACCTCCCAGCCAAGATCTAGCATCTGTGTAATTTTTTGCACAAGTGCACTACCAGCAGGACTCCCTCTACCATTTTGAGAAATAGCTTGAGCTACCATCATAGAATCAACATCTAACTCCACTGCATTAAAGTTTAGGCTTCTAGCAAGTTTCAACCCTTCTAGCACTCCCCATAACTCCACTAGATAAGCATTTCCTATTCCAATGAATTTAGCAAAACCTCTCAACCATTCACCTTCACTACCTCTCAAAACACCCCTTCAACCTATTTTACCGCAACTGAGAAAGACCCATCTGTGTTTAATTTACTCCACCCAGTAGCTGGTTTCTTCCATCCTATATTCATCATCTTTTTCTCCTTATCAATCACTAATTTGTTGAGATTAGTAGCCTCCATATATTCGTTAACTTTCTACATAATGTAAGTATGTGGTATCAGGGGTCGGGCAAATTTTTCCTCATATTGATCTTTGTTCCTCCAAAGCCAAAGTAAATGGCAGGCCATAGCCCACACTTTTCCATCCATGTTCGAAGCTTCCTTCCATATCATAGCAAAGGTTGAGCTTCAACCAGTCATGTAGCTCGCTATTAAAAAATTGATTCAGCGCGCCTTGCTGCACTATATGCATCCAAACAGTCATAGCAAGTGGGCAGTCTCTCAACACATGTAAAATAGTTTCATCAACAGTACCACAGTAATGACATGCAGCAGATCCCAACCCCATCTTATTGTTTCAACTTTCAACATCAATGTAAAATTTCATTCCTACCTCAAATCATAACCATATATGATTGCCCAGACCCCATGGTGAGTACTGACAAAGTATATTACTTCATTAAATTATTTACCTGATACATTAAACCCCAGACAGTAATCCTAACTTTGTAAAATCCCATTCCTAACTTTGCATTGAATCCCACAAGAGGAATTTATTTATTGCAATATCAGACGACTTCACGTTATTTACCAGACAGATTAAACCCCAGACAGTAATTATGTACAATGTTTATCATTCAATCATTTGTCATGGTTGATATAAAAACATTTAACTCTACAGAACTACAGAAGTAGCAACAAATAAATCCTCTGAATAAGAACTCAATGCTTTATCTGACAAATCAAATTTAATCAAGCTAGGAGGAGAAAATAATATAGAATTAAAAGCATGTACTTAATAAAATTAAGGGTACAGCTACACATGCATTGAAGCTGCCTCTATCAGAAAGCATATAGACCCTGTAAGTTGATGAATGGTTGAGAACATAAGGGAATGGTCATTTTACTTCACAGCTACACATGCATACACAAATAACCATAACATGCCAATAAACTGAAAATAAAACTACCGAGAAAAGTAAAAAACCTATGGTGGAAAAGAAACACCAGCATATTTTAGGAATTGCTGGAGCCTTGATGATGCAGTCTTCTGTTCCCAAGTTCTTGTGGAGCTTTGCTATCCTGCATGATGTTTATATTATCAACAGGATGTCTTACCTAGTGTTGAAAATTTTCTCCTTTTCAATTGTTACATGGATCCCTGTTCAGCTTTACTTATCTTAGAATTTTGTTGCCTTTTTTATGCTTCTAGCAATATGGCTGGAAGATCTAAATTTGATGGCAGGGCTCAGAAATGTGTCTTCCTAGGTAGGCATGATGTTATTCACAAACAGGTTCTTATGTTCATCATTACTCCGTCTCTAAAGATTTTTCAGTGACCCTTTTTATGACGACAATTTTCAATTTTTTTAATTATTTATTTATCAACATACTTATAATTATGTTACATCTTTTCTGCAATCTTTAAAAAAGATATGATGAAAATATATATTAATTCTCTTTCCAAAATGGTAAACTTGTAAAACAATATCAATTGTCAACCAATTTTATGTTACTATAATATTTTTCTTAATTCCTGCAATTTGTTGAACAGATAGAGGATATAAATGAAATTAGATTATTAATTAGCATCACAATTTCATACCCCTGCCAATATGCCAAAAATCAGAGGACAATTACCATGGGTCCATTTCATTTACCGTATACGGATACATTCCCTGACAATTACCACGGATCCATTTCATTTATTATGCCTAACAATTATTGAGACTTTGGAAGGATTAGTTTTGTGACCACATACTCTGTGCCAGGCTGTCTCTAATCAAAGTCATGAGGTATAAATAATCTATGGACTCATTATTTCACGGTGGAAAACCATCCAAAGGAAACAGAGGGAAGCATTCTCAATTATAGATAGACAAGAATAACTTTCATTCTTATTTGAAACCAGGGTTACACACTTCACTAGACTACTAATCAAATATTTGTTTTCTTTTAAGAACAATTAACTCATGAATGATCCTTCTTACACAAAATCTTATGTGGACATTTAAAATTTACAAGTTCAAGACAGAAATTGTAAGTCATCTAAACTGAAAGAGAACATCTACTAAAATTTATGGAATTTTTTTTTAAAATGACAACAAAACATAGTAAGTTAATTAGATATATTTTTATAAATTATAATTAGTACATCTACTAAAATTTGAAAATATAATTAATACGTCTAGGAGTTTTATATTTAGAGAACTAATAAAGATCCAGGCTCAGAAAGTAGTTGTCCTTTATGACGTTATTCACATTAGAATCAATATCATGTCATTAACCAACTATTTACAATATAGGGAAATTGAAATCCTAAATCTATTGACATGTACTAATATACTAAAAAATCTAATCAACTGTTTTTTTGAAGGCATTCACGATGAATCCAAGAGCATTCACATGTATTCATATACTAAAAAACCTAATCAATTGTTTTTTTTAAGGCATTCACGATAACTCCAAGAAAAGCAGCAACAGTCAAAGCAAGAATGGTTGACATTGTTGGAACAAAATATGTGTTAATACACACCCTTAGGTTTTGATGATAACAAAGTATTAAATGGACAATTGATGGTACTAATGTTTAAATTAAGTGCAGGAGAATTCAACGTTAAATCAAGAGCACACTTAATTTAGACTCTGATGAAACCTATGGAAGTCTGAATAATTACACTCTGAAAGAGTTCAGAAGCTACAACATGGTCAGGAGCTAAACAAAGTTCAGAAGCTCAAATAGGATCAGAACGTCTGAAGGAGTTCAGAAGCTTAGAGAAGTTCAGAAGCTCAAGGATGTTCAGATGCCTACAAGAGTTCAGATGCTATCTGATAGTCATGAGTCATTCAGAGGATGAAGACGTTCAGAAGCTGAATTGCGAAGGACTATCAGAGGCCAACCATTCAAAGACCAATCAGACTCCAAGTTATCAAAGGTTCATCAGAAGCAAAGGAATTCCCCAAATCATCAGAAGGGCTACATCAACTACAACTTATCAAGCCTGATGATTTGTTCTAAGGTCAACTAATTGCAACGGTCACAAAGGATGTGATCCCTCTCTCTCTAGGAGCTAGTTGTACCTTATAACTGTACTATTGGACAAACAGTAAAGGTGAAGCCTCTCTGCAAAGGAAGACGTGGCTTTACTCAACGGATCTTCAAAGACTACAGCTGTCCATTTTACAACGGAAATTTCTCCAACGTCTCAATGTCTTTCTCAACTCATATAAATATGCCAAAGAAAGAATTGATGACTAGCGATCTTCATTAGAAAACATCTCTCAGAAGAAAGTGAGAATTTGCATTGTAATAGAAAATATCTCTCAAATGAAGTGAGCATAGAAACTAGCTTAAGCCTCTGAAGTTATTATGTTTGTAATAAGTTTAAGCTTATAAGTTAGTAGTAAGTCTTCTGCTTAGTGTAGAAGCAACAAAGTCTTCTGCTTAGTGTAGAAGCTCTTCTGCTTAGTGTAGAAGTAATAAAGTCTTCTGCTTAGTGTAGAAGCATATAAGTCTCAATCTTAGTGATTAGAGCAACGAAGTCTTCTGCTGAGTGTAGGAGCAAGGAAGTCTCTCTGTCTTGTGTGACTTAGAGCAGGAAGTCTTGAGCTTGTGTGCTTGAGCAAGGAAGTCTCTGATCTTGTGTGATCAGAGCAAGGAAGTCTTTGATCTTGTGTGATCAGAGCAAGGAAGTCTCTATGTCTTGTGTGACTAAGAGCAGGAAGTCTTGAGCTTGTGTGCTTGAGCATCTATTGTAATCTTTGTGATTATAGTGAACTCTCTTGGAAACAAGGGACAAGGGGACTGGAGTACTCTCAATTTGTGAGGGGAACCAGTATAAATTGTTGTGTGTTCTTCTCTCTCTCACTCTCTCATTTACTCTTTCATCATTCACTTAGCCATTAGTTTAATTGTGTAAACAAATCCGATGTGCTTAAAGACTCTGATAGATTTAAATATCTTGAAAAGTTTTTAAATACCCAAAACACAATTCAACCCCCCTTCTTGTGTTTTCTCCACGCACCTTCAGACATTAGAACCGCCCTGCGGTCAGTCACAAGACCTCCAGTTTGAAGACGGTCTCCAGCACAGTTGAAACATGAAATTCCCAACATTAAAGTGAATATCAAAATTAGATCCAACTGCTTGAATTGGTAAAGGTCGTTGATAGCTTGCTCCGATGTACAGACGGTACAAATACTCCAAGTTTGAGTATAATGTAGTCCATGCTGAAAAAGTAAAAGCATCCAAGGTTTGGGGTTGTGGTGGCAGTTCTACATTTTCTTGCTGTTCTGCCTGTGCGGGCAGTGGCACAGTAGCAGTAGCAGGAAGCTGTTGATCTACCTGTGCAGGAAGCACCACAGTAGCAGGAAGCTGTTGTTCTTCCTGTGCAGGAAGCACCACAGTAGCAGGAAGTTGTTGTTCTTCCTGTGCAGGAAGTTGTTGTTCTTCCTCAAGCTGTTCTGCAATTGCTTGCAGTTCTTCCTGTGCAGGCAGCTGTCCAGACAACAACTGCTGCTCAGCAAGTTGTGTCTTTTTCATGAGAAGGTCTCTAGAGACCATAACCAAATTATATAGTTTTAGTATGGTTTGAACAGAAAAAAGTAAAAATAGAGTGAAACAAGAGTATCATTACCTTGTTATGAGTGAGAAATAAAGCGGTGGTGATTGCAAAAAAACACGATCGCGCATGAGTTCTAATAATTAACATAAAATTTAAAATGGTAAAGAGATAAAATTGGTAATTTGATTGATTGAAAAATAAATAAAAACAAAGATACAAAGCTTACTAGTGAAAGCATGCAAAAGAAATTGCTCTGCATGTGCTAGCAGTGGCAGCTGTGGTGGAAGCTGTGCTTGCAGCTGTTCGGCAAAATTAAAATTTGTGCCAGCAAATGGATCTTCCATTTTTTCTAAGGAAAGTCAAACTAGTTTGTTTAATGAAAGGGAGAATGAAAGACAGTTAAAGCTTCCAAGAATGAAAGATGGAGAGTAGCTAAGTCTGATGGAGAGTTTTTATTAAGCAATTTTTTTTAAGCAATTTCAAATCGTAGTACAATTTCAACTAAACTAATGGTACAGTTTTTATTAAGTAATTCATAATCATACAACTAAACTAACGAAAATCTAATAACATTTTAACAAATCATCATAGACTAATGATACATTTAAGCAATTCATGATCACTAGTTCATACATTGATTAAGCAAACTGATGAACCATTCCTAGGGTTTAACAATAATAGTTTGAATAGAGAAAAAACAAAGATCTGAGGATTTCTTACCGTGAAAGAGAAATGTTGATGCTACGTGGTGGTGATTGCGATTGTGAGCGATCGGGTGAAGAGATGTAATCTGCTAGATGAAATTGAGTAATCAAAACTGATTAGATACTTATCACAAAAGATAGCTTGACGAAATTGCTGATTAGATGAAATTGAGATGTAATCTGCTAGATTAAATTGGTTCTTCCCCTTTGATAGCTAGCTCTTAAGGGTGGGTTCACCAAGTGATTAGATACTTATCACACTATTGTTCGTAATCAAGCCTAAGTTGCCTAACCATCCCTACTAGCCTTGCAATGATGAATTTTCAAATACAGCATGCAAAAGGCAAAACTCTCATTACTTTTCAGCCACATGACTGGTTATAATTATATTAACTAAAAAAATCATGTTCGGTCCACCTATAATATATTTACAGATACCTGAGGGATAGACAAGGTTAGCATTACCCAAAAGGCAGTGGGTTTATGTTCAGGGATGGATCCCCCTATCCCCAACTTGCATTCCCTTCAAACTATTTTAGGAATCTGAGGATAATGGGAGAAAGGTAACAAGGAAGCTTGAAAGATTGGAGAAAGAAAAAGATATATAAAAAAAAAAATCAAATGGGATCATACTATCAAAGATAATGAATGAAACACACCAATGCTCTACGTATAGAGCTTATTAACCACATACCAACAAAATATGAAATCAAAGCATATAATCAAATATGACAAATGAGATAGTAAAATAATCTATTTGTAGAGTTTATAGAACTTATTAACCGTAAACCAATCACCTGATTTATACAGCTACTGACAAACTCAATATATGACAAATTAACTACCACACAACTACGTGCTTTTAACACCCCCTCCCCTCCTCCCAGGCAAGCTGAAAGCGGTAAGGGTAACTACCACAACCAGTTTGAAATGAGATGAGTCACAAAATGGATAAAACAGCAGCTTTTTTGGACAAGTGAGATAAAAGAATTGATTTGACGCACACTTAAATACGTCCATTCTCATAACCCTCCTTCAAATGTTTACATGCACCACACAACGCTCTGGTGATGGAAACAACAATAGACAAATGACAAATTATCAGCCTGAATTGCCACAACTCAAGAATGTAGGTATTACTCTGATTGCATATTAGTAATCAGAGGATGAAGGAACAAACGGAACAGTGAAGCTCGAGAATTTGGAGGAATGGATAAAATCTAAAACTGAATCATATTATCAAATATGATCAATGAGATAATCTACGTATTCGAGTTCATAGAGCTTATCAGCCATAAATCTACAACCTAATTTACAGTTAATAACAATTAGGTTCTGTTTGGTGGAGGGGAGGGGAGGGGAGGTGAAGGAATATTTGTAATTAAATGTGTTTGGTTCAATTTTTAGGAAGGGAGGGGAGGGGAGAGGAGGGGAGCAAAATCCCTCCAAAACTCAATTTTTGCTTTCCCCCAAATTGGGGGGATTTGGAGGGGAGGGGAGAGAGAATGAGTTATTATAATTTTAATTATATTGACTTAATTGTCCTCATAATTATCTTTAAATACCAAAACCATCCTATATTTTTATGTTCCTAGCTTTCTAACTTTTTTTCCCGAACCATTTTGTGCTAATTTTTTATATCCATTTTTTGTTACATAATTTTTTTTATATCTTGCGTACTCAATTTATTTGTTACGTATACTCAATTTTTTGAAATATTAGGAGTATACCTTTATTTTTTTGTTTTCAAATATTTTTTTAATTAGTTACGTAAGTTTATTTGCTAATGTTGGTAACAATATGTTTTTGTTATTTTTTATATTATTTTTCTAACCTTTTGTTTTTTATTTCTTTTTTTTTTATGGGTATAGGTTTCTAATATAACATTTTACAATTTTTTGTTGTATTATATATATAAATTATTGAGTTTTCATGTTCAATTGTTTACCTATTGAGTTTTCATGTTCAATTGTTTATGAAGCATAGGTTTTATTTTTGACAATATAAAATATAATTTTAGAATCATCAAACTATATTAAACTTACAAGGATAAAAAAGTAAATTAATTTTATATTCCCTCCCCTCCCCCGCTGAACCAAACATATATGTATTTAAAATCTCTCCCCTCCCCTCACCTCCTCTATTTTGAACCAAACACATAAATAATTAAAATCTCTCCCCTCCTCTTCCCTCCCATCCCCTCCCCTCATCTCATCGATTAAGGTTCATAGAGCTTATCAGCCATAAATAATTAAAATCTCTCCCCTCCTCTTCCCTCCCCTCCCCTCCCCTCCTCTAGTCCCAATTCTAATCAAGCAAAACCTTAATCGATGATGACAGCAGATTAAATATGCACAAATCTACCATTAATATAATAAAAAACATAAATCCCCTAGTTAATCATAAACAAGAGATCGAAAATCAAAAAACTTAAATTACAATTAGAAGAAAACCTAATGATACATTTAAGCAATTCATGAATCATGATCACTAGATTATACATTGATTAAGCAAACTGATGAACCATTCCTAGAGTTTAACAATAGTTTCAACAGAGAAAAAACAGAGACCTTAGGATTTCTTACCGTGAAAGAGAAATGTTGATGTTACGTGGTGCGAGCGATCGGGGAGATGTAATCTGGTAGATGAAATTGAAAACGAAGGTAAGATGATATTGAAATTGAAGTTTCAACCATCGATTTGAGAGAAAAATGAAGAAAATCCTACACTGTGATAAGCGATTTGTTGGAGAAGACGCACACAGTTTTGTTCTTCTCTGAAGAACAACACCACCACCTTAGTATATTGATACCACTTTGCTTTATATATACAACAACGATGTCCAGAAAACGGTTACAGGTCGGAGCGAATGTATCCTTCATCGTGTTCAGTGTTGTTTTGTTTTTAGGTGAATGATCTCTTTATTTTTTATTTTTTATTTTGTTCATCTCTTTCTGTAGACTACTAAAAAGAATGAATGTCAGATAGAGAAGAAACACCTTATTGATTGTTGAATGAAGACAATGATAAAGTATAATTACGTTTTTACCCCTGATTATTTTTCTATTCGCCAATTTTAATTTATTTTTTTTGTTCAAGATTCACCAATTATTATATCACTTGACTTAAGTACATATCCAAAGTACAAGTGTCCTTTTTTCTTTTTTTCTTTTTTAGTTTAGATAATGTTATTAACAAAAAAAAAATTCCTCGGTTTTAAATTACTTATCATTTTAGAGAAAAAAACAAAAAATTAAAAAAGTTTATTTTTTCACCTTATCTTCTTATCATATCCTAATTTTAATTTTTTTTTTGGAATATATTATGTAAAAAAAATAGGAACAAAACAAAAACAATAAAAGGATTATATGAAAAAGTTTAGTAAAAAAAATACAAAAAAAAAATTTATATAAAATTTAGTCAATAAATAAAAAATTATGAAGCAAGGTATAATAGATAAAATATAACCTTAATTAATTAAAACGACAAATAATTTAAAACAATTTTTTTTCTAAAATGACAAGCAATTTTAAACGGAGGGAGTAATATATATTGTGTAAAACAAAAAAAAAAACTAATACTTATATTCATTGAGTTCATGTTGAATTTCCTTTGTAAAAATATTAAGCATGTTTCACTTTTCATAGATACCTATTTTTGTTTTGCTTAATGAACCATTAGACATAAGATTAATTAGAAGACATAAAGATGATAAATTTAAGCAATTTTCATAAGGCAATTGGTTTCATCTATAATCTATAACAATAATAAAGGAAAAGTATTGGTTTGGTGTAGCCTTTTTTTAGAAATCCTATTTTTTTTATTCACACTCTTCTTTAATAACTTCCAAAAATAAACTACTCTCCTTTAACTTCTAAAACCAACTACATTTTCTCCATATTTCTTCAAGAAAATTCATATTCATTCCTGTTTATTTTTTTCTCAATTTTTTTTAACTTAAATATTTGTCAATTATTAATCTATAATTCTATATCATCACTTGAATTTAATATTTCAACATTGAATATAGTGTGTCACTTACATTAATTCATAACTATGTTCTTCTAATTTTGTTTACATATTTCATTTTTATTCATTTTCTCATTGGTTTTTGTTTTTTTTTTTTTTTAATTTCCATAATTTTTATTCGAATATCATGGCTTTATATCCAATATGATAGAAAAAATGAGAGTCAGAGAGGAGGAGAGAAACACAGTCGCCGTATCTAGGGCTAACTTAGGGCGGCATTTTCGGTCACCGCCTTCACCGGAAGCAAGGCAGAAATGGGAGGGTGAGACAGTGGATAACGGAGAATGGACTGAGGTGAGATATCGACGTCGAAAAGAGTCACGAGAGGCAAATAGAGGTCTCGGCATGAACGAACGTACACAGCGACACCATGGAAGATCACTCTCCATGCCTAGTTTTCACTCTTTAAACGTTGTTCAATCGCAGCATACAGCCAACGCGTGTGGTCATAGCCATATGGTGAGGCATCAGTCGCGACACAGCAGGAGATACGATGCGACGTTTCGGCAACCGCGGAATGACAATCGGCGTCCTTCTTTTGAATGTTTTCCTGATACGCGTGTTCTGTTGAGAGCGCAGGAGGAAGGTGGGTTTCGTGTTGCTGATACTCGAGTTTCTGATATGCGTGAAAGTTGGGATATGCAGGACGTAGGTGGACTTCGCCATGACCGACGGCAGTAGGGCATCAATGATTGGCGGCAACAACACAAACCGACTAAAGCTTTGAAATGGAATAGGTTGGAGGAGGCGGAGAGAGTATGGCTTGGCAATAGTCAAGTGCAATTTGATAAAGGAGGTTATGATAAGTTGGGCACGGATCTTAAAAGGTACGTCTCGTTTTACTTTACGAGTTTTCCGTTTCAATTATCTTATTTCCATCTAAGGAAGGGTTTCGAGGTTTGTGGGATGCTCGAGGATGTATACGTTCCTAATAGGAGAAACAAACGCGGGGAACCTTATGGTTTTGTTAAGTTCTCTAATGTGCGGGACGTTGCCAAATTGACGAGTGCCTTGAATAATGTTTGGTTTGGTCATTACCGTGTGCGCGCTAGAGTGGCAAGTTTTGCTCGTAATGATACGATGGCGGGAAGGAGAACGGAGGCGGAATTCCTTGGCAGTACGAAGGAAGATGAAGACTTAGCCGCGCGAGATGGTCATAATCTTTTCCAACGATCGTCACGGCTTAAGGGTGACGTAGATTGTAAGGAGTTGAAGAGGTTGAAGGCTAAGCAGGGAGATGAAGATTGGGTTGGCTCAGATAAGGGAGCCCCTCCAGAAGCCGTAAGGGTGGGTGATATTGTGGTTAGATTGGGGGCGCGTAAGGAAACGTTGGAGAGATTACAAGGACAGGTGACAGAGGGAAGTTTGAACCCCACAAACTCGGCAACACCTGATGTTGCTGTTAAAGAAAAGGAACGTCAAGTTCTCCTGAGGAAGTATAAAGCTAAGCCTGATGATGTGAGTTGGGCTCAAAATGGTTTAGTTGCGACGATCTCTAATGGTGAAGCGGTCCCTGTGGTGCAAAATAGAATTACGGACGCTGGATTCATTGATCTGATGGTAATCCCTATGGGAGCCGATAAGGTTTTTGTCCGACATTTGGGGGGTGAAGACGCGTTGGAAGTTATTCATAGTGCTAAGGAATTCTTCTCTCTCATTTTCTCACATTGGTCGCGGTGGGACTTTAATGATCAGCCTTACAGGCGGGGAGCCTAGGTTCGTTTGTATGGGGTACCTTTGCATGCTTGGAATGTGAATTTTTTCAAGCTTTGCATTCTTGATTGTGGTAGGTTTCTACGTGCGGATAATTGCTCGGCATACAAGGATAGACTCGATTTCACCCGTGTTTTGTTAGCTACGCCAAACCTCGAAATCATCAATTATGTAGTGTTGGTTCTGGTGGATGGAACCCTGGTTGAGGTTAAAGTGGTGGAGGAATGGGGATACGCTCTTGGAGAGGATACATGTCTCTTCGAGGAGGAGAGTGATGAGGAGGAGCCGCAGTTTGACCATGATGAAGGGCACTGGGACAAGGAAGCAGGTAAGGTTGTTGAAACTATGGTCGAGAAAATGGTGGATGGATTGGAGGAAGAAGACGATATGGGATCTCCAGCTCATGTGCATACCACAAACTGTCGCGTTGTAAATGAGGTCAGGTGTGTGGAGGATATTGGTGTGACCCCTACTCAAGTAGGAGAAGTGGTGGAAACCTCGCCTGATCTGGATACGGAGCATTCAGTGGGGAGTGTCGTTCGTGTTTCAGTGCTAGAGGGTTCCCCTTATGTTGCGGGCACTCAGGGCAGCATTTCGATTTGTTCTCCGGCCGTTGGTCTTAGGAGCCCGGATGGAATAATGGGCCAGGAGGGCTTATCTCTCAAGCAGGGGCGCCCTAAACATACAAAATCTTGTCCTCCAGGAGAGCATCGTTCTGTGTTATCAGGGCCTTGGAGTTTAGATTGGTTGCAAGATCTTAATCAAAAGGAAGCTGGAGTGTTATTCTCTGCAAGTAAGAAGCCACACACCGGTTTACGAGCCGCCGCAAGACATAAGAAGGGTGATCAGGAGGATATTAAGAGGAGAAAGGCAGGAGGGGTTTTTCGGCATACACTCTCGAGCCTTAAAAAAGTAGCCAGGCTACCCATTAACGATCGTAATGAGGTTCTAAAAATCTTGAAGAAGACTGAGAGACGCAGCAGGGACAAATCTGGGACAAACCGGCCAAGGGGGGTGAGAAACAAAGCTTCCTCTGGCGCAACGGCCTCGTCAGCCTCAGTCTCAAATGATTGGAAACATTGGGTGGTGATGCAAGGTAGTGAGCAGGTGGCAGCGGAAGATGTAAGGGAGGTAGGGAAAGCTATTGGGGTTACACTCAAAGGCGCTAATAAGAATATGTTTAGTGTTCTAGCACGGACGGGTAAAGTTCAAAAGACAGCGTCTGGACAGGCGCAGGGTGGGGGGTGTGGTCGATGAAGATTGTCTCTTGGAATGTTCGGGGTCTAGGGGGTGGGAAAGAGGCAGGAGGTACGGAAGTTGGCTGGGAATCAGAACCCTTTTTTGCTTTGTATTCAAGAAACTAAACTGCAATTTTGTGACGTGACTATCTGTTCATCTCTTTGGGGTAATTCACCACACGCGTTTTCTTTTCGGCCGTCTGTAGGCGCGTCGGGGGGCCTGTTAACCCTTTGGGATTCCTTTGAGGTGGAGGTGTGGGCGTCCGAGAGTCACGAGTATGTCTTATGGTGCCATGGTCGTTTCATTAAGTCTGATGAGGAGTTTTCTGTGGCAAATGTGTATGCGCCCTGTGACCCAGGGCGAAGCAAGAGCTTTGGGACTCTCTTTCTACTAGGATTCAGGCGTTGGGGAGGTCTAGGGTGTGTGTTTGCGGGGATTTTAATGCTGTTAGGAGCATAGAAGAACGTCGGTCTGTAAGTGGTAGGACACGATCTCAGGACCATATCGCGTTTAATCGTTTTATTGATGATAATAACCTGATTGATCTTCCACTGTGTGGTCGTAAGTACACGTGGTTCAAAGGGGATGGTCTTTCGATGAGTCGCTTGGACAGGTTCTTGCTTTCTGGGGAGTGGTGCTTGACTTGGCCAAATTGTACGCAGGTAGCCCGGATGAGAGGGTTATCTGATCATTGTCCCCTGGTCCTGTCCGTGAATGAGGAGGAGTGGGGACCCCGTCCCGCGTGGATGCTTAAATGTTGGAAGGATGTCCCTGGTTACAAGCTTTTTGTGAGAGAAAATGGAACTTTTTTCAGGTCGATGGCTGGGGTTGCTTTGTGCTTAAAGAGAAATTTAAGATTATCAAGACGGCTCTGAAGGACTAGCATAAGACTCACACTCAGAATTTACCTAGTCGGATTGAGTCTTTGCTAGAACGGCTTGCGACCCTTGATGAGAAGGGGGGGAGAGGAGGATCTTACTGATTTGGAACTAGCTGAGCTACATGGGGTCACGTCGGATATTCACACTCTTTCTCGATTGAATGCAAGCATTTGTTGGCAGCAGTCTCGCTCCAGGTGGCTTCAAGAAGGGGACGCCAACACTAAGTATTTTCATTATGTCCTCGCGAGCCGGCGGCGGGGCAACGCTATCTCGTCCTTGCAAGTGGGTAGTACTACAGTGGAGGGAGTGGCTCCTATCAGGAATGCGGTTGTCTCTCACTTCGCGTCTCATTTCAAGGTTGTTAACGTTGACAGGCCGGGGGTTGAATCTCTTAGTTTTAAACGGTTGCACCCGCAGAGGTTAGCAGTCTGATTATGCCTTTCTCGACGGTTGAGGTGAAGGCAGCGGTGTGGGATTGCGATAGTTACAAAACTCCGTGTCCCGACGGTATTAACTTTGGATTCATAAAAGACTTCTGGACCGATATGTAGGGAGATGTCATGCGCTTTATTACGGAGATTCATAGGAGCGGCAGATTGACTAAGGGTTTAAATGCTACCTTTATTGCGTTGATCCCCAAAGTTGAAAGCCCTCAACGGTTGAATGACTTTCGACCAATATCGCTGGTTGGAAGCCTTTATAAAATTCTGGCAAAGGTCTTAGCGAACCGGTTGCGCCTGGTGATGGACAGTGTGATTTCGGAATCTCAAACGGCGTTCGTCCGGGATAGACAAATCCTTGATGGAATTCTTATTGCGAATGAGGTGGTGGATGAGGCGCACCGGGCCAAGAAGGAGTTGATGCTTTTTAAAGTTGATTTTGAGAAGGCCTACAACTCCGTGGACTGGGGTTACATGGATGCAGTTATGGGGAGAATGGGTTTCCCAACTCTTTGGAGAAAGTTGATTAAAGAATGTATATGTACGGCCACAACGTCTGTCTTAGTTAATGGAAGCCCAACTGATGAATTTCCTCTTGAGAGAGGTCTGCGGCAAGGGGACCCCCTATCCCCGTTTCTCTTTTTGTTGGCAGCTGAGGGCTTACATGTGCTGATGGAGGCCATGGAGGAGCAAAGCTTGTTTGCGCGGTATAGTGTAGGCGAGACAGCCCCGCTTTCGGTGTCTCACCTGAGTTCGCTGATGATACGTTGTTGTTAGGAACTAAAAGTTGGGCGAATGTTCGAGCGCTGCGGGCGGTGCTTGTGCTTTTTGAGACTATGTCGGGTTTGAAGGTTAACTTTAACAAAAGTATGCTGGTTGGGGTTAATATTCCTGATTCCTGGTTAGGTGAGGTGGCATCAGCTCTGTGCTGTAGAGTGGGAAAGATCCCTTTCCTTTATCTAGGCCTTCCCATTGGGGATGATCCTAGGCATTTGATTTTTTGGGATGGAAGAGTCGTTTTCTCTCTTTTGGTGGTCCTGGTTTTGCTGAAGTCTGTGCTGACCTCTTTGCCTGTCTATGCTCTTTCCTTCTTCAAAGCTCCCTCAGGTACCATCTCTTCTATTGAATCTATTTTAATTAAATTTTTTTGGGGGGGTTGTAAGGATCATAGGAAAATCCCTTGGGTTAATTGGAAAAATATTTGTTTACGAAAGGAGTATGGGGGTTGGGGGTTAGGCAGTTGAGGGAGTTTAACTTGGCTCTGTTAGGAAAATGGTGTTGGAGGATGTTAGTGGACCGGGAGGGATTGTGGTTCAGGGTGTTGGTAGCCCGTTATGGGATGGAGAGAGGTAGATTGTGTGAAGGAGGGACGAGAGGGTCTGCGTGGTGGAGGGAGGTCGTGAGTATTCGGGATGGTGGAGGGGATATTGAGGGAGGATGGTTTGGTAAGCATATATTGAAAAAAGTGGGGGATGGTGTTGCGGTGATTTTCGGACGCCAAGCTATTGGTTAGCTTTGGTTCTCAAAAATTATGGTTCACCACCGAACTTTAATTTATCCAAGGGAAGGGGAAAAGATTGAATAAACCCATAATTAATTTTTCAGAGATTTAAGGTTCGGGGGTTAGTTATACAAAGGGAAGGTATTAGCATCCTATGTATCCGTAGTACTCTACGGGAACCTCTTGAAGTATGTATTTTTGTGCTAAAATGTTTTGCTTGTAAAATTTGCTTATAAATGATTGGGTAACGATGAGAGAATTTTTTTTATTAATTTTTGGGATATTCAAAAGAAAAGAAGAAAAAAAGTTTTATTAATTTTGAATTGGGAAGACACAAGGTCTTTTGCACTACGTACCCGCGAGGGATCAAAATCTCGTAGTTCGGGGTAAAATTTGTAAAGTGATTTGTTTGATTGATTTTAGGAGAAAAGACGAGTCGTCATCTTAAGTTTAAACTCCTTTTAAATCCGCCACGAACATACTGAAAAGTTTATATCTTTTCCTGCCATATGTCGTGGGAAAATGAATTTCAACTAGAGATGACTCACGTCTAAACTCTCTTGAGAAAAAGTTTGAATTTGAAAAGCCAAGCGGCAAAAGATTTGGATTGTTTTTGTATTTTTTAGTCTTTGTGAAAATATTTAAATATGCTTAAGTGTGTTAGACCGTTTATTGAAAAAAGCTTGAAAAAAGGCTTCTCGACGAAAGTCGAGGTTTATTATAAAAGATTTCTTTTTTGAAAATATTTGAAGGTTTTAGTTTTTTTACTTTTAAGACAAAAAACAAAAATATATTTTTTAGAACGTCGGCTATTCGAACCGCAAGCTATCCGGCAAGAAATCCGAAGTCACCGGAGAGTGAAAAGTCATCCGCCAGACCACTCCTTTTTTCATTCTTTTTATATTTAACAATGATTTTTATTTCAAGGTTGTCGCGGTGATTTTTGGATATCGAGTTATTAATTAACTTCGAATCACAATTTAATATTCCACCACCGATCTTTAATTTATCCGAGGAAAAGGGAAAAAGTTCGAAAAAAACCCTATTTTTTTAGAGAACAAGGTTCGGGGGTTGGTTATACGAAGGGAAGGTATTAGCACCCTAAGTATCTATAGTACTCTATAGGAACCTCTTGTTTTTATTCTATCTATGCGCTTTATTTTAATTGCTTGTAAAAAATGTATAAGTGGGAAATTAAAGTGATGATAAAAAAATGCTTAAAGCGATGAAAAAGAAGAAAAATGTTTTTGTTGATTTTATTTGATTGGAGAGACAAGTCTCATGCCTACGTACCCGAGGGATCAAACCACCGTAGTTCGGGGTAAAAAGCCGAGTAAATTTGTTTGTTTGTTTTTAAGGTTTTGAAAATGGTTTTAAAAAAACCAAAAGCCAAAAGTGGCAAAATGTGAGTTTGATTGATGTTAATTTGTGAAGAAAGTCTATATGGTTAAATTGATTGAAGTTTGGTTAAGAAATAAGACGCGCACACTTGGTTTAAAATCCAAGGTTTGTTGAGAAAATGTTTTGAGTGATAAAAGACACTTGGTTTAAAATCCAAGGCTTATGCATGATAAAAAAATGTATGAATGAAGAAAATGCACTTGGTTTAAAATCCAAGGTTTTTGGCGAGAGAAAGGAACACTTGGGTTAAAGTCCAAGGTTTTAGCGATAAAGAAGCCATTGGTTTGAAGTCCAAGGCACTTGGTTTAAAATCCAAGTTTAGCGATGAAAAAGAACTCTTGGGTTAAAATCCAAGGTTTTCGCGATAAAAGGAAACATTTGGTTTAAAGTCCAAAGTTTTGAAAAGTGTATGATGACAAAAAAAATTTGATGCTTGATGATGTTGAAAAGAAATTGTGTTGACTTTTTTGAAAGAGGTTTTGACCTCATTTTTGAGAATAAAGTGATTAATTATTTTTGAAATGGAATGTTGGGTTCCAAATAAAAAAGGGTAGCACTAAAAGAATAATAACGTCGCAATAAGCAAATTAAGCGCGAAGACAATCCGTAATGATATTTTGATCAAAACGGTGTCTTTTCCATCGGAATTTTAAGTTACGCGCATTGACGGAATGCGATAAAAAATAAATATGCATGAGATGCAATTTTTTCATTTATGAGTACATTGGTCCCTAATTACACTCTAAAATCTTTGCAAGAAAATAGACATGAAATGATGCAAGAGAGGGGGTATGCTATGCACTTTTATTTAGAGTTTACATTTGGCCTATTTACATCCTAAATTCAAGAGCAAAAATAAACGGCAATTAATAAGCGATAAATACTCAATATTACGATAATAAAATAAAGGTAAAAAAAAAATGATGAATAAATCGATGTAATGAAATAAATATGATATGCAATGGATAAATAGCATAAATAAATAAATACGACACTAAGACAATGAAAATAAACCTCGACATCATGCTTTACGAGGCTAAAAAAAGCTAAAATAGCTTATGCCAAAAGCACTTATCTCATAAGCTTAAAAAATAAAATTAGCTAAAAATAAATAAAGACATAAAGTAATATTAACAACTTTTAAATATCAAATAAATAGGAAAATAAAATAAGCCTTAACATCATGCTTGATTGGCTAAAATAAAAGCTAAAATAGCTTATGCCAAAAGCACTTATCTCATAAGCTAAAAAAATAAAATTAAATAAAAACAGGGGGGTGTGAACATTAAAACGAAATAAAAGGGGGGTGCGAAAAGCACTTATGCAGTCCAAGCCCAGACTGGTGGGTGCAACCCAAGGGGGCATGTGAAGAAAATAAGTCAAACAGAATCAGAGCCGTCTGATTGATCAGACAGCTCTGATTTAATCACAGGATAGGTGGATCAGGAGCGTTGGATCAGATCTAAGAGGTTTTGGGTGCGCTGGTGCACCATAAGACCATGCACCAGCCCGCACTTGATTGGGTCAGGGTATAAATACCCAAAACCCTAAAAAAAAAAATCATTTTCTCACATCTTCTCTCCCTCACCGCCGCCGTGCTTGCTTCTTCTTCGCTCATCTCTCTCTGTTTTTTTTTCACAAACTCCATTTTTCCTCAAAAAAGCTCGAAATCAAAACAAAGTAAAAACAAATCCTAAACCCACATCTAAAATCAAAACCCATAGATTAAACGGAATGGAAAGGGGAAAAGACGAATTTCAACCTTGATGTTTTCGATTTGGTTCCGAATCTCTTCTTCTTCTCTGCTCTCGACTTCGCTTTTTTCTTCTTCGGTTTCGATTTTGTTTCTGGGTTTTGGATGGTTTGATTCGTGGGTTTTGATGTTTGGATTTTCGAATTGAGGGTTTTTTATTTTAGATTTGAGCGATGATGAACAGCTCTGATGACAATTTTGTTTTGATTTTTTTGATTTGGTTTTGATTTTCGTTTTCGGTTTGATGTTTGATGGTTTAGTTCTGATTTGGTTATGAATGGTTGATGAATGATTTGCTTCTGGTTTTTCTGTTTCTGGGGTTTGACGAAGATGTTGTGATTTTGGGTTCTGAGATTGAGAAAGCAGATGAAGATTTATTGGTTTTTCTGTTCTCTATTTTTTTTTTTATTTCTGTTTTCTTTGATTTTTTGTGATTTTGATCTAAAGAAGATGAAGCTGCGGCTGTGTAATCTCCCTCTGTTTTGATTTTTTGCTTCTGATATATACCCACAGTTAGGGTTTGAATTGTTCACTGGATTCTGCAAGAGACTGGACAAATTCAAAATTTGGAGGACAAAAATCTGGATTTTGGGACAAAGAACACTGACTTTCTGCAGAAAGTTGTTCCTGCTACATTGATTTTTTAATTTTAAAATAAAATAAAATAAGAAAACACCTAAATAAATAAATAAAAATAATAAAAAATAATAAAACAAAATTAAAAAATTAAAAAAGGGGAGTGCTGCTTCTTTTCGTTTTGTTTATTTTTTTGTTTTTTATAATAATAATAATAATAATAATACTAATAATAAGATAAATACAAAAGAATAAAAATGAGGTATTTTAAAATACCTCTCTGCCGAAATTTTTCTCGAATCTCCTAACAAATGAATCAATTTTTCAAAAATTCATATATCGAAATTTCTCGAAAAATGTAGCGATTATTCCGGACAAAAAATATGACTCGATGAAAAATGCAAAAAATAATATGGTCAAAAAATGGGGTATGACAGATGCCCCTATTTAAGTTTCTTCCGCCGGAGATTAAAAGGAATAAAAAAGTTTTTTCTTGATATATGCTCTTGTTTTGGCTCGACGGTGGAAGAGACTTAAATACAGAGTACGTCATTTTTTGACCGGATTAAACTATAAAACGCTATGACATGATGTTATGAGTATTATGCCTATGAGTGTTATGCTTATGAGTGTTATGCTTATGAGTGTTTGAATGTAATGAAGATTATTTGACATGGGTAATGAAGACAGAAAGCGATAAAGTCCTGTATGCGGACAGAAAGCAGTAAAGTCATGTGTACGTACAGAAGTAAAGACAGAAAGCAATAAAGTCCTGTGTGCGGACAGAAATAAATACAGAAAGCAATAAAGTCCTGTGTGCGGACATAAGCAGATAAAGTCCTGTGTGCGGACAAAAGTAAAGACAGAAAGCAATAAAGTCCTGTGTGCGGACATAAGCAGATAAAGTCCTGTGTGCGGACATAAAAAAAGACAGAAAGCAATAAAGTCCTGTGTACGGACAGAAGTAAAGACAGTGTCCACCAACATATTGCAAAACCTGCTACTTGGAATATGAATGACGGAGACATCTCTGGACCATACTCACTGGGGATGACTCTTTTTTTGTGATTTATGATTGATGGAGACATCTCTGGACCAGATACACTGGGGATGACTCTCTTTTTTGTGATGTATGAATGATAGAGACATCTCTGGACCAGATACACTGGGGATGACTCTTTTTGTGAAATATGTGTGATGGAGACATCTCTGGACCAGATACACTAGGGATGACTCTTTTTTTGATATATTGAAACAAGACATATGATGATCAATGTAGTATGTATGAATGATTTTGTGTGCATGTTGCATGTGAATATGAATGTATTTATGGATATGTGAATGATTGTGTGTATGTATGAATGTGTGAATGATTGTATGTATGTATGTATGAATGTGTGAATGATTGTATGTATGTATAAATGTGTGAATGATTGTATGTATGTATGAATGTGTGAACGATTGTATGTATGTATGAATGTATATTATGAAGCTTGTATTTGTATGATTGAATGATATTTGTACATGACTGGATGAGACCAAAGTTTGAGCAGGTAAGATGAGCATTGGGCCGACGTATCCGTACAACCACTCAATAGTTCTCCACTGGGGACAGCACCCTTATAGGTGAAATAAATCAGATCCTCAGGCTAAAACCCGGTATGGTATGTCAATCCATGGTAAGAATGATTGGTTCCTGGGGTAAAGCCCGTCAGTTAGAGGTCTGGCAGAAGTCGCCATTTGTACACTGAACCATAATACTTATTATCGGTCAGACTTTACTTTTTGTATTTGATTTTTCTTTTGAGTCCCTAACTTTTGCCTGGATCGCCCTTTCGGGTTTTCAATCCACCGGGATTATATTTCTTTTTGGGTTAAATGGTGTTTACCCCCCTGCAAAGTAGGCGAGTTCTGGATTACCCCCCTGGAAAAAATTTCGTTTAGATTCCCCCCCTACAAACTATGGTTTCCTGGATTCCCCCCTCAAATTCACACCGTGGCAGCTGACTGTCACAAAATCTCCACGTGGCAGACTGAATCTCCACGTGGGGCTGCCACGTATGAAATTTTCAATTAAAAAAAATAAAAAAAAAATTTAAATGCCACGGCTTAATTTTTATTTTTAACACAAATTTTTATTTTTATTTTGTAGTTATCACCTAGGGTTTCCAGGGGGGTAAGGCAGAAACGGAGAAGACGAAAGACGAACTCGATCCTCTTTTCCAGAAATAATTTCCATTCAAACGCATAAATAATTTCCAGAAATCGTTCCTCTTTTCCATTCAAACTCAGAAATCGTTTCCAGAAATTGTTCCTCTTCTCGAATCAAACCCAGGGTTTCCAGAAATTGTTCCTCAGCAATGGCGAATACGGAGAAGACAAAGACGAAATCGAAGATGAAATCAAAGACGAAATCAAAGACGAAATCAAAGGTGAAGACGAAACCTGTGGTGAAGAAGGAAACGACGACGAAGAAGAATGAAGAACCGGTTGGTGAGGAAAGGTAAGTTTCTATTTTTGAAAAATGTAAAAGTTTTATGCTTTAATCTGCAATTTGTAGTACTTTAGCACTTTAGCACATGATTGATTCTTCATTTAAGCTGTGGTAGGGACAGATTGTTTGTCACATGGATGAATTTTTCAATGTTTGTTGTTTACTGTTGTGTGTAGTTTGGATTGTGTGTAGCTTACCTATGTTTGTATGGGTGGGGATCTAGAGGGGATAGTGACATGTGTGTGATGCTAAAAAAATTTTTTTTTTTTTTTTTATTTTAAGCTTTTCCAATATATTCTCTGTTGTTTTCAACCATGGGGGTGAATTTTGTAAGGAAAACAACAAAATTTTTTACAGAGGTGGGAAACAAACTGTGGTGGATGGGGAAGATATGGATAATTTTACTAAGTCTCGTGTCAATAGCTTAATAATGGGTTGGGGTTATGAACAAGACAGTTTTAAAGTGTGCAGTAGATATTTTAATGAGGATGAGGTGTTTTGGCAAGTGAATCGTGATGATGATTTCTATGAGGTTGCTTGTGGTATCCTTTGTGGTCCAGGTGATGGCCAACTGTATGTTGAGCATAAGGATGATGAGGGTGATGGGAGTGGATTTATTGAATATGATAGTGATGAGGTTGAGGGACTTGATGATAGTGAGGATGAAAGAGCTGCAGGACTTGATGATGGGTTTGTAAAAAATCCACATGATGAGAAAAATGAGAAAACCTTTGAAGAAAACATGAAAATGGTTGTTATTTCTATTGGATGTGGTGATACTAAATTTGAAAATGATGAATATGAGAGTGAAGAGTTAGGTAGTTCAGACCCAGATGCAAGTGATGATGAGAGTAGTCGTAAAGTGGAGAGATATAAAAAGGGTGATATTCACAAGGGGTATAAATGGAAAACTGGTTTGGAATTTAGTTCTCTTAAAGACTTTAGGGAGGCTATACGTGACTGGTCATCATTAAAAGGGCTACCAATTGATTGGGTGAAAAATGAGGGTGATAGGGTAAGAGTTGAGTGTGCAAGAAAATGTGGTTTTTGTATGTTGTGCTCTAGAGTGGGGCGGGACCACACTTTTTCTATAAAGACAGAAGAGCAATATCTCACCCACTCATGTATTAGGACTCTATACAATAAAACAGCCAACTCAAAGTGGGTGTCAAAGGAGGTTGTGAAGTTAATGCAAACATTTCCAAAAGTGAGGCTGAGGGATATAGCACAACACATGAGGACCCATTTTGCATTAGGAATTAGTAAGAATACAGCATGGAAAGCAAAACAATATGCTACTGAGATAATTGAAGGAGATTCTGATAGACAATAAAGTCTTTTAAGGAGATATGCTGATGAACTCATAAGGGTGTGCAAGGAAAATACTGTTGTGATTGATCTTGCAGAGAGACCTGTTCCCACACTTCCCCCTAGATTTGGGTCATTTTATTTCTGCTTGAATGGGAGCAAAAAAGGGTTTATCAATGGGTGTAGACCCTTTATTGGTGTGGATGGTTGTCATTTGAAGACTAGATATGGAGGGCAGATGTTGATAGCTGTTGGTAGAGACCCAAATGATCAATACTTTCCATTGGCTTTTGGGGTGGTGGAAACTGAAACTAAGGAGAGCTGGAGGTGGTTTATTCAACTCTTGATGGAGGATATTGGACAAGACAATAGATTCGTCTTTATTTCAGATCAACAAAAGGTTAGTTGGTTAGTTAATATATTTATTGTTATTACATTATTTGAACATTCTTAAAACAATTTCATATTTGTCATGGTTTGTTTATTGTGTAGGGTTTGGTTGCTGTATTTGAAGAGATGTTTGAGAGAGTTGAGCATAGACTTTGCCTCAAACATCTCTATGCAAATTTCAAGAAAAAGTTTGGTGGTGGCACACTGATAAGGGATCTGATGATGGGAGCTGCAAAAGCTACATATTATCAAGCATGGGAAGCAAAAATGAGTGAGCTTAAAGCATTTGATAAGAAGGCTTGGGAATGGCTTAAGGATGTTCCAACAAAAATGTGGTGTAAGCATGCCTTTAGTTATTATCCTAAATGTGATGTGTTGATGAACAACTTGTCTGAATCATTTAATGCCACCATTTTAGTTGCTAGAGACAAACCCATTTTAACCCTTTGTGAATGGATTAGAACTTCTGCTTCTGTTAGTAAGTTAGCTAATTGGCCACATAGGATCTTGCCAATGCCTCAAAGGAGGTTAGAAAAAGAGGTTAGTATGACTGGGTATTGGCAACCTACTTGGGTTATTGATGAAGAATTTCAGGTTGCACATCAATTTAATATTGATGAAGAGTTTCTGCAGAAAGTTGTTCCTGCTACTTTGATTTTTTAATTTTAAAATAACATAAAAAAGAAAAGAAATAAAATAAGAAAACACCTAAATAAATAAATAAATAAAAATAATAAAAAATAATAAAACAAAATTAAAAAATTAAAAAAGGGAAGTGAAAGATGCAGCACGTGCTGCTTCTTTTCGTTTTGTTTATTTTTTTGTTTTTTATAATAATAATAATAATAATACTAATAATAAGATAAATACAAAAGAATAAAAATGAGGTATTTTAAAATACCTCTCTGCCGAAATTTTTCTCGAATCTCCTAACAAACGAATCAATTTTTCAAAAATTCATATATCGAAATTTCTCGAAAAATGTAGCGATTATTCCGGACAAAAAATATGACTTGATGAAAAATGCAAAAAATAATATGGTCAAAAAATGGGGTATGACAAAGGTCAAAAATAGCGTACAAGCAAAAGCGCAAAAAAATACAACGGAACATGGGGTTAACGAAAAAATTTCCTTTTCCCTTTGGACTTGAACAAAATAAAACACGCAATAATATTTTTTGCATTTTTGATATTTAAGCAATAATAAACAAAATAAATAACATTGCATATTTTTTTGCGTTTTGATATTTAAACATAACATACAACATGTAAATAATGTACAAAATAAATAAATTAAATGACATTCAAATATAATAAAACACATAAATAAAACAATAAAAATAAAATAAATAAATAAAAAAATAGAGCAGGGGGTGTAAACAGCAAGATATGGGAGGTGTGGATAGCAAAACCTGATGTAAGCCCAGTCCAACAGGGGGGGTGCAGCCCATGGGCGTGTGAAGAAGATGGTAGATTGAATCAGGGACTTCTGATTAAATCAGACAGCCCTGATTTGATCTCAGCCAGATGAGATCTGGGAGGCTTGATTAGATCAAGATGGTTCTGGGTGCGCTGGTGTACCATAATGCCATGCACCAGCGCACACCAGATTGGGTCAGGGTATAAATACCCAAAACCCTAAAATTTTCTCATTTTTTTCATTCCTATCTCTCTCTCTTCTTCGGCCGCTCCCTCTCTCCTCTCTTCTCTCATCTCTCTCTGCTAGGGTTCTTCATCGTGAAGAACCAGGGATGAATCTTCATCCCTTCCGGCGAGACGCCGCCATGCCGGAGCGATTCCGGCAGCGGCTCCGCCGGCCAAAAGCCCAAAAAAATTTCAAAATCAAATTTTTTTTTAAAACCAAAACTTTCTATTCTTTATTTTAAACCTAGATCTAAACCCAAAAACCTCTAAATCCTAACCAAAATCCCTAGATCGGAAAAAAGAAAATGGAAAAAAAACAACCTTTGGTGCTTTTCGGCTATGACTCTTCTTCTTTATCTTGTTTCTTTTGTTTTGATTCTGTTTGTTGTGGCGGTTTATTGATGATTTTTGATTGGTGAAGGTTGAAAATGATGGTTGTGATGGTTATGGGGTGGAGGTGATTCTATGGTTCTCGGCCCTTTATTTCCCAGTTCTGTTCTTCTTCTTATTCTTTTTCTTTGTGTATTTTTCGATTTGGAAAAAAAAGAAAGAAAGTTCGTTTGTATTTTGATTCTGGATTGATTTTCTGTTGATTTGAAAATTAGGGTTTTGGATCTGTTGTTTGTTGTTTCTGCCGTTGGAAGAGAAATTTTAGGGTTTGCGATGATGTTTGGTATTTGGCCGTGGTCCCCAAAATCCTCCCTGTTCATTCTACTTCTGTTCATTATATACCCAAAACTAAGGTTTCTAAGATCCAAAGGATTTGTGTGATTTCTGGACAAAACATTGTTTGAGGGAACAAAAAATCTGAATTTGGACAAAAAAGTACACTGCCTATCTGTTTTTCTGCAAAAAAGCATGTCCCTTTGCGTGTTTGGAGGAGAAGTTGACTTTGGACCTTTTTTCTGATTTTTTTTAATTAATTAAAAAAATAGAAAAAATAAATAAATAAACAAATAAATAAACTGAATAATATAATAAAATAAAAATAATAAAAATCGAAAAAAAAAACAAAATAATAGTAATAATAATAATAATATAAATAATAAATGAACACAAAATGAGGTATTTTAAAATACCTCTCTGCCGAAATTTCGTTTGAAAAAGCGAAACAGATTCCGGACAAAAATGCATGCATATGGACATGAAGTGGGATCTTAGGTCAAAAATTGGGGTATGACAGATGCCCCTATTTAAGTTTCTTCATCCGGAGATGAGAAGATGAAATCTTCATCTTGATTGGAGGAAGAGGCTTAAATACAAAATACACAATTTTGGACCTAAGATGTCGAGAATGCTTATGATGCAGATGAAAATGCAGATACAAGACTTTGAATCTTGTGAGAAAGTGGAATCACAAGGGACAGACTTTTATTACCGGGGAACAGGGACGTTCACAGGTGAGCGAACCAAAAGTGACCCGACTGAGGAAAAAACAATGATAGGAAAAAGATTCAACTCTGTTGGTGAAGCGATGTAGATTTACTGGGGATTAGTTGCCTACTATCATATGGATAGTTTAACAAAGGTAAATGGAAAAAGGATGAGACATTGTCTACTATCGCATGGATAGCTTAAAAAAGACGAGTGGCGAATGATGAGACACTGTCTACTATCGCATGGATAGCTTAAAAAAGACGAGTGACGAGTGACGAATGATGAGACACTGTCTACTATCGCATGGATAACTTAAAAAAGATGAGTGACGAATGATGAGACACTGTCTACTATCGCATTGATAGCTTAAAAAAAGACGAGTGACGAATGATGAGACACTGTCTACTATCGCATGGATAGCTTAAAAAAGACGAGTGACGAATGATGACACACTGTCTACTATCGCATGGATAGCTTAAAAAAGACGAGTGACAAACATTGCTAACTAACATATGGATAGTCTAGCAGAAATAAATGACAAAAATTGTCTACCAACATATGGATGGTTTTGATATGTATATTCCCCACTACCATATGGATAGCTTATAAAAGGTAATAACAAAAAAGAGACACCGTCTACCAACATATGGATGGCTTATAAAAGACGAGTGACAAACATTGCTAACTAACATATGGATAGTCTAGCAGAAATAAATGACAAAAATTGTCTACCAACATATGGATGGTTTTGATATGTATATTACCTACTAACATATGGATAGCTTATAAAAGGTAATAACAAAAAGAGACACCGTCTACCAACATATGGATGGCTTATAAAAGACGAGTGACAAACATTGCTAACTAACATATGGATAGTCTAGCAGAAATAAATGACAAAAATTGTCTACCAACATATGGATGGTTTTGATATGTATATTACCTACTACCATATGGATAGCTTATAAAAGGTAATAACAAAAAGAGACACCGTCTACCAACATATGGATGGCTTATAAAAGACGAGTGACAAACATTGCTAACTAACATATGGATAGTCTAGCAGAAATAAATGATAAAAATTGTCTACCAACATATGGATTTTTTTGATATGTATATTACCTACTACCATATGGATAGCTTATAAAAGGTAAGAACAAAAAGAGACACCATCTACCAACATATGGATGGCTTATAAAAGACGAGTGACAAACATTGCTAACTAACATATGGATAGTTTAGCAGAAACAAAAATGACAAAAATTGTCTACCAACATATGGATGGGTTTGACATGTATATTACCTACTACCATATGGATAGCTTATAAAAGGTAATAACAATAAGAGAGGGACTTCCACGAAGGGAATATATAACTCTGCCAGGAACTCCAAAGGAGATATAGGAAGGTTAGATTGAAAAATACAGATTTCTCATAACGAGAAGCCATCTGAAAAGTTCCTGATTAACATCTCTTGACCAGATATACTGGGGATGACATTACACGGGGAAGTTGAGAATATATGTGTTGGTACGCAAGCTACTCAAAATGAAGAGATTGTCGCTTACTGATTGAAATTAGAAGTCGATCCAGGAAAGAACTGAAGAGAAATAGTCAAAAAAGACTCTATACCCAATGAGAAATGAGCTCGACTGGGGATCTTCCTATCCGCGTATTCGGAAAGGGATACAACTGAAGCAACTTGGAATATGTTTGATGGAGACATCTCTAGATCAGACTCACTGGGGATGACTCTTTTTGTGATGTATGATTGATGGAGACATCTCTATACATCGTGGATGACTCTTTTTTTTTTGAGGTATTGAAGTTAGACACATGATTGTCAATGCAGTGATGTATGAATGATTTCTGTATGCATATTGCAGGTGAATATGAATGTATGTATGGATATGTGAATGATTGTATGTATGTATGAATGTGTGAATGGTTGTATGTATATGTGTATGTATGTATGTATATCATGAAGCTTGTATTTGTATGATTGAATGATATTTGTACCTGACTGGATGAGATAAAAGCTTGATCATGTAAGATGAGTATTGGGGCGACGTATCCGTACAACCACTCAATAGTTCTCCACTGGGGTCATCACCCTTATAGGTGAAATAAATCAGATCCTCGGGGTAAAACCCGGTATAGCATGTCACTCCAGGGTGAGAATGATTGCTTCTTGGGGTAAAGTCCGTTGGTCAGAGGTTTGGCAGAAGTCGCCATTTGTGAACCGAATATTTTCTCATGGTCTTGTTTCGACAGCCATGCTTTTGCTTGCCTTTTTTTTTGTACCTTTTTGAAATCCCTAATTTTTGCCTGGATGCCCCTTTCGGGTTTTTCAATCTACCGGGAATATATATCTCCATTTTTATGTGCCCCTAATTTTTGCCTGGACTGCCCTATAAGGTTTTTAGCCCACCGGGACGCTCATTTTTTGCCTAAGCCGCCCTTTCGGGTTTTCAACTTAGCGAGCTGTTCTCTTCTTCTTCTTTTTTTTATATAGAAAGAATCAAGATTGATATGCTGATAAGCAAACTTTTCAAAGAGATGCAATTTGTTATTGGTATGCAAACTTCTCAAAGAGATGTCATTTGCTGTTGAATGCAAACCTCTCAAAGAGATGTCATTTGCTCTTGAATAAGCTTCCCAAAACGGGTCTGAGCTTCTTCTTTCACTGGGGAAAGGAAAAAACATACAAGCCTCTTAAAGATAACCACTTGCTGGAGATAAAATTGATAATTTTTGCTGGAAAGATTTGAAGACGGACCAATATTGGTGATTCCGCCGGGGAGGAAAAATTATGTTGTGGAGTGTCGAGTTTGCAAAATAAATGCAATCTCCTGAACCACCTTCCAAACAGTAACTGCTGGGGATCAAAATTCAATCCAGGAACAATCTGGAGAGAAACGGTCAATCAAGACTTTGGTGAGGGAATATCTCAACTAAAGGGTTGTTCTATCCAAGTATGAACTGGAGTAGAACGCTGAATAAAATGCTTCCATAAGGAACAAGCTTAATGGAGATTAAAAAAATAGTGTGATTTTCTGCTTAAAGGGTAAACTCTAATTGAGAGAAGTACATAAACCTTATGAAGAGAAGGGACAAATATCAAAATGCAAAAATGAGCAACGAATATAAATTCGGCTATGCGTGATGAATGCATGAATGTTATATTGTATATGCTGACAAAACAGGAAAAACAGATAGACAGAGAAAATGGAGATGACCAAACAACACCAATACAACCGGATACTCAGCCAATCAAGATGGAAACATCACTGGAGAGAGAACAAAACCACTGATAGGGTAGTCCTTTCTTCAATGCTCAAATCTCATTGGGGAGGAAAAATACTTCTTCGGGAGGAAACTCCAAAATTCAATCCTCTAATATCACAATCCGTTGAAAGGGAATTAATGTGAATTCCACTTTGATGTTTAACTGGGGAACATTCAAGTTCAGTTTTTAGTTGGGGGCGCTGAATCACATACCCAACATATTATAACAATACTCCAAAAGATCAACTTTGTCGGAAGATGATTCTCGGCTTAAGGAGGAAGAAATTATTTTGACAGATCTGGATTGCCCCTGGAAGCCATTTTGGGTGCCCCAAGTTTACTGTGTTGATCAAGGTAACCTTCGATTCACAACCTGCCCCAGATCGTATGGCTTCTGAGATAAACAGTTTGATCAACGGATTCACAGAGAGATTTTTCGAATCTCGAGGTGACTGTCCCAGATTGGCGATACTTGACATATCTTTTCTCAACAAATCTTCTAGGCAACAAGCCCCTAGCTGATAGTCAATTGTAAGTTTTCTTGATGTCAAGCAAATGTTTTACGAGCAGAAAAGTTTTTATTCTGAAAATGAGAATTCTAATTCAATAGTTATGTGAATCTTGAAGTTTTTTTATTTTTATTTTTTAAAAGGATGTCGCAAAACCTTATGACTGAATCACTGGTTAGGATATGACATTTATTTTTTTGAAAGACAAATATAGTAAAGCATATGATACCATCATAAATTTTGGGCAAAAATTATGGGAGTCAGGAACGCTTTAAAGTATGCTATCAAAATAAACCCTGCCTCAATTAGGACTTTTGAGGGTTGTAACGTGGCCTGGTTCACGGTTTTCAGAAAAAAGATTTTAAGGCTCAAAGATTATTTGTGCCCACCCATTCTTCGTGGTGTTCTCCAATCCTATGTTCGGTTTATTCAACCTAAGTTTTCATTTCTCAAAAAGGGATTTTGGTGATTAAGGAGCCAGCGAGGTTTTTGGAGTAGTACACTCACCTCTTTGTGGTTGTAGTCACACAAGTTTGTCCTTTTTTTGTATTGAGGACCTTGGCTTTGGTAATCCTTTCGTATTTTATTTTCCCTAACTTTTGCCTGGACTACTTCTTTTGAATTGGTAGTCCAGCGGGATGCCCTAATTTTTGCCTAAGCCACTTGTTTTCAAGTTTGGTTTTAGCGGGATTTTCTTTTTTGGACAAATCATGTGACGTTTGACTTTTGTCTTGATATGTTTGGGAGGTGATAACTGTCTTGTCCTTTGGTGGATGAGGGATAACCATTGTAGTTGATCCTTATAAACACATGTCTTTTTGAAATCTGAACACTCGGTCAAATCAACTGAAGACTATCCTGCCCCAGGTTAAATGTAAGGTTTTTTTTTACATTGAAAAGAAACTCCTACTTCAAGGCTCAAAAGGGTTAACAAGGGATTATCTTCCTTATATCTCAGGTGTTTGGGATTTGAAACAATGCATGTACATCATCAACAAAGTTTTATTCAAAAGCACACAATCAATTTTTTTATTTTTTATTTATCGTCATCCTCCCTCCAATTTCTGCATAAGCAAGAAGATTGGTAGAATTTGGTATCATAATGCCAAAAACAAATTTAATTAAAAACAAAAAAATGAGTGCAACGAATGAATTTCTTCAAGACTAATATACTCATTGTGTTGAGATAAACATTCAAGAAAATAAACAAGTTCTTATATACAAATAATGCATTAACCAAGAAAAATACAAATGACAAAAGCAGTACAATGCCAAAATTTGGGAAGAATTTTCCATCTAGACTTGAGCATTTGCAGCGATCTATTTCAAATTGGCTTTCCCAGAAATTACAAACGAGGTTACTCAGGACTTGAACCAATCTCATCAATCATGAATGATGCCACCTTTGCACATAACCTGAGATCGTACGTTCATTTGAACAACCCTCAATCATGTTCACCTTTGCTCGGAGAGTAGCCACCTCTTCATGAAGCTCGTGGTTCTCAGGCTTAGACCCATCTTGATTAGCTCGGTGTTGTATTTTGTGACACAATTTGACTGGACGAATAGAAAAAGGAGCGAATAGGTCACCAGAATGTGAAAACTTGACTGATGAATGATGCATTAATGCAATGCAAATGATATATTTTTTATGTTATTATTATTTTTTTTTTTAAGGAACTCAATATTAATTGCAAACATCATAAGGAGACAATTTTTTTTTTTTTTTTAAATGGAAGGAATACAAAACCTATGACGTTCGCAAAGATAATCCTAAGTTCCTTGAAAATAAAAGTAATGAATTTTTATGAATGCAAATGTTATGGTATGGAAGGATATGATCCGGAATAGTTTTGAATGTCAGTTATATGGTGCTAAAAAGTTTCCAAACTACCCCCCCTCACATGTAGAATCTAAGCTTCAAAAAAATGGTTCCTAAAATCATTGATCTTACTTGAAAGTATCACAGCCATTGAAAATCCTCACAAGACCGCAACACTTCCAAAGGATCTCTTTTAGGTGTGGCCTTCGCGTCGACCCCACGAGATATCCACCAAGAAGGTCAACGTTTAACCACCAATTAGGGTTCTAAACAGAGGTCCCTAATAACACGTTTCAAGGTTCTAGACTTGTTTAAAAGGTCCCTAGAGTCATGGATCCAACGAGAAAATATCATCGTCATTGCAAATCCTCGCAAGACAACAATATTTTCAAGAGGGTCTACTCTAGGCGTGGTTTTCATGTTAACCCTACGAGGTATCCACCAAGAAGGCCAGCACTCAACCACTAACTTATCTTAAGTGTTTGCTCAAGTCCGGGTAGAGGACTTTTCTCTCATAAGTATTAAACCCAAACATATAAGCATAAAAAGCAATATAAAATATACAAGAAAAAATAATAGCACAAATATAACATATATACAAGTTAGGCTCAACCCTCTTGGGAGGAGTCCCTAGTGAAGTCGCCATTTCTGTCGCGGTGATTTTCGGACGCCAAGCTATTGGTTAGCTTTGGTTCTCAAAAATTATGGTTCACCACCGAACTTTAATTTATCCAAGGGAAGGGGAAAAGATCGAATAAACCCATAATTAATTTTTTAGAGATTTAAGGTTCGGGGGTTAGTTATATAAAGGGAAGGTATTAGCATCCTATGTATCCGTAGTACTCTACGGGAACCTCTTGAAATATGTATTTTTGTGCTAAAATTTTTTGCTTGTAAAATTTGCTTATAAATGATTGGGTAACGATGAGAGAATTTTTTTTATTAATTTTTGGGATATTCAAAAGAAAAGAAGAAAAAAAGTTTTATTAATTTTGAATTGGGAAGACACAAGGTCTTTTGCACTACGTACCCGCGAGGGATCAAAATCTCGTAGTTCGGGGTAAAATTTGTAAAGTGATTTGTTTGATTGATTTTAGGAGAAAAGACGAGTCGTCATCTTAAGTTTAAACTCCTTTTAAATCCGCCACGAACATACTGAAAAGTTTATATCTTTTCCTGCCATATGTCATGGGAAAATGAATTTCAACTAGAGATGACTCACGTCTAAACTCTCTTGAGAAAAAGTTTGAATTTGAAAAGTCAAGCGGCAAAAGATTTGGATTGTTTTTGTATTTTTTAGTCTTTGTGAAAATATTTAAATATGCTTAAGTGTGTTAGACCGTTTATTGAAAAAAGGTTTCTCAACGAAAGTCGAGGTTTATTATAAAAGATTTCTTTTTTGAAAATATTTGAAGGTTTTAGTTTTTTTACTTTTAAGACAAAAAACAAAAATATATTTTTTAGAACGTCGGCTATTCAAACCGCAAGCCATCCGGCAGGAAATCCGAAGTCACCGGAGAGTGAAAAGTCATCCGCCAGACCACTCCTTTTTTCATTCTTTTTATATTTAACAATGATTTTTATTTCAAGGTCAAAAATAGCGTACAAGAAAAAACGCAAAAAAATACAACGGAACACGGGATTAACGAAAAATTTCCCTTTTCCCTTTAGACTTGAACAAAATAAAACACGCAATAATATTTGTTGCATTTTTTATATTTAAGCAATAATAAACAAAATAAATAACATTGCATATTTTTTTGCGTTTTGATATTTAAACATAACATACAACATGTAAATAATGTACAAAATAAATAAATTAAATGACATTCAAATATTATAGAACACATAAATAAAACAATAAAAATAAAATAAATAAAAAAATAAATAAATAGAGCAGGGGGTGTAAACAGCAAGATATGGGGGGTGTGGATAGCAAAACCTGATGTAAGCCCAGTCCAACAGGGGGGTGCAGCCCATGGGCGTGTGAAGAAGATGGTAGATTGAATCAGGGACGTCTAACTAAATCAGACAGCCCTGATTTGATCTCAGCCAGATGAGATCTGGGACGCTTGATTAGATCAAGATGGTTCTGGGTGCGCTGGTGTACCATAATGCCATGCACCAGCGCACACCAAATTGGGTCAGGGAATAAATACCCAAAACCCTAAAATTTTCTCATTTTTTTCATTTCTTTCTCTCTCTCTTCTTCGGCCGCTCCCTCTCTCTTCTCTTCTCTCATCCCTCTCTGCTAGGGTTCTTCATCGTGAAGAACCAGGGATGAATCTTCATCCCTTCCGGCGAGACGCCGCCATGCCGGAGCGATTCCGGCAGCGGCTCCGCCGGCCAAAAGCCCAAAAAAATTTCAAAATCAAATTTTTTTTTAAAACCAAAAATTTCTATTCTTTATTCTAAACCTAGATCTAAACCCAAAAACCTCTAAATCCTAACCAAAATCCCTAGATCGGAAAAAAGAAAATGGAAAAAAAATAACCTTTGGTGCTTTTCGGCTATGACTCTTCTTCTTTATCTTGTTTCTTTTGTTTTGATTCTGTTTGTTGTGGTGGTTTATTGATGATTTTTGATTGGTGAAGGTTGAAAATGATGGTTGTGATGGTTATGGGGTGGAGGTGATTCTATGGTTCTCGGCCCTTTATTTCCCAGTTCTGTTCTTCTTCTTATTCTTTTTCTTTGTGTATTTTTCGATTTGGAAAAAAAAGAAAGAAAGTTCGTTTGTATTTTGATTCTGGATTGATTTTCTGTTGATTTGAAAATTAGGGTTTTGGATTTGTTGTTTGTTGTTTCTGCCGTTGGAAGAGAAATTTTAGGGTTTGTGATGATGTTTGGTATTTGGCCGTGGTCCCCAAAATCCTCCCTGTTCATTCTACTTCTGTTCATTATATACCCAAAACTAGGGTTTCTAAGATCCAAAGGATTTGTGTGATTTCTGGACAAAACATTGTTTGAGGGAACAAAAATCTGAATTTGGACAAAAAAGTACACTGCCTTTCTGTTTTTCTGCAGAAAAGCATGTCCCTTTGCCTGTTTGGAGGAGAAGTTGACTTTGGACCTTTTTTCCGATTTTTTTTAATTAATTAAAAAACAGAAAAAATAAATAAATAAATAAATAAAACTGAATAATATAATAAAATAAAAATAATAAAAATCGAAAAAAAACAAAATAATAATAATAATAATAATATACATAATAAATGAACACAAAATGAGGTATTTTAAAATACCTCTCTGCCGAAATTTCGTTTGAAAAAGCGAAACAGATTCCGGACAAAAATGCATGACATATGGACATGAAGTGGGATCTTAGGTCAAAAATTGGGGTATGACAGATGGAGCTGATACTTTTTTCTGGACTGATCCTTGGATGGTTGGGACCCCTTTGTGTGACCGGTTTGGGAGGTTGTTTGACTTGGCAGTGAGCAAATCGGTTATAGTAGCCGAGATGTTCCAGTCAGGGTGGGAGGTTGGAGGAGAGGCGTGGGTGTGGCGTTGACCGTTGAGGGCGTGGGAGGAGGAGATGTTGGGGAGTGTCAGGCTTTACTTCTTACTGTTTCATTGCAGGCTGATTTCTCAGATAGATGGCTTTGGCAACTGGATTTGGATGGTGGATATACGGTTCGAGGTGCATACCAGATATTGACGGCTCGGGATGTGGTTCCTTTAGATGCTACGGTAGATCTCATTTGGCACACTCAGGTCCCTTTGAAGGTTTCCATTCTAGCATGGCGTCTCCTGCGGGATAGGTTACCTACCAAAGCGAACCTGATTTCTAGGGGCGTTCTACCAGTGGAGGATCATCATTGTGTCTCTGGCTGTGGAGCGGTAGAGTCGGCTCAGCATGTGTTCCTCTCTTGTAGTACTTTCGGATCTCTTTGGTCTCTGGTCAGCTCTTGGATTGATTCTTCTTTGGTGACAGCTCAGGCTCTTTCAGATCATTTTGTCCAGTTCACGACTTCAGCAGGTGGTACGAGAGCTTGTCGATCTTTTATGCAACTCATATGGCTAGCTTGCGTGTGGGTTGTGTGGACAGAACGAAACCACAGATTGTTCAAAGGCTCAGCACACTCTTTACTTCATATGTTGGACAAGATCAAATCTTTTTCCTATAGGTGGTTGCGAGCGAAGAGTAGTACTTTAGCTCTAGACTGTCATAGCTGGTGGTCTAGTCCTATGCTTTGCTTGGGCCTTGTTTAGTATTTTCGGATTTCATATGGTGACTCTCTTGTATCTTTGATTTATCTCCTTTGGTACGTCTTGTGCTAAGGAGATTCCATGTTTATAATATATATCTCATTTTGGCGTGTTCAAAAAAAAAATTTATTCGATTTTTTTGTACACATAAAGAAGGGTTATTTCATTTAATTTTTCCGTTTGACTGTTGTTTCAATTCCAATTGAACAATTTTTGTTAGATTGACCATATTCTAAGCACAAAAAAAGGAAACACAGATTATCCAGGTACTACTTTCTCTACAATCTACATATTCTTCTAACAACATTCACGATGGTAATTAATTAGGCTAGATTTTAATTTATTTACCATTCTGCTGTGTCTTTTCTTTTAATTTACCTTTCCTTTCAGTTCATCTATTTACTTTATTATGGTATTTGATTTTGATCTATATCATCTATTTAGTTTTCTATGTTATTTGGCATGTACAAATTCTAATGGATTGGGAAGATTATCCTATGTATACTTGTTCATGGATTTTGTGAGTATGAATATTTGGAATAACGTCTCGGGTTTTATCTAATGTAACTATTTTTTATTTTGCAGGTCTGTTTTGAAAAGATGTTGATGAATTTGTGTTGATGAATCTTATTTCAACAAGAGAGAGACATCCTAAAAACCTATGAACAATTTTTTGGAGTGGTTCATTTTACTTAATCTTTGTGTTGTCAAATGGGACAATCATAGAGTTTTTGGGTACATGTTAATCAATATCTGGACCGGGAGTAAATGTAAAGGGTGTACTTAGCAAAAGCCCAAACATTATTTGACGATTTGTACAACGGCCCAATACACACGCGAGAGTTAAAGCCCAATTTTCCATTAAGGGCGAGACATCTATCATTGGCGAGACATGGTCGTATGGGCGAGATTCCCACGATCCCACGATCTTCCCATCCCACACTGTAACTGTCATTCCTCCACGATTTTACTCGCTTATCTTCATCTTTCGTATGACTAGGAGCATATTTTAAGAAGAACCATTGTATTCAAACCACGTTCCCCATGATCGCCTTGCAAATAGGCATGTGATCAAATGTATAGAAGGAACGTGGGATTGGCCAATAAAGAAAAAAGGGCGGGAATAACTCTAACCCTGAAGACCTTATAAATACTTGTAACATTGATGAAAAAGAGGTCGAACAACCAAGGAATTACAGAAATACTTAGATTATTTTGTTATTTCGACGGTCCAAGTTATTTACTTTTTACACCCCTATAAGTGTTCACGAGAACATTTTGGCGCCCACCGTGGGGCTGCGGTAAAATGATTCCCAGCCTACCATTAGAGAAAAAGCAACGCTGCAAGCAAAGATCAAAATCATGGCTGCCAATCATGGAACTCGTTCACTTCAAGTTGCAATGGAAGAGATCAGAAGCTTGCAGAAGAAAGCCACTACAATGGAGAACGAAAGGGCTGAACAAAGCTTAGATTCTGATGATGAAAGTCTTGTTGAATCTCAGCCCCTTCGTCAATCGCTCAGGGATTCCAAAGTGAAGCGGGCGGAAAAATGCGCGAGCATAAAATGCTCGCTAGACAGTAAAGTCGCCACCGGACTTTATTTATTCCCGGAGGAAAAGGAAAATATCGATAAAACCTTAACACGATGGAAAGATGGTCATCGCAACCATTTCTAGGTTCGGGAGTCGGTTATGCAAGGGGAAGGTATTAACACCCCTCACATCCGTTGTACTCAACGGGATCCGTTAATTAGTTTAGCACTTTATTAGGTGTTAGTTTTATATGTTTGTTTCTTTTATTATTAAGTATTAAATTGAAAAAAGGAAAAAAAAATTAGATTTCCTATAAGGGGAAAAAAATAGTTTTTTATTAGTGTGCTTGACAGGATGTATGAATCCCGCTCCTACGTATTCCCGGGTACAATGGGAAATTCAAAGCTACACGCAGTTCTGGGTAGAAAATATTTGTGTGTTGATTGATTTTATTTTTGAAAATTATTAGTCGCGCTTCGGAGAAAATTTTATTTGACTACCAAAAGGACGAACTCGTGTGAAATAAATAAATGAAACATGATTGGTTGAGATTGATTTTAATGGAAGACGGATATTCGGCCGAAAGCGAAGTGTCTACTTCGTTCCCAAACATCCGGGAAAGCGTCAGGTGTCTACCCAATTTTTCCTTTTTCACTCACAAAAAGGTTTTATTAGATTTTTGTTTTATTAAGAACTCAATCGAAAGACGAATACTTTGAACGTGATCGTGACGGAGATCTCGTGTTCCGCATTCAAGGAAGCGTCGGGTGTCTACCCAATTTTTCCTTTTTCACTCACAAAAAGGTTTTATTATATTTTTTTTATTAAGAACTCAATCGAAAGACGAATACTTTGAACGTGATCGTGACGAAGATCTCGTGTTCCGCATTCGGGGAAGCGTCGGGTGTCTACCCAATTTTTCCTTTTTCGGCCGATAAAACTCTTAACGTTTATTTTTATTTTTAATTAACAAGTCAAAAGACAAACAGATAGGGGGTGCAAAACATTAATTAGTGGGTGCAGATAGTATGAGAAAATAGGCTCAATCCCAACAGGGGAGGGCCCAGGCGCTAATCAAACAAAAAAACTGCGGGTGGATCTCGGCTGTCTGATCGTGATCAGATAGCCCTGATGAGATCTTGATGCTGCAGATTCGTGGCTGTCTGATTGGAATCAAACGGTTGTGGTAGTAATTATGTGATACACGCGCGCCCACTGGATCCAAGCCTATAAATAGTTGATTCACACGGATTTCACTCATTTTCAACAATCTTTCTCTCTCTTCTCTCAAATCTTTCTTTCTCTTCCTTCAACTTCTCTCTCTCTCGGTTATGTCTTTCTCTCAAGAACATTGATGAATGTTCTTCATTCCGGCACGGTGGCCAACGGGTCTCAGGTTCCGGCGCCGCTGCCGGAACCAACCCCTATTTTTTATTTTTCTTTTTTATTATTTTTTTTTAAATCCTTATCTACTGATTTTAAACCCAATTAAATTTTCAAAACCAGACAAACAGATACAAACACCAAAGTCTTAGATCTATTCGGTCCAAAATCAGGCAAAACAAAAATCACAAATAAATCATGAACACTTAGCAATCAGAGATTAGAAGATTGAAGGGTTACCTGGAATGTTGTGAATTCAACAGAGTAGGTAAATTTCCTTTCCTTTTATTTCTGATTCTTGCTTCTGATTCTTTTCTTGTTTTATGCAAGTTTGGCTTATGAAGCATGAACGATGTTTTTTTGGATGCTGGGCGATGGAGGCAGTAGTTATAGGACTAGGTTTTTCGTGTGTATTTTTTTTATAATTCGTGGTGCAGACACTGTATTTTTTTGTGTGAAGGTTTTTTCTGTGTTTTGTTTGAATTTCGGCTGCAAGATTATTTTTTTGTGTGAAGGTTTTTTCTGTGTTTTGTTTGAATTTCGGCTGCAAGATTTTTTCGTTTGAATTCGGCTAATGATTTCCCCACCACTTTCACTTGTGGAACTATTGGGGTTTATATAACTCAGAAATTAGGTTTTGCAATTAATTTGTGATTTTCTGACTTTGGAATGATTTGGTTTTGATTTATGAGCAGATGAAAACTTTCCAAATTGGCTCTGAATCTTTTTCCCGCGTGATGTACCCCTTTTTTGTTTGACTTTCTTCTTGCCTATTTATTTATTTATGTTTTGATTTTTTGATTTTTGATTTTCTTTTGGAAAAGATGCATAAAATAAATATTTAAAAATCCTAAAATAAAAAAACGAAAATTGAAATAAAAATTATAACTTTGGTGATTTTTGAATGAGATATTAATAATAAAAAATAAAGTGAAAACGGAAATAGAAGATAAAAGCAAAATGTGGGACTCGAACATGTAACCTTGTCCTAATGAGCACTTGTATACTCTCAATATTGTCATAGGAGCTAACAAACATATTTGCAAGGAGATTGCATTACAAAAAGATAGCATTAAAACGAAAGTCAAAATTTGGGGTACGACAGCTGCCCCTATTTAATTATTTTTTTCCCTCGAGGACATGATTGACGGTTGTCTTCATGTACACGTGGTGGAAGATAATTAAATATGAAAGGACCCAAAATTTTGTCCGAGTAGATGAGACTCTAAACTGCCAGCTAGAATGAGACTCTAAATTGGCAGCCAAACGGGGATAAAACTCTAAATTGCCAACAAGAGTGGTACTCTAAATTGTCAGCTGAAAAAGGATGCTACTCTAATTTACCAACCAAAGGTGATGGGTCTCTAATATCGATAGCGAGGATGAGACTCAAAATTGCTACCAAACAAAGATGAGACTCTAAACATGCCAGCGCGAATGGGACTCTAGATAGCTAGCCAAACGGGGATAAAACTCTAAATTGCCAACAAGAATGGTACTCTAAATTGTCAGCCAAACAAAGATGGAACTCTAAACTGCCAGCGTGAATGGGACTCTAAATTGCCAACCAAACAAAGATGGAACTCTAAACTGCCAGCGCGAATGACACTCTAAATTGCCAGCGAAATAAAGATGGAACTCTAAAATGCCAGCACGAATGGGACTCTAAATTGCCAGCCAAACAAAAATGAAACTCTAAACTTCCAAATAAGGTAGAACTCTAACTGCAAGCGCAAATGGGACTCTGCCAGCCACACAAAGATGGTTAAGACTAGCAAATTTTTTCATATGGGATGTCTTCCTAGCATGATTCCCCGATATCCGTGTCGAACTCAATAGTTGTTGATGCAGCATATACTTGAGCAGCTTGAAAGGACGAAGAGGAATTTCCCCTAATGTAACTCATTTTGCCCTTTTTTCTCTTTTTGAAGATCCCTAACTTTTGCCTGGACCGCCCTTTCGAGTTTTCAGTCCACCGGGAGTGTATTTCCTTTTTTGGTGTCCCTAATTTTTGCCTGGACCGCCTTTTCAGGTTTTCGATCCACCGGGACGCTCTCTATTGCCTAAGCCGCCCTTTCGGGTTTTCGACTTAGCGAGCTTTTGACTTTGATTTTTTTTTTGTATTTCTTTTTCTTGGGCATTTTATCTTTGGCCGCATCAAACTGGGAATGAGAAATCCTCTCTATCCATGGGGGGATAAACAGTTTTTGCTCCAGTATTTGAATCCTTGAAAGGTATGCTTAATATTAAATCTTTGACTCGGACTGCCCCAACACTTGAACTTTGAAAATCATGCCCTTGGTTGATTGGTGCTTTGAAGGTTTGATCCACTCTTGAAATATCTTGACCCCAATCAATAAGATCTCTAAACGATGTGTCCCTCGACTATAGGGATTTGCTCTTGATTAGTATGACCCCTAGTTGACTTGCCCAATTTTTAGGAGTTTCTTAAAATGATTCACCTTTGATCAGACCCTTGTTGACATTTCCTCGATGCTAAGTATTGATTTGCGAGTGAAATTGTTTCTTTTGAATAATAGTTTTGATGCAATGCACATGCAAGTGTTGAAATCAAAATTGTTTAGATATGTACAGTGGATGATATTTCGCCAGAAGATTGGCACAATTGAAAGTGATAGAAATGATAGAAAGATTGTTATTGATGATACACAAACATGAGGAGTCAGTTTAACAGTTTGCTGAATATGCTTTTATAGTCAACCTAACTTCAATTAGGTCTTTTGAAGGTTATAACGTCGCCTGGTTCACGGTTTTAAGAAACAAAGGATATAAGGCTCAAAATATTATTTTAACCCTCCCCAGCAACTTTGATGTTCTTCATTTTTAAGTTCAATTAACTCAACAGATGCCTTTGGTCGGCAAGAGAATTTTGTTAGTTACCCTGATGGAGGTAAAGACAGTGGTCGAAGCACTGATGAGACTCTTAAAGTGGTAGTCACTTCTTTTTTGTTTACAAGTTTGTTCCCCTTTTGTTGTTTTTTTTTTTAATCCCTATTTTGCATGGACCAACTTTTTTAATTTGCGGTCCATCGGGATGTCCTAATTTTTGCATGGGCTCAAAGGGGTTGACTACAGATTACCTCCTTATATCTCCAGTTTTTGGGAATTGAAACAATGCCTTATATCATCAGCCGGGTTTTACTTATAAAAGCATATATCAGCAAATTTAATTATTTGTTTACATCATCCTCCCCACCAAGTTTGTTAACATGTGAGAAGTGAAATGAAAAGAGAGAGACGACATACGAAGAGAATGAATATGAATGGATAAATTCAAAACATACATGCGAATTTCATTAAAATACTTAATCAAAAGATTACAATTTTAAGAAAGCAAACAAAAATTAGCACGAATGAAATTACAACTGAGAATGAAAAACTTAGTGATCCTACGAATGAGTTTCCTTGTTGGACCATTGACTTTGAAGATGCCCCCTCGACGTTTTTTATTTGAAAAAAGGGTGGCGATTCACGAATGGGGTTCCTCCTTGAAGGATATTAGCTTGTGATCGATAAGCTCCTGAACCTTGTACTTGAAGGCCCTATAGTTCTTGATGTTATGACCCGGTGACCCAGCATGATAGTCACACCTAGCGTTTATATCAAAACCAACCGGGTACGGTTCCTTTGTAGGGGGAAGGAGTCTTGGCTTAACCATCCCTTTTTGGATTAAGTACGGCAAAACTTGATCATATGGCATGGGTACAGGATCAAAGTGCATCTGACCAAAGGGCACATTCCTTCTCTCAAGACTAGACTGACCCTTTTGCGGATATCGACTTTGTTGTGGCTGTTGTTGAAGTGGAGGCATCACCCATGGCCGTGGTATCTGAGGTGCTGGTTGGGCCTGCGGCAGTTTTGGCGAGGGGTCGTCCTCTTTCCTTAATAGGATTTGTATGACCAAGTTCATCTAAGTCTTCAAATGGTTGACATCATCTCTCAACAACTCTTGACCTTTTCGGAGTTCATCCACAGCCTCTTGAGACATGTTTCAAGTTCGTTTTGAGTATCGGGAAACCTGCTAGCTCGAGAATTGCAGCGGGATAGATATGAGTTTCAAGGCGAATTGAAAGGAAATGAAATGAGTTTTTTTTTTTTTTAATATGAGATGTATGCGTGGAAATGTATGCAAATGCGTGAATTTTTTATTCTTATTTTAGGGAATTGCAAGGCTTTTGATATCTCTACAAGCGAGTACCAACTGAGAGAGATACAAATTGAGAGAGAGAGAGAAGGTAAATGAAAGGCAATAAGGATTCCTTTTTATTCATAGTTAGAAAGCTATACAAACAAGTACTTTAAGCTACCTTAACCTTTTCCGCTTCCTTAATCTTTTCCCTAAAGTTTCTCATCATAATTTTACAAAATTCAACAAAAGAAAATACTTCAGGAGGAGCGTTCAATGGATGTATTGCCATGTCCTCATCTTTCAGTTTTGCGGGGATATCCTTAGTCACATCATTGGCCAACTTTGTTAACTTTGAGAACATATCCTCCCAATGTGCACAATCGCGACGGAGTATTCGGAAAAGAGTTCCACTTTCAACAGTATCAACCAAGTTTCGATAACGACGCTCCCATGCTTCGCTTTCTCTCTTGAGGGTTTCACAGATTTCCCCTTGTCGATCGACGAACTTTTTGTATTCTTCTAAATTCTCCCGTTCCTTTTCCAACTCAAATTGATTCCTCGCGAGTGTTCTTTCCATTGCTTCCTTTTTTAGCCTCTCTCCACACATGTTCCTCATATTTGCTAACCATGCTATTGAGCTCTCGTTTTGCCCCTTCGAGCTCTTCTAGTAGCTCACATCCATTGACCTGAGATTTTTTCCATTCCCCTTTCAAATGGTGAAGCTCTTGGTTCTTTTTCTCGAGCTGAGAATTTTCCCCTCTCAAGCATTCCCGCACCTTGAGCCTTTCTTCCTCCTATAAACTAATCGTTTCGTTGATGTCTTCAATGATTTTATCCTTTTGGATTCCTTCCCGTTTCAACTCGCAATTCTCTTGAGTAATTTTAAGCAGACTATCTTGCAATTCCTCTTTTTCCTTGTTGAGTTGTGCAATGGTTGCCTTGAGTTGATCGGCTTCCTCTATTGAGACAGGAATAGGTTCGGAGGGCCTAGGTGGAACGGGGGCTTTGACGATGAAGGGTAGTTTCACTACTTGGACTCTTTCTTTAACCCACCGCCGATATGTCTCTTTGTCGGCGCTACCCTTTCGCTTCCAACCACTTCCTTTGTTGATTCTTCCCCAAGCTCGAATGATCTTTTGTAACATTGTGGGGTCATCGGCACCCATGTTATGCTGCACTAGACTTTCTAGAGACTTCTCTTCGGGCTTCTCCCACATAGGACGTCCCAACTGTCTTAGAGCCAAAGCAGGATTATAGTTTATGCACGCTTTAGACCCTATGAGGGGAACATTTGGGAATTCCCCACAGCTTGTGATAATTTCCTTGACGTCGAGCTTCCTTGGGTACCAACGGATTGTATCTTCGGTGAGGGACGCCATAAATTGTGACCATTCGTCCCTATCCATCTTATTCATGTCTGATTGGTCTTTGCACATATGAGACGTGAACCAACGACAAAGTAAGGGGAGACAACATATAATTTGGCCACCTCCATTTTTGTGATGCATGTGAAGAGTGTAGTATACATCGGCCAAGAGTGCGGGGACTGGATCTTGGTCTTTCGTTAGAACAGCCCAAAAGACACTAATTGCGTTGAAATCCACAAAGTTCTCAGTTGATGGGAACAATACCAAGCCATAAATAAGGAGAGCTAGTATGTTATTGAAGGATCTCATATCTTGGGATGAAGCAAACTTGCGAGCCTTCTCCTCTAGATAACTTCGGAAGAAGCCGGGAATGTTTCCCTTAGTTTACACACTTTTAGCAAATTCGATCTCATCAATGTTTAGGACTTTGGCCAATTTTTCAACATTCGGGTAACGGCCGATTTGCACATAAGGGCCCTTGTCTTTTGGAGGAATGCCCACAATCCCTTTGAACTCTTCAAGGGTCGGTGCTAGTTGGAAGTCTTGGAATAGGAAACATCTCATCGGAGGGTCGTAGAATTGTGCCAATGCTGTTATAGCGTCTTCTTGTATTTTGGTGAACAAGAGGTCCAGGATATTACCATATTTGTGGACAAAGGCTTTCATTGGGACTGCTGTTAATTCACCGGCCAAATCATGAAGACTATTCAAATCTGGGAGCTTGACTCTCAATGGCTGCGTTCTTCTTTTCTCGAAACTCATTTTCAATTGGTTAGGGACTTGTAACACAACTTTAGCCTTTACAATTTCCTGAAATAAACTTCTATGTTATGAAAATTATTTTATGAATGTGGATGCAATGCATGTATTATTGGTGTAAGTACTGATAGTTGAACAACTAACTTAAAGGGAAGGTTCCCTATGATGGTTTTTAGTTCTACATGCTTTCTATATAGGGTCCTCACCAAGGATAGTTCTAAGGGTTTTTGATCTAGGAGCACCTAGAGTCATAGAGGCCTCACGGAATTTTGCCATAATAACAGGTTAACCATTATATGGACGACCTTTCACGAGTGCACTCTTCTAGGCTGGATTCGTATCGACTAAACGAGGTATCTACCTCGAAATCCAATGCGAACACCAAACATAAAGAGGTTCTAAGAAGAAGGTCCTTAGAGTTATGGGTCCAATTCGGAATTTTGCCATAATAACGGGTTAACCATTATATGGGCGACCTTTCACGAGAGAACCAACTCTAAGCGGGGTCCACATGTCGACCAAGCGAGATGTCTACCTCGAAATCCAACACTACGGGAGCCACCATCCTAAACCTAGGTTTTTTCAAGCTCGGGTGTAGAGCTCCACTCAAAAGTGTTTTCAAACAGCATGATCCCCACACAATATAATAATATAAGTGCGAAGCGGAAAATAAAATAAAATAAAGCATATGACACACAAGATAAACAAACATGGAAAGCAAATGAACTAACACCAAAAGAAAAACTAACTAACTAGGTTTGACTCTCTTAAAACGTCCCCAGTGAAGTCGCCAGCTGAAGCGGGCGGAAAAATGCGCGAGCATAAAATGCTCGCTAGACAGTAAAGTCGCCACCGAACTTTATTTATTCCCGGAGGAAAAGGAAAATATCGATAAAACCTTAACACGATGGAACGATGGTCATCGCAACTATTTCTAGGTTCGGGAGTCGGTTATGCAAGGGGAAGGTATTAGCACCCCTCACATCCGTTGTACTCAACGGGAACCGTTAATTAGTTTAGCACTTTATTAGGTGTTAGTTTTATATGTTTGTTTCTTTTATTATTTAGTATTAAATTGAAAAAAGGAAAAAAAAAAAATGGATTTCCTATAAGGGGAAAAAAATAGTTTTTTATTAGTGTGCTTGACAGGATGTATGAATCCCGCTCCTACGTATTCCCGGGTGCAATGGAAAATTCAAAGCTACACGCAGTTCTGGGTAGAAAATATTTGTGTGTTGATTGATTTTATTTTTGAAATTATTAGTCGCGCTTCGGAGAAAAATTTATTTGACTACCAAAAGGACGAACTCGTGTGAAAAAAATAAATGAAACATGATTGGTTGAGATTGATTTTAATGGAGGACGGATATTCGGCCGAAAGCGAAGTGTCTACTTCGGTCCCAAACATCCGGGGAAGCGTCATGTGTCTACCCAATTTTTCCTTTTTCACTCACAAAAGGTTTTATTATATTTTTGTTTTATTAAGAACTCAATCGAAAGACGAATACTTTGAACGTGATCGTGACGGAGATCTCGTGTTCCGCATTCGGGGAAGCGTCGGGTGTCTACCCAAATTTTCCTTTTTCACTCACAAAAAGGTTTTATTAGTTTTTTTTATTAAGAACTCGATCGAAAGACGAATACTTTGAACGTGATCGTGACGGAGATCTCGTGTTCTGCATTCGGGGAAGCGTCGGGTGTCTGCCCAATTTTTCCTTTTTCGGCCGATAAAACTCTTAACGTTTATTTTTATTTTTAATTAACAAGTCAAAAGACAAACAGACAGGGGGTGGAAAACATAAATTAGTGGGTGCAGATAGTATGAGAAAATAGGCCTAGTCCCAACAGGGGAGGGCCCAGGCGCTGATCAAACAAAAAAACAGGAGGTGGATCTCGGCTGTCTGATCGTGATCGGACAGCCCTGATGAGATCTTGATGCTGCAGATTCGTGGCTGTCTGATTTGAATAAAATGGTTGTGGTAGTAATTCTGTGATACACGCGCGCGCACTTGATCCATGCCTATAAATAGTTGATTCACACGGATTTCACTCATTTTCAACAATCTTTCTCTCTCTCTTCTCTCAAATCTTTCTTACTCTTCCTTCAACTTCTCTCTCTCTCTCTCGGTTATGTCTCTCTCTCAAGAACATTGATGAATTTTCTTCATTCCGGCACGGTGGCTAACGGGTCTCAGGTTCCGGCGCAGTGGCCAACGGCGGCGCCGCTGCCGGAACCAACCCTTATTTTTTATTTTTCTTTTTTATTATTTTTTTTTAAATCCTTATCTACTGATTTTGAACCCAATTAAATTCTCAAAATCCAGACAAACAGATACAAACACCAAAGTCTTAGATCTATTCGGTCCAAAATCAGGCAAAACAAAAATCACAAATAAATCATGAACACTTAGCAATCAGAGATTAGAAGATTGAAGGGTTACCTGGAATGTTGTGAATTCAACAGAGTAGGTAAATTTCCTTTCCTTTTATTTCCCCTAAATTGCTTTTCGTTTTCTGCTCCCCTCTTTCTGATTCTTTTCTTGTTTTATGCAAGTTTGGCTTATGAAGCGTGAAGGATGTTTTTTGGATGCTGGGCTCACTAGTACAAAAAACACTTGTTAAGTCGGTTAAAAATGACTTCTTAAGTCGGTTTTGCACCTGACTTAATAGTTGGTGACTTAAGAAGTTTTGAGTTCTTAAGTCAGATTTTTACCTGACTTAAGAAAACGACTTCTTAAGTCGGTTGAACTATTAACCGACTTAAGAAGTAGTATTTTAATTTTAAAAAAAAGCCTCAACTGAAGAGGCCAACAATATTTTATTTTTCGTTAAATAAAAAACAATTTTTTTTTTTTAAAAAGAGATACAATAATCATGTATTTGCTAACCAAATATCCCTAAACAAACTATTTTGCTCGATTCAAATTACATGACAAATTTACAATCTAATTAAGGGTAGTATCACTCCAATTAATAATAATAATAATAATAACAACAACATAAATAATAATAATAACTACATTACTATTCTAGTTGTTCTGTATGTTGTTTGTGTTTTAAAAAATACATTCTTAATGTTAAAAAATATTAATATTTTGCTTTAATAATAATAATAATAATAATAATGATGATAATAACAACAACATAAATAGCAACATATACAAAAATTGAAATAGTATAACAAAAAAAATCAAAAGTTAGGGTTCAAAAATTCAAATTATAAAAATTAAAAGTTAAGGTTCCTAGTGACGAATGATTTTTGGGTTTGCAGTGAAGAGAAGGATTTGAGGAGTTTTGTGTGAAGCTTCGAATGACTTTTGGGTATCCCGGTATGTTAAGGATTTATGAGTTTTCTGAGTGAAGCTTAGAACAGATTTATGCGGTAGAGAATGAAGAGTTTGTGGTGAGAGAAGAAAATTTTTGGACGTTTGCAGAGGAAGAAGAGATCGAGAAGAGAAATCCTCTTTGTTTAAAATTTTTTGACTAAAGATCTTTCTTTATTTATTAAAAAAACGTTTTGTTTGTTTTCTTTTTTTGACTAAAGATATTACTAAAGTTTCTTTAAATTTTTTTGACTAAAGTTATTTCTTTGTTTAGTTAAAAAAACGTCTATATTTTTTTTTTACTAAAGATATTTTGTTATTTGTTTATGTACAATAAAAAACGTCTTTATTTGTTTTTTTTTACTAAATATATTTTTTTTACTAAAGGTACCGGGTTCGATTCCCTCCCGGTACACATTGGAATTTAATTTTTTAAATTAAATAAAACTTCTTAGGTCAGGTGGAGCGACACCGGACTTAACAAGTTGATTTCTCAAGTCAGTTAGTTTATATTGGCGACTTAAGAAATTTAATATGTGTTATAATTTTTTTATTTAATCTTTGTTATGTCGGTTTTACATTCAACCGACCTAACAAAGTTACAAATATTTACGGAATTGTCACCTCGTAATTTGTTAAGTCGGATGGCTAATTCAAATGACTTAAGCATCTTTCTATAAAGGTATTTTTGTACTAGTGGCGATGGAGGCAGTAGTTATAGGACGTTTTCGTGTGTATTTTTTTTATAATTCGTGGTGCAGACACTGTATTTTTTTGTGTGAAGGTTTTTTTTGTGTTTTGTTTGAATTTCGGCTGCAGGATTTTTTCGTTTGAATTTGGCTACTGATTTTCTCCCCCCCCCCGCTTTCACTTGTAGAACTATTGGGGTTTATATAACTCAGCAATTAGGTTTTGCAATTAATTTGTGATTTTCTGACTTTGGAATGATTTGGTTTTGATTTATGAACAGATGAAAACTTTCCAAATTGGCTCTGAATCTTTTTCCCGCGTGTTGTACCCCTTTTTTGTTTGACTTTCTTCTTGCCCTTTTTATTTATTTATGTTTTGATTTTTGATTTTCTTTTGGAAAAGATGCATAAAATAAATATTTAAAAATCCTAAAATAAAAAAACGAAAATTGAAATAAAAATTATAACTTTGGTGATTTTTGAATGAGATACTAATAATAAAAAATAAAGTGAAAAAGGAAATAGAAGATAAAAGCAAAATGCAGGACTCGAACATGTAACCTTGTCCTAATAAGCACTTGTATACTCTCAATATTGCCATATGAGGTAACACACATATTTGCAAGGAGATTGCATTACAAAAAGATAGCATTAAAACGAAAGTCAAAATTTGGGGTACGACAGCTGCCCCTATTTAATTATTTTTTCACTCGAGGACATGATTGACGGCTGTCTTCATGTACTCGTGGTGGAAGATAATTAAATACGAAAGGACCCAAAAAAATTTCCGAGTAGATGAGACTCTAAACTGCCAGCTGGAATGAGACTCTAAATTGGCAGCCAAACGGGGATAAAACTCTAAATTGCCAACAAGAGTGGTACTCTAAATTGTCAGCTGAAAACTTCAAGTCACCCGTTACCAACCTTTGACGGTAAAACAGACCCTGTGGAGCATTTGATGGCTATGGGAACTCAAACTGCCATCATTGAAGCACCAGAGCATCTAAGGTGCAAACTCCTTTCAGGGACTTTGAAGGATGCTGCGTTGCATTGGTATATGAACTTACCCAATCACTCCATTGAAAGTTATGCTGACTTTCATAAAAAGTTCATACACCAATTCTCAGGAACCAAACACATCAAGGTCACAGCAACCAGTTTGTTCACTATCCGACAGAACTATACTGAAACTCTTAGAGAATATCTCTCCCGATTCAACGAAGCAACGATCACAGTGTCAAATCCAAACCAGGAAATGTTCGTTGCAGCTTTCCAAAATGGATTGAAGGCGGGGCACTTCAACGAGTTTTTAGCACAAAAGCCCGCTATCTCAATGCAGGAAGTAGTCAAAAGAGACAGTTGCTACATCAAAGGCGAGGAGAGCAACGTAGAAAAGCACTCCAGAGACGCCAAAGAAAATGATTCAAGGAACAACAGTAGCAAGGGGCAAAGTTCGCAACCCCAGCGCAACTGGCAAAGCAACGATACTCACAAACAGGGATATCGTGCTAAGCCCTATCACCCTCCTAACGCTGGTGGAGGATCAGGTTACTCACAATACAGGTGGTATCCCGCGGATAAGGAATACACGCTGCTAAACAAGGCTAGAGTGCATGTGTTGCATGAAATTTTACAAACAGGCTTGGCGCCTCTCCCTCCTCCCAGGACGCACAACACCATCATGGGACCAGGCACCGAGGCGTGGTTTGATTTTGATTTGCGTTTGAATTTGGATTTACTTATAATCATAAGTTGTAGTTTTTCGATTGAGTTTTGATTATATGTATTTTGGAAATAAGTTCCTTATATTGTGAAATATGGTTTGAGCTTTGTGTTTTAAGAATGGTGTTTTGAAAATTACGATTATAATGACGACGACCTAGGTGCACCTAGTAATGTGATTCGGTTAGGGAGAATTACCTGTTATATGGAGCTACCCCTATGGAAGGGCCGCCATTAGGAGGAGAGGGCTATCAACGAGAAGTAGACTCCCTAACCGATAGATTTGACATTTTCTGAATCGAGAGAAAAGAGCTATCCATTAGATGGAGCCGCCCCTAAGTGAGAGGCCGCTCTTAGGAGGAAAGGGCTATCAATGAGATGGAGCTAGCTCTCGGTTTTCGCGTTGATACGACTGATGAATTTGATGATGTGTTTTTCAAATCGATGAGAAAATGGCTATCCGTTAGATGGAGCCGCCACTAAGTGAGAGGCCACTCTTAGTAGGAAAGGGCTATCAACGAGATGGAGTCGTCTCTCGATTCTCTTGCAACAATTTTTTTATTTTAGGCTTAAATGCAGTTTTACCCCCCTGTTTTCAAAAAATCAGAATTTTGCCCCCCTATTTCACTAAAACGGTAATTAATCTCTCTCTGTAACTCCAAATTTAGTGGAGTTTGATTCTGTGGAAAGCTAACTCGATTACGGTCATTTTGATACCCATTTGGTGAATTATCGATCAAAATTGAGTTTTGTGCGAAACTTTGAATTTTGCTTATGAGCCTCAACTTCAAAGTTTCTCACAAAACTCAATTTTGATCAATAATTCACCAAATGGGTACCAAAATGACCGTAATCGAGTTAGCTTTCCACAGAATCAAACTCCACTAAATTTAGAGTTATAGAGAGAGATTAATTACCGTTTTAGTGAAATAGGGGGCAAAATTCCGATTTTTTGAAAACAGGGGGGGTAAAACTGCATTTAAGCCTTTATTTTATTTCACTGGATTTCTATATTCTCTTTAAAGTTCATTATTTTGATTTCATTTAACTATATTGGAATTATATACTTTCTTCAAAGTTGATTCTTTTGATTTTACCCAATTTCTATATTCCCAATAAAGTTGTTGATTTGATTTTCACCTCTTTATGACATTAAATTTGAACAATCTTATTTTATGGATAAAGTTACGAGTTTATGGAACTTTCATGTGAACACTTAATTATGGATTAATTATGTTTTTGCATGGTTACTAGCTTTGTAAATGTAGATTAGATCTGAGAAAAGTAAATCATCGTGCCTTGTGTGTTTCCCTTTTAGTTGGTGGTGATTGTTGTCTCTCACTAAGTCCTCGTGACTTACCCCTTCATATTCTTTTTTTTCTTTCATATTCACAGTCAGCTGAGTAGCATAGTTAAAGATCTATCACTGTCACACTTTTGGTAGGTCTTATATATGTATAAATTGGTTTGTTGATGTATCTGCAGCTATTGGTAGTTTAAAAAATGTTATGATTTGAGTTGTACAATTACAAACATCCGGTTATGTCATATGAAACCCTGACTGATTATGTAAGTTTATAAACAGGGTTTATCTTGATTTTGGAAACGTTGAAAATTATAGAGAATATTCTGTCAAAATTTCAGTAAATATTATTTCGAACTAAAGGTCATTTTAGTATACAAATTTTTTTACTTATTTAATTTGTATATATGTTTTGTTTATATAAATATTTTTTTGCAGTTTATTATTCTTAGAATCGATGAAGTTAGACCTAACTCAATCCTACAAAATTAATAGTTTGTAAAGTGAAGATTGCCCGTTATTTATAAACTATTGTTTATATCATCTCACATTTCATGTAAAACTTTTTAACACACTATCTCGTATAGCGCTATTGGGCTTGGTAAAGTGGTGAAAAAGTATGCAAATGGTAAGGTTGGAAGGAGGATATATATTTAGAGTTTAATTGATATGCCCCGACGGTGTAAAATAGTTTTACACCATCGTCCAATAAATAACCATCATTTTGCCATGTCATGTCAAGAAAGCGGGGTAAAGTGGGGTGATGTGGCGGAAAACATAGTTGGTATTGGTTGACAGTGTAAAATTATTTTACACCATCGGTGCATATCAATTAAATCCATATATTTAACTAAATTGGAAGTAGGATATTAAACTAAAATTTAGTATCTTTTTATACAGAAGTATGGATATTAGCAAAATTACAAAAATTAGGTGAATTTTTTTACATACTTTTCATGCGAGCTTATAAAAACCGATTTTCCCTCAAATATTTGTTTATCCTATTTAGCAATATGTTTTTTATAGTCTTTTAGTTTTTAATCCGTTAAAAAAAATCTTTTAGTTTTTATTAATATTAATATTTTTACAGAATCTAACTAATAATAGGAAAAAAAATATGCTCAAAAAAAAAAAAAATTGGATTATTATTTCGTAAAATATATAAAACCCAATCAATGAAAAATAGGGTTTAGAAAATTGACAAAGAGGAGAAAAGAATTTGTCGAACAAAGAAGAGAAAAGCAGGAAATATAAGGAAAATCGGTATGTGACATTGTGACTTTCTCTAAAAATTATTTGTTGTTCTTTTTTATGTATGGAATATTATTGTTATTATCATTCCATTATGCCATTGTTTGTTGCCACTGATTTTTACTTATGGTGTTAGAATTATGTAATTGATCTTTGTGAATCCGTATGTTCCTCTGAAACCATCCCTTCTGCAGTACCCATCGACACCGGCAAGCCGCGCCAGTTGTCGGTCGCCGGTCTAATGAATTCAAGATGAATAAATAAAAGGAATAAAGGATCATAAAACTGATGATATATAAAATAACTATGAGAATTGAAATTGACTAAATTATTTTTTTCTGTTCATTCTGTACTTGCAATGTTATACAATTATGAGAATTGAAATTGACTAAATTTTATAATGTCATGTTGATCTAAGTTATGATATTTGATTTTATCACACTCTAATTTAATTAACCACTGTTCTCAACATAGTTATTGAAGATTGAATCTATATTGTTGAATATCTCGAGATGAGTTCTGATTTGTCGTCAGCCACTTCTATTCTCCGTTGCACCGATGAACTCGTCAAGAAGTTCTTATGTCCAGTAAGAAGATCCTTGTCATGTTTTTACTATTCTAGGTTTATACATTGTTGCTATGTGATAACTTTGGTTTATTTTATTCATTATGATAGATTTGTGTCGAGATATATTTTGAGCCATGTACAACTCCTTGTGGTCACAGGTGCGCATCAAACACACGATACTGATACTAATACGGATACACATTAGTCTTAATTCTATAACTATGTTACACATTTTTCATACCAAGTTTAGTTTCTAATTACATCAACTTATCAATTTTCTAATTAAAAATATGCAATTCTTTTAGTTTTTGCAAAGAGTGTTTGCAATCTTCCATGTATATGTCTGGCACAAACCAAAAGTGCCCTTTATGCAGGGGATCAATAAGGTATTCACAAAGTGATTAATTTTTTCAAAATCAAATATTCAAAACAACATATTTTTAATGTATTGCTGTCTTTTTGTTTTTTTGCAGTGATGGATTGTCCTACTCTGTAAACGTAGCTCTTTGGGACGCAGTTCGATTCTTGTTTCCTCAGGAAGTTAAATCGCGGAAAGTAACTGATGACTTAAATAGATCGGAAAGTTTAAGTGCAGAACCATATAAAAATTCTAGTCGTTCTCTGCCTCCGTTGAATGATGTTTCAGATTATATAAATATATTTGATGATGTTTTAGATATTATAAGCTATGTGATGTTAGGCTTGCTTGTTATTGCACTGCCTTACATGACATATGTTGTATTCGAGAAAGAATTTCGTTAATAAAGACTGTCAATGTAAAAATTATTTTGGTACCGTCAATCAATCATAATTGTTATATTATTAATAACGTCTGTCTTTAATTATAACTACTTTTTTTTTTTGCTAATAGAAAAATCGTTAGGCTAAATTACAAACAAACACGATTGAAATAAATATTTACAACATCCTGCCAAAGTTGTAGGTTTACACAACCCGATCCAATTAGCAATTTGGTTTGCATACCTATAAATGTAAAAGATTTTAACTTGTTAGTGATTGCGACAATGGACGCACAAGGATAAGAGGGAGCACACCCTTTAACTAATAAGGAAACGGCCACAGCCGAGTCAAACTCAAGAGAGAGTAACATTTATCCCAAAGCTAATCGGACAGTAGTGAGTATTCTCCACAATTCAGAAACATAAGTATCGTACATGTCCCAAGATTGCATGCCACACCAGCAAGCCAAGCTCCCGAATCATCGCGGATCACAGCACGGCGTACCGCCTTAAACATCATCGTTTTAACTGCCCCATCTATGTTACATTTGACCTATATCCACTAGTGGGTTTCTTCCAAGTAATCTCAATACTTGAGTAGGTTCCCTGCATATAAGGATAAGCAATAGCAGTTTTATTTATGTCAGCAAAGGTTTCTCATAAATAATTACTTGATTCCTATGCTGCCATAAAAGTCAAACAGTGATGCCAAAGGTAATATCATTGTCTAGTATCTTATATGCATAGTAATCGAAGGCTTCATGTGTTGATCCAGCCATATCTTGAGTTACCTGTTGAGGGAAACAACTGAAGTTGCTGCCACACACGCAATCCCTTGAATTATAACTACCTCAAAATCTGATTAGTAATAGGTCAAATACATAGGGTCTTTAAGTTTAATTTGTATAATAAATTGATCTTCTTTTTTTTTTTAAGTTTTTAAGTACTAAATTGGTTGTTTAATTGAGTCGAAAAAAAAATTGGTTGTTTAATTTTGTATAGATTACATTTTAGTTTCTAGAAGTGTTACTTGTTTAAATTAGCCCATCCAAATTGACACCAGAGAGAATCGATCCTGAGACCTTAAGGAGTGTTACTTGTCGTATTGATTTCTAAATATATCAAAATTATAAATACATCATCAAAATCTCATTTTTTAGTAATTTTATGGATTAAATTAATAAAAACATACTCCCTCCCTCCCAAAATATAAGACTCAGTTGACTATTGCACGTATGTCAATGTACAATTTTGATCGCTAATATATTCAATTGTCTATTAGTAAAAATTATATATTTTAAAAATACTCATCGATATATTACATCTATATATTATTAAAAAAAAAAAATACTCCCTCCCTCCCAACATTTCATATGCTTATATTTACATCTATATATTATTAAAAAAAATATGGTCAAATAAGATAAGTGAATAGTGCATTTTTAGTGAAAGAATGTCTTCTAAAATGAGACAGAGGGAGTATATTTGAGGAATAAATTGACTATCTAAAAATTGATTCAAGGACCAAAACAACTAATAAAAAAGATATTTGTCGATAAGTGGATTTTTTCAGCAGTTTTTTGGACTAGCGAGTTTAATAGTCAAACTGGACTAGCTCTGGTATTCGATTCAACTGGTTCAACAGATGGGTCCGACCCGATATTGAAAACATTGATATGTTTACTTCAAATCAACTCATCTTTCGGGTCCATGTCAACTATCACCTAGTTTTTTATCCAACTTTCTTCTTGCATATTGAATAACGAATTAACCAAATTAATTTTCTATCCCGTGAATCTTGATCATGATTTTCCGTACTTTCATATTCTTCGTGCCTTCTACTACCTCGGAGTTGACATAGAAGTTGTTTCCAGACGTCTCTTAACTAAGGGTGAAGGTGAAAAAAACACAAAAAAATGGAGGCGGGGGTTGATTTATGTTATTCTTTTTCTAAAAGTTTCTTTCGAAGATAAAAATGTAAAATCTAGAGTTCGGGCCCTTCCCTCACTTATGATACTATTAAAAATGATATCCATAACAAAAAAAAAATCCATGAAAAATATCAAAAAAATTCGTGTAAATAACTAAAAACAATTAAAAAAAAAAAAGTAATACCTATTAAGCTATCCAAATTTAATAATAGAAAAGGTAGATTTTATGTGTGATTGCCCTTTTTTCTCCAATCCCTACATCCACCTTGACACCACTCAATAAGTGGTTTGCTCGTGAACCACATTACCCCACCATACTTTAACTAATTATACCATCAATTTTGCAACAAAGCTTTGATGTGACACAATTAGGACCCGGTCCAATCTATTTACTCACATGTGCATGCATCTCATTTTTTTGTTTCCACAATTATTTTATTTAATTAATATGCCACACATTAATGCCAAAACTCACAAGTCATAAATAAAGAGAAAAATCATAAGTTAATATTTTTATTAAGACAACTTTTCATTAATCAAACATGGTACCAAAATAAATAAATAAATACATACTGAACTGTCCAATACTATAGAGAATATTCTGGTAACATTAACACCACACCAGCTTTTCCAGCTCCAGAGAATGGAGCAGACAAATACAACAAATATTTATATATATAAACAGAGAAATCAATTATGAAACATTTTTTTTTGTCAATCTAAGAAACCCATCACCCTTTTTCTCCAACAATTTTTGGAGACCTCAATGAGAATTTTGAGCTTCGTTATAGCACAAGTTACTAGCTACACTTGATCAATTCAAAAGATAACACCCTAGTTTGATTTTTAAAATTTTCCTTTTAGTCCTTAAAGTTTTAACCATGGTTTTAAATTGTCGTCCACAACTGCTATTGCGGACGCAATATAAAAGATTTTGAAGTCTCCACAACGACATTGCAACTATATTTTCCCACAATATTAAGATTTGTAGCGTAACTGCAACTGCGACCACAATTTAAAACCACGATTTTAACAATAAAGATCACGGGCAACCAGGGTTTCGACCTGGACCACCGTAATAGAAGTAGGTGCCCCAATCACCAGCACTACCAGTTTTGACATTATAGCAGCTATCTTTTTCAGTGTAAGTACCAAGATCTTTCGGAGCCCTTAACTTGTTGTCACCATCAACAACTTGAATATTCTTGAAATAACTAGCTTTGCCAAAACCTTCATCGGGGAAATGTCCGCTTCCCATTTGTGTTGAGGTGTGTTGTCCATCAGATTCAGAGTTTACAACTTCTCCTCCCCATTCAATCATTGAGGCACTCTCAGTTAGATAAGAGAATAATGGAGCTGGCCAGTATCCAAGAACATGGTCATTCCCAAATTGCATCCACCAATTTCCCTCTTTTGGGTCCTACACATTAGTTTTTATTGACCACATTAGATGGCATTGATACATATTAAATTCATGGAAAACATGATATCATGTGACTTTTTAGTACTCCCTCTAGTCTCATATATAAGCAAAAATTCCTATTTCAGGTTCATTGAATACTGATGTATCTGGTCCATAACTGGTGTATCTGATCCATATTATGGACCAGATACATCAGGTATGGACCAGATACATCAGTTATTCAATGAGTCTGAAGAAAAAAACTTTGTTCATATATTAAACCGGAGAAAGTAACTTTCAATCCTGATCCGGAATGTGTGTGCCACACACGGTTTCAAATTTCCTGCAGTCATAGATCACACGCATTCATGCAATCAGCAACTTAAATCGTTAGAATAAGATTGGACGGCTCCAATATTGAGTTAGCTTTTTGTGCTTATTTACCTAAATTAAAACCGTTATGTTCGATCTCGATCCAATATTACTAAGTTGTTGACTGAATGAATGCATAGAATCTTTGGCTGCAGCGAATGTGAATTTGTACACACAAACCCAAAGAGAAACACATTTATGCATTACATACATTCACACATTAAACACACACATGTCAGAGATTCTCTTGATTTAGAATTAAATAATGTGCTTGTACAAAACAATTATTTTACCATAATAATTGTAGTGTTGTTTGTTAAGTTGTTGTGGGGCATATTTTCTTTCTATAATGTCCAATAACAAAAGATAACATTATAAAAAGATTAAATGAGATGTACCTTCCAAACCAAAATGCTTATATCATATTGAGAAGAACCATAGTTAGAAAGTGGGGATATACTTGCTCCAAGGGCTATATCATTGTTAATTTGAATAAAGCCAGAACAAAGAAGATTATAACAACCAGTTGCTTGATATGCATCACTCTGTCAGATTAATGAAACAATTTCATGAAATGAATGAGAAACTATAGACAATATTATTAATTATAAGAAAGTACAAAATGTGGTGATTGAGTATGGAACTCACTGTCCAATATGTGAAGAGTCTAGTGTTGTTGTCACCATACAAATCAGGGCTGACCTAATCGTTGAAAGAGCAGATAAGACAGAAACATGAAATTAGAAGATAAGTCATAAGTCATATCTTTCTTTTTAAAAAAGATTAATAAACAAATATATTTGGGAAACGGAAATTATTATTAACTAAAACGGCACTAAATGTCATTTTTACGATGATTTCTGAAACCTGGGAAAATTTGAACTTTGTTTCTTAAAGTTATAAGGTTAAGATCTTACTACTGAGCTGACGCCTTATAGACAGATGAATTTGAATATTATTTTTTCGACAAAAGATGACGAAATTGAAATAATACCTGCCAGCCTGCTTCAATGCTGTTGAGATCTTGACCAAAGGCACCAGCCAAAATCCAAATTTGAGACAGGCTGAACTCATTAGGTTGTTGAATTTTTGGGTCCCAAACGTTTATGGTTGCCTTTGCTCCATAGAAATCACCTCCCTCCACATATGCTATGGCATGCTAATTGCTCCAAGGAAATAAAATCAAAATAAATCAATCAATTACATAAAATCAGGAGAGAAATATAACAACAAAAACATTTGCATGTTATGTATATCAATGAGGTCAGTTACATAGATCAAATGACACTAATGTCCTATCATAAAGAATTCTCTAAATTGAATAATTTCAATTGACGTTAATTATTGATATTACATGCACGTGCATAACAACTCATAGGCGCGTGTTAAAATATCAACCCTTAATTTTTCTATTGAGATTAGACACTTTACCCTCCATTCACTTTTTTCATCTCAACCCTTGATAAAAGTAATTTTATTTGTTTCTTCTGCACCAACTTTTTACTTTTTCACTGTAAACAGACTAAAGAGGAAATGCACACACATTTCTTGATACTTGGATTGACCATAGTTAGAAACCTCCTCGTTCACGCAGTCAATACATCGGTGACATCTGAGCCGTCTAATTTCAACTTAAAGGTCACCGATATGCTGATCGCCTCAATGAGTGATAAGGAATCCAAATCCCATTTTAATGGCTTCAAAATAAAATAAGAATAAAAAATGAAAATATTTTCTTTTTAACTACTACTAGAGTACTACTATTATTGTACTAGAGTACTACTATTATTGAATTGAATTTACTGTAGGTGCATCATAAGTATCATGGTAGTGGCAGTACCTGATGACCACTCTGAGCAGAGAAGATGTCAGGTAGAGGTTTTGCAGATTTTGGTTGAGGGGTAGTTTTTTGCTTCTTCTTTCCAAAATTTTGAACAGAGCTAGCCCTTAATATATCATTTTTTTTGGTCCTTCTTATAGGAATTGTTCCTTCAGAACACCTTCCATTTTTGTGCCAAAGCTGAGTTATAGGCTTTGATTTTGAAGATACTTTGCTCTCTCCAAAAATTTTCCCTTCTGGATGGAAATTTGGCCTCACCTACATCACAAATTCAAACCATAAACCAAATGAAAGATGCAACAAATGAAAGCTAAGCCAAATCAAGATTCACTATGAAGCACGGACCAAACACGGACACTGGACATGACACCGACACCGACATGTCGACACCGTAATAATTTGAGAAAATGACACAATTCAATGTAATTATAAGTGTCGGTGTCAGACACCGGAACCTGCATAATCTGAGGAGTGTCCGTGCTTCATTAGAATTCCGAATTTTGATGAGAAAGCAAAGTAGTAATTCACCTGAATCTTGTGATTTTTGAGTTCAGGATGATCAAAAGCTGGTTGGTTTGAAACAGGAACACAGTCAATAGTATCTCCATCAGGACTCTGCTTTCACAAACACAAATGTACACACACAAGTTACAATTACAAGTACTCTTGCAACAACTAAACCATGTTTATGAATTGTCCCAAAACATCTTAAGAACTTAATCAATTATAATTCTTACAAAAAACCACAAAAGAGTGTCACCAATAAAAAACTTACTAAGATTATGTTCAAATGTTCAAACTTCAAATTTGAAAGAACACAAGAGCAAAAGGACTAAAAGAAACTCCCAACTCCCAAGGATTAAAGTTCCTTTCAAACCCAAAAAGTTCATTTTTTTACAAATCCCAATTAGAAAGAGAAAGAAAAAAACAGTTATGTAATCAATGCAAAAAGTGGAAAAATGATAAAAGTAAACAAAAAAGCAAAGAAAAATGAGTGGCAGTGAGAAAAGAAAAAAAATAAAAACTCTACCTTGATGGTCTTAACAGGTGGCCTGTTCAAATTCTTCAAGTGTTTCTGAACCTCAAGCTTCTGAATTGAACCACCATCACTACCACGGCTGCTACCGCCAGCGGTGGTGGTGATGGTAGCTCTACCAGCACAAGTAAAAGGAACCAACAAAACCAACAAGAACAAGCAAAATCCATAATTGGCCTCCATTAAAACTCCTCCAAATGCAAAAGCATGCAACTTTATGAGAATTCTCAAGTGGGTATTGAAGAAAAATCAATACAAAGATTAATGAACCTAAAGGGTCACCAAAAAACAATGAAAGGATTTATATTTTTATATAAAGCATATACAATTAAATGAATTGTTATGTTATGCTAATAATAAAAGCATAATAAATAATCTTAAAATTCTTTTGTCATTACTTGTTTCAATTTTCCCTTAACCTTAACCCAACTTTGAAGCTTATCCTACGCACCCCACCAACAACAAACAACAATAACAAGCACCTCCTTTTGTTATTGTTCTTTTTCACACAAAAATACAAACAAAAAAGTGTGGTTTGACACTTTGACAAAGGTATAGAAAAAAAAAAAAGGGGTCCCTTTGAATTTTATCAATTTTTTTTTTTTTCCTATGATGGTGTTCTTTATTTGTAGTTTTGTTCCTCAGAAGACAACAAAATCAACTGCCGACGATTGTAGGAAGGGTATTATGGGAATATAATTAGGGAGAGAGAAAGAATAAAAAGTTTGTGGAAATGGATGGTGGTGTTATCCATTCAAATTCTATTGTATATATTTTGAACAGAGTTGAGTTGAGGTTCCACTAACTACTACTCACAGTGGTAAGAGAGAGAAAGAGAGTCTATTTTGTTGTGTGTATGTGTAGAGAGAGAAACCATGTTAGTTGTTTCTTTGTTTCTTCCCGCTACTACTACTATGGACATAATATATGAAATTACTTTGTTGTCCTTTGGAGTCACGAGATTATAGATCCCATGATTCCTTTCTCACTCATTTGTCTTTGTTTGTTGTTTTCCTTCCCTCTTTTAGTTTTTGTGTAGTATGTAGTAGTACTAGCTAACTATGGATGAAGAAAATGGTTGATAAATGGAAATAGGTGGATTCATCTTTGTTTCTATTAATAATTTAATGAAATGAATAAAATAAAAATATTTTAAAATTTGTTTAGTCAAATTTTTAACGGGGTATACTAACTAGCGTTATGATGCACTAGTCAAGTATATCAAAACAATTAATTTTTGTATTGAAAATAGTATTCTTTATATTTCTAAAAGGTTAATTATAAAAAAATTTAAGATCATTCTACCATGGTTAGTTCTTTAACTAGTGCTCTGTTGACACAAGTTAGCATTTTCCTTCTTAGAAATATAAAAGGTATTGTTTTAATATAAACAATATTTTTTTAGTTTCTTAATCGGTGCATTGGGTGTACCAATTATCATAACCATTTGGGCCCGTTTTGTGCACATGATTGTTGGAACAAAATTGGATTTGTTAATCTCTCTAAGGGTTTTGATTATAACAAAGTATTAAAAGAACAATTGAAATTATTAATGTATGTTCAAGTGTACGGAATTAGAAGATAAAATTTATGTCCACTATGAACGTGCATATGAGAAGTTGAAGTGAACTCTCGAGCAAAACAACCTCTGAAGAGTACCAAAAGTTGCAAAGCTTCAGATAATGAAGAAGCATCAGAGGTTGTCATCTTCAGAGTGTGGGATAGTCAGACTTTGTGTCTTCAGACTTTGGTGCATCAGATGTTCATACCAGAGTTGATTAAGGGGAAAGTGAAAAGTACAAAGGTCATTATCATGGCAGCTGGAGCAGTTGTCCTTTTGCCAAATATGTGAAGACATTACCCTCTCAGTCAAAGTCACTGGGGCGGTTATTACCCAAGTTGCAACAGTTTCAAACTGCTTTTGCAGAAAGCAAATTCCAAGTTCCAACGTACATTCCAAACTTCTGAACGGTCATCTTCAACGACTCTAAATCATTTGCCTATAAATATAGCACCTCAATTGAAGAAGATTATCAAGACTTAACAGACTCTGAAGCGTTGATATTCTGTCAAATTCAAAAGTTGTTAAAACACTTAGAATTTCTTATCAAAGATGTATCTTAGATATTCTTAAGTAGAATTTGAGTATTGAATTGTATTGTATTGTATGTACCTCTGGTTGTATATCAAGAAGAGAACCACATCTAACTATTCATGTTAAGTTAGTTTGTGTTTAGTATCTTGCTGAAAGCTTGAACCTTTGGAACTCTTTGGTCATTTTGAACTTGGGCATTTGGAAGTTTCTTTCTTAGTGATTGAACAAAAGGAAGTCTCTACTTTGTGCTTGAGCATATAAGTCTCTTTCTAGGTGACTAGCGGGCCAGGCAAGCGCGTTATGCGCCTGTCTGTGTCTAACTTATGTCCAAAAACATAAAGATATGTCTTATGTTATAGTGAGTTTGTTAACAAAATATTTTTGCTGCTAAAAAAAAAAGATGTACCTTATGTTATAGTGAGTTTGTTAATAAAAGATTTTTGTTGGTACAAAAAAAAATCAAATCAATGTTAAGCAATCATGAGGGGTATAATGGGAATATGAAAAAGTCATCCCAAACTCTCCTATCCCCTTTATATATTGTATAGATTAAGCAAAGGAAGTCTCTTGCTTTGGTGTTTGAGCAATTGTAATCTTGAGAGATTAATGAAATCTTTTGGAAGTGCAGTGCAGGGGGACTGGACTACCCTCAAGTTGTGGGAGAAACCAATATAAAAACTCTCTCTCTCTCTCTCTCTCTCTCTCTCTCTCTCTCTCTCTCTCTCTCTCTCTCTCTCTCTCTCTCTCTCTCTCTCTCTCTCTCTCTCTCTCTCTCTCTCTCTCTCTCTCTCTCTCTCTCTCTCTCTCTCTCTCTCTCTCTCTCTCTCTCTCTCTCTCTCTCTCTCTCTCTCTCTCTCTCTCTCTCTCTCTCTCTCTCTCTCTCTCTCTCTCTCTCTCTCTCTCTCTCTCTCTCTCTCTCTCTCTCTCAAAACATAAAAGAACTTTAGGAAAAGTCATGAAACTTATCCTATCATATTTCTCTAGTTAAAAAATTTATCCTAAGTTTGAGTTGTGTTACTAGCAAGATAGAATAACAAAATAAATTACTGATTTATTATATAAAATATATTTTAAAATAAAAAATGAAAATTAATAAAATATAAATGATAAAATAATTTGATATTAAATCAGGGTCATGCTAACTAGTCCCTTCGGAACACTAGCGGGACACTAGTTAAAGATACCAAAAGGAGAAAATTTTACATAGAAAACAACACGTCTTACATTTTCTAAATGTTGACTACACAAATCTCAAGAAAACTTTACCATATTTGCTTCATTAACTAGTGTTCGGGAGCACTAGTTAACATTTTTCATTAAATTAAAAGTAAAATAATTAATTTTAAAATAGAGAACTCAAAACTTTATTACTTTAAACTTAAAGGGAACTAAAATTCCATTTACGCGTTCATTGGACAATTTTATTTTTGTCAAGAATAATTGTTTTTTTTTAATATTTGGTTGATTAGACAATTTGAACCTAGCAGATGAATATCAAGTTGATTAGACTATTTTTTTAGTTTAGACTATTACTGAGTTTTTTTGAGTGAGTGTTAGGTTATACGTGCTAATTTCGTCAAAATAAAAAGAGAAAGTAATATGTGCTAATTATAACTAAATTTTTATAAAATAAATAAATTATGGTGAGGTGTACTCTGTTGGAACAAAATATGTGTTAATACACACCCTTAAGTTTTGATGATAACAAAGTATTAAATGGACAATTGATGGTACTAATGTTTAAATTAAGTGCAGGAGAATTCAACGTTTAATCAAGAGCACACTTAATTTAAACTCTGATGAAACCAATGGAAGTCTGAATATTTAAGACTCTGAAAGAGTTCAGATGCTACAACGTGGTCAGAAGCTATACAAAGTTCAGAAGCTCAAAGTAGATCAGAACGTCTGAAGCTGTTCAGGGACTCAGAGGAGTTCAGAAGCTCAAGGATGTTCAGAGGCCTACAAGAGTTCAGAGGCTGTCTGCTAGTCATAAGTCATTCAGAGGATGAAGACATTCAGAAGCTGAATTACGAAGGACTATCAGAGGTCAACCATTCAAAGACCAATCAGACTCCAAGTTATCAAAGGTTCATCAGAAGCAAAGGGAATTCCCAGTCATCAGAGGGCTACATCAACTACAACTTATCAAGCCTGATGACTTGTTCTAAGGTTAACTAAAATGCAACGGTCACAAAGGATGTGATCCCTCTCTCTAGGAGCTAGTTGTACCTTATAACTGTATTGTCATACCCCATTTTTTGACTAATCGCTTTTATGCGTCTTTTTACGACGGGTTTTTCTTTGTTCGTTTCTGACGAAATTTCGGCAGAGAGGTATTTTAAAATACCTCATTTTTGTGTTCATTTATTATTTATATTTATATTATTATTTATATTTATATTATTATTATTATTATTATTTTGTTTTTTCCAATTTTTATTTATTTTTTATTATTCAGTTTATTATTATTATTATTTATTTATTTTGTTTTTTATTTATCTCTTTATTTCTTTTTCTGTTTTTTTTAATTAATTAAAAAAAATTGAAATTGTCCAAAGTCAACTTCTCCCACGCAAAGGGACATTTCTGCAGAAAGGTTGTACTTGTTTGTCCCAATTCAGATTTTGGTTCCCTCTTTTGAGTTTTTTCAAGCCCTAGCTTGGAGTATATACCAGAAGCAAAAATCAGAGAAGAGGGACAGAGCCTCAGCCGCAGAATCATCTGCTTTCTTTGAATCCAGATCAAAACAAACAAATCAAAAAAATCAAAAACAGAATAAAGAAAAAAATCAAATTCACAGAAACATTCATCTGTTCATCTCATCATCAAATTATCAGAAATCCAAATTCAAACCCATAACCACAAAATCAAAACATAATCCATCAAAAACAAATAATCAAAACCAAAATCCAAAATCAACAAACATCCATCATCACCAATCATTCCAAACCGTCCATCCTCAACCCAAAACCGATCCAAATCACAAACTCAGAATTTCAAATCAAACCGAAATCGAAGAAAGGAAATCGAAACCGAAGTCGAAAGGTGAAATAAGAAGAAAACGGAAACAGAGTCGCAAGGTTTTCTCAATCTTTTTTTCGAATTTTTAGAATAGAAGAGTTTCAAATCGAAAGAGAATAGGGTTTTGTTTTTGTGTTGTTTTTCTGTTTTTGAATCGAGATTGAGAGAGAAAATCAGAGAAAGAAAAGAAACGAGAGATCGAGAGAGAGAAAATCTGAGAGAGGGAGGAAGAAGAAAGAGCAGCGGCGGTGAGAGAGAGGAAGGAGAAAGGAAAATGTGATTTTTTAGGGTTTGGGGGTATTTATACCCCAACCCGATCCGGTGTGCGCGTGTCTATCGCAGCACACCGTGCACCCTCTCTTCGCAGCCACGGATCTTAATCAAATGGCTCATATCTTTCCTTTTCAAAAATTAGATCAGGGTCGTCTGATGGATCAGACGGCCAGATTGGATCCTGATTTTTTGTTTGTTTTTTTTACACAGTTGGGCCCTTGTTGGGCTGGGTTTTACTCTTTTCCTGCTATTCACACCCCTTTTTATTTTCGTTTTAATGTTTTCACACCCCCCCTGTTTTTATTTTATTTTTTTTTTTTTTAACTTATGAGATAAGTGCTTTTGGCATAAGCTATTTTAACTATTATTTCAGCCAATCGAGCATGATGTTGAGGCTTATTTATTTTTCTATTTATTTGATATTTAGATTTGTTAATATTATCTAATGTCTTTGCTTATTTTGTTAATTAATTTTATTTTTTAATCTTATGAGATAAGTGTTTTTGGCATAAGCTATTTTAGCTATTTTTTAGCCTTGTAAAGCATGATGTCGAGGCTTACTTTCATCTTTTAGTTTCGTATTTATTTATTTATGCTATTTATCCATGCATATCATATTTATTTCATTATATCCATTTATTTATCATTTTTTACCTTTATTTTTGTAATATCGTTATTATCACAATATTGAGTGTTTATCACTTTATTAATTGTCATTTACTTTTGCTCTTGAACTTAGGATGTAAATAGGCCAAGTGTAAATTCTAAATAAAAGTGCATAGCATACCCCCTCTCTTGCATCATTTCATATTTATTTTCTTGCAAAGATTTTAGAGTGTGATTAGGCCAATGTACCCTAAATGGAAAATTGCATCTCATGCATATTTATTTTTTATCGCTTTCCGCCAATACGCGTAACGTTAAATTCCGAGGGAAAAGGCACCGTTTTGATCAAAATATCATCTCGGCTTGTCTTCGCGATTAATTTGCTCTTTGCGACGTTAGTATTATTGTTCGCGCTACTTCTTTGTTAATTTTTAACCCAACATTCCAATCAAAATAATTAGCCACTTTATTCTCAAAAATGAGGTCAACACCTCTTTCAAAATATCAACACAATTCATTTTCAATATCATCAAGCATCAAAAATATCTTGTCATCATGCATTTTTTTAAACTTTGGACTTTAAACCAAACATTCATTTTTACCGCGAAAACCTTGGATTTTAACCCAAGAGTCTTTTTTACCGCGAACTTGGATTTTAAACCAAGTGCCTTGGAATTTAAACCAACGGCGTCTTTTATCGTGAAAACCTTGGATTTTAACCCAAGAGTCTTTTTTACCGCAAACTTGGATTTTAAACCAAGTGCCTTGGAATTTAAACCAACGGCGTCTTTTATCGTGAAAACCTTGGATTTTAACCCAAGTGTCTTTTTTTATCGCGAACTTGGATTTTAAACCAAGTGCCTTGGACTTTAAACCAATGGCTTCTTTTATCGCTAAAACCTTGGATTTTAACCCAATTGACCTTTTTTTCTCGCCTAAAACCTTGGATTTTAAACTAAGTGTATTTTCTTCATTCATACATCATTAATCATGCATAAACCTTGGATTTTAAACCATGTGTCCTTTTATCACTTGAAACATTTTCTCAACAAACCTTGGATTTTAAACCAAGTGCCCGCGTCTTATTTTCATAATCAAATCTCAATCAATTTAACCATATAGACTTTTTTTCACAAATTAACATTAATCAAACTCACATTTTGCCATTTTTGGCTTTTGGTATTTTAAAACCATTTTCAAAACCTTAAAATCAAACAAACAAATTTACTCGGCTTTTTACCCCGAACTACGGTGGTTTGATCCCTCGGGTACGTAGGCATGAGACTTGTCTCTCCAATCAATAAAATCAATAAAAACATTTTTCTTCATTTTCATCACTTTAAACTTTTTTTATCACTACTTTAATTTCCCACTTATACATTTTTATAAGCAATTAAAATAAAGCGCAAAGTTAGAATAAAAACAAGAGGTTCCTATAGAGTACTATAGATACTTAGGGTGCTAGTACCTTCCCTTCGTATAACTAACCCCCGAACCTTGTTCTCTAAAAAATAGGGTTTTTTCGAACTTTTTCCCTTTCCCTCGGATAAATTAAAGATCGGTGGTGGAATATTAAATTGCGATTCGAAGTTAATTAATAACTCGATATCCAAAAATCACCGCGACAGAAATGGCGACTTCACTGGGGACAACCAAGCGGGTTGAGCCTAACTTGTTTTAAATTACTATCTTCGCGCTTTCATTCTTTTAATTGTAAATGTTTGTATATATTTGGGTTTGATCTTGAGTGGTGAGATAAGTCCTAACCCGGGCTTGAGAGACACAATAAGATAGGATGGGATGAAATCATAGTGACATGTCTTTAGATTATGAAGCACATGTGATATGATCCCGCTCGGTGGAGGCCTCACGACGGTAGTACTCGTCGTCATGATAAGTCATGATGGTGTTATTACTTTCAATGTGAGTGTCCGGAGAAGCCGAGAACCTTTAGATTTACCTTTAACCGCTCTTGGCCTTTTTAGGGCGTAGTGCGGTGACTAATCAAGAGTAAGTCTTGAATTTAGTTGTCACGCGAGACTACACTCAAACGAGATCATCTTGTGAATATTATATGAACGAGAGTAGTCACGTAATCCAGTGGTGTTCATGAGATGGTCGATGACTTTGGGAACTTTGTAGAACCCGTCATGCAGGTACAAATGAACCCTAGTACATACCATATGGGAGGGCTTCACCTTTGACTCCAACATTATACTTTAACCCCACCATGTTTTCCGCATCATGCATGCATGCACTCATTCATAAAATTCTTTTTTCTCATTCGATGTCGAAGGACTTAAAAAAAAAAATTTTTGTAAACATTGTAGATTACATTCATTACACATAATTAATTTTTCTCTTTTATCTTCTTACAAAATCCATATCTAAATGTTTACATCTAGTTTGGGATAAGTTCTTCGATAACAAAAAAACAAAACAAAAAAAAACGCATTGCATATTTTAGCATAAACACATCATACATTATAATGCATTCATAAGTTTCCAAACTCGAGTCTCATATTTTCCCTTTTCTCTCCGCCTCAGTCAAAGTGGCCCGACGACCACGCCCACAACCATCTCGCACGTACAACACTCGAGCAAACAGGAAAAAGAGAATGGACCAAGTTGAACAAGAGAACGTTGAGCTCCATGGGGAAGTAAAAACGCTCCGGGCTGAAGTAGAAAAGCTAACCGCCATGGTGACATCGTTGGTGGCTGCGCAGAATCAGCCACTAACCCCTCCTCCTCAAGCTACAGTCATTTCTGAAATCGTCTCTACCCCGGTTCCAGTGGTACCCGTCAACGCACATCAGCATGTCATGCCCGAAGGTTATCCTTGGGGCATGCCTATGAATTTTAATGAAGGGCTTCGACCCCAAGTTCCCGAGGTCCCTACTCCTACTTTGCCACATGCTACTGTTGTTCCCCAACCTGGGACGACTCTTCCTCAAGTTACTATGTGTGTCCCTCAGTCAACAATGACCACTCCAGCTTCCGTAGTTCACACCGTTCCTTATGTGAGTGAACAAGTCTATCATGCGGAGGATCCAGAGACTTATGGCCGTATGGATAATCTTCAGGATCAGTTTGATAAGATGCAGCTCGAGATTAAGGCCCTTCGTGGGAAGGATTTGTTCGGCAAAAGCGCCCATGACCTTTGCTTGGTACCAAACGTTAGGATCCCACCTAAGTTTAAGGTCCCCGAGTTTGAGAAGTACAAAGGAAATTCCTGCCCTCAGAGCCATTTGGTAATGTACGCCCGAAATATGTCCACTCAAACAGACAACCATCAGTTACTAGTCCACTACTTTCAGGATAGCTTGACAGGTGCCGCTTTGAAGTGGTACATGGGCTTAGATGGTGCCAAGATCCAAACCTTCAATGATTTGGGCGAAGCTTTTGTCCGTCAATACAAATACAATCTAGACATGGCTCCAGATAGAGATCAACTTCGAGGTATGTCTCAAAGGGACAAAGTGAGTTTCAAAGAATACGCTCAGCGATGGAGAGAGATTACCGCTCAGATTTGTCCACCACTAGAAGAAAAAGAAATGACCAAGATTTTCCTAAATACTCTTGATTCATTTTACTATGAACGAATGATTGCTAGTGCACCCAGTGATTTCACTGAGATGGTAAACATGGGGATGCGACTTGAAGAAGGGGTCCGACAAGGACGATTGACAAGAGAGAAAGTTCCGACTAATACTGCCAAGAGATATGGCAACAACTTTTCAGAGAAGAAAGAATTTGAAGTTGGCATGGTGGCCCAAGGAGGACATCATTCAAGAAACTCAGCTTATCAACATGTTGCAGCCATAACACTACCACCACAATACCCACAATCTCATCACCTACCATTTCCCCAACAATCATTTAATCATAACCGCACTCAGAAATATCAAACATTTGACCCTATACCAATGAAATATGCTGATTTACTCCCTACTTTACTTGCTAAAAATTTTGTCCAGACAAGGTCACCTCCCTCTGTGCCAGCAGTACTACCTACATGGTACCGCAGTGATCTAACTTGTGCCTTCCATCAAGGGGCCCATGGCCATGATGTAGAACGTTGTTATCCTCTCAAGAAAGCTGTTCAGGATTTAGTCCGTAACAAGGTGCTATCTTTCAAGGATGAGAACCCTAATGTTCAAAGTTCATCCTCTACTTAATCATGGGTCCTCTGTCATTTTCAAGAGAATCAAGAAGTTTGTCCCTAGGATCACTAGGCCTTTTATGTTCAATTGCAATTTCTTTCTTGCCAAGCATTTATTTACATTTTAAGGTTGTATCTTTTAAATTTAAATTTCTAAACAATGAACATGCATATTTTGGAATCCATCCATTCGTATTCACTCCTTTCTTGTGCCATCACAAATGGCAATGTTTTTATATTTCACTTTTCTTGTTTACAAACTTGAGGGGAGGATGATGTAAATTAAATGTTTAAAATTGATGATATGTGCTGATATATGCTTTCATTAGTAATACCCGGTTGATGATGTAAGGCATTGTTTCATTTCCCAAACACCGGAGAAATAAGGAGATAATCCGTAGTCAACCCCTTTGAGCCAGAAGTTGGTGTTCTTTCTATAATAAAAAAAAACCCTTAATCTTAACCCGGGGCAGGGTAGTCTTTCAATAATTCAATGACACATCCCAATACAAGAGGATAAATATGTTGAGATAGAGGAAGTCATGAGTAGACAAAACTCACCATAACATGTGGCAGTCACAATTGTCTTACAATAAAAAAAAAACACAAACAAAACAACAACAAAAAGTCCGCTAGGAAAAAAGACTTAGGTAAAATTCAGGGCATCCCGATAGTCCACAAAATCCAAAAGAATTGGTCCATGCAAAAATAAGGGATTAAGAACACAAATTATGCAAACAAGCTTGTGAATGAAAAAGTGACTGTCACTTCAAGAATCTCATCAAAACTTCGACCAAAGCGTCAACCTCAAACATCATTGTCAAAAAAATCCTCTTGTCAACCAAAGCGTGTCTGATGAATTAATTGAATATAGGAATGAAGGACATCAAAAAAGAGTGGGTGGGTTAAAACAGAAATTTTGAGCCTAATAATCTTTCCTTTCATAACCGTGAACCAGGCCACGTTATAACCCTCAAAAGACCTAATTGAAGCTAGGTTTACTTTGAAAGCATAATCAGCAAAACTTTTGTTAAAACTGACTCCACCTGTTTGTTGAGTAACTATCTTTTACACACACCACATGTGTTTTTCTATAAAAATTTCGATTTCAAAACTTGCATGTACATTACATCAGAAACATTTTTCGAAAGAAACAATTTTGTCTGCAAATCTATATTTGGCATCAAAGAAATTCAATCAAATGGTCTAATCAAGGACGAATCAATTCAAAGCGCTCCTAACTTGGGGCAAATTACCTCAGGAACATGCCAATCAGGGGCAAGACTTTACATACAGGGGCATACACTTCAAAGATTCAAAGTCAAGGTTTCACTCACTTGGGGCACCTGAAGTGATTTCCAGGGGCAATCCAGATCTGCCGAGATAGTTGTTATATTTCTTCCTCCTTGAGCCAATAATCGTCGAGTTGATATTTTGGGTTCTTATGGACATGTGTGTTACTATAATATGCTGAGCATGTGATCCAACATTCCTCAGTTGAATACTGAACTTGATTGTTCTCCGGTAATCTCCATCAAGTGGTTATCTTCAAAAAAAACTTGTATGATTTTCTTTTCTCCAGTGAAAGAAGAAGCTGAGACCCGTTTGGAGGGCTCATTCAACAGCAAATGACATCTCTTTGAGAAGTTTGCATATTCATCAGCAAATGACATCTCTTTGAGAAGTTTGAATATCATCAGCAAATGACATCTCTTGGAGAAGTTTGCGCATCTGCATATCAGTCTTGTTTCTTTCTGTCAAAAAAAAAAAAAAAGCAAAAGCAAAAAATAGCAAAAAAGAACAGCTCGCTAAGTCGAAAACCTGAAAAGGCGGCTTAGGCAAAAAGGAGCGTCCCGGTGGATTGAAAACCCGAAAGGGCGGTCCAGGCAAAAATTAGGGGCAAAACAAAAAATATATATTCCCGGTGGATTGAAAACCCGAAAGGGCGATCCAGGCAAAAGTTAGGGATTTCAAAAGAAAAAAAAGGAAAAAAAGCAAAAGCATGACCGTTGAAACAAGACCATGAGAAAATATTCGGTTTCAGTGTACGAAATAGCGACTTCTGCCAAATCTCTGACCGATGGGCTTTACCCGAGAAGCAATCATTCTTAACATGGATTGACATACCATACCGGGTTTTACCTCGAGAATCTGATTTATTTCACCTTTAAGGGGTGCTGTCCCCAGTGGAGAACTATTGAGTGGTTGTACGGATACGTCGGCCCGATGTTCATCTTTTCTGATCAAGCTTTTGTCTCATCCAGTCGTGTACAAATATCATTCAATCATACAAATACAAGCTTCATAACAATCCTTCATACATACATACAATCATTCACATGTCCATACATACAATCAATCACACATTCGTACACATACATATATACATACAATCATATATACATTTATACATACATACATACATACATACATAACGATCATTCACATATGTGTACATACATTCATATTTACATACAACTTGCGAACAAAATCATTCATACCTACTGCATTGACAATCATGTGTCTTGCTTCATACATCACAAAAAAAGAGTCATCCCCAGTGTATCCGGTCCAGAGATGTCTCCATCAATCACTCATCACAAAAAAAAAAAGAGAGTCATCCCCAGTGAGTCTGGTCCAGAGATGTCTCCATCATTCATATTTCAAGTAGCAGGTTTTGCAAACTATCAACTGCAAATTTTTGGTTTATTTCCCCAAAGGAAGTCATTTCCAGTGTATCTGGTCTAGACAAATACACATTCTTGTTATGTCTCGCTCTCCCACAACGACAGCAGACAATTTATTTCCTCGTTGTGTCCTTACCATCCCACAATGTTGGTAGACACCGCATTTACTTGTCCTCACCATCCCACAATGGTGGTGGACACTGTCTTTACTTCTGTCCGTACACAGGACTTTATCTGCTTATGTCCGCACACAGGACTTTACTGCTTTCTGTCTTTACTTCTGTCCGCACACAGGACTTTATCTGCTTATGTCCGCACACAGGACTTTATTGTTTTCTGTCTTTACCTCTATCCATACACAGGACTTTACTGCTTTCTGTCCGCATACAGGACTTTATTGCTTTCTGTCTTCATTACTTCTGCCAAATAATCTTCATTACATTCAAGCACTTGTAAACATAACACTCATAAGCATAACATTCATAACATCATGTCATAGCATTTTATAATTCAATCCGGTCAAAAAATGGTGTACTCTGTATTTAAGTCTCTTCCATCGTCGAACCAAAACAAAAACATCATCAAAAATCATCATCTTTTTCTTTTTATCTCCGATGGAAGAAACTTAAATAGGGGCATCTGTCATACCCCATTTTTTGACTAATCGCTTTTATGCGTCTTTTTACGACGGGTTTTTCTTTGTTCGTTTCTGACGAAATTTCGGCAGAGAGGTATTTTAAAATACCTCATTTTTGTGTTCATTTATTATTTATATTTATATTATTATTTATATTTATATTATTATTATTTTGTTTTTTCCAATTTTTATTTATTTTTTATTATTCAGTTTATTATTATTATTATTTATTTATTTTGTTTTTTATTTATCTCTTTATTTCTTTTTCTGTTTTTTTTAATTAATTAAAAAAAATTGAAATTGTCCAAAGTCAACTTCTCCCACGCAAAGGGACATTTCTGCAGAAAGGTTGTACTTGTTTGTCCCAATTCAGATTTTGGTTCCCTCTTTTGAGTTTTTTCAAGCCCTAGCTTGGAGTATATACCAGAAGCAAAAATCAGAGAAGAGGGACAGAGCCTCAGCCGCAGAATCATCTGCTTTCTTTGAATCCAGATCAAAACAAACAAATCAAAAAAATCAAAAACAGAATAAAGAAAAAAATCAAATTCACAGAAACATTCATCTGTTCATCTCATCATCAAATTATCAGAAATCCAAATTCAAACCCATAACCACAAAATCAAAACAGAATCCATCAAAAACAAATAATCAAAACCAAAATCCAAAATCAACAAACATCCATCATCACCAATCATTCCAAACCGTCCATCCTCAACCCAAAACCGATCCAAATCACAAACTCAGAATTTCAAATCAAACCGAAATCGAAGAAAGGAAATCGAAACCGAAGTCGAAAGGTGAAATAAGAAGAAAACGGAAACAGAATCGCAAGGTTTTCTCAATCTTTTTTTCGAATTTTTAGAATAGAAGAGTTTCAAATCGAAAGAGAATAGGGTTTTGTTTTTGTGTTGTTTTTCTGTTTTTGAATCGAGATTGAGAGAGAAAATCAGAGAAAGAAAAGAAACGAGAGATCGAGAGAGAGAAAATCTGAGAGAGGGAGGAAGAAGAAAGAGCAGCGGCGGTGAGAGAGAGGAAGGAGAAAGGAAAATGTGATTTTTTAGGGTTTGGGGGTATTTATACCCCAACCCGATCCGGTGTGCGCGTGTCTATCGCAGCACACCGTGCACCCTCTCTTCGCAGCCACGGATCTTAATCAAATGGCTCATATCTTTCCTTTTCAAAAATTAGATCAGGGCCGTCTGATGGATCAGACGGCCAGATTGGATCCTGGTTTATTGTTTGTTTTTTTTACACAGTTGGGCCCTTGTTGGGCTGGGTTTTACTATTTTCCTGCTATTCACACCCCTTTTTATTTTCGTTTTAATGTTCACACCCCCCTGTTTTAATTTTTTTTTTTTTTTTTAGCTTATGAGATAAGTGCTTTTGGCATAAGCTATTTTAGCTATTATTTCAGCCAATCGAGCATGATGTTGAGGCTTATTTATTTTTCTATTTATTTGATATTTAGATTTGTTAATATTATCTAATGTCGTTGCTTATTTTGTTAATTAATTTTATTTTTTAAGCTTATGAGATAAGTGTTTTTGGCATAAGCTATTTTAGCTATTTTTTAGCCTTGTAAAGCATGATGTCGAGGCTTACTTTCATCTTTTAGTTTCGTATTTATTTATTTATGCTATTTATCCATGCATATCATATTTATTTCATTATATCCATTTATTTATCATTTTTTACCTTTATTTTTGTAATATCGTTATTATCACAATATTGAGTGTTTATCACTTTATTAATTGCCATTTACTTTTGCTCTTGAACTTAGGATGTAAATAGGCCAAGTGTAAATTCTAAATAAAAGTGCATAGCATACCCCCTCTCTTGCATCATTTCATATTTATTTTCTTGCAAAGATTTTAGAGTGTGATTAGGCCAATGTACCCTAAATGGAAAATTGCATCTCATGCATATTTATTTTTTATCGCTTTCCGCCAATACGCGTAACGTTAAATTCCGAGGGAAAAGGCACCGTTTTGATCAAAATATCATCTCGGATTGTCTTCGCGATTAATTTGCTCTTTGCGACGTTAGTATTATTGTTCACGCTACTTCTTTGTTAATTTTTAACCCAACATTCCAATCAAAATAATTAGCCACTTTATTCTCAAAAATGAGGTCAACACCTCTTTCAAAATATCAACACAATTCATTTTCAATATCATCAAGCATCAAAAATATCTTGTCATCATGCATTTTTTTAAACTTTGGACTTTAAACCAAACATTCATTTTTACCGCGAAAACCTTGGATTTTAACCCAAGAGTCTTTTTTACCGCGAACTTGGATTTTAAACCAAGTGCCATGGAATTTAAACCAACGGCGTCTTTTATCGTGAAAACCTTGGATTTTAACCCAAGAGTCTTTTTTACCACGAACTTGGATTTTAAACCAAGTGCCTTGGAATTTAAACCAACGGCGTCTTTTATCGTGAAAACCTTGGATTTTAACCCAAGTGTCTTTTTTTATCGCGAACTTGGATTTTAAACCAAGTGCCTTGGACTTTAAACCAATGGCTTCTTTTATCGCTAAAACCTTGGATTTTAACCCAATTGTCCTTTTTTTCTCGCCTAAAACCTTGGATTTTAAACCAATTCAAGTGTATTTTCTTCATTCATACATCATTAATCATGCATAAACCTTGGATTTTAAACCAAGTGTCCTTTTATCACTTCAAACATTTTCTCAACAAACCTTGGATTTTAAACCAAGTGCCCGCGTCTTATTTTCATAATCAAATCTCAATCAATTTAACCATATAGACTTTTTTTCACAAATTAACATTAATCAAACTCACATTTTGCCATTTTTGGCTTTTGGTATTTTAAAACCATTTTCAAAACCTTAAAATCAAACAAACAAATTTACTCGGCTTTTTACCCCGAACTACGGTGATTTGATCCCTCGGGTACGTAGGCATGAGACTTGTCTCTCCAATCAATAAAATCAACAAAAACATTTTTCTTCTTTTTCATCACTTTAAACTTTTTTTATCACTACTTTAATTTCCCACTTATACATTTTTATAAGCAATTAAAATAAAGCGCAAAGTTAGAATAAAAACAAGAGGTTCCTATAGAGTACTATAGATACTTAGGGTGCTAGTACCTTCCCTTCGTATAACTAACCCCCGAACCTTGTTCTCTAAAAAATAGGGTTTTTTTCGAACTTTTTCCCTTTCCCTCGGATAAATTAAAGATCGGTGGTGGAATATTAAATTGCGATTCGAAGTTAATTAATAATTCGATATCCAAAAATCACCGCGACATGTACCATTGGACAGACAGCAAAGGTTAAGCTTCTCTGCAAAGGAAGACGTGGCTTTACTCAACGGATCTTCAATGTCTACAGCTGTCCAAGTTGCAACGGGAATTTCTCCAACGTCTCAATGTCTTTCTCAACTCATATAAATATGCCAAAGAAAGAATTGATGACTAGCGCTCAACATTAGATAAAATCTCTCAGAAGAAAGTGAGAATTTGAATTGTAATAGATAATATCTCTCAAATGAAGTGAGCATAGAAACTAGCTTAGAGCCTCTGAAGTTATTATGATTGTAATAAGTTTTAAGCTCTTAAGTTAGTAGTAAGTCTTCTGCTTAGTGTAGAAGCAAGTAAGTCTTCTGCTTAGTGTAGAAGCAAGAAAGTCTTCTGCTTAGTGTAGAAGCACGTAAGTCTCAGTCTTAGTGATTAGAGCAGTGAAGTCTTGAGCCTGAGTGCTTGAGCAAGGAAGCCTCTGATCTTGTGTGATCAGACCAAGGAAGTCTCTCTGTCTTGTGTGACTTAGAGCAGGAAGTCTCAAGCTTGTGCGCTTGAGCAAGGAAGTCTTTGATCTTGTGTGATCAAAGCAAGGAAGTCTCTATGTCTTGTGTGACTAAGAGCAGGAAGTCTTGAGCTTGTGTGCTTGAGCAACTATTGTAATCCTCGTGATTATAGTGAAACTCTCTTGGAAACAAGGGGACTGGAGTACTCTCAATTTGTGAGGGGAACCAGTATAAATTGTTGTTGAATGATCTCGTGTCAAAGGCTGCGAAGAATTGGGATGTTCAGCACAAGAAAAGGAAGGCATTGGTTAAAGTTTGATATTGTGTGTTCTATGTTGGTTAACGCAACAAACTTTGGGGCATTATGTTTGTTTTTATTTATATTTTGAATTTTGGGTTGTAATTTGGATCTTTCACCAACTTCTATGTTTGAGTTTGGATTAATTAACATTACTTCGGTTTACTTTGGTTGTGTTCTATGTTTGAGTTTGGATTAATTATGGCTACATTATGGTTACATACACACCATATACACTTAACATTTTTTACACATTACAAGTACATATCTACTTTCCAAAAGAATTCAAAGCTAAAAAGTATATGTTAGACACATACACACACACATTACATTTTTGAATTTTCTATTACACATACCTCATTTGTCTGGCATTTAAATAACTTTAGCATTCACATAGTCTCCACTTTTTGAATCCATCTCTAAATCATCATGCTGTAAACTCCACTAAACTATTTGAAATTAAAATGAAACTTATGTTAATCTCTAACAACACAAGTCAACATTAAGCAATCAATGACAAATTTACCATGTATTCATTTGGTATTTCCATATAACACAATTCAACACAAGTCAAATTTGTCAAACATGTTAATCTCTACCAACCCTTTATATGTATTCATTTGTTAACAACATGCATGTAAAATTGAACTCAACTAAAAAGCAATATCTACAATATCATTGTATAAATTTTGCATAAGTCAACACATCATTATATAACTCAAATTATAAATCTTTTTGACAAGTTTGTGTAATCAACATTCAACTAAATACTTTACATTATTCAACTCAATTATACAACATTATATAAGCTATGATCCTATGAAAGTCATAGTAGTTTAGCATATCTAAAATTTACAGGCAACAATATTTCCTATGATACATGCAAGTATTTCCTAGGCAACCTAGACAATTAAATTGGCTACTCAAAACCACTCATTATCTGTGATTCATTTACACATTCAACCCCTTATGTGAAGTGGCTGTTTTGGACTTCAAACTTGTCGATTTTTAGCTCCTCTGTTTCCTTTATGTACTTAGAATCTCATGGCAAGCGTTTATGTAGAAAGATCACAGTTGAATTGTTCCTATCCTTATTATCCATAACTTAATTGTAGTATATTTCAAGTATAATTACTCAGATAATTTACAATAGCAAGCAAATTAAATTTAAATAATATCACAATCTAATTTCACAATTCAATTTATACGCATACAAAGTATTAACACAGTGTCACCATAGAAATTCTCAATTCAAATCAATTTCACTACACATTTAATTTTGATTAATCTGTTGAATCTAATTTCACTACAATCAAATTCAGATTTTGAGAATTTGAAACATACAAACCCTTATCCCCAATTCAATTTTAAATACAATCCTAATCCCCAATTTGATCGTTTCGTTTCTGGTAACAATTCAAATAAACTTCAATTTAAAATACAACCCTAATTCCAAATCGATCATTTTCTGGCTAAGAATAAAAACCCCAATTCAATAATTATTGTCAAATTAAAATTACCTGTGAAAGGATTCGACAACGTTGAACTATTGCTTCGAACCATAGAACGACGACCATCGAAATATTTGCAAACGACTCGACAAACACCACATATGAATACGATGGCGAAGGGAAGAGTTACAGTACCATCGAACGAAAACGATTAACAATTTAGTGTATGAAAACAAATAAGAATACGATGGAGGAGAATACGATGAACGAGATATAAGAGAATACGATGGAGGAGATGGAGGACATGGAAGAGGATGAAGAACATTTAGGGTTTTCAATTGCAAAATACATTTTCTCAAATAAAATACTTTGTAAATTATTATCTAATCTAATTATCTAATATATTATCCAATTTAATTGACAAATAAAACTTGTTTTTATTTATAAATTTAAAAATTATTATCAAATTTATGGGGGACCTGATGTGCAATAACTAAAACTTTCATTAAAAGGACTACCATAGACCTTCATTACACTCTAATGGTGATGTGGAATTAACTAGGTTTCTATCGGGCCACATGGTAACTTCACCAAAGAAGTCACTTTTGCGACTTCACCATAGAAGCTCCTAAGTATATTTGCATTTGGTACCCACAACTAACTTCTAACAAACATTTAATTTTACATGTGGATTTGCATGTAGTTTATTCTAATTAGTTGATGAGTAAATATCTTCAAATTAACGGTAAATTAGAAAAAACCATAAATTATTCTTATCATTTTATCCCTATCCCTACGCGTAGAAATAGAAGCAATATTTTTTTTGAATAAGCTAGTGAATTATATTAAAATAAAGAGCAACCTGTCGAGCACAAGGTGTGCCAAAACAGGTGCTAAAGAGTCACATTACAGTTGTTAACAAAGCAGAAACTAAACAAGGGTATGACAACAGTTAAGCGGATTAGCACGCCAAACCGAATAATCAAAGTCAAACAGTATAAAACTCGATTTCAACCACCAGAAAGTGTGAAATTTAACTTGCTCTACTAAGGCCTCAATTGTTGCATGAGAATTCTTGAAGATGCGATTATTACGATCCTTCCATATGGTGAAAAGAACCGCCGCCCAAATCGAGATAAGCAAGACATTACAACTCTTTGAAGCACCACCCAAACCACTAAAATGAGTAGAATGCAAATCTACAGAAACCGGAAACACTGCCTCAAAGCCTAACCATCCTGAAATCAATGGCCAAATTCTCCCCTACATAAAAACTTGATTAAACATTTTTTGCAGGATTTTTTTTTGATAAAATTTATAAATAAAAACTTGTGATTTGGCCTTTCCCTGAATTGAATAGTTAGTAAAATTTGATAGTAATTGTTGATATAAAAAAAAGAAAATTACTCTTCCTTCAAAAAAAAAATTAAATCACTCATTTCATTGGAAACTACCATTTTCGTTCCTCAATGTGCAATTCACTATCATTTCGGTCTTTCATTGAGGAAAATTTACTATAAAATCCCTTAATCTACATTTTGTTGGTCAGTTTATTCCCTGACGTTAAATTTAGCTGTTAAGTCAACAAAAAGCTAACCTGACATTTTTTTGGACACACATCAGCTTGTTGAGTTGGCACGAGGGATCATTTTGCGCATCGCTGCCACAGTAGTTTCCAACTCACATAAAAATACAAAATAGTCCTCGACTCACAAAAAATACAAAATAATCCTCGACTCTTTAATCGGTTAGTCGTATTAGTCCCTAACGTTAATTTATACTGTTATAACTCTACAATTTTAATGCTTTTTTTATTTAGAAAAACTCATAAAAATACATCTTTATCATTTCGTGAATGTTAAATTGTTAATCATCATCAATATGTTTAATTCAAAGTCCACAAAATAAATTCCCTCTCAAAAAAACTCTCTTTTGACAATCATACAAACTCACACACCACACTTCCATCTATATATCTCTTAATTTACAAAAAGAAAAAAAAAAAACCCTAAAATTATTCCAAAAAATAAATTTTTACAAAAATCAAAATGAAAAATTAAAGATATACCAATCTCTCACTCCCGTAAATCCATCACCACCAAATCATAATTTTCCATTCTCTGTTCCACACTCTTTCCCTCTTCCAATAACCCAATAGAAATATCTATATTTGTACTTTGAATATGTTAATATCCAAGAGTTGTTGATTTTCACATATTGGTATGGATTCAAAGATTTTTTTTTCCTTAAAAAAACTCAAGTTTCCCCCAATAGTTATATTTGCACTTCTTTGAGTATGTTAATATCCAACAGATGGTGGTCTGTTTTTAATTGATTACTTGATTTTCCGTGTTCGAATCGGATGATGTTGGTGGAAAAGGTCGAAGGATTTGAAATTGGAATTTCGTTTTTGGATTTTGTCTGAAATTATAGGGGTCGAATGGATTTATGTCATTTGATGTTCATGGTTAAGTTTGTTCTTATAATCGTTGATACGCGGAATTTTTTGGCCTCTTGATATTCATATCTTGGGTACAGTTTGACCCGGCTTTTTTTAATTTTTTATTCTCTTTTTAATCAAAAGTTAAGTCAAACACATTTTTAATAAAGCTCTTAACGGTAAAAAACAATTTTTTCAATGTACAAAATTGAATTAAATGAGCGTAAAAGAGGTTGAAACCTACTTTTGAAAAAAAATCCGGAGTTTTTTTGCAATGATCACAATTCGATTCCTGCTGAAGGCTCTTTTTATTATTTTTTTCATTATTAAGTTTTATTCATTTAAATATTATTAGTTTTTTTTTTGTACAAAACTTTTTTTTTTAAAATATATTTTACCAAACAAATTTTAGCTTAAAAATTACTTTGAAGCTAAAAAAACAACAATTATCAAACAACTTTTGTTCTTTTTTTTTAAAGCTCTTATTTTCACTTTTAGATTTCAGATAGCTTCTAAGAGCTAAAAAAGTTAGGCCAAACGGTCCATAAGTATTGATGGTAGATTTTCATGATATTGAAATAAGGGATTTTTTTGGGCTTTTGTTGATGATGAACATTGATAAATAGAGTGATGAAAATGTATTTTTATGATTTTTTTTAATAAAATAGAATTAAAAAAACGAACACGTCAACTTTTTTTAGAGTTAACGATATAAATTAACGTTAGAGACTTATATAACTAATAGATTGAAGAGTCGATGACTATTTTGTATTTTTATGTGAGTCGGGATTAAATTGAGTCAAGTGAATCATAAAAAAACATTGTAACATATTTTTTAAATAAATTGAGTCTTTCATGTGCTACTAAACTAAGTTTGAAATAGTTTTAGATTTTCTTTTGGCTTAAATATCACATTCGTTCTTGTATATATGCATTTTTTTTTGTTTTAGTCCCTGTATCGTCAAACTTCAATTATGTGTATTTGATCAAAAAAATTTGCACGAAAATTGATTTGTATTTCATCATTTTTACATCTCAGATGCGCGAACTACTGGTCCAAAAATGTTTCGCTTTGCAAAGTGAGTTTAATCATATAACAATTGCTACTTTATTTTCATTTAGTCGGTCACTGTGTTGTCTATAATATTTAATAGACTTTCTCTTATCACTTATAAGTTATAACACTATATTATATAAAAATCATCGTCAATATTAACTTTATTTCGCTTAAATAGTTTGAGGGGATATCTTTATTTTCATAATAAGTTCGTCAATATTGACTTTATTTCGCTTCCATTATTGTATTCTATTCATGAAAAATCAAATGAGCAACATTCTTGTAGTGTCTTTATTGAAAACATTATCGATATTGACTTTATTTCGGTTCCATATTATTGTATTATATATATTCATGATAAGTTTAAGGAGATCTCTTTATTTTCATAAATTTTCATATTCTCACTTGGGTCATATTTCTTTTTAGCTAATTTTTTTGAATGAGAATTTTTATCCTTCTCATCAAGTGTTATTTGCAATATTAAATTGAGCAACATACTCTCTCTGTTCTAAAATATAAGTATTAGTTTGACTAAATGACAATATTCATTTATCTTACTTTAACCATATTTTTTTAATAATATATAGATATAAATATTAGCAGATAAGATCTTGTTTGATTTGTTTTGATGAGTATTTTCAAAATATCAAGTTTTTATAATTTTTACTAACAAAGATTAAAAATATTAGTGATCAAAATTGTGCGTTGGCATACGTGCAATAATCGAACTAGCTCTTATATTTTGGGAGGAATGGAGTATATTATTTTTATAGGGAGCATCAGTAGTTGTTATTTGGTTTCACAAGTTTTGAAAATGAGTTATCTTTTGAACTTATAGTTCATACTGATTTGTAAGAAGATTAAGATGAAATGATGATGATGATAATAATAAGGGTTAAATATATTTTTATTTAGTCCCTATAAAATTACAAAATTTTGTTTTTGGTGCCAATAAAAAATGATATTTTTGGTCCTACAACATATTTAGGCATACGATTTTAGTCTCTGTTGATTTTTCCAAAATTTTTAAAGTTGTTAATTATCCTTAAAAAAATTCTTTATAAAACTTTAGAATTTTGAAAAATGAGAAAAATTAAATTGGATTTTTTAAATTTCAAAGGATAATAAAAGTAATGAAAATTTCGACTAGAAATCAAATTTTATGTTTATTTTTTTTTTAGAAACTTTTTACAATGTTTTAAACATAACTGCAAAATAAAATTTCAAAAATATGGTTTAACAAACGGGGCTAAAATTACGTGCATAATAATTTTGTAAAGACCAAAACATGTCACTATATTTTAGGGAACAAAAACATGAGTGTAATGGACATGGACATTTATGAGTGTAATGGACTCTCATGGTCGCCGTAAAACGGAGTTTATGTAACGACCCGATTTTCATTTATTCGTTATTTGTATATATGTGTATATTTATATATTGATGTGGCTTATTTTTATTATTATTATTATTATTATTTTCTTTTGTGGCGATTAATTAATAAGCGAGAGTATTAATTAATTATACGAGTTTGTGAGACATTAGCAATTAGTGGACTTTTGGACTAATGGGCTTTAGTGGTAAAATGGGGAGGGCTATAAATACCCAAGTTAGTGAGAGAAAGTCACATTTTTTGTGTCTTTGTGGGAAAGAAGAGAGAAGGAAGAGCAAGAGAGAAGGAGGAGAGCTAGGGCAAGGAATTTCTTGGAGATTCAAGAGCCAAGATCCGAGAATCGTCGAGCTAAGGTAAGAGAGATAGTTTTCATAATTGTGAGTGGCTAGAGAAAGGGGAGAATGTCAATTTCTCCGAACCCAAACTTTCTCCACTCATTTTCGTGGGCTTTTTGGGATGATTTTTCTTAATGAAAGTGAAAATTCATGTTCATAGTATGTTTAATATACTCTTAACATGATGTATGAACAATTTTAATGGGTAAAAATGCGTATTTGTAGATGTTTGTTAAGATTTGGATATGTTTATGAGTTTAAGTAAATATGTCAAGATCCATGAAAAATAAGTGATTATTAATGTTAATAAGTTACTTTTAATGTGTTTTAAACATGTATGAACATAACCCATGTTTGGTATAATTTCTGGAACTGAAAATAAGTGATTTTGGGGTCAAATAAGTGATTTTTCGCACAAAAACGCGTTTGACAGATTTACTCCTGACTTCCCGCGCCGCGCGCAGGATTTCCGCACCGCGCCGCGCGCAGAGGTCTGTTGACCAGGGTTGACCTGTGTTGACTTTTGGTTGACTTTTTGACGGTTTATGCACCCGGAACCTATTTCACTCGATTTTTCGCGTAGATTCCGATTTCGAAGTTAGTTTCATGAGATGAAGTTTGGTTCATGAAGATTTCTTATATATTTGTGTGTTTTCTATACTTTAAGGTTGTGGATAATTGTATCTTGATGATTGATGACGAATTATATAAATTGTGGATGATATTTTTAAAATATCAAAGACGGATATTGAGATGTATGATATCTTAATAAAGACGAATATGAATAATGTTTTCATATTACATGAGTATAGCTTAATGCTAATTATTTGAGATTATTCATAAGTCATCCATGCATTCATGAATTGAGTTAGGGATATTAGAATATTTATTCTAATAAAGACGGATATCGAATTATATTTATTCGATAAAGACGGATATTAGAGGTGAGATACTCTAATAAAGACGATTGGTACCACATGCATTAGATATGTCTAGGGTGACATAGCATGAGTTGTGACATTAGATTGCATTAGGAAGATGTGCATATGATTTGATGATTTGATATGTGACATTGTGTGGTTTGTGTAAGTTGTGTGAGTTGCTTGATTGAATATTGGTGATAAGCATTGTTTTCCAAATTGTGTTTCAATGTATATGTAAATAATCTTATGTTTGATTTAAGATTGAGAATATGTATGTGAGTTAGATTATGCATGATAATATGATGAAGTGTTAAGGATATTGCTTACACTTGTATTTTATTGGTTATGATTTACTAACTCTCTGTGTTGTGTACTTCTGGACCGTTGGGTGGTCCAGGTTTACAGGTTATGTATTTGTTGATGCCCAAGTGTTTGGTGAAGCTCCGCTCTGAGTGTGACACGGGGAAAGGGTTGTATTTAGGATATAGAGTCCTTTATGACTTAATGTATTTATTTCGGAAAATGTATATTTTATAAAGAATGATTTTATAGTTAATGTTTAGGCTAATTAATCAAATAGTTAAGTATGTTGTTGATTGTAATACCTTTAACCAAATATTTTATAAATAAATTGTAATTTTCCGTTGGGTATTTTGAAAAGATTTTTAATAAAGGTAGAAATATAAAAATAACGGGTTTGGGTGTTACAGTTTACACCGACATTCAATCATATTCCATTTAATTGTCATGTCAAATTTTATTATTTTTTTAAAATATTTAAAAGAAAATTATTATAAAAATTATTCTGCGTCCACGTTTTTTTTTTTTTTTGAAATACAACACAGATATTATGGGCCTGTTTGTTTCAGCTAAAAAAATAGATTTTTTCTTTGTATTTTTGAAAATAGATTTTATAAAATCGTTTTTCAAAATATTACAAGTTTTTTTATATTCGTTTTTTCTAAATTCAAACACTAATTTTGACATTATATAACATAAACGTACATTATTGAAGAAAAAAAAAATAGTCAAAATCTCAAATTTTTTAAAAAGTTGTATTTCAAAAATAATTTTTATGAAAATCTGTTTGAAATAGCTTAAAAAAAAGTGATTTTTTTGAAATTTTGATATTCAAATTTTTTTTCAATAAAATGATGAAATACCTAAAATAACATTTTAAGAATAATTATTCAAACAAAATTTTCATTTGAAATTTTTATAAAAAAATTCTTTGTAAATTATTTTTATACAAAATCTATTTTCAAAAAAATCCAAAACAAACTCGCCCTATATTATTCTGCGTCCACCTTCTTTGATATGCAACCCACCACTCACCTTTTCCTCTTCACACATGCCCCATCCTCTTTCATTGCAAATAAGCACAACTTTTTCTTTCCACCACCATTGAATTCATGCTTAAAAAATCATCTTTTGTCAACAAAGAAAAATAGACACACAATAGATTAACAAATTTGGATAGAGAACCAACCACCATTAATGGGGTGGGATATTGAAAATAGTGGGAGGGAATTGAGATGGAGGGATATTGAAAATAGTGTAGAAATCAATGAATGAGGTATTTGGTGTGGTGTTCACAGAAATCGGAGGGAGAGTGAATGTGAAATAGCATATGAGAAACATCAGTGAGAGATGAAAATTGATAGTTTAAGAAGAAGTTGTAACTCTAATGAGAAAATGTGGGAAAGTGGTTGGCGACACAAATTAACATTTTATATATTTTAAATAAATAAAGGATGTGGCAAAATAATAGAATCCTATTGGATATCTGTGTAAATAATTTTTACACTATCTACTTATATTCTTTAAATCCAAAATATATTTAACCGTAATAATAATAACAATAATAGTAATAGTAATAATAAATAATAATAATAATAATAATAATAGTAGTTTATTTTAATCGATTCTCTTGAACTACTAGTACATGTTTTCTGTCGCTTATTATCTCTCCCACAATATTTAAAAAATTAATCACCAATTGATAATCAACCTAGTTTTCAATTATTGGTTTAAAATAATTTATAATAGATAGATATTCGTATCAAATAGATTTTCTCATTATGTTTTACGACTCGTTTATATTGGAGCAAGTAGAACATGCACATCATATCCAAATTTGATTCATAAACCAAAATTTAAATTGTAAACTGAGAGAAGATTTATATATAATAGCTTGTCAGTTTGATGCATATTTGGCTTTTGCGGATAAAGAATATGCATTGACTTTAAGAAATAACTCCTAGATTTAAGCTAAAAAAAATTAGAAGACAAAATTAATTTTATTCCGAAAAATTAAACATATTAAAATTAATTCTGCACTTTTAAAATCAATTCTAGGATTTGATAAAAGTGGAATCAAAATTATACTTTGCCTGTGTTTAGCTTTTGTGGTGAGATTTCATATCGAACCTTCATGATTTTTCAATTTTCACGGTGGATTTTGCTTTAGGAACTAAAGTTTATTTGGCGAATTGAGACATTATCACTCCAAAAGCTCTGGTCTTGTGTGTCAGGTTGCAGTGGTGTGGAACCAACTCAACACTTATTTATCTCATGCAGTCTCTTTGACTCTCTTTGGTCGTTAGTGAGGTCGTGGATTGGTTTTTCATCAGTGGATCCTCAAAAACTGTCAGACCATTTGTATTAGTTTACTTACTTATCAGGTGGACTACGAACACGACGCTCTTTCTTGCAACTTATTTGGCTCTTATGTGTTTGGATTATTTGGATCGAAAGAAATCACAAGTTATTTAGAAATTATGAAAGGTCCTTAACTCAACTGTTGGACAATGTCAAACTTTACTCCTATTGGTGGTTGAAGACAACAAACGCCAATCTTATTTCAAACTACCATAGTTTGTGGTCGAGAGTCCGTTTACTTGGTTGGACATTGAGTAACTTTGTTTTTCATGCTATATTATTGTACCGTCGTTTCTTGCTATTGTAAACTCTTATAGTCTATTTTTACGCACCTTGTGCTGAGGAGATTAATTAGTTGGTTGGTTAATATATATCTATTTTTGCTTATTAAAAAAAACAGTTGAACTCCGACCAAGCACATGCTTGCTTAGCTAGGCTAGAAATAATAGCTTAGATTGTATATCAACACACTCTGGAAACTAACTTAATTGTATGAAAAGTTCAAAAAATGTCAATTTGATTGGTTGCAATAAGTCCTACATATGTTGTACACAAACACTAGGTTAAAATTATATGAATTATGAAGGACAACGCATTTAGTGTAAGCTGTCGTACATAAAGTTTTTTTTTTGACTTGGGTACATACAGGGCCATTTTATTTTTCCAGTGTGTGACTGTGATTCCTTGGGTTATTTCTTGTCTCACAAACAACATACTTCAAAATTCATAAAATGTTTAATTGATGCCTATTTACTATAATTAGTGGAATGACATATATATAATGATTAAGAACATCATCAGATTTGTAAATGTTATTCAAGCACTAGACGAGCAAGAAAATATTTGTCAAGTAATTACAATATCGTGTATGTTCTAATTCTAGCAAAAATAATTAATCTCTAAAAGACCGAATTCATCGCACAATAGTTTGATTCGCGATAAAAAAAACACACTTTTACCTCCCACTTTGTTGCAAAAAAAGGAAGAATTTTTTAAATAAATCATTATCATATATTGTTGTCTCACCAAACACTGAATTGAGACAAGATATAATACGATTATCATATCATGTCTCTTATTATGACCACCAAATTTGTCCTAATGACGTATTAAACTAATTTCTTAATAAATGCAAAGATAGATAATTTCGAAGAGGCAGCCGTCGGGCTCCAAAAAATAGGGGGCCCAAAATAATTTTTCTTAGGGGTATATTATATATGCCAAAAAATTAAATACCAGAATTCTTAGGTGTTGAAAATAAATATGACTAAATATCTTTTGAAGATCTTAAATTTAATTATATTTTAGATTTTTATTTAAAATAAAATATCGTTAGGAATTATTTATATTTTTGTTTAGAATATTTTAGAATTTGTTTCTTATTTAAAGATATGGATTAGAAATATATTTCTCGCAATTTAATTATATATATATATATATATATATATATATATATATATATATATATATATATATATATTTAGCTAACTTAGACCCACCTAAAAACATGAAGGTATAAGTTAGCAAGATGCACCTTTACAATCTGGAGAAAAAAATCATTCATATTTATTATTTAAAACTAGTAACTTGAGGGATAGTTTTGTAACAGAAAGACCAAGAAGCAAAGAAGAGTCTGTCAGAAGCAATTTTAGTGTACTCTCAGAAACTACACAAGAATGACAAATCATAAATCTGATGGAATCAAGTCTAGAGATATTATCCCTCAAGCTATAAACTACACAAGGACAAAATGGATGTTGCTGTATGTCAGTCCAACAAGTCAAGAAAGGGAATATCAAGACAACGGTATTAAAGTTATCTCTTCTGTGCAAAGGAACTATCTTCGAGAACCAGAGAAGTAGAAGCAGTTTGCCATTTACGGAATAAGTAAAAATTGGTCTGAGTACCTTTCTAACGGGCAAACTGATCTCTCACAAGGTCATATTCAAACGTGTTTATTTCTAAGTCTATAAATACAAGACCTCTTTGAATTGACAAAGTGGTCGTTGAATGATAGAACTTCTCAAAAGAGCTTTAACTTAAGAAGATCTGCACAACAATTAAAAAGGAAGAATGTGTTCATTCAAGTCAAAGAACTTAATAGCAAACATCTACACAATACGAAAACTCAAGACCTTCATTCAACGTCAAAGCTTTCTGTTTTGACAATATTTGTAAGAGTTAGTCCTAAGTGTATAATTGTAACCAATCTTATTGTATAAGATTTGGAAGTCTCTTGCGTTTGTGCTTGAGCAAATTAAAAGTCTCTTGCATTTGTGCTTGAGCAATTTGGAAGTCTCCTGCTGTATGATATGGGGCAATTAGAGTAAGTCTCCTGCTGTGTGATCTGGAGCATCTGTTGAAGTCTCTTGTTGTGTGCTTGAGCAAATTGTGTAATCTTGGTGATTATAGTGGACTCTCTTGTTGAAGAACAAGGGGACTGAAGTACTCTCAAGTTGTGAGGAGAACCAGTATAAATTCTTGTGTGTTCTTTCTCTCTCTCTCTCTCTCTCCCTCCTTTTTAACCTTGCGTTTGATTGCATTGTGTGTGTGATTCATCCACTGCCAAAATAGACTGATAGATTTTTTAATCTTGAAGAAAATTTTAAATCCTCAAAACACAATTCAACCACCCTTCTTGTGTTTTTCACACCTTCAGATTTTACATCTAGAAATGCTTGTAGGAATTATTTTGTATAAGTATTTTTTTGTTACATAAATTTTGGGTAAGGAGATGTGTCCCAGTCCAAAACAGGAAAGACCTTATGACTCAAAGTACACTTAAAAAAATCAATTTTGTATAATTGTATTTTTTTATTTACTTACATTCTACGTCTCAGACAAAGTCTACAACATTTAATTGAATGGCTATCGTGGAATAATAACAACATGGATAATCCTTAAAAAAAAATGGGATAAAGATTCCTTTAGATATAGTAGGTGGTTACTAGTTAATAATTGACTCAATCACTTTAATTAACAATTACGATAATAAAAAATAAAAAGGGGCCAAAAAAACAACAAAAATGGGTATATGCAGGAAAATGGGGCAAAAAGCTAACTGTTATATAGTTGGAATATACTTGTGAAAATATGTGATGTATAATTGTTTTTCTTCTTAATTATAGTTATGATATTTCTATTTTTTTTATACAATTTCTTCTTAATTATAGTTATGATTTTTCTATTTTATTCATTTACAAAATTGATTCCTAAATTTTAAAATTATTCAATTTTGGTATTTTATCATTAGTTTTGTGGTTAAAAATGGTGATGCAACATATTTATTTTAGTTTTGTGGTTAAAAATGGTGATGCAACATATTTATTTTAGTTTTGTGGTTAAAAATGGTGATGCAACATATTAATTTTAAAAAAGGACTCATTTATCACATTTAAAATTCAAACAAAATAAATAGTTTTCATATTTTATAGATAAGAATCTATGTTATTTTTGGTTGTACAAAAAGTGATAAATACTACTTAAAACTTTCACATAACTGTGATGTTGGATAAAAATGTTTAATCTTTGGCAAAGCCCAATACTATATTCAAGTGCGTGACGACGCCAGACCTTTAAATTTTGGTAGAATTTTGGAGGCCTCATTATTATTATTTTAAAATGATAATTATTTAAAATGATTAGGTAAAATGCAAATTTGATCATTGATTAAAATATGTATTTTTTTATGTAATTTAAAATGATAATTTTTTTTATGAGTTTAATATTATTATAATTTAAATAGAAGTTATTTTTCAAAAGAAATTGTGTTTTTCTTTATTATGTTCCGTTTATAATGTTCCGGTTATATGGATAATATCTAGGTTTTATATTAACAAATTATAAGATTTTGCTCTTTTTTAATTCGTGCACCAAATCTTTTATTCCACTTCTTAAGAATTTAAATTTAGAATTGTTATTTTTTGAGTATTGTGTAGTTAACCAAATCTTATATGCATACCTTTTCCTTTATTTATATTTTTAATTCTTTAACTAGTGCTACCGAATACTAGTTAGCAAGACTCGTCTATTATCTAGAGTTATGACTCATATGAGCTATCTCTTGGGATGTCAACGAGGCAGGAAGCGGTCAAAGGATGCTCCTCGGTTCCGCCCTGCCAATCTATTTCCTGTCTTTGTTTCCCATCCTCATCTCCATGGATTCCCATCGTATCTGCGGAGATCTATACACATCGAAAAACAACAAAAACATTATATTTTTTCTTTCAAAAATCTAAGAATAGTATTTCATTTCTTTGTCGATTTTATTTTTAAGGAAAAATTACATATATATATATATATATATATATATATATATATATATATATATATGAGGAAGGATCAATTGACTCCAAGAGTAAGTCATATAATTTACTCCAAATCTTGACCTTTAATTTTAATAACAATTAATGATTAGGATTGATTGATAATAAATGTTAGGGTGAGACTCATTTGTTTGCTACACTAGAAAACCATGATTATCAAAACATACTTAAAATAAAATAGAATGGCTTAATTATGGTCATTAATTGTCAAAAAAAAGAATTCCTCTCTCTTGCATATTTATTTAAGCATAAACATTTAGAAAAATTAAAATATTAATGATTGATTAAAAACAAATAATTGGTCGTGATAAAAAAAATTATTTTCTGAAGAAAATTAAAAGAATAATTTCATAAGAAAAAATACAAATGCATATATAAAAAATAAATAATTGTTCTTGACCAAAAAAATAATTCATTTGCTGCAGAAAATAAAAAAAAAATCCGTCGCAATACAAAAATTCACCATTTAATTCCTCACCACCATTAGGAGAACCTATTAAAATATTCTCATGAGATACTTCAACATAAAAAATTCATCACCCCTTCAACGATTGTTTTTAGACCAATTATTATTTTATTCTTTGTAGTCAAGTGATTATTCCGTATTCTTATTTGTTTTGGTAAAATAAGAGGGCCAATTATTTTGTATTCTTTTTCAATAATTTGTATTTTAATTTTTGCTTCAATTTTATGCGTAGAAAATAAAGCAAGGGAGGAAATTCTTGTTTTGAAATTAATGACTATAACTAGTATCCAGACCCCTGCCAAGCACGGGTAAAAATGCATTTTTAGATTTATTGAGTTATAATTTTATTTTGTAAGTGACTTATAAATAATATATTTTGTTTTAAATTAAAAAATTAAATTTTTAATTGCTAATGAAAGATAATTAAAATTTAAATTATATAAGATTGTAAATATTTATAATCTTATATATTTTAATAATTAAAATAACACTATGTGATAAAAACTAACTGTTAAATTCATGTATAGTGTCATAAATTTTCTTAGGGAAGATTCCTATAGTTCGTATTTTTCAAATTATAAATGTATCATAGTTGTTGTTTATATTATTCCCGACCAAAATAATTATAAAGTTGATGGAAAATAATTTCTCAATGGGATATATGGAAGAGACTTTGAGGTTTCATAAAAAGGCTTTGAGGTGGATATGAATAACAAAAGAAATCGATTGTCATACTAATATTTAAGCAGAAATACAGATTCCCGTTGAAATTTAAAAGAATAGTCTCCCAATTTATATGACTAAAAATATAGATTCCATAAAAGTTACTATAAAATAAATAGGTATTCTTATTAACATATGAGTAAAAATATATATGTAGCTCTAAGTAGAAATTATAAAAAAAATAAAAAATCTTTTGTATTAATGCATAAGTAGAAATATATGTTCCCGTAAAAATAACAATAAAAATCAGGCTATTAACGTCATAGTTTTCTGTCAGATTGAACATAAAACAATCCAATTTTATTTTCTTTGTTGAGAAAATATTGTTAAAGGCAGAAACGCCATTGATTATAATTTAGACACAAAATAATATATCATTGAAACTTAGCCATTAGATCGTGATATATTGATGTAAAAAATAAAAATGAAACACATGAAATAATGAATAATATTATAGTACGGTTGATACATGTGTATGAATTAAAAGATACATGAGCAACTATTGGCTTGTTTGTTTTGAATTTTTTTGAAAATAGATTTTGTAGCGTTAGAAAAAGGCTCCTAAATAACATTATTATAGATTATAGATGAAATAGACCCGTGTATTAAATATAAGGTATGTTTTGACAATATCAGTATTCTAGTGTAGCAAGGGAGGAAATTCTTGTTTTGAAATTAATGACTATAATTAATATATTCTATTTTATTTAAGGTATGTTTTGACAATAATAGTATTCTAGTGTAGCAAATAAATAAGTCCCATCTTAATAATTATTACCGATAAATCTTAGCCATTACTTGATATTAAAATTAAACGTCAAGATTTGGAGTAAGTAACAAGACTTACTCATGGAGTCAATGGATCCATCCTCTATATATATATATATATATATTGTATATTTCTTTCATTTTTTTTTAAAAAAAATCTTGCGCAGTAACAAAATAATTATAAAAAAAATTCTTTGTGCAAAAATATTTTTTAAAAAAATCCTAGGTAAAAACTCAACATACATACATAATTATAGAAAAACTCTGATAAAGATGAATTGTCGGTGTTGATAATTCAAAATATTAAGACAATTAGTTAAACAAATAAATAGAATGATCAGAGTCAGAGAACTCAAGAGGCGGGGTGCTTCCCAGACCCTCAAACCGAAGGTCTTTAATTCTTTATTAGTAAAAAGTACTCATCAAAACAAATTAAACAAGATATTTTGAAAACTTATAAAAACTTGATATTTTGAATTATAGGAAAATTTATTAGTAAAAAATACTCATCAAAACCGAAGGTCTTTGATCATTAATATTTTTAATTCTTTATTAGTAAAAATTATAAAAACTTGATATTTTGAAATACTCATCAAAACAAATTAAACAAGATCCTATATTATGAAATAGATATAGTCAAAGCAAGATAAATGAATAATATTATTTGGTCAAAATAGTTCGTATAAAATGAGACAGAGTAGTAATTAGCGAAGAAACGGTCCTAATGATTTCGGTGATTAATTCCATTGACGTTTTTTTAACCAATTTTGGCGGCTACCTTTCTCTTTTAGCATGAAGGTCTTGCACCATTAATTACATCTACTTGTGTTTAAGCTTGACAGCTGGAACGAGAGCAAATCATAATCATCTTAACCTTTTTTTAAATGACTTATTGGTTAGAGTTTTTTTGTTGAAGAAGTTAAATTAGCTCACCCAAATTGACATCAGAGAGAATCGAACATGAGAGCTTAAAGAGGAGCACATTCTCATGTCTCGAGTCAATACCACTAAACCAACCTAAGTGAGTTTTCACTTTATAAAATAAATAAGTGAGGTTTTACCAAAAACACTAAATAAATAAATAAATAAGTGGGGTCCTCGTGAGTTTAATACAGTTGATAGAGACATCACCCTTTGGGACTAGGTGTGATCATATAGGATCTCACAGTGTCGGAATGAGTTGAAGACGAGATGTGGTGTCCACTCGAATATGGCGAGGCGAGAAGAGGAACAAGGATCAAAACAGGCATGGTGCTTAGGGCGACGCAACCTCTTTCATTTCTTGACGTTGGGTTCATTCGCGAACGAGACAAGTTTAGCCTCCTTATTGACCCCTTCTTATAGGGGTCATTTTATATGTAGGGGCCAAAGTTGAATTCCGGGCACTGCACTTATCAATTTTAAGGGTGAAATTTTTAGTCACTATACTACCTAACCAATAAATAAATAAATGGATGTATCAGAAATTTTTTTCTTTTTTATAATAGAATTTGAAGTTTGATCTCTACCTATTTTATGTAATTTCCTTAGTTTTTTTGTACCAATCTAAAGAAAATTACTTATGGAAAGTTTGAAATTTGAATCCATAAAATCAAAATATAGGCTAAAATTCAGTTGGACTACAGGTAAATTGGGCAACACATTACGCAAATATTGAGATGGGCCTAAATTTGTTAGCCAAATTCATTTTTTCTTCTTCTTTAGTTTGAAAGAGTTAAACTCAACCGTAGCTATTTCTTTGATAAGTAAAGGGTGCCCTCCATCTCCCCTATTTCTAACATTGTCTCTCTCATTGATCGTGTTAAGATGAAAGATTGACAACTTTAAATCTCACATATATACTGGCAAGCAAATCAAGTTGTTGATTGGCTTGCAAACTATGCTTTATTGATATAACCATATGCACTAGGGTGTATCAATCTTCTTTGGTAGGGTGTTGATGTTTTCTTTAATCATCCTATTCTTTTTAACTTGGCCTCCAATTTAGAAAAGGAAAAAAAAAAAAAAAACAGAGTCTAATGACGTAATAAACACCTTTTAAATGTAAAAAAATATAGATTTGATCCCCTCACCTAAATTTTTATTATAAAAAAAAAATATACATAGATTTGAAGTAAAAAATATAGATACAACTCAATTTTCAATCTGCTTCTTTGACTTCTCAAGGATTTTGTTCTCATCCCTCTACCGGTTAAACATTTCACACTCTTAAAGCCTATAAATCACCTCAGTCTCACCTATGCAATACAAGGATTATTGTAGAACCTTAAAATTCTCAGATTTAAGGACATATGTAGTTTCTTTTCAAGATACAATAATTTATCTATGAATTAAAAATACCTTTATATATTCTATTTTAGATTTATTAATTTTAGTTGAATAATTAATTTTATCAAACATTTAACTAATTTATCTCTTATTAGTCATCAACTTATAACTTATCACTTATGAACCATATGTTATTTTTATCAAACAGAATCTATCACGTCATGCATGCATGTCAATTGAATTTTTTTTTATTGATTGAAAATTGACTTTTTCTTTTTGGATCATTAGTACACATAGATATATGAAATTATTTATTGACTTTGGATAATGAATTGTTATATTCTTTTTCTGGCATTATTATTATTATTATTATTTCTTTTTATGGAACCTTATAATGCTTTTCATGTATGTACGTATGTTTGGTTCTGCGGTTAAAAAAACTTAATTTTGACAGAATCGATTCTGACTCAAACAAATCACCAAGGATCGAAACCACAACCTTTAAGATTTATTTGTGCATTTTGCCACTACACTAGATCAATCAATTTGATATAACTTTGTAATCAACATCTAATAAATATGGAATTATATATATATATATATATATATATATATATATATATATATATATATATCTCGCACCAATATTAATTTCCGATAAGCACAGTTCTAAGTTGGATGGGTTAACTAATAGTTACAAAGCTCTCGCACCAATATATATCTCTCACACCAATATTGATTTCTGATAAGCACAGTCCTAATGTAATATTAATCCAAATTTAATTTTCATATTTATTTTATTGTTACATATTACGGCTGATTAGACCCGTGCACCGCACGGGTCGAAGTTCTAGTATATAGAAAAAGAATAACAGATAAATACAATAAAAAAATATTGAAAGAATATAAGATAAATATAATTAAAAAAAATAGGAACAAAACAAAAACAATAAAAAGATTATAGAAAGTTTATTAGTCAATAAAAAAATATAGAAAAATGAATATGCATAAAAATAGAAATATAGAAATACAAACATAAACAATAATTTCATAAAAAAAAATACATAAACAATATTACCATTAAGTTTAATGCTAACTATTAATAATAATAAATGCCTACTGTAAAAAAACTATTAATAATAAAAATATATTTATTACAAAAAAATATAATTATTATCAAATTTACAAAATTGCCATAAATATTCTGAATAAAATTTCTAATTTTTTATTATAAAAATATACACGGGACCATTACTTGTCACTATTGGATAAATATTTGTCATGTCATTGATAATTATAATCAAATTTAATCATTTAATAAGTTTTACAAGAAATAACACAGTAGTTTCAACTAGCAAGAACGCAATAGTTTCCCTTATCTTTTAACAATATTATTATACAATAAATTTTTAAATATTTCATTCTAAATAAATTTTCTACTTTAAATAATGACAATCTTAAATATCAAATAAATATCAATAGACTCACGCGAATGCATAGATCTTTATACGAGTTTGATTTAAAACTTGTGCCCATAATGAAGGAGTAAAGAAAAAAGATATTCCCTCTACTCTAGTTCTAGATTTATTTTGCCCAACTTTTTTTGACAATGCTAGCATGTGGGGATTGGAGCTAGCTAGCCAAAATCTGGCCTTAGCTGTCTTTGATATTCATAATTCAAGATCAAACTAAAATAGCCATGTATATATGACTTTAGGAGTGGTTAGGTTGCAAGATTGCAAGTCAGCCCCCACTTCTTTTTGAATTACACTAGTCGTAGTATCTATTTCTCTGCCAGTCAATACCCATAATCATGTGTTTTTGGCTGCTAAACCTATAATTCAAACATTAACCCTGATTCTTGTCACATAAGTATGGATATAGTTAAGAACAAAATTTATTATTATTTACTTTAAGAAAAGAAAACGAAGTCTAAAGTCAAAGATCTTTTTTGTTTAATTAACTATATTGAACTTATACTATGGAATTTTCCTAACTATTTAGAGAATATATGAACACTGCACACACTAACAGAATAAATACATGGCCTAAAAGGTGCTACAATATAGCGTGATATACGGCCTTGAATTCCATTCACATAGAAAATCTAGCTTCAAACAAGTAAGACATAATTAGAATATAGAACATTGAAAACATATTATACAAGGAACCATAAACCACACCAGAAAAGCAAAAACTAAACACTCACTCCAAGCACGATATAAAAATCCAAAGAGAATGAATTAATGTTTGAATCAGTTTAAGAGAAGTGAGCTGAACCAGTTTAACAAAGAGAATCGTTGGGCCGGTTCAAATGTGGGCTTGCTTGATTTTCAGAAGTGAATAAATGGTTAATAATACAATTGCCGGTTCGGTTCATTGACTTTTCGGTTTCTAAAAACTGAAACAAAAAACCGAACCAAACCATATCAGTTTTTATTGGTTCAATTTGGTTTTTTATCTCAACCATAACTTTTTTCCTCGATTTGGATTGGTTTAGATCATCGGTTTAATAGATTTTTTTCTAATCCGCTTACACCTCTACCCCAACACTAAGTTAATAAGGAGTAAACGCATACCCGCAATGATGTATCAACAAAGACATTAGTTGTAGTTCGTGTGTACTTTTGGTGAGGGGCAGAGCCACATATGTAGTAATTTCACTAATTTGAATGGCCCTACATCAATATAATATCCATTAGAAATTGGTTTTTAGTCCAAAAATTTCATTCACTTTGGCTTCATCCACCACAAAACTTCTTTCTCATTGTAAAAGAAAAAACCACGCCCCACTCTGTCCGTTTCATTCATCATCTGAACAGAAGAAAGAAGTAAATCAATCACTCCATTTTCTCTCAAATCCTATTTCACTACCAGATTTCTCAGGATTTCCTACCAACATTTCCTACTAATGTTGGATTTACTTTGAAGGGACGTTTCCTACCAGCAATTTCGTAGGAACTGCATTTTAACAGTTAAATTCTACCATGTGGGTCCAACGAACGTTTCCTACAAATATATTCGTAGGAACTGTTTTATTTTTTAAAAAAAAATTGTAACGGACACATATCATCAATGTTGCAACTGTCTTGCCAAAACAAATCAATGTTGTGTCTAACTTTTCATACGAGTCATTCCTTCATATATTTTTTCTTCTCCACTTCCTTTCTTCTCTAAATTTTATACTTATCAATCCACCATTCTCTCATTTTGCAATTAGATTATTACAAGGTTAGTTTGTGTACTTATTTTATTAATTTCTTGATATATATATATATATATATATATATATATATATATATATATATATATATATATATATATATATATATATATATAATGTTGTATATTATTTTTAGCTAATCTTGATTTAATTTGTTCTTATTTTGTAGTGTGATTGTTGCTCTGTTGCTGCTGTTGTTTTTTGAGGTTTTTTTATCATCATATTACATTGTTTGAAGTTAGTTTGTCTAATTTATTTGAAATTGTTAGTATAAAAAAAATATTATCATTATTCATAAAAATGTTAGTTGATAAAGAAGTGTAGATAATTTTTAAAAAAAAAATAAATGTTATTTTATTATATATAGTTTTTGATAAAAAAAAAATTAGTTAGTAAAAAACTTATTTTTACACAATAATAAATAAAAATAGAAACTAACTCATTTGAATTAATTTCAACGATATATGCAGCAAATGGATCGATATATGTCTCATCGAAGTTGGGTATATGATAGAAAATATCCGGATATGGTAGAATAGTTAAAGCGCGTTTTAAGGATGGAGTTGAAGAATTTATTACCTACGCAATGTCGCAAGATATTGTTAAACGCAAGGGAGGGATAAGATGTCCGTGTGTTAAATGTATGTGTGGGTCAATTGAAAGTCCACAAGATGTCATCTATCATTTAAAGAAGTTCGGATTTATGAATGATTATTATGTGTGGAAACATCATGGTGAACGAGTGCCGGCGAATATTAATATCGAGTTTGATGTTAATACCGACACTTCGAGCAGTGTAGCGCAAGCGGAGTATGGAAACTTTGGTCGGATGCAAGAAATGGTCGGTGACGCTCTCGGTGTGAACATCTCCTATGAAGGGGGCAACAAAGAGGAAATAATCCTGAACGACAAAGCACTGAAGTTTTATGCAATGATGGAGGAAGTAAACAAACCGTTGTTTGAAGGGGCGTCTGACTCAAAGTTATCCATGTGTGTGAGGCTCTTAGCTGCCAAGTCAAATTGGAACGTACCTGAAGATTGCTTAGAGTTCTTCTCAAAAATGATGTTGGATGCGACTCCTGTGAAAGACAACCTGCCGACAAGTTATTACGATGCGAAGAGGTTGGTGTCGAAGTTGGGATTGCAAGTGAAAAAGATTGATTGCTGCGTTCAAGGGTGCATGTTGTTTTACGACAACGAGTTCGGTACAAATGATGGCGCACTGGAGGAGTGTAAATTTTGCAATGCACCGAGGTATCAAGTCCGCAGTAGTGACGTTCACCGCAAGCAAAAAATGGTCTCAGTCAAGTCAATATTTTATCTGCCAATAATACCCAGACTGCAGAGATTGTTTGCATCGATGAAGACTGCCAACCAAATGACATGACATTATTACAATAAAACAAATTTAAACGTCATGCGGCATCCTTGTGACGGGTTGGCATGGAAGCATATCGGCCTAATTGGATTGGAGATGAAGCTTGGAAAGATCTATTGGATTATTGGAAAAATGACGAGACTTTTAACAAACGCTCTCAAGCAAACAAAGGTAACAGAAATTCAGGCAAAGGGGGCACTTTACATACCCATGTTCAAAAACTGGTAAAAATATATATAATTTATATATTTTTTAATATATATGTATATATTTAATTAATCTTAATATATATGTTTGGTCTTTTTAGCCGTGGCGAGTTTTTAATAGTGTTGGCACTGTATCATTCTTGTTTGGATAGGCCTAGCTTTCTTTTTTAGTTTTGGGTTTTTGGAATTTCTTGTTGAGCTCTTGTATCAGACTTGCTTATGTAGAGCCTTATGCACTCCTTGTGCTATTTTCTCTCTAATAAAATTAATTTGTAATTGATTATAATTTAAAATAAAACCGTAATTTATAATTGATTATTTTGTTGTGTGTAAAACTAGATAAAAGAGAAGGGTCCAAATGTAGACATTCCCGACATCCATAAAGATACTCACACAAAGAAGAGCACGGGTGCCTATGTGGATAAGCGGTCTGAAACTACTCAGGTGAACTTGTAATATGATATTTTTTGAATTATTTTCTAATAGTTTTATTCACTAATTTTTAGTTGACTTTATTAATTATTTATTATGTATGTATACAGAGGTTATACGATGACCACATTGCGAATTTTTTGGAAAAACATCCCGAGTATTCCAGCGAAACTGATATACCCTGTACCATCCGACGCGATATTTGGCAGGAGGTAACTAGAGCCGGGACGAAGAATACCAAATATGATTTTGGGAAGTTAGCCCCCAACGCGAGACATGAAAACATTGTCCATATTCCTACACCTGAAGAAAGGTCTCGTCGTGTAGCATTGCCTCCTGCGGCGCAAGCTGAAATTCAAAGATTGACTCAGGAGGTGCATGCACAAAGAGAGGAGATAGACAGACTGGACCAACAAGATCAAGAGAGGCAGCAAATGATGCAGCAACAAGATCAAGAGAGGCAACAAATGATGCAGCAAGAAATTAGAAGAGTAATGGAGGAGCAAACACGAGCAATGGAGGAGCAAAGAATAGAATTGAGCACGTTAAGGGAAATGTTAGTTTCGTCTAGGAATGCCCCAATTGGCGAAAGTTTGGTAGGTAAAGTACTGACACACGCTGGTTTGAAAGGCAGCTGACACAAGTACGCTTCCTACTAAAGATTCGTAGGTAATGTGCTGACGCGCGCAATAGCCAGCTTTATACCTACAAATCTGTTTGTAGGAAATGTCGTAGGAAATGCTACAATACCTACGAAAATAAGCAATGTTCCTACGAAATATTTTGTAGGAAATCCAGAGAATTCTTGTAGTGTTTTTCCTTTATTCTTTTCTTTCTTCCTCCATTGTTGATCTTCTATGATGTAAACCATATTAATTGTAAATTTGGATTTTATGATTCTAACCTTATACATTTTTTATTTGTTTATTATTATTGTTATTATTATTATTTTGTCCGGTACAATCCTCATGGTGCACCAACAACCACATATAAATGGCACGTCTACAAATTCACCATATTCTTATGCTATACTACCTATAGCTGATAATGATCCCTGTAGTGAGATATTCATTCCTCATTCCACTCGCACATTGGGATCTACGAGACGATTCTTCAAGGTATACACATTTCATCCATTTTATACGCACTCATATTGTTTTCCCTCAATTTTTTGGTATTATTGTGTATGAAATGAGTTCTATAATGTATGTGTATGATTTAAACATAATTTCAATTGTGGTATTTTTATTTTATTTTTAGCATGAAGCAATGAAATTTCTTTAAAAAAGAAAGTGGCTCAGGAGCTAAGAGAGAATCTACTCTCAATATCTCAAAAGAGACACAATTTGTTTGATTACTAATAGGCATGACAATAAAATTCGTACCCGCTGGTACCCGTCCGCCTGCCCTGAGTTTGACGGGGAAAATCCGACTTGACTGGGTATGGGTTCGGGTTTGAGTTTTCCCCGATTTCAAAAGATGGGTAATGGAGACATTGATACTCTCCCCGAACCCGTCCCTGAACCCGCCCCGCTTATATCTAATTACATTTTAACTTCCTTAATTAACTTATATACCCTTAGACAAAGTCTTAAAATATATTCGTATGTTTATTTTTATTTTTAAGTTGAGTATTAAACAAGTTTTTTCTATTTATACTTTTTGTTTAAAAAATTATATTGTCGAAACAAAATAGTTTTTAACTTTTACCTCTTTTTTTTAATAAAAAGTACCAAAACTCAATGGAGGTGAAGTGGAATGGGGATACCCGAAACCCACGGGGATACCCGGACCCCGTTGGGTATGGGTATGGGTTTGGGTTTTACTTTTTATCCCCGTTGAGAATTGGGATGAGTTTGGGGATACCCGAACTTTATGGGTTTGGGGCAAAACCCGTCCCCGCCCCATTGCCATGCCTAATTACTAATGCTTGAATGCCTTATGGTACATTTAGAACTCCTATTTATAGGAGAAGAAAGACTACAATGCTTACATGCATGAAAGACAAGTGCCTAAAGCAACAAGACAAGTATTACAATGCAACATGACAAGTGTTTTACATGCAAATGTTAAGGAAGACAAATGTCTAATGCAATATTAATTAACAAAAAAAATATAATGAAACAAAAATTAACTTTTCGAAATTAAAAATAGCTTTTAAATGTCTAATTACAAAAATGGGTTTTAATTGTATATATAAGTAATAAATAAATTTTAATTAATAGTGAAACAAAAAAAAAAATCATTCAAACCCAACCCAATAATAATATTGTAAAAAAAAAAAGAACCCAATAGTAAAAAAGATAGAAACCTAATTAATTTCTTCTCTTTGTCGTATCACTTCCATTTATTAAGAGTTTTTTACTATTTTTCTACAATAACAGAACCCCATCTCTTATTTTGGATCGCTTTTCTCTAACTTTTTAGCGCGAAAGTTACTTCCTTTCACCTCCTATTGACCATTAGATTGATATTAGGCTTCAGATATTTGTACGTGTCTTTTCTTTCAAAAAAAATTAATGAAAACAATCAAAAGAAACACATCAGCGCCGTTTGCCATCATCAGAGAACCGATAAGAACTCTGCACACCTCAACATCATTGTTGCCTCCCTGTGCCCCCGCCGACCACCACAAAAAATTAAGAAACTTGAGGGTGCTTCTGAAGTGAGAACGACAGTCACTAGCGTGTCAACGACGATGTTTCATGGCAAAGCTCAACGATGTGTTGATGGTGAAGCTCGACGACGACAACATCACAGTGAAGGTCAGATATGATCCATGTGAGCAGCTGCGGCATGATGACGGCGTCAGCATCACAATGGAGGTTAGAGCTACGTTGTCGGTGCGACAACGAGGCTAGTGACCGGTGCGGCGGCGAGGATAATGGTTGTTGCGACGGTGAGGCTGGTGACTGTTCGTGGTTTGATCTTATTGCCACACTTTGAAAAGTATATAACAAATTGTCACAATTTGAAAATTAAGTACCAAAATGCCAGACCATGACTTTTGTTTCCTCCACTTGGTGTGGCGGTACTCCATTGAAGGAGCATTTTTTCTTATTTTTTTATTTGCTAGCCATATGGTGTGACGGTTTTCAATAGGTTTTTCCTTTTTTTTTTCCTTTTCTTAAAAAGGTTTAACCTTTAACGTAACCATACAGTACAAATCTTACACTACAAATCGAAATCGACATAGACAAGAATACTGTAATAAACAATTATGCAAGAATAAAAAAGATAACATTTATGCAAGAATCAACGGAGGAACAATTTTTCAGAGAAGACGAAGAAACAGCGGGAAGTCTAAGGCGGGAAGTCTTATATAGAATTAGGGCAACACTAAGATATTTTTGGAATATTAAAATTTATGTAAGGATATTTTGTTGGAACAAAATGTGTTTTAGTACACACCCTTGAGTTTTGATGATAACAAAGTATTAAATGGACAATTGATGTTACTAATGTTTAAATTAAGTGTGTAGGAGAATCCAAAGTTATATCAAGAGCACACTTGATTTATGCTCTGAAGGAATCTTATGGAAGTCTGAATCTTTACACTCTGAAAGAGTTCAGAAGCTAAAACGTGGTCAGAAGCTAAACATGTTCAGAAGCTCAAATAGGATTAGGATGTCTGCAAGAGTTTCAGAAGCTTAGAGAAGTTCAGAAGCTCAGAGATGTTCAGATACCTATAAGAGTTCAGAAGCTATCTGCTAGTCAAGAGTTATTCAGAAGATGAAGACGTTCAGAAGCTGAATTACGAAGGACTATCAGAGGCCAATTATTCAAGACCAATCAGACTTCAAAGATATCAAAGGTTCATCAGAAGCAAAGGGAATTCCTCTGATCATCAGAAAGGCTACATCAACTACTCTCACCAAGCCTGATGATTTGTTTAAGGACAACTAATTGCAACGGTCATAAAGGATGTGATCCTACTCTGTCTAGGAGCTAGTTGTACCTTATTACTGTATTTGGACAGATAGTAAAAGTAAAGCTTACCTGCGAAGAAGACGTGGCTTTGTTTAAAGTATATTCAAAAGCTACAGTTGTCCATTTACAACGGGAATTCTACAACGTCTCAATATCTTTCTCCAACTCATATATTCATGAAAGAAAGAATTGATGACTAAGGATCTTCATAGAACATATCTCTCAGAATTAAGTGAGAATTGAAACTAGCTCAAGCCTCTGAAGTTATTATCTTGTGATAGTTTTAAGCTTAGAAGTTAGTATTACTCCTGCGTGAGTAATTTGGAAAAGTCTCAATCTTTGTGATTAGAGCAAAAGAAGTCTCTTAGTCTTGTGTGACTTTGAGCAAATGGAATCTCTTGTCTTGTGTGACTTGAGCAAGGAAGTCTCTTGTCTTGTGTGACTTGAGCAAGGAAGTCTCTTTGTCTTGTGTGACCTAGAGCAAATAAGTCTCTTGCTTGTGTGCTTGAACACCTGAATTGTAATCTTAGTGATTATAGTAAAATCCCTTGGAAGTGCAAGGGGACTGGAGTACTCTCGTTTTGTGAGGGGAACCAGTATAAATTCTTGTGTCTCTTTTAGGGGTGTTCAAAAATTCAGTTAACTGAACCAAATTGCAATTCGAACTGCACTGAACCATATTTTAAACTGAACCATTTAATGCAGTTTTGAACTGAACCACTTTTAAAAAACAGTTACAATTCAGTTTATAACTGGTTCAGAACCAGTTTAAATTTATGAACCGGTTTTTATTAAAAAATAATATTTAATTTTTTTTCGGAAAAAAAGTTCTCGATATTTCCGACTTTTTTTCGGGAAAAAGTTTCCGATCTTTTTTCGGAAAAAAAATTTCGAGTTTTTTCCGGAAAAAAAGTTCTCGATTTTTCAGAAAAAAAGTTTCCGATGTTTTTTCGGGAAAAAATTTTCGAGTTTTTTCGGGAAAAAAGTTTTCAATTTTTCCGGAAAAAAGTTTCCGATCTTTTTTCGGAGAAAATTTTTCGAGTTTTTTCCGAAAAAAGTTATCGACTTTTCCGGAAAAAAGTTTCCGATGTTTTTTCGGGAAAATTTTTTCGAGTTTTTTCCGGAAAAAAGTTTCCGATCTTTTTTCGGGGAAAAATTTCGAGTTTTTTCCGGAAAAAAAGTTTCCGATATTTTTTCGGGGAAAATTTTTCCGAAAAAAGTTATCGATTTTTCTGATGTTTTTTCGGGGAAAAGTTTTCGAGTTTTTTCCCGAAAAAAGTTCTCGATTTTTCCGAAAAAAAGTTTCCGCTGTTTTTTCGGGAAATTTTTTTCGAGTTTTTTTCGGAAAAAAGTTTTCGACTTTTCTCGGAAAAATGTTTCCGATATTTTTTCGGAAAAAAAGTTCTCGACTCTTTCGAGAAAAAAATTTCAATATTTTTCTTCAGGGAATTGGTTGAAAACCAGTGTTTCAAAAATAAACCGGTTTTTAATAAAAAACTGGTTTTAAACCAGTTATCCAAAACTAAACCAGTTAAAAAGTGTAAACTGGTTCTAAACCGGTTCTGAACTGAATTGTAACTGATTTTACAGATAATCTGGTTTTTATAAAAAGTGGTTACAGTTACTGAACTGAACCGTTTATATGGTTCAGTTCAGTGCAGTTCATGCACCATGAACACCCCTAGTCTCTTTCTCTCTCTCACTCTCTCATTTACTCTTTCATCATTCTCTTAGATTCACGTTGGTTGTGTTAATTATTCTGCTGTGCTTAAAGACTCTGATAGATTCAAATATCTGGAAAAGTTTTTAAATATCTAAAACACAATTCAACCTCCCCTTCTTGTGTTTTCTCCCACGCACCTTCAATTGGTATCAGAGCTCCGGTTCTGTTAGAAATCACTTAACAGTGAGACAGTCAAGATCCTAAGGAGAAAAACACCATGGCTCAACAATTGGATGATTGGAAGCAGAAGTTATATCAACAAGTTGCTGATCTTATCGAGGAAGTTGAAGATGGACTGAATATAAATGAAGATCTGAGCAACAATCAAAATCCTTCCACATCAGGGGCTGAATAAACTTCTAATATTGAATCTACAACCACTACTGTTTGCTTCACTAGTGATGATAATGAAAGCATTCAGAGAGCAAAAGTAAATGGTCTGTTAGATCAAGATGAGGAGTTTAGAATGAAAGAAAATGAGAGCATTGGAGAAATGAGCTTAAGACTTCAAGCCATCACAAGCAAGCTTGAAGACTTCAACAACAAACTCAGCAACAAAGAGCTTGTAAGCATGATGCTGAGTAGTTTGCCTCTGAATTGGATTGAAATTTCAAATACAATAGAGGAAACTGAAGACATCAATTCAATGAGTCCTGAATCATTGATTGATTTACTCAGAGTCCATGAATTGACTCTGAAAGAAAAAGAAGAGTTGAGAAGTGAAGAAGCAGAAGCAGTAAGGAAATGAAAGCAAGCATTGGAACATGAAGATCTTGTTGAAGAACCTGATGAAGAGTATCTTGAAAGGTTTTCAAGGAAACTTCAAAAATGGTACAACTTCAAGAAGAATGAAGGAGAACTGGCAAAAGGAATGACGACCTGGGATGAGCTAGACAACTTCTCTGAAGGTGAATCTGAAGGAGAGAAGGAAATGAAGCTCTCAGGACCTTAAGAGCATTTGGAATCTGAAAGAGCACCAGGAGCTGAAGAATCAAGCTCTGAAGATGGTTCAGACTCTAAAGATTCAAGTTCTGATGGAGAGTCAGAATCTGATAACTTAGACCACATCAGAAGAAGACTAAATCAGGTATACTCTCGTCTCCCCAAAGCAAAATTGATCAAGCATCTTGAAAAAGCTTTATTTAAATCCTTTAATAGTCAGCAGAAGTATAAAAAGCTTAAAGCAGACTATGAGAATTTGAGTAAGCAAGCAAATCACTCTGAAGATCTTGTACAAAAAGATTTTAACAAAACAATAGATCTTGAGAGAGATTATGCTATGCGTTGCAAACCCTATGAGCACTCTCCTGCTTTCAAAGAGTATTGCAACACAAATGTTGATCAAAATAAAATTGTTTCCATGCTTTGCAACATTAGAACCAACAATACTAACGGAATTGGATACTATAGTGATAAAACATTAGAGGAACCAAGCTCCTCAGCTATTGATGGAAGCTCTTCACTCCCCAATCTTTACACTACATTTGTATCTGATAGTACTCAGATGAAACAAATGAAGGATAAAGATTTGGCAACTAACAGTCTAGGACCCTCAAGCAAGTGGGTACCAAGAGACAAAATAGTTTACTTGATTGCAGGTCAAACAAAGACTCTGGATGTTCCAATCACATGGATGCATGTGAATGTGAATGGAAAGAGAGGAATTGTGCATAGAAGGCACATTTTTGAAGAGTCAGATGGAGAAGAAGATGAAATGGAGTACATAAGCAACAGGAGAGAGTATGAAGAATTTGAAGGTTGCTTTGAACAAGACTATGATGATAGCAACTCTTTATGGTGGGATGAATGCCCAGACTTTGATCTTGAAAGAGATTGAAAGAGTTGAACAAAATGTCATCAAAACAACAAAGCGTCAAAATCAGGTAAGTAATTCTCTACTCCTGAATGACAAGTCAGAGGAATAACATTCAAGGTTACAAATGTTTTTAAGGACATGTGATTTATTTAAACAAAATGTTCAGAAATAAAAACCTTGAAAAATCTAGTCTGAACATATATTTTAAAATGTCCTGAAAGACTCATTTTTAGACTCTGAAGTACTTTAGATTTCAGCATCTGAAGTAGTTCAGACTCTGAGAAATTTTCAACCTCTGAAGGTTAAGCCTCTGAAAAGGAAATGAATTGCAGACGTTTAAGTATTTTTTACTGAAACGTTTTGGCGCTAAATGGACAACACGTACACACGTTCTGATTGGTTTGAAACAGTTAGTGATGGTTCTTTTCTTTTTGATTTAATTTTAATGTGTACTTTATTTTGCTTTTAAACAAAATCACTTAATCACTTGCACACGTTACACCTTCACAACCTACACTTTCGTCTTCTAGACCTCAGAAAACTTTCTTTCTCTCTCAAATTAGCAAAATCCAAAACCCTAACTTCAGAAATGGCAGCATCTACTTCATCAGCTTCAGATTCTCTGTTTGCGTTTCCTAAGAACTTCCAAATCAACACTACTGCATGCGAAGAGATGTTTTCCACAGATTTGTCTCTCGAGATGGAGGGAAAATCATTAAACCTGGTCATGGAACAACCAGTGGACTTTGATAGTTTGGGGAAGAATCACTTTGATGTTCTAAAGTTCTTTATTGATCATGATGGGAGATTTAGATACATGAAATTACTAAATGGTCCCATCTATACTACTTTGGTAAAAGACTTTTGGATCAGAAGCAAAGTGAAGACCGTAGAGGATTATAATAAGGAGCTGGCTGCAAAGAGGAAGGAGAAATCGGAGAATAAGGACAAGACTCCTCAAGAATTAGGATTAAGGGTTGTTGAAGAGACTGAGGTGCATTCTGTTCTTTGTGGCTTTGAAGTGATTTTCACTGCTTCAAACTTGGCTAAGGTTTTATCTATCCCCAATGAAGGCATCTACCACACCTATAGCCAAAGTGAAGCAAAGAATTCAGAATTTCTGGTGAATATGACTAAGAAATGCTATGCTGAAGGGAAGAGCTGTGAAAGCAACAAGGTGGGTGATTTGAAGCCTACTCATAAGGTATTGGCCAGAATAGTTTTGGGGTCAATATTTCCAAGGAGTGGAAGTTCTGATCAACTTTCATGGGATCATAGACACTTTGTCTATTTTCTCACAAGGAAATTTGATTTGAATTGGGCTAGATACATCTTCAATCACCTCTGCAAGGCTGTGAGTGCTATTCAGAAGCAATCCAAGCCAAATGTTCATGTCATCTACCCAAGAATTCTTAGTGAGATTTTCTATCAATGTGGAGTGATAGATATACTCAAAGTTGCTGGTCATAACAATCTGATTAGAGAAATCAGAGCCTCTACAATCTCTGCTCACACCCTCTCCAACATGAACTTGCTAGCAGGACAAGAAGTGCAACCTTCTGATCCATTTGAACCTCAACCACACTCAGGAGATTCTATGGTGAAGAAATATAAGATTGACATACCTGCTGTCTCAAATGGTATTGTCAATCAATACATACAACTGCTAGAAAGTCAAGGTGAAGGGCTTAAGGTTAAAAAGTGAAAATCTGACACACTGTAGAAAAATGCTACGCAAGATGCTACAACAACGTTCATAGCAATAAATCACACTGTAAATAATAAAGCAGTAAAGAGCAGAACAGTAAATAACATAGTAGGTTTGTTAACCCAGTTCGGCGTAATCACGACCTACTCTGGGGGATACCAATCCAGGAGGAATCCACTATAATAGTACTAGTTCTAAGTTCTCAGCAAACGCCCCATTTACAACTTATCACCTAGCTACTACACGTGCTAACTCTACCTAGGAACTCCTAGATATGAGACCCCGTCTCACTCCTATTAAAACAATACTCAGAAAGTTACTCACCGTAACAGACACTGAAACAACCAATAACAAACCTACCTCCGTGCTTCAAAGCTTAGGAGTAAGTTCACACAATTCTAATCTCCGTACTTAAAAGCTTAGGAGAGGACACACAAATACAACTCAAATAACCAGTCCTAAACTTGCATCAACTTGACACAAGAAAGACACACAATAAACAAGAGAAACTCTAAAACCCTAAAACTCACACTTTTAGTAAACACGGCTTTAGATGAAAATAAACAAAGTTTAGGTCTTCATATATATACCCTTGAGATCGCAGGTTCTTGTTGCGCAAGAAAAAGCTTCAGAATAAATCTGAACCATTGAGATGATCAGCACAAAGATTTACTTCAAATATTCTTCAAAGATTGACTTCAAAAAGATTTACTTCAAATATATTTTCTTCAAAGATTTAATTATATTATTGAGATAAATAATATAAACCGCCTTCAGAAACTTAAGGAACAAGGTGCAGCTTGGTCTGTTAAAACGTGCACAATCTTTTATTCTCAAACAAATCTTTCTAAGATTTAATACAAAAATTCTGCGCAACACAGTAGCAGTAACGCTGTACTTCAAATGCTACAGCATCTTGTCCAGCATTTTGGCTAGAGTTAGTTTTTGCAAAATTGTAGCCAACATACAAAAACCCAACAAAAAGGAAGAATTGAAGAAGAAGAGGAAGAGGCTGGTAAAAGTAAAGGTGGAGAAGAATGAAGCTACGAAGGCAGAGAGTAAAGGAAAGACCAAGTCCAAGGCTGGGAGTTCAAATGTGGTAATAATTCAAGATGAAGAAAGTGAAGATGGTGATGAACCATTAAGTGTCAGACTCAAAAAGAAAATTGCTGAAGGCTCAACTAAAGACAACTCAGGTAATGTATCTATGTCTAAACCTGTTGTTGTAAATACTCAAGATACTCAACCAACCCCATCATCAACTCAACCTAGTAATTCACCCTTACAAATCCTTGAAGAACATTTAAGTGGTGAATTATCTAACCCAACTGTTCAGAACCCATCCACCCAATCTCTGAACAAATTCAGAATCCCTTTCCAAACACCACCCAGACAAGTCCTGAAGACCATCTCACATCAAAACGACTTATCTCAGAACCTGTCTATTCAGAACCTCCCTTACCAGAAATAACCCATACTGAACCAAACATCTCACCAGAACCTGTCCAAACAACACCTGAACACCAACACTCTGAAAATCAAGGTTCTGACCACCAACCACAATCTGAAAACCTAACACAACCTGAACAACAAAACACTGAAGAACTTGAACATCACTCTGATGTTTCAGAACACACTGAACTTGTTGATTAAGAAGAGACTCAGAATCCCCCACCATCAAACCATGTTGATGCTATGGTCAAAGAACTTCATGTGAATGATTTCCATCTCAAAGTCTTTGATCAACAGCAACAACAACCACCAATATCACCTCAACACACCATTACACCCTCAAACACTGAACCTCACCCAACCAACTCAAAAAACCCTGATATCTTGAGTGAATGCAACAGTCTGTTCAGTCAAATACATGGTCTTCATGAGCTCAGACAATCTGACATGTCTTCATCTGAATATGCTGCTCAATGGGTGAGTTTGACTGAGGATTTGGTGAAGAATCTATATAGTCTTCAGAAGGCAGATATTGAAGAGCAGAAGAGATTTGACAAGGGAAAAGCTGCAGCTGTTGAAGAGGTCATCAGATTCAGAAGGATATAGAGAGGGATCCACCTGAATCCTCTGCTGTAAGAACAAATGATGAGCAAAACCTGAGGGAGAGGTTAGCTTCACTTGAAGAAGATCTGAATGAACCTATCCAAGACATTCTGGGGGCTAATCAAGCTAATCAAGAGCATCTAAGAAATCCTGTTTATGAGGCTGATATTGAAAGAATTGAAGCAAAGGTGGACAAGTATATTGGGATGATGGAGGAAGTCAATGGAAACCAAAAAGAGATCATGAAAACCTTAGCTCTCCTCTGTAGTCATCCTCAATAAACCCCTAGGATTTCTTTGTTTGCTTAATTGTTTATTTGATTAATATTTTGTTAGGCACAGTGATAGGATTAAGCTTATACTGTTGTATGTTTTTAACCTCTCTGTGCTAATCTGAAATATTTATTCATTATGTGTTAATCTTATTGTTTTTATTTATTTTTGATTCTTTAAAACTTCTTATAACTGTTTTTCTTGAGTTTTATTTTCTCAATTGGATTTCAATTTTTTTTAAAGATTATTTCATTTAAAAACAGTTTGTCATTTGATATTTCAAACTCTTATGTTTTTATTCATAAAAATTGATTTTCATGAGTACAATATTTGGTTATTCTTAAAGAATTATATTGCATAACAAGAGAAGAAACATAATAAGAGAATTAAATTAAACAAGACAAAGAAATTAAATTTTATTTCATTGAAAACATGAGTAATTGTTACATAAAATTCAAAAGATAATCAACTGGAATCCTGAGATGGCAGAGTTGGGTGATCCAGCTTGGATGGCACCTCCCTTGGGGAATCTGATTCATCTGGATCAGATTGTTCTTCCTCAGGAGAAGACTCTAGCCCATCTGGGACTTGGACATCAGTTTGACCCTCTTCAGGATGATGTGTCTTCAAATACTCAAACCAATCAGAGTCCCATTCATCAGACTCTGTATCAGAATCTGTTTTTCCAGACTCTGAACTGAGCTCAACCTCAGGCTCTGGCTTTGTTTTTCTTGATTTTTCTTGCTTATGTTTTCTCCTATCTTGACTAACTCTCTTTGAATCTACTCTTTTCTTTTCTGAGCGTTTCATTTTTTCTCTCAATTGCTCTATCAAAACCTAAGATTATTCTGTGTGAATAAAATGACTAGGTTTCTCTCCTTTTATAAGCTCATTTCACCGACAATGTCATGAATGCGTTCAACCACTCCTGACTTGACTGCATTGGACATTGTACTTGTAATTAATTGCTTATACTACCTTTTTGATAATGACAAAAGGGGGAGAAAGAATAATGATAAATCAATTGTTGGAAGAAGCGAAATTACTCTGCTTTTTAGGGCTTTGTAGTGCTTCAGAAAGAGAGAGTATGAGAGTGGTCAATTTTAGTGGCATGAGTGACATGCTTTGAAATGACAATCTGATCTTGAGGATTTCAAAATATTGTGTTGAGCTCTGAACTGTTTTCAAAAATTTTGCATTCATGCTCTGAACTGTTTTCAAATTTTTGCATTCATGCTCTGAACTTTGAAGCTCTGAACTATTTTGAAAAATATTATTATATTTTGAACTCTGAAACTGTATATCATGATAACCATCAGAACCATATGTGTATACGTTTCTAGTGCCTCTGATCCTATTGTCATTCATCTAAATATTTTGTCTATTTCATCTGACGTTTTAAATAAGCGCATAATTTTAAGGAGAATACTTTTATTAATTGAATTTTATTATTCATAGATAGTTTTTGAGTAAGAGTGCAACTTTATTCAAAGATTATTACACTATGAAAAGAAGAAGCTTGCAAACCTTGTTCTTTACATAGTAAAATATGAATAATTTAAGTCATATAATAAAGTAATTTTTAAACTGATTAAAATTAACTATGGATACAAAATAGGGGGAGCTTACAAACCTAACCCTATGGAATATCAGACTTAGGGGGAGCTTGCAAAACTCAGAAGTCTAATGTCAACATAGCTAAATTTTATCAACAACAATTGTATTTAATACTTATGTTTGTCATCATCAAAAAGGGGGAGATTGTTGGAACAAAATGTGTTTTAGTACACACCCTTGAGTTTTGATGATAACAAAGTATTAAATGGACAATTGATGTTACTAATGTTTAAATTAAGTGTGCAGGAGAATCCAAAGTTATATCAAGAGCACACTTGATTTATGCTCTGAAGGAACCTTATGGAAGTCTGAATCTTTACACTCTGAAAGAGTTCAGAAGCTAAAACGTGGTCAGAAGCTAAACATGTTCAGAAGCTCAAATAGGATTAGGATGTCTGCAAGAGTTTTAGAAGCTTAGAGAAGTTCAGAAGCTCAGAGATGTTCAGATGCCTACAAGAGTTCAGAAGCTATCTGCTAGTCAAGAGTTATTCAGAAGATGAAGATGTTCAGAAGCTGAATTACGAAGGACTATCATAGGCCAATTATTCAAGACCAATCAGACTTCAAAGATATCAAAGGTTCATCAGAAGCAAAGGGAATTCCTCTGATCATCAGAAAGGCTACATCAACTACTCTCACCAAGCCTGATGATTTGTTTAAGGACAACTAATTGCAACGGTCATAAAGGATGTGATCCTACTCTCTCTAGGAGCTAGTTGTACCTTATTAATGTATTTGGACATACAGTAAAAGTAAAGCTTATCTGCGAAGAAGACGTGGCTTTGTTTAAAGTATATTCAAAAGCTACAGCTGTCCATTTACAACAGGAATTATACAACGTCTCAATATCTTTCTCCAACTCATATATATACATGAAAGAAAGAATTGATGACTAAGGATCTTCATAGAACATATCTCTTAGAATTAAGTGAGAATTGAAACTAGCTCAAGCCTCTGAAGTTATTATCTTGTAATAGTTTTAAGCTTAGAAGTTAGTATTACTCCTGCATGATTAATTTGGAAAAGTCTCAATCTTTGTGATTAGAGCAAAAGAAGTCTCTTAGTCTTGTGTGACTTTGAGCAAATGAAGTCTCTTGTCTTGTGTGACTTGAGCAAGGAAGTCTCTTGTCTTGTGTGACTTGAGCAAGGAAGTCTCTTTGTCTTGTGTGACCTAGAGCAAAGAAGTCTCTTGCTTGTGTGACCTAGAGCAAAGAAGTCTCTTACTTGTGTGCTTGAGCACTTGAATTGTAATCTTAGTGATTCTAGTAAAATCCCTTGGAAGTGCAGGGGGACTGGAGTACTCTCGTTTTGTGAGGGGAACCAGTATAAATTCTTGTGTCTCTTTCTCTCTCTCACTCTCTCATTTACTCTTCCATCATTCTCTTCGATTCCCGTTGCACTACAACATTTTTGACTTTAGGCAACAGTCAAAAACAGTTGCTGGAAGTCAAAAAACCGTTCCTGTAGCAATCAGCAACGCTTTAGCAATGATTTTTACACTGCCCTCTATACGGCCGTGGCCTTTGCTATGGGCAACGTTTGTTGAGTATTGGCCACAATCTTCTTAAACCGTTGCTTGAACCTGGAAATTGCAGCGGTTTAGTGATTTTCAATGGCTACGGTTGTTTGGCTTTGAGGAACGGTTATTAAAGTGTGGATGTTTGTAGCAACGTTTATTATAGGCAACGGTTATTTTAGGCAACGGTTACTATAGGCAACAGTTTCGTAAACGTTGCTTATAAAAGGCAACACTTATTTGGATGTTGCTCATTGATATTGGCAACATATTAAAATGGTAACAGGCAACAGTTTTTAACTTATGGCAACCGTTATTTTCCTGTGTTGATTGTTATATGTTGTAGCAATGGTTTTTTAGTAAAACAACAAAAAGCATAATATGCATTTTATCTAAAACAAAAATATAACTCAAATTTTAAAGCCTTGATAAAATAGATGATATTCTTGTATCAATATTCCAATTTTGGCAATCCTAAACATAAAAAATAAAAATATCACAGGCATCTGTTTCAAAAAAATAATAAAAAATTATAGTGATCTACATTCATTCATCCTCATCATCTTCATGCTGACTTTTCTCGAAAATTGGATGAATTTCCTGCATTTATAGAAAAAATGTTAAGTCCTTGTAAATTCTTTCTCAATAGTATGTGAAGTATAAAAGACAAAATTAAATATAATTCTAATGAAACACAACTGTTTTAAGTAGTTCATCTAATTGGTTCAACAAATTCAATAGGTCATAACAATAACAAGATATGTCAAAACAATAACTCCCCACAACAAACCAATAGAAACTATAGTTATGTAGTAATATATGAATTAAACGGCCCGGAAAGTATAACTATTGTACTAGTAATGTACGCAATACTATTTCATCCAATTAAAAGGCCTTGAAACTATAATTCTAATGTACCGGTAATGTACAGAATACTATTTCATCCAACTTAAGCACTAACTGAAACCATTCATTTCAGATCATCAAAATAACACAAAAGAAAAGGAACAAATTGAATGGGAAGAAAACAAAAATCTATTATAAACAGGCTCTGCACATTACAACAAACAACCCAAAAATGTGAAAAATAATACTATTACAAACAGACCTTGCACTTTCAAAATAGGCCCTAAATTGAATGAAAAGGAAAACAAAATACTTCAATTGCTATAACAGGACCTGCACCTTACAAACAACTCGAAACACGGAAAAAAATAGGCCCAAAAGCACTGCCATAAATGTAAAAAATCATGCAACTGCAAAAGCAGTCCCTACACCATATAAACACCTGATATAACAAGTCGTGCACCATTACAAACTAACCAAAAATGCAGAAAAATAGGCGCAAACACCACAATGGAAAAACATGGCTTGAGAAAAACCAACAAAAACATCAAACTACCAAAATATTATCAAAAGCAGTCACAATATCTAGTCAAACAATTACCATAATATCAAATATTACCTTCTCAAGATCACACATGTGCATTGATGTGGAAGCACCACTTTCAATCTCCATGGCATTCTCAATATTATCCAAAGCTTCATCATCCAAATTAGGATTGGTTTGCTTTAACAAGAATTTAACTAGCCCTTGTGTTGCACATTTAAGCTCCGTGTTGGTCCTCATGTTCCTTTCTTGGTTGCAGCTATTTAAACATGGTCCAAACATATCATAAGATAACATTGTAAAAACATACTTACATAAGATAAAGAATAACCAATGTTACCATTAACTTCACTGCCTTCCTCTTGGGTGCATTTTCTCCTTCTCTTTTTATGTCATCTTCTTCACCTTCAATTTCAAGCTCCTCATATTCTTCTTCAACTTGCACACCATTTTCTTTAGGAAAGTCATCAATGAATATTGCTCGAAAACTTGGCATTTTTTGACATTCTTTCATCCTTGTTTCTTCTCAAGTGATAAGTAGCACATTTCATCGGTTGCTTGTTACCTTGATGCTTTGGTTGCGACTCATTAACGACTGAAACTACGCCCTTCTCCATGACATGACTATTTGGATCTTGAATTTTAAGCATCCTTTGCTCCGGGTCTTATTTGCCCCCTTCGACACCTGATGGGAAAGCTATTGCTGAAAAGGGTATTATTGGCAAACCCAAAATATGGAGGGTTTATGAAAGGAAGGTTAAGAAAAATAGTGGCTAAAGTACGACGGAGAAATTAAGTAGCTAGAGTATTCTCTACTATTATTTACCTTTTTATTATCAAATAAAACACCCTATTATTATTATAATTGCTTCTGTCTTCTAACTTTCTTGGGATTGTCCTACTGTTTGGATTGACGGGACTCATTGGTTTCTACCAACACCTTTGTTATATTCATGACAAAGTCTTGGTGAGTTGCTTAGTTCACTCTTTATCCATCACTAACAATCTAATACAAAAAATTCACATACAATAAACCAATATTCACTCACTTAACATCATAAGTGGAAAATTGAGACAGAATTCACTTGTTATTCAGTAAAAGAGATGGCTTTTAAATGGCCTTACATAAACTGAAACAGAGAAAAAATACCTCACTAAACCACAATCCCTATGAATGTGACACACAAGCAAATGAATAGGTAAAAGCAACAACTTATATATGCTTAACAATAACATTACTGAATCTTTCAATTCTCGTGAACCTCTCTTGTTTCAAAGCAATATGCTTAACAGTTTGTTTGTTGGCTATGCTATAGTGTGTTTTATTTTGGTGCATTACCAAACAATTCCTTTACATTACCCAAGAGATAAAAACCTAAAATTTAAAATAAAATGAAACTAAAAACATTGAAACAATTTGAAAACAGAAAATTGGAGTAGAGAAGAAGATGAACCCTAATTTAATCCCATCTTCAATATAGTTCAAAAGAGGGAAAAACCCAAATTTGAAACACCAAGAAATTGCCAATTAACAGAAATTTAGAGAGAGTATATCTTACCTGAAAGCTTCGTGAGAGTGGATTTGTGAAACTGAAGTATAATGCGGCAAAACAGAAGCTTCGTGTGCCCTTTTGTGAAACGCTGAGAAGTACAGAGATAGTAGAGGAACTCAGAGATAGAGATTAGACGGAGAGGACACAGAGATGGACAGAGAGGACGCCTGATCCTTTTCTTTTCTATGTTTCTTTTTTTTTTATTTCAGTTTCAATTTCAATTGAAGAACCAAGTCCAACAACACGTTTTTCTTTTTTTATTTAGTTTTTTTTTTTTACAAAAATTTTAAAAATTAAGTTAGATACAGTACTTTTTCTAGTCTAAAAAAAGTATGATAATTTTTTCACACTGGTTTTCTTTTTTCTTTTTTTTCCTTATAAAAGTTTTAGAAATTAAGGTAATGTTTGGCCCAACTTTTTTTAGGTGTAGAAAATATTTTAATGATAAAAATCACCAACCAAGTCCATCTAAAACACTATAGCAGAAGCAGCACTATAACCCTCCTTATTACAAATACAAACTTCATAGCTGTATAAAAGACTACACAAAACAAAAGCCAATGGGAACAACACCAATTCAAAATAAAGACTAGGCAGACAATGCAGAAACTCAGTCAAAGCACTTAAACCTCTCAAAACTACTGGTGCGGCTTAATAGAAAAATAAATGTGAATGCAGACGTAGCGTGACAGAGCATTGAGAAACAAATTCAAATTTACAGCTACTGATACATATAACACGGCGACGATATTGCACTCACATTAATTTGTACCATTCATACAATATTCTAACTTTATTTATTATACAATTTTATAACTTTATCATATACTAAACTAAGAGTGAGCAAACATAACTTATGTATTCAGCTAACGACAAAGAGAGTAAAGCTCAATCAAACTTACATTAATTTGTATCATTCATACAATATCCTAGTGTGTGGCAGAGGACATCCAAAAAGGAAATCATCAACACATGAGCTGGGCATATGCCACAAGAGGACTACTGAAAGCAAATTTAACATACAAGATTCAACTACAATGTATAAAATTTGATTCATTATCTCTTAATATTTAACCTTGTATTTTTAATAGGCTTGAGAAAATGCCACATGTGATAAATGGAGGTGGTTCTGTAGTCACTGATTGTACTACTCCAAAAGAATAGCTGAGTCAAAGATTTACTAGTAATGGTTGCATCATTTCTTAATAGTTGAATATCTCCATTTCTTAATACTTAAATACTTAAAAATTGTCTTATAAAATTGTCTGAAATCATCAAATTCAACCACATTATTCAATACTTGAATACTTAAATTAATCCCCACTTTTTATCTTTTCCTACAACTACAAGACATCCAAAATCACTTGAAACAAAAAAAAAAAACTAAATTAACAAATAATCCTCAAACACAAAGAAAATATATAATCAAAACACACAATTGTTATAACCAAAACACCACCAAAATCAATTTAACCACACCAGCAGAACAGAGAAACATAAATTGATGCATATGAACCCTAATTTCTTCAATATAGTTCAAAGAGGAGAAAACCCAAATAAATGTGAAACAATAAATTGGTAACATAAGGGAATCTGAGAGAAATAAAGAGATTATCGCTTACCTGAAAGATTTGCGAGAGAATTGACGAGAGATTCATAGAGGAACAGACCCACGAGCGTGATGTGCTTTGCGAGAGACGAAGTTTGAAGACCCACGAGCGTGCTGCGAAGCTTGAGAGACGAAGACTGTGAGCTTTGCGAAGCTTGAATACTATGAACGTAATTGCGTGAAAAATTGGGTGAAGACGAAATTGTGTGAACCTTTTTCCCTTTTTAATATAATGAATTTTTGTTTTTTTAAACCCTTTTCCTTTGTGTGAGTGTGACCCTACTAAAAGGGTATCCAAAATTTTTTTAGTAGGACAAGTTCACGGGCTAATTTTTTTTACCTTTTAACATATCTAGAGGAACGGTTTCACATTGTGGCCTTTATATATTTATGGATACATTTATAAATATGTTGCTTATGCATAGTTACAGGGACGACTACTCCAGTGTTACTTAAAATATTATTCTGATCGTTGCTTATAATTTGTTATAGGCACGGTTTTATGACCGTTGGAGAGTGAATTGCATACGGTGATAACACCGTTGCTTATACCTTTTTTAGGGACGGTTTCTTAATTGTTGGTAAGAAAACAATGCAACATACACAAAACCACTGCCTATTTCATGTTATGGGTACGGTTTTTGTCCGTTGCTTAAAAAACTGTTGCCTAAGCTTCAAAATGTTGTAGTGTTGGTTGTGTTAATTATTCCGATGTGCTTAAAGACTCTGATAGATACAAATATCTGGAAAAGTTTTTAAATATCTAAAACACAGTTCAACCCCCCTTCTTTTGTTTTCTCCCACGCACCTTCATATTTTTGTCTAAAAAATATCACTACCTTTTGACCATTGTTTTCTCTTTCCTCTAAAAAAAATCTATTTTTTAAGAAGCTACTATTTTTAGCAGTTTTTAGATTATTTTTAGATTCTGATTATTTTTAGAAACTATAACAAACAGACGTAATATTCTCAAAAGTGATTATTTTTTTAAAATAAGTGATTTTTTTTAAAAAAAAATAGCTATAAAAAACGGGCTCTATCTTCAATTTGTTTGCTTCCTTCAAAAAATCTTAATTTGAGTTCTTCTTCTAGCACCCCTGAGATACATGTGCACCTCCCAATATTTCAAATTTATCCATCTCGCTACTTAGAAAGTGAGTGTGTAAATAGCAAAAATGGGGGTAAAAGAGTTTGTTTTCTAGATAGTAAACTGCAAACCGAGTTCGCTTTCTAGGATGCAAACCTTATAAAAATGTTTGCGCCCCTTGGAATGAAATAAAAGTTCGCTTTCCATATAGCAAACTGCAGCTGAGTTCGCTTTCTAGAATGCGAACTCGTTTTTCATGATTTGTTTTTTTTTTTCATTTTAGGGGGGAGACGTTGGGTTTGAGTAAAAATAATGACACTCGCTACTTAAAGTGCGAAAAAAGTGCACGCATCCTAAAAAAAAAGGATTAGTTTGGTGATTTCAGGGGGTTACAGAAGATTTTCAGGGGGCGCGAAAAGTAGGATTCTCTTAATTTTGCTAGTTTATTATTGGACCTAGTGAACAAACATTTTTTATTTTCTTTGTGAACTTATTTAATATTATATAATTAATTATAAAGGTAAGTCCGATTTAAACGGTTTTTTGAATGGTTTTTAAGACTAGCGGTTTTATTGATCAAGTCGAATCGGACTGGACCTTGGTCCACAGTTCAATTGGTCGATCCTTTCCTTTCTGATTTTTTAAACAATGATTTTTGTTTTTGGTGAATAGGGATAAAAAGGGAGTAAAATTGAGAATAATTTCTTTTTTTTTTTACACAATCCCTTTTTTTTTCCTCTACATTTTACACTATCCTTTGATTTTGATAATGTAGAGATATTTATCCAACAATTAATAAAATTAAGTCATAATTATAAAAAAAAATATAAAGATAAGTCATATGAACCCACTTGGGTTTGTCTGGTAGTATTGGTTTGGTATCTGCGAGTGTAAAGTATTTATTCTAAAGTACTTATTACAGATTATAAAAAAAGATGCACTTTAATTAGATATATATGTTGGTAAAAAAATAATTAATGTTCTTAGATATTTGAAAGGATCTTGTAAAAAAGGGACAAAGAAAATCTGAAAATGGTTTTATATTTAAAAACAGAGGTAGTAATATGTTGTCACATATGTATGTATGTATAAAATAAATTTTACAAAGTGGATACAAATTAAATAAAAACAAAAAATTAGAGTGTTTCATACCTAACAAAATTCCCCCTGAACTAAACATTATACAAATGATCAATTTATCACAAACAAGTCACATATACCTAGCCTTTCTTTTAGCATCAAAATGACTCAATCTTTAGAGGCTTCGTCGTGATATCATATAATTGATCTTGAGAGATGCAATGATTCATTTCAATAACTCCACCTTTAATAAGATCTTAAAGGACATAATATCTCATATCAATATGCTTACATCTACCATGTATAATAGGATTTTAACGAGCTTAATATAGATGAGCTATTGTCACAAGAAATTATAGTACTGTTCACTTGAATTTGTCCAATTTGATGCAAAATTCTTCTAAGTCATATGCTTTGACAACCACATGATGTTGCAGCTACGAACTCTACTTTTGTTGTGGACAGGGTTACAATAGGTTTTCTTTTGAATGACCATGAAATTGTGGATAGGGTTACAATGGATTACTTTTCATGTCATCGAGGTCACCAACATAACCATAATATGACCAACCTTGCATGTTGTCAACTAATCCTTTTTTGTACATTACGTCAAGGCTCGTGATACCTTTCATATACCTAAGCACTCTCTGGTTGCAACCATAAAAACCTCAATAAGTCTCTCAAAGCTAACAAAAAAGGATAGATCAAGTTTGGTAGATATAAGATACACGAGGCACCCCACTATTTATTTGTAAACGGTTGCATCAATAGCTCTTCCATTTTCATCTTTAGTTAGCTTGCATCTTGGAACAAAGAAACAACACTTCCTCGTCGGACCCCTTTGTTGTCACACCATCTCATTAATCTCAGATGTTGTGAGTTCAAGGTTGTATAGTTATGCCTCTGACAAATCTTCACCAGAAAATGTCACCAAGTTTGGTATAGCAATCCATTCATGCAACAATTATGTTCGCACTACAATCCACATTGTAAGTTCAAGGTTGTATGGTTATGCTTGCGCCTTCCATCAAAATAAAAAAAAAGTAGGGTTTTGTTTTCGGGTCTTTTCTATTTTTATCTTATCACATCTTCCTTCGCCACTCCTTCGTCTTCCTCCCTTTCCCTTACTGATGCGATTGGAACGTGACTGCAAGTATATAGTCTTGTCGCGTGTAGTTATAAAAGATTATATATCCCACAGAGACCAATAGTCGACCTACCGTTATCTAATGTCACGTTGTAAATCTAAGGCTTAATAATCAAAAAGGAGGTTTTGGAAGTTATAAAATATTTTTGGATTTTAAATTAAATAAAAGAAAGTATTTTTTAGATTTTAAAATAATAATAAAGCGTATTACTAGGGTGAGCTCTTAGTTGCTTCGAAGGGTTCAATACTTAATTCGCGCTTTGATAAAAGGAATAGTTTTCGAAACTATATTGATTTAAAAACACTAATCTCAGCTCTCGCAAATCTTGACTAGTATTGTAGATTATAAAGGTGATGCTTAACTCTCGTTCTCACATCCGCTAATAAAATACTTTTTGAAAACCAATATAATTTAATTAACTCCAACCCCAACTCTCGTTGCAAATTAAAGTCAATGTTCAGTTTTTACTATCTAGTAGAAATCTCACGTTCTCGCTCTATTGATTTTTACTTTAATTAATTCTCACTCTCGTGACAAATTATAATCATCGTTAAATTAAAAACTGCTTAAGAAAACTATTAGTTCATTAATCCTAAATAGCTCTCGCTGATTCTAGAATTAATGCTCGGTTTTTACTATCCGGTATAAACCTCAACTCTCGTCTTAAATAATCCTCACTCTCATGACATATTATGAAATGTATTATTAAAAACCGATTGTTAAAAACGGGCGCGCGAACTAACTACCGAACCCCTACTAGCTCCTAATTACGCATCCTAGGAATATTAAATTAGCAAGACATAACTAAAACTAAAGCTAAAAACGAAATAAATAAATAAGCAAGAAAAATAAACATAAAGCAAATAAATAAATAAAGCATAAATAAATAAAAGCAATAAAGAAAATAAAACAAGAAAATAATAAAATAAGAACCTGAATAAAACTCCGAGTATAATGCCGGTACAAAAGAAAATAAAATTCAACTTATGAGAAAAGAGTTCCCGCACTAAGGCCTGAGTACTCTTTCTTCAATCGACTATCACAAGTGGTGTGCTTGTTCCAAGTCAATTGTTAAACATTGTGTGTTTAGAATGTTGGGGAAAGGGACCTATTTATACTAAAATATGAGAGAACAAAAGTTTGAATTAGGCGATGTGGGACTTGGACGGAACAATTCTCCACCCTTGGATCATCCTGGCGAACGCCAGGATTCTTTCTTCTTCTTCAAGACTTGTGGCGTGCGCCACAAGTGTGTATGGGTGAGGCTGGCGTGCGCCAGACTTGTGCCTTGCGTGAGCTGGAGTGTGTGTGGCGTGCGCCACATGCATTGCTGGCTTGTCGTTTTGTGGGCTGCGCAGGTGTGGCCCATTTGGCTGCACTTGTGTTGTCATTTTTGTCTCTTTTTGGTCCGTTTTCGCTCCTTTCTTCAATTCAATTAATTTTTATCTATTTATATAAAATAAGAGCATTTAGTAACGATTCATAATATAAAAGTTCGAAATCAAAATAAAAATAATTGAAATATTATATTAAATTAACTAAATAAATAGCACATTTTCCGGTGTATCAAATTTTCCCCAACTTGAACCATTGCTTGTCCTAAAGCAATTTAGCTTGCATGTAGAAAACATTTGAAATGTTAAGCAACTCACGCACACAGACTCAGAGAAAAACAACATCACAAATACTCATACGTGGTTAGAAATTCAAATTAGCCAAGATTAATTAATTAGGTGCAAATCCATTCAAGAAGGGTATTTAAACGACACACAAAGTTCTCCATCTTACACATACCGATTTTGGATCATGCCTTTGTACTAAAATCTAAATCTTCTTCTTTGTTTCATCCTTTTTCATTCTAGACAGTCACATTAAGACCATTTATCTATGTCATACACATGGTAAGAAAGTCGGTTAGCGTCTATATTCATCTTTATTTTGCAATTAAGCTTGATGATGCGAATATTTGCATTATCTTAACAAGCATTGTTCATAGATTATATTTTTCTATTTATCACATTTTCAAGGTTTAACCGTATTACAACAATATGACCTCATTTGCTTGCATTAGATGATTTTCGCTTATATTCATCGACTGACCTACTTAATGTGTGACTTATTATAGATGGTGTCCGACTGGTAAATAAACTACTAAAGGAATCCTCAAATTCAAATCAAGAGATTTTGGCACAATGAGTATTCAAATTGATATCCATACTAGGGAGACTTCTGGGTGTTGGAAGAATACCGATTTCGCTTGAAAAATTCCCTAATTTCCTTAACTCAGGCTCTCGTCACTCCTTAACCTAAATACTTTCAAAGTGAGCTATTATCCTAAATCTTTAGAAAAAATTTAATTTGGCTCAAGAAAAGAAAATTTAAAATACCAAGAAAGTGCTATATTTATTATGCGAAAGGGAAAATAAACTAATAAAAATTGAAATTAGATGACTAAAAATAAATAGATAAAAGCAGTAGAATACTCCCCTCAACTTAAATTCAACAGTGTCCTCACTGTTGCGACTCAAGAGTAGAATTTGAGTGTAAAGCCTAGAGTATTGTGGGAGAATAATGGGGGAGGCTGTTGATAATTTTGAAAGTCGTCTAACCGAAGCTTCAAACCGCCTAACTCTTGTATGATATTGTCAAGTTGTTAATGACTGCGTTCTTCTGAACTCTCCCATTTATTATAATAGCCCTGCATCATTTTGAGAAATGTGCGTGGGAGCTCTATTAGAGATAGTCATCAATATAACAAACATATAAGACGGCAAAAAGTAAAAAAAATAATTCATGGGTTGCCTCCCATGCAGCGCTTTGTTTAAATTCGGTTAGCTCGACCTCTTAACCCTTTAGATCAATATGGTGCCTCTTCCATACTCACATTCTTAAAATTGTGCCCAACATCCTTAGGTCTCCATTTGAACATGTCAAACCATTTCATAGGTGGTTTCCTTTTTCCTTTCTTTTTCTTTTTCTTGGAGACGAATGAGGGTGTCTTATCTTGGAAGATATTACTTTTTGGGTGGGCTTGTAGTATGTCGGGAGGTGCTCGTTTAAAGGGTGTGTTATCGACATTTCTTTCATCTATGTCGAGTCTAAAGCAAGAACTTTTATTTTCAAATTGTCCTCCAATCTTAGATTTTTCAGATCTTTGAGAATATGGGATTGGAGGCTTGTAAGGAGGGGGGGTACGTATGTTTTTTCTTGATTGTTCTTGACTGCCTCCTTAACCTTTGATGCTTGTCGATCCTCTAATACCGTCGGTATTGTCTCAATACTTTTTTCTAAGTATTGGTCTCTTACTTTTGTAGCAACGGGATCGTCAAACTTGGTTCCGCTTAGCAGCATTATGGCATTAACATGTCCCTTGGGATTTGGATGTGATTGTTCTGGAAGAGTTCCGGCTGGGGCAGTTATAGCTTCTACATTTTGGGTCAGAAAATCAACTTTGCTAACCAACTGTGCAATCAACTCATTTGGATGAATATTTTGATTTGTGAACTCCTTATTTGAATTTGTAGTGATATTTGGAGCAGCAACGGCTCCTTTTTGGAATCCTGATCACGGTCGTTTCGTGATCAAATAATGTTTTAAGAAAAGTAGTACAAGGTAGTTAACCTTGGTCGTTTCCCAAAGACTCACAATCAGTTTAACTATATTAGAAACAATTCAAAAACTGTAAATTATGGGGGTTTTCGATAGTTGAAACAGAAAATAATAATTCGTGAAAATTAATAAGTAGCAAGCAATCAATCCGTTGGTTTCATCTAACTTCGTTCATCATCTATCATAGGTTCATGGCAAAAGAATAAATTCGTTTCAGTTTCTATCCTTGATTGATCATAAAACTAACTAATCAAGCGTCAATTAGTTTTATATGAATTCAAACTGTTTGAAAAGCTTATAACAGAACGTTCAATTGATTATGATAAAGCAAACAAGCGTCACAGAATCACGATCAATAATATAAATTAAAAAACGTGAATTCAAATCAATCCTATAACAACAAGCGTGTGTAGACTCTGTAAATTCCTAACCGAATTAAATTAAACAAGCGGTAACTTAATTCGAATAATCTCGTAAACTTGCAAACCGAATTATATGTAATTAAGCATCAAATATGATAAACGAATTGCAAGTTAATAAGTAGAAATTTACAGAGAAAGAAATAGAAACATGAATTGAAATTGCATTAGAATCAAACCTCAAGATAATGAATCAAAGTTTCTCAAACCAACGGATTGATAAAAGGAATTAGTTCTCCATTCAAGTGGTGGCTGCTAGGGTTTTTTTCAAATTCGTGAATAGAGTGTAAGCGCTGCCCTAGGTCAGAATTTTGGGTTTTTATAAGCAAGCAAAACGGGCCACAAAACAATTGGGCCGAAAAATATAGTTATGCTGGAAATTGGTAATTTAAATCACGTCTGGGACATAAACGTAATTATTTGACTTATTTGCGCTCCAAATTGGCTTTCGGCTTCAACATGAAAGTTGTAGCTCTTTCTCTTAGCTTTCCAACGCATCTTCCCGCGCCTCAATCCGATATTCGTAGCTCAAGTTATGGTCTGCACAATCAGAAGGTGTCAAATTACTGTTTATTACAAAAATAAATAGCAAAACATAAATAATAGCAAAACTAGACTCTAAACACAAAACATGATAAAAATACCAAATTAGCAGGAGAAGTCATAAAATTGCCATAGCACAGAGTGATTAAAAAGTGCATTAAAATGCACTGATCAAATCCCAGTGGAGTTTTAAGTTCTAAAGTTGGTTTTACCGAGCAAGGCGTATAATCTCATGTAATTTCTAGACGTTCAGCTATGTCGTCATCACAATTTTTATGGGTGGGAGGGTTGGGATGATTTAGAATTTCAGGATATTTACTTTGATCCTTCTCCATCTCTTTTCTGCATTCTTCGATGACGTCTAACATGTAACAACTATCGTCTATAGCTGGTGATTTCATGAGTTGTGTTAAAATAAATTCTACTTTTTCGTCACTCACTTCAAAAGTGAGTTTTCCTTTCTTTACATCTATTAGTACGCTAGCAGTAGCTAAGAACGGCCTTCCTAAAAGGATAGGTGTATGGTGTATTGGAATCCTCCCTTATGTCCATAACTATAAAATCAGTTGGGATATAGAATTGACCTATACGTACTAGCACGTTTTCTAGAATACCTAGGGGGTATTTAATAGAACGGTCAGCGAATTGTATTGACATTTTAGTTGGTCTTAATTCTCCTAAATTAAGCTTTTCGCATATGGACATAGGCATTAGGCTAATACTGGCTCCTAAATCGCATAAGGCTCTATCTATGACGTATTTTCCAATAACGCAGGGTATGGAGAAACTTCCTGGATCTTTTAGCTTAAGAGGCATTTCATTTTGAAGTATTGCGCTACACTCGGCAGTAAGCATAACGGTTTCATCATCCTCGATTCTTTTCTTATTAGTTAATATTTCTTTAAGAAATTTAGCGTATGAGGGCATTTGGGTAATAGCTTCCATGAAAGGTATCGTGATATTTAATTGTTTTAGAAGCTCAACGAATTTCTTGAATTGCCCTGCACTTTTAGATTTTTCGAATCTTTGAGGATAAGGTATGTGTGGTTTATAAGGTGGCGGAGGCACATAAGGTTTCTTCTTTTCTATGGTTTCCTCACCACTATCTTCCTTCCCTTCTTTATTTGGTTCACTTCCCTTTTCAGTTGGTTCATCAATATTGGGCTGCTTGGCTGGATTCTTAGTTCTAGGATCAGTCGGTCCATCGTATTGTGTTCCGCTTCGTAATATAACAGCATTCACATGTCCCCTAGGGTTTGGCTGAGGCTGGCTAGGAAATGTGCCTGCAGGAGTAGTAGTAGATGCTTGATGTTGGGCCACTTGCGCGATTTGTGTTTCTAACATTTTTGTGTGTGTGGTGAAGGCATCTACTTTGCTCAATAATTGCATGTATTGATCTAGTAAGTGTTTAATTTGCTCCTTAGTGTGCTCGTTGGTTTGAGCTTGAGCAACTATGAAATTTTCCATCATTATTTCAATGTTAGACTTCCTAGGAGCATTTGGAGCAGGGTAGGCAGTATTTTGATAACCTGGTGGTGCAGAAGAAGGTGTTTGGCCATGTGCATATGAAGCGTTGTTGTTATTGTACGAAAGATACGGATGGTTGTTCACACCTTGGTTGTAAGTGTTTGAGTAGGGGTTTCCTTGGGCGTGGTTCGCTTGATCTGAGGAAATTCCCGTCAAAAATTGCATTCAGTAATAATGTGTCCTTGAGCTCCGCACAATTCCCAGTTCTGGGTTGTAGCGGCTACCGTGGCTTTGGGTGCGGTGGTTAGACTCTCGATCATTTGCATCATGGCATCTAATCTGGCATTGACTTGGTTTATGCTGCTGATTTCGTACATACCGCCCTTCGTTTGAGATTTCTCTACGGGTGTTCTTTCGCTTCCCCATTGGTAATGGTTTTCAGCCATGTTTTCGATAAGCTGATAAGCTTCTTTGAACGCTTTATCCATTAGTGCGCCGCCAGCTGCGGCATTTATTGTCAATCTTGTGTTATACAAGAGACCATTGTAAAAGGTGTGGATAATCAACCATTCTTCGAGTCCATGATGTGGGCATAGCCTAATCATGTCTTTGTATCTTACCCATGGTTCGAAAAGAGACTCGGTGTCTTTTTGTTTAAATCCATTAATTTGGGCTCTAAGCATAGCAGTTTTGCTAGGTGGGAAATATCTAGCTAGAAAGACTTTCTTCAACTCATCCCATGTGGTGACTGAGTTGGATGGTAGAGACTGGAGCCAAGCTCTAGCTCTATCTCGTAATGAGAACGGGAATAAACGAAGTCTTATAGCTTCGGGACTGACACCATTAGCTTTGACAGTATCGGCATATTGCAAGAATATGGACAAATGCAGATTAGGGTCGTCCGTGGGGTTTCCGGAGAATTGGTTTTGTTGTACTATAGACAACAATGAAGGTTTAAGATTGAAATTGTTTGCTTCAATAGCGAGGGAAGCGATGCTATTATGCGGTTCTTCTTGCGAAGGAATAGCGTAAGACCTTAATGGTCGATTTAGAGGTAGTTCAGCCATTTCTGGTTCAACCACCTCTTCGGGAATATGATTATTAGGATCGGGAAGTTCGTATCTAGTACGATGTTCTTGTGTTTAGCGTCTTCTAATACTAAGAAGACGCTCGGGAAAAATAAAATAAAACAAAATAAAATTGTCTTAGTCTCTACGGTGTAACACTGGAGTTACGATATCGCTTAATTGGTCCCCGACAACGGCGCCAAAAACTTGATGCGACTGGAACGTGACTGCAAGTATACAGCCTTGTCGCGTGTAGTTATAAAAGATTATCGATCCCACAGAGACCAATAGTCGACCTACCGTTATCTAATGTCACGTTGTAAATCTAAGGCTTAATAATAAAAAAGGAGGGTTTTGGAAGTTATAAAATATTTTTGGATTTTAAATTAAATAAAAGAAAGTATTTTTTAGATTTTAAAATAATAATAAACCGTATTACTAGGATGAGCTCTTAGTTGCTTCGAAGGGTTCAATACTTAATTCGCGCTTTGATAAAAGGAATAGTTTTTGAAACTATATTGATTTAAAAACACTAATCTCAGCTCTCGCAAATCTTGACTAGTATTGTAGATTATAAAGGTGATGCTTAACTCTCGTTCTCACATCCGCTAATAAAGTACTTTTTGAAAACCAATATAATTTAATTAACTCCAACCCCAACTCTCGTTGCAAATTAAAGTCAATGTTCAATTTTTACTATCTAGTAGAAATCTCACGCTCTCGCTCTATTGATTTTTACTTTAATTAATTCTCACTCTCGTGACAAATTATAATCATCGTTAAATTAAAAACTGCTTAAGAAAACTATTAGTTTATTAATCCTAAATAGCTCTCGCGGATTCTAGAATTAATGCTCGGTTTTTACTATCCGGTATAAACCTCAACTCTCGTCTATGTTCGCTTATGCCTTAAATAATCCTCACTCTCATGACAGATTATGAAATGTATTATTAAAAACTGATTGTTAAAAACGGGCGCGCGAAGTAACTACCGAACCCCTACTAGCTCCTAATTACGCATCCTAGCAATATTAAATTAGCTAGACATAACTTAAACTAAAACTAAAAACGAAATAAATAAATAAGCAGGAAAAGTAAACATAAAGCAAATAAATAAATAAAGCATAAATAAATAAAAACAATAAAGAAAATAAAACAAGAAAATAATAAAATAAGAACCGGAATAAAACTCCGACTATCACAAGTGGTGTGCTTGTTTCAAGTCAATTGTTAAAAGTTGTGTGTTTAGAATGTTGGGGAAAGGGACTATTTATACTAAAATATGAGAGAACAAAAGTTTGAATTAGGCGATGTGGGACTTGGACGTAACAATTCTCCACCCTTGGATCATCCTGGCAAACGCCGAGGTTCTTTCTTCTTCTTCAAGACTTGTGGCGTGCGCCACATGCATTGTTGGCTTGTCGTTTTGTGGGCTGCGCAGGTGTGGCCCATTTGGCTGCACTTGTGTGGTCCTTTTTGTCTCTTTTTGTCCGTTTTCGCTCCTTTCTTCAATTCAATTAATTTTTATTTGTTTATATAAAATAAGAGCATTTAGTAACAATTCATAATATAAAAGTTCGAAATAAAAATAAAAGTAATTGAAATATTATATTAAATTAACTAAATAAATAGCATATTTCCGGTGTATCACTTACCACCATTCTAATGAGTACACTGCCACTATCATTCTGACGACTATATCATTGTTCTATTTGCCAACATATCTAAAACTCCTTCCTGTATTATTTCAATACTCAACATTTTCCTTTCCGATGAAAGATCAGACATTACATACCTTTTTATTTCTTTTATTGGACAAATCTTTTATTTCTTCTTGCAATGCTTAATATTTCAATCTTGGATCATACATTATTTCAATGTCAAATTATGATGGAATTAAGTTATAACATAACTTATTAACGAAGTTGCCAACACATCCACCCTTTTGATCGTCGTTCCTATTCCAACAACAGTATTATATTCACTATAGTATCAACAAATTCTTCGTGTGTACTGATTTAGAACTCAAAAACAAAATTGATTTTGACTTTTAAAATTTCAAAACTCAAACCTAATATTGGTTTTGAGTTTTTAAAATCTACCCTAAACGAAACCTTAGTCGAACATGTTTAGGTTCTTAATCGACATTTTCAAAATAAAAAAATTGACAACACCAAACGGATCCTTAATCATCAAATTTCAATATTTATGAAGTGGGAAAAGAATCCATACGAAAAATGATGGATTAGAAACCACTAGGATTAATTCAAATCTTTTAATAAAATGTTTAAACCCTTCACATATTTCTTTATTTTAAATTCTTTATTATATTACAAATAAATATGATAAATTATTAAATCGTGTATGTTTATAAAGATAAAAGATTTGCGTGAGAAAAATAAAATAATCGATTAATCCATGGATATTTATAAAGAGAGTGTGAAAATATATAAAATAAAAAACACCAATTTTCCATGTCATTTAAAGAAAGTAGGGTGAAGTGGGGAGACGTGGCGGAATTGTCATTAATTATTAATATAAAATTATTTTACACTATGAGTCATTTTGTTTTTATTATATTACAAATAAATACGATAAATTATTAAATGGTGCTTATTTATAAAGATAAAAGATTTGCGTGAAAATGGATTAATCCATGGATAAATATAAAATAAAAAAACGTAACAATTTGTTACAAATGATCTCTCTACATAGTCTCATAACGAGAAATTTTTAGGTGAGCACACCTAACAATTATTGCTTAGGCACATCCAATAAAATTATTACAAGTGATAAAAGATACTAATAAACAATTTTTTTTTTAAAATGCCAGTATACATAAATGCATTCTTTTTTCCTTTTTTTTTCAATAGGTCACTACTAACTAATCAATCGTCCTGTTCCAAACTGCTCTTATTATTTATTTGTTTCCAATCACTTATTTTTTCTTCGTTATTTTATTATTCTTTCTTTCAACTAAACTCTCTTTTTCAATTTTTTTGTTCCAATTATATTTCTAAATCGAATTACTTCTATATATTATTTAATTAATTAATTACTTCTATATTTTTTAGCAGGTATCAATCTCACTTATTTCTTTGTTCTCCTTTTTCTTTTTTTATAATTCTATTTCTCCTTTTATGAATCGAAGAAAATTCAACAAGAATATGTACCACCATTTTTTTAATAAGAAAAAATAAATATGCTTGACCATAAAAAAAAAAAAAGAAACAATAATAAAAAAGGAAAAATAGTATGTATTGAAGTTGCTATGTCCGAAATGCAAGAACCATTTCTTATGGTGCAATGCTACGTTGCCTAGGCACGGGTACGGTACCGGTAAGGAATACAGCATTTTTAGAAAAATTAAGGTAGGATATGTCTGGATAATTTTTTTTTAATGTAATTATATAAATAAAATTTCATTGTTAAAACAAATAATTAAACATAAAATAACAACCATACTTTAAAAGTATTTCAAATTGTTCAAATGACCAAAAGATCAAAATTAAAAGCAATTTGCTCGAAAATAGCGGTCTCTAGCTCATGTTCATCGAGAGAAAGATTAGCAATTTCAAGAATTATAGCTCCATTGAATAGATCATGCTCATATCCACCAATATCCTACATTTTTGTCGTTCATTCATTATAAATCTTGTTCTTTCTAAATTAAAAACCGAAAACAAATGCATTTTTTGTGTTTGGTGTACCCGATATGTACCCCGCGTGTATCCTATATGAAAAAATAAATTAAAAAAATGGTACGGCTTCGGTGCGTACCATATGAGTACGGTACACGTATCGGTACCCGGTATCGGTACTCTCTCTAAAATGGAGTACCCGTGTATCACATGTGCAATGGAATAAGAAGTTATATACACTGATTTTTTATTTTTATACAAAAAAAAGAGGATTTAAACATGATTGAAACTAAATATTAATATAGTAGTTAATTCATTTTTTATGTTTATTGTCTTTTTAACGTGAGTTTAATTGTTGTGCACCGTCGATGTAAAGTTTTTTTACATATGCATCCAATGATGTGTTGCCACATCATTTAATAAATGTGACACATCATGTGTTTTTAAACACAAATACATGATGTGTCGATATATTATTGGACGCATGTGTAAAATAACTTTACACTGACGGTGCATATATTTTACACCGTCAGTGTAAAATATTTTACACATGCGTCCAATAATATATTGACACATCATGTATGATAATTAAAAATACATGATATGTCACGTTCATCAAATAATATGGCAACACATCATTGGATGTATGTGAAAAAAAAAACTTTACACCGACGGTGCACAACAATTAAACTCTTATTATTATCCTTTTATTACTTGTAGTTATTTTATGGGTTTTTCTAACATGTGCAAACTTGCACATGTTAATAAATTTAAAATAGTAAATTTATATTAGAACTTGTGTATTTTATATTGAATGTATAATTTTTTAATAAATAAATTTTATTTTTTATTAAATAGTTATTAATTTTAATTTTAGTTACATTTGCAAATTGTTACGTGGGTGCTCATCACCTAAGAATTTCTCCTCTTGTCACCTCAGTCATAATATTGAACAAATTTTTCAAATCCAAAAACCCAGTTTTTCGAAACTTCACCATGCCAATTCACTCATCCAAACACTCCCTTGTCATCTTCTTCATCCTAATCCAAATTTCATCCCCATTTATCAAAGTCTTCGCCAGAAACTCCCACGTCATCAATTTCCGATCACCAAATCTCTATCCAGAAAGCCTCGTATGGGACTCCAAAAGCCAACACTTCCTCGTCGGATCCCTTAATCACCGCACAATCTCATCAATCTCAGACGCAGGAATCGTCGAAACCCTAATAACCGACACATCCTTACCAGAAAACGTCACCGTTTTAGGTCTAACCGTCGATTCACGCAATAATCGTATCCTCGCTGTAATCCACGCTCTTCAGCCTCTTCCTCCTTTCAACGCACTCGCCGCTTATGATCTCAACTCCGGCAACCGTCTCTTCCTCTCGATTCTCCCCTCCGATGAACCCGCTCTTGCTAACGATGTCGCCGTTGACTCCAACGGCAACGCTTACGTCACAAACTCAATCGGAAACTTCATCTGGAAAATCGACGATAAAGGAGAAGCATCGATTTTCTCGAAATCGATGAGGTTCACGGAACATCCAGTGGACCGCGATACACCTTATAGTTTCTATGGACTTAACGGAATTGCTTACGTCAGCAGCGGTGGTTATCTTTTAGTGGCCCAATCCAATACGGGCAAGATTTTTAAGGTTGATGTGGATGATGGTACTGTTAGGCACGTGCTTCTTAATAAAGATCTCACGTGTCCCGATGGTGTCGTTTTGAGAAGTGATGGTGTCGTTTTGGTTGTTTCACCAGAAGTTAATAAGTTATGGCTTTTGAAGAGTAATAATGGTTGGGGGGAAGGTGTGGTTTATGACGAAATTGACCTTGGTGATGAAGGGTGCCCTACTTCTGTTGTTGCTAGAGAGAGGGATAAGATGTATGTTTTGTTTGGGTATTTGAGAGAGGGTATTTTGGGAAAATTGGAAAGGGAGAGTTTTAAGATTGAGGAGATTAAGTCACCTAAGGAAAGTGAAGATGAGAATATTTGGATTTATGTTATGATTGGATTTGGGTTGGTTTATTTCTTGTATTGGAGGTTTCAAATGGGTCAGCTTGTGAAGAATATGAATAAGAAGATCAATTGATTATTTATAAGTTTGAGGTAGTTTGTATTTTTAATCCCAACATGTTGGGTATAGTGTAGCTCAATTATGTTTTTATTTATGTCAGGTTTCTTAGGAGTGAAAATTGTATCATTTTGATGATTTGTACCATACTCTTAATAACAGTTTAAGGTGGTTCTTAATTCTAAATTTCTAATGCTTTGTTCCATATGAAATACAAATGAATTGTTTGATAGCTATGAATGGTTAGATCATTTGCAATGTGGTTTTATATTTTTTAACTCTCCATTCTAACTTTTTTCTTCTACAAATATGCTGCTTTAGGTGAGCTTAGCTACTGGTTTCTTATTTCTTGGTGGTGGAATGAGAACATTTTCAACAAACAGCAGTTCCATTGCTGCTTTGCTCATTACTCTATATCCACGTTTGCCCATGGGTCCAAATGATAACAGATGCCACCTTCAGGTATATACAATTGCTGAATTACTGTCCCTTGTTACAAATCTTGGATGTTCTATGGTTTACTCTTTAAAACCATGTTCTATGAAATATGTTCTTTTGCAGGCATTTCGCCATCTTTATGTCCTTGCAACAGAGGCGCGATGGATTCAGACCGTTGATGTTGATATAGGCCTTCCTGTTTATGCTCCCATTGAGGTCACAGTCAGAGAAACTGAGCATTATGCAGAGTCAAGCTTTTGTAAGGTCACTCCTTGCCTTATGCCAGAACGAGCCATTGTAAGTCTGAATGACACTTCAATTTGTCTTTGATTAGTTCACCTTCTGTTTTTTTTTTTTGTACGATTCTTCTGTATGACGTTGCTTTGATTGCTTATCTGTTATTAAGTGAACATCGCTTGTAGATCTAATTTGTTTGGCATTGATGGTTACAGTTGAAAACTATACGTGTTTGTGGGCCTCGCTACTGGCCTCAGGTAATAGACTTTACCCCTGAAGGTAAGCGCAAACTATTATTCTGTTTATGTGATCATTTAGCGATTTAAGATTTTTGGAAGTATTATATACTTTTTAAATGAGAACTCCAATTTATTCACTTAATAACAGATAAGCCTTGGTGGAATTTTGGCGACAAGAACAATCCATTTAATTATGGTATTCTTTTTATCAAAAGAAAAGTTGGAGCTTGTTCATATGTTGATGATCCCATTGGGTGCCAGTCACTGCTATCACGGGCAATGCACAAGGTTGGAATTGCATAGTATTTGATATTGGTATGAGTTTACACTATTATTATACTCCAACTTTATTTTTTGCTTGATCTAGGTGTTTGGCCTTACAAGTTTAAAAGCATCCGATACAATCACGGATGTACATAGTGGATCTGGTTCTATCACTGTTGATCAGTTGGTCGGTACCTTCTCATATGATCCTAGTTTGATTGCTTTTGCACAATTTTGCTGTGATCCCATGTGGTATAATAGGTAAGTTCATATTTCTAGATTATTTTTGTAGCCCATGTTTTGGTATCCATGTGCTGCTTGATTATTTCTGCAGTATTTAACTCCAGAGTGAAGACCCATTTTAGTCCCTAAGAAAAATAAAAGCATTTTTTAGTCCCCAAGAAAAAAACTAAGGTGTATGATTGTCAATTGTTTTTAGTTATTAAGCATTTTTCTGATTTGTGAAAATGTTTCTTAATTTTTTTGATACATAATAACTGGTCAGAGACTCCCTTAAATAAATAATAATGAAACAATTTTCAAGCGAACAAATCCAAGCACACACATCATAGGGATAATTGGAGCCCTCAGGAATACAGAAAATAAATGAGAAATGTAAGGGTGGAATCACTCCGATTATACATCCATAGTATCTAATTCAAGACTAAACTCTAGTTACTTATTATAACAATAACTCTTTCTTAACAACCTTAAAACCAGCTAAATCAGAAAAAAATACTAGAATTTGGTTTTATCCATGCAGTCATATATTCTTTAAACTTGAAACCTTCTGAAAAAGCTGAAAGGATAGAGAGTGTAATTTTGCTTTTTAGAAATTCATCTATCTTTTGCATCATACAGTTAGCTAGACACGCCTGATTGATCACTTTCCTTCAAAACTCGTTTCTTTTAAGTTCCTAAAAAGTTGTGTTATTCCCTTGATTGATGTGAAAACCATAGATGATAAACAAAGATGCCATACTAATTACAGGCTTATTGCATATGCTACACTCCTTTATTGTAGAGAAGGTGAAATATCTAAAGAAACTAATGAAACATGCCTGCAGATCTGATGTTGTTTTCAAGGAATTTTGTTTGCAAGTATTATTTGAGTGCGTGAGCAAGGATAGACCAGCTCTTTTACAGGTAATGTACTTAGAATTAGGAGACTAATTTCTATTCTCTAAATAAATTCAATATATTCAATATATATAATAATAGTTGAGAATAATGTTTTGGGCTGAATTGCTTTAGAGATTAGCTCTTCAGCGTTTTGTATTTATATGGCAATATGTACATAGGAAAATGCAAATCCCGTGACAACAGGGATTGAATTTTGCCTATTTACATAAGAGACGTACACAACTACACAAGGAAATAAAGAATATTTACATAATATTAATATTTATTACATCTATCTCAACAACAATAATAATGACCCAAGTTTAAAACTTCAAATGTTACAACTGGAATCACCGGCGTTAAATTTTTTCTCTGATTCACATGGAAAACTGTAGTAGTATGTGTATATGTCTTATGATTTAGGATTTGCTGACACGGATGTAAGATTTTGCACAAAAGCATTGTTGATCATTACAACCGCCGGATATTAATATTCTCATGTTGTTGATCATGCATGCCAAATTTCAATTAAATTTCTTACACAAGTTAAAAAAATCAAGTAGTTTATTGTTTTCTACTATTTTAGTCATATGTTCGATGATAATCTTATGTACTGAATTATGAATACGGTATAAAATATATTTTGCCTTAATGTGGAATTTTTATGAACATGATATACATTTCCACACTGTTAGAATATACTCCTTCTGGTCTCAAATGTAAGCAATTTTTTTTTTCTGATTCATTGAATAACTGATGTATTTGGTCTATAATACCAAATGCATTAGTTGTTGAGTGAACCTAAAAAGTAAATTGTTGCTTATATATCAGACATGAGAGAGTATGAAATATCTATGAATATCTTTGATATTATGTTCTAGTATCTCAGTTTATCGCCTAGGATTAATTTCCATATTAAATATTAGTATGATTTGGTTTTTGATTGGTTCATTTATGTTGGATTAAGAATCTTGTATCACTATAAATAGGGTTTAGTGTTATTCTTTTGTATCAAGTCATCATAATCATATTTCTTCTTATTTTGTCTAAAACTTATAACATCAACATACACACAATATAAACTTTTCATGTGAGAGATGAGTGGTTATGCATGACTATGTTTTTCTCACTTGATGTTATCTCTCCATTTCTGGGTCTCTCACTCTACACACGTGCATACATCCATGCATGATTCAATGGTTGGATTTGTTAAATTTTCTTCTACACAAAATTATTGAAGTTGTATGTCAATGTTGATACAGGTGTCACTAAATTTTAACTTCTACATATATTGGTTTGTGCTTTGTTGTGGCTATTAGACAATAAGTTGTTACATTTTGTTAAATTTGGGGTATTCTCAAAGTACATCTATTGATGGGTTTATTATGCAGGTATTTTTATCTTTGTACACAACAGTTGAATCCATGGTCAATCAAATTACTACTGGTGCCGTTGTTTCTGGTGACTCACTCTCTATATCTGGTTTTAAGGTGATGTTCGCATTTCATCTTTATAATTGCTCTTTCCTTTTGAGTAATAATCTGGCTCTTAACTTTTTTTGCCTTCCAGTTCTGCTGTTATTTTCCCTTAGTGTTCCCCTCTGATTTGGTCATACTGGGCTTTATGATATGTTGAATAAGCTTCTATTGTTTAGACTTATGTGATGGTTTAGGGTTTAGGCTGTGGCTAGAGAGCCAAGCCCCATCAGTCATGTTTTATCAGTTTCTTCTGTGGCAAACACTCCCATGGATACTATAATATAGATATCAATTAAACATCAGTTATAGTAAAAGGGTGAACATGCACTATTTGTAGATCTTTTTTGTTTTAAACGGCCAAAGTCAGTAATTAGTTGTTAATATTAGTATTTTTCTCTTTCGCCAGGAATTGAACCCCAATCCTTTTAAACTTTAACTCCTTTCACCCTTAGCTTAAACTAGCTGAACTACCCATTCATTTTGTAGATCTATTTGTGATATATTCTTCAAACCAAATCAATCTTGCACATTCACACTTTTGAGCACCTGCCAGATGGTGAGCATTGATGGCGTCATATAAAGCAAATCAATTTGACGCTTTGGTAAGATTTGTTTAGCTGTGGTGGTCATATAAAGCATGGGTTTGATGCTGTCATGTATATGATAAGACATTAACACAAAACAACAAAGTTTAAATTTTTTAGCAGCGGTGGAGCTTGGTTGCTTTTATTCGGGATGGCATGACATTAGGCATGTCTGTTAACTATTTTAGAAATTTGACGCGCAAACAATTTGTTAGTGCAGTGGTTATTACAAAAGTTGCAAGACTGAGACTCGAACACGTAACCTGGGACTTGTAAAACCTCGCCTTGCCACTGGGCCGACTCACATTTCTTGTAATTATGCAAAATACTATATATATATATATATATATATATATATATATATATTGTTTGTATCCTATATTGCTTTAACACAACATATAAAATTAATAAAAAAAATACAAATCATAAATAAAAAGAGTTTTTAAAAGAGACTTCAAAAAACAGAAATTAAAGTTTAAAAATATATAATTAGGACTATTTGAAATTTCTGAAGTCTAGTGAACATGTTTAGCAATTCAGTCAGAGTGTATTACAATGGTTTTGGCTTAACGCTAGTTGTATATTCTTGCAGCTTGCACTTACTTATATTGAGGCATTGATGACGGCAAAACTATCTACTTCAAAAGGAGGAATCGTACAATCAACATTTGTTGGTTCTCTTAGGAAGCAGGTGGAGGAACTTCTAAACAGTTCTAAGGAATTGAAAGATGATTTTCATATATATTTGAAATTGGGAAAATGGCCTGATGGGGAATCACAGGATAAACGCTCCATTCTTCTTTCTTGGTTTCTTCAGTGGTATAATGTACCTGCTTCATCTGTAATCAGGACAGCTATTGATAGAGTCAAACCTAAGCGCATGTCATCCTCTTCAATTCCCTTGTTGCGCCTCTTTTTACCAAGAACTCATATCATTGTTATTAGCGAGATATATAGGTGTTTGACATGATTGTAGTTCAGCTATAAATTGTTAATTTTTCAAATATTCATGTACTATTCTCATCAGTGATTGGCACACCATATTTACCGACAAGTTAATCCGCATTCCTACTTTGTTGTTTCTCAAACGACTTTGGTATTGAGATTTCAGAGGATGTCCCTGGAGACACGGTGTAATCTTATGTTGACTATGGTACTGAAGATGATACTTGAATAGTATGGTTTTTTATCAAGTGAAGAAAAAAAAAAGGACATGCTTTCTTCTCAAGTAAAAGGAGAAATAATAACAATTAAGTAAAAAAGAAAAGGTATTGTATATGAAGTTATCTGTACGTTCGTTCGTTATTCGTCAAGATTGAGAGATGATTTGTGTATAAAGGAACTCATTCCAAATATCTGGTAATCCTGGTAAACACCAATGAATACAATCTGCATAATTAGTTGGATCAGCTTGTTGTTCGGGTGTTAGCATTTTTGGTGTAAACTGAGGTATGTGCATCTTTTCTATACTCTGATAAGGTTGTGATGTTAATGAAGTAAACTGGCACCTGCATTGAGTCTGTCACATTAAATGTTTGCAATGACAAAAAGGCGACGATCTGTGCCCACATTCAACGGAGTCGACATGTTGAGAACTGGAGTTGTTTCTTTAGCACATTTTATACCATCTGGGTTGTTCCAGTCCTCACTCCTATAAAATCAAATGGTTAATTGTAAATGTTAAATTACAAACAATAAAATGTTAAATTCAAATGCCAATTGTGCTTAAGCTTTAAGGTCAAGTACAACTACAAACAATAAGATGTTAATTATTGAAGGGGAATCAATAGTTGATCTGAGTCATAACTCAATAAGCGGGGAACTATCAATGGTGTTTCACGGAGTTGAAAGCTTATTTTTAAATAACTAGACTCCAACCCGTGCGTTGCACGAGTTTTGTGTTGAATCAAATATACGATTTAAATTCTTACAATTAAACTTGCAAGTAAAAAAACAAAATGAAATCAAAATACAAAAATCTAGCCACCATAAAATAAATAAAAAAACATAGCCACCATCAAAATCAAAGCTTTAGAACCCAATACCATAAAAATCAAATTTTTAAAGCATCTAAAAAACTCAGCCAATGTCAAAATCAAAGCTTTAGAACCCACCACCATCAAAGCTTTAAAGCATCTTCATTTTAAGCGAAAGATGAAAAAGAGAATAAAGACCAACAAAATTAAAAAAAAATCCCCAAATTATAACTAATGAATATTTGGAGATGTGGAGAAATAAAAAAATCACGTGTGAAGCGTGAGAGAAGAATTGCAAAATATTAGAAAAAAGATGCAGAGAGAAAGATGAACCAAAAATAAAAAATAACGTGAATAGAAAAAATTGGAGAAAGGAGAGAAAAAATACTGAGAGAGAAAGTGAGAGATTTGGAAAGAGATATAGAGAGATTAAGAGATAGGAGAAAAGAGAGACCAAATTTTTAGGGAATAGAAAAGTTTTTTTTTTATATATATTATTATTAAATAGTGGCAGACAATGTGTATTTGAAATTCAAATTTAGGTGGTAGTTTTGGGTGGTCATTAAGGTAGGGTTTAGGAGGGAAAAAATTAGGGTTAAGTGATTGTATAACCTAAACCCTAACTCTCCCAATACCATAAAAATCAAATTTTTAAAGCATCCAAAAAAACTCGGCCAATATCAAAATCAAAGCTTTAGAACCCACCACTATAAAAATCAAAGCTTGAAAGCATCTTCTTTTTAAGAGAAAGATGAAAAAGAGAATAAAGACAAAAAAAATAAAAATATCCTCAAATCACAACTAATGAATATTTGGAGATGTAGAGAAATAAAAAAGTCACTGTGAAGAGTCGGAGAAGAATTGCAAAATATTAGAAAAAAGATGCAGAGAGAAAGATGAACAAAAAATAAAAAATAACGTGAATAGAAAAAATTGGAGAAAGGAAAGAAAAAATATTGAGAGAGAAAGTGAGAGATTTGGAGAGAGATTAAGGAGAGAAGAGAGGCCAAATTTTTAGGGAATAGAAAAGTTTTTTTTTTTATATATTATTATTAAATAGTGGCAAACAATGTGTATTTGAAATTCAAATTTAGGTGGTAGTTGGGTGATCATTAAGGTAGGGTTTAGGAGGGAAAATTTAGGGTTAAGTGGTTGCATAACCTAAACCCTAACTCTCCTTTTATAATAACTAGACACCAACCCGTGCTATCGCATGAGTTTTGTAGATTTTCATATATGATATGAAAAGAAAAGCGGGAAAGTGGGGCTATATATCATATAGTAAAGCTAGAGTCAAGACTATATGTCTATTTGACTGACTGCCCGATCGTACAAACGATAGTGACGATAAATAAAAATGATAATATTTGGTACACAGACGAATTTAGATAAATAGTTTACAAAATAACTAATAAACATTATGCTAATTGACCAAAACCGTTATATTCCACCATCTATAAAAAAATTGAAAAGTTAGGAAATACAAATATATAATAAAAACAAAAACTAAAAAAATATATAAAAAAAAAACTCACCAAAAATTCAGTTTTCACATTATATTCAGTCAGTTGCTCTTTTAGTTTTAAGGCAAAATTGGAGCAATTGTGAGAAAACGATAGGAGGTCAGTTGATTTCGAAAGATCATGACGAAAATATGATAAAACATTACATTTATCCAAATTAAATTTCAGAGGATGAATAACACAATTTCAGAGGATGAATAACACAATCAAATATGTCCTTTAAAATCAATTCAAACCGACTCACCCTAGTTCATAATAAAATCGCTCAAGCACTATACTGAATATTATAAAAATCACGCAATGCAGACCATCAATGTGTAAAATATATGCTATTAATTTTTTCAACTAAAACTTCAAATTGATTTCCGTTTAGATAAATATGTGTAGCATAATGATGTACATATTAACGAAAATCAGATGTAAATATTTTTTGTAACATGAATGCACCCTAAAATAAATAAAAAATAACAGTGTTAAATCTTTACCAATGTGAAATGCTCAAATCAGTGTTTTAAAAACCGGACCGGTTATCAAACCGGTGAGGGTATCGGGTCACTAGTTCGTTGGTCGAACCGCCGGGTCACTGGTCGAACCGCATGACTAAACCGGATAGAACCGGATAACTCGGTTGAATAAACCAGTATCTATAACAAAACTGTATAGGTATTAAAGTAGGTCGAATCGGATGACTCAGTCTCTAAATAAATATATATCTATAATTTCACACCTAAAATATATATCTATAAGTGATAAATAATTTAATATCATTACTACTTATTTAATTAATAAATTTTATATTATTATTATTGGGAGACACCTAGATAATGCTACATATTTTTTATCAAAAATTTACTTCATCTTTTTGACAAAATAAAATGTTTTCTATAAAATAGAAAAGTATACTACATATATATGTTGTTGGGCCAAGCCCATTTAAAAGTAAAATAACCCTAATTATATGATGTTTCCCTTTGTTCCTTTTCCTTACACTCAGCAGCTGTCATATTCTTTTTTTCCTCCATTCTCATGATATGTGACAACACCATTCTTTCACCTTCTTTATCCTTTTGTCATTTGTTCTTGTTATTACTATATGTTAAAGACATGTAGGAGAGAACCAAAACTACTTTATCATCTTCTTTTCTCATCTTGTTAGTATTGTGTTCTATCTATGTTTCCTTTTTCTTGATGTTTCCTCACTGGATCTCAGTCTATGTTTCTCTTTCTCATCTTGTTATTTTCGTTTTCTTCATTATGATTCATTGATTCTGCTATATTTTATTTTTTATTTTTGAAAAAAAAGCAGTTAGACCGCCGGTTTTCAAAACCGCCGGTTTTTACCGGTTCGCCGGTTTTTACCGGTTTTGTCCGGTTTGACTACTTACCCGGTCCATCAATCAGACCAGACCGCTGCACCCTCCGGTTCCCGGTCCAACCGGTCCGACCGGCCGGTCCGATCCGGTTTTTAAAACACTGGATCAAATACAATCAAATACATTCAGTTGAAATATTCATACATATATTTATTAAAAAAATAGATTTTTTTTATAATAAAATGGATTTTTATTTAAATAAAATAAATATTTGCATAACATATGTATAATTCATTTCTATTTAAACAAAAAAAAAATGGGGGTTGTATAAAATTAATAGGTAATTTGTAACAAATCAGTGATTATTTTTTTCTCATATAAAAATTAGTATTTCTTGCATAGTTTCATATAAAAATCTCGAAAATAAAATTAAAAATGGAACAAAGCAAAAAGAAATATTTGAAAAAAATATATATCATTTTAATTACGTGATGAAAATAAAATAATCACAATAATTTGAAAAATATATAAATAATTATAATTATATGTTAGGAATAATTGAAAAATATATATTCGGTTTGTAAAATAAATCACGGCTATAATTATAGGATCATGTCAATATTCCTTGATAGAGGATAACGTAAAAAAATATATCACTATAATTATAATTAGGAATATAAAGACGTAGTTATATAATGATGTATGCAAAATATATCAAATAAATTCAAATGGTGTAGTGGCAATTGAGCTAAGTAGATGTGAGAGGACATGGGTTCAAATCCTAGTGAGGATATTTTTTAACTTTTTTTAATTACATGAGGGTCAAATTAGGGTTAATTGGAGACTTAACTCCTTTTATATTTATAATGATAATGATAAAGATAACCGTTTGATGGGAAAAGTGCCTGAGGAGTACGTTAAGAGCGTGTATAGCGGATGCACCATAACTTTATACCTTCAGGATAACTACTTCACGGGTATACCGTTGGAAGTAGGGATGTCAATGGATATCCATGAGGCGGAGAGTATGATATTCGTGTCCACTCCGTTAAATATATGATATTTGTGTCCGTTTCATATCCAAGCGGGTATCTGCTAAGCGAGTAATCCACAGATTTGATATATCCACGGATATTTATAGATATTCATGGATTACATTTTTATTTTATAAAATTGATTATTGTAAAAAAAAATGTGTTTAGCTTATTTTAAAGACTTAAAAATATTAATACACAATATCCTTATATTTTTCTTAAATGAAATTTTTACCAAATATGAAAAATTGCTTCAAACGAAGAACATAAAAAGTTTTATCTCAATAACTTTAAAAAGAATATGAAAAGTGTTCTTTAATGAATATGTGAAAACAAAATGCGAGAATATGAGATTAAAAAAGTAGCGTTTTTTTTGTTACATAAAAATACTATTTATATTGCTTAAAAAAAATACTATTTATATTTAAATAGAGATTTTTAAGTAATTGTACTAATTTATTAACGGGTACGGATATCCGCGGCATGGATAGTATTAAACTCGTATCTGTGTCCATTAAATGCGGGTAATTGAAATATTCATTTATTTGATCCACGGATATCCATTAAACTATCGGTCACGGGTACGAGGCGGATTTTATCCGCGGATATTTGCGAGTAGGGATTTTTTTGCCAACACGAGTTGGAAGAGGGAACGGTGATGCCTGATACGGCGTCGTTGTGCTTGTCGTATAACTGCATGAAACCTTCGGCGACGGTGATGAATTGTCCGGCAAATGCTGGCAAAGAATTGTCGAGACCAGCTTCGCAATGTTCTGTGACGACAGTGGTTAACTGGATTGGTTATGTATGGAGTGATGGAGGTTAGAGTGGCGTTATATTTTTATTTTAATTATAGATAATGTAAGTGTATTTTGATCAACCAAAAAAAAATAAAAAAATGTAAGTGTATTTTGGTGTAGAAAAACGATCGGTGATGAAATGAGAGGAGTAATATTTTGATGAAATATTCAATTACCAAAACTTGCCCATATCTCAAGTTGCAAACACCTATTAACGTTGATTGTAAAAAAACAAAACCTATTAACGCTTTATTATATATCTTATTCTAGGGGTTATAATTTTGTTGGTGTATAGCACAATGAAATGATGTTGTCAAATAAGATTAATAATCATCCAAGGATCAAATGGTAAGGATGCATAAACAGGTAGTCAGGTGTCCAATCTATGAATTCTGCATATGAAGATTCAGTTGAAAGGAGAAAAATCGTGTTATGTGTTCCACATGTTTCTGACGGACGAAGATTAGTCACTCTTATGTGTTATTAGAGTTTTGGTACCTTATTGGTAAACAAAAACCCTATATTGTAATGAGATTTTATTTTTAAATTTTTTATTAATTAAAAATTATAATAATATTATAAAAAGACAATTTTTTTAGTAGCTAGCCATGTAGTATATCTGCTAGTGGAGCAGAACGTTTTTAGGCCTTGGTGTTAATATTCATATATCATTATCATATTGATTACATAATATATCAATACATGAGAAAGGTCTCATTCAATCTGCTTCTATTTTGATTCTGGTCTCCACCAAATTTTACTGCCATTTAACTTTCTTCCTATATATATATCCAGCAAACTAATGGATGTACTTTGTCTTGGACCTGAAAATTACAAGCTGTTATTTAGTGGCTGTATAAATCAATTTGAGATTCTTTCTATTTATGTAATTATGAGTTTTAAGTGCATGTTTGGATTTACACAGTCACAGTGATTTTACAACAGCTACAGAGTACGGCTTCTATAAAATCATAGTGGCTTACCGCATTTTGAAAAGCTCAATGTGATACTAAACAAATACTAAGATAACAGCTTACCGCAGTTGGAAGATCCCGTAGGCCATAAACTAATGGAATTGGTCTGCAAGATGATTAAGGAACCGAAAATAAGTGTGCCTCCAAGGCTTGTTGAGGAATAGAGAACCACAAAGACTCCAGAAACCCACTGCAAATCCAACACCCAATCCAAAGTAGAGTGACTGTGTAAAAGAATCGTCATCATCAATATCATTGTTTCCTCTGTGTTTGTTTGACTCATGACATATTGGTAGAGGAGCTCCACAAAGTCCAGGATTCTCGTCATAGCAGGAAGCATCAAAACTCTGAAGCTGAGTCCCAACTGGGATTTGTCCAACAAGGAAATTGCTTGACAGATTCAAGAAGCTTAAAAAGGACAGACCTGAAATTGTATCAGGAATTTCACCAACAAGTTTGTTGCTAGATAGATCAAGAGATTCCAAGTTTTTCATGTCTCCAACCTCTTTTGCTATCTTTCCTGTGAAATGATTTCGAGACAAGTTCAATGACTCTAGTTGAACTAGACTGAAAACTTGTCGTGGGATTTCATCTGATAAGTTGTTGTCTGAAAGGTCAAGAGTTCTTAACAATCCGTAGTCTAAGTACTCTAAGTCCTGCCCTTTGTTATACAATTTGAACTCAAATGGATAATGACTCGTTTTCTTTGATCCAACCATGCCGGTGATGTTACTAATGCATTTGGGAATAGGCCCTGAAAGTTTATTGTGGGAAAGATCCAATTGTATCAGTGAAGAGATACTGCATAATTGTGGTGGAATATTACCTTCAAACTTGTTGGATCTTATTATCATCACTTCCATAGCATGTGGCATCTTCACCGGTACAGGTCCAGAGAAATTGTTTTCTCCAATATGAATGAATTCCAAATTTGTTATGTTTGACAGGTCCAATGAAAAATTACCAGACAAGCTGTTGTTATGCAAATCCATTATTATGAGATCGATAAATGACTCCATGGATGGAGGAACTTCGCCAGTCAGCATATTATTCTCCATGAAAAGGAAAGATAAGCCTTTCCAATACTCCCAACAATCAGGAATTTCTCCGGTTAAAAGATTGGACGAAATGTCCAAATAATCCAAACTATTTTTCCTACCTAATTTGTGGCAGAACAATGGCGAAATGGTTCCAAAGAAAGAGTTATGTGACAAATCCAAATCGATGACATTTGCTGATATATGTGGGAGCGCTCCTCTGAACTTATTGTGATCCATAAATATAAGATCCGAGTTTAGCGTAACATTTGATAAGTCTGCACTGATGTTGTTGTTAGACAGGTTAAGCTGTGTAATATTAGCTACAAATCTCCAAAATATGTCTCCATCTATGGATGAAAGTCTAGAGTTAGGAACCTCAAGATATTCTAGTGACCTTTGTGTATATATCCATGCTGGAAACTTAGGACCTAGAATTGTATTGCTTAGACTTATACCATTCAATTGAAATGGAGGAATCCATTTAAAATCCATATCAAATGAAACAGGTGCACTCAAGACAAGTGCTTCTAAATTAGAGAGATTGGAGAAATGTTTTTCAGATACAATACCTGATAAGGAATTTCCTCCAATGAACAAACTCTTCAAATTGAAGAGTTTTCCAATCGTGGTTGGAATATTACCGGTCATAAAATTGGAGCCGATACTTAAGTCTACCAAGGAAGAGAGATTTCCTAGAGATGAAGGGATAGAACCATGAAACAAATTCTCGGCTAGATTAAGGTATTTTAAATTTCCATGTTGGCCTAACCAACCAGGAATGGATCCATTCAGTTCATTGTTACTCAGCTTTAAAGTTTCAAGTTTTCTAAAACTTAACAAACTCTTGGGTATTTGTCCTTGTAAAAAGTTGAAGCTAAGGTCAATATGGGAGATATTCATATCGTTGGTGGCGCGATCGAAAAGCCAAGCAGGTAATTCAGAATCAAAAGTGTTTGCTGAGAGGTCAAGAGTTACAAGTGAATTAGCAAAACTCACATGTTTTGTAGATGGAAAGATATTAGTCAAATGACAATTTGACAATCTCAGCTCTAACAATGATGATGCATGATTATCTATGGACTGAAGCCAATTTGTTTGATTTTGAAGATTAATTTGACTGAGATTAAGAGATTTCAATGAAGAAATTTTGGAAAGCCAATCAAGATTATCCATTTGAAGATCATCATTAAAGGATAAATCTAAATACTGAATATTAGACTTGAATGGATAATCATTATTGAAACTACTTAAAGATGTAAAGCCATTCAAGCTTAAATCCAAGTAAGTCAAAAATTCAATTTGAAACAAGGATTTTAAGTTGATTTCACCTTCTAAGTATTGTTGGTGTAGATCAAGTTTTGTAACTCTACTTGTGGTGTTATCACATAGAACTCCTTTCCATGAACAACAATCATTTTGGTTGGACCAAGAGGAGAGTGTGTTGGAGGAATGATTCTCAACACTAAGTTTGAAGATTAGTAATGCAGAATGATCTTTTTCATTACAAGTAGTACTATTGGACCTTTGAAATATTGTTGTAGATAGTATAAGTAATGGAAGTAGCCAAATAATGGGAATTTGTGAAGTTAAGCCTAGCATGGTTTATAATTAATTAATTAATTTGGAGTGTTATGAAATCAATGTTGTGTGTGGTGGGTTTTATAGGTTTTTAAGGTTGGTGCGGTTGCTGTTGCTGTTGGTGCTTAGTGCTTACTATTTTCACAACCATATGGACGTTTAATGTACGTATACAGTTGTAGCATTAATTGAAAATATGAAATATTCAACATTCTTCGACTCTCCTGTGCGTTGATTATTCTCCCGTAAATAGAGCTGTCAAAAAAGCTTCATATTAAAAACTCATTTTTATTAAATTGTGTTAATGCATAAATTGTGAAGTATCAAAAAAACAAGTATCACTTATGCTTTTAAAGAGAAATAATGCTAGTGTATTTTATTTTGTAAAATTTATTTTTGAAGATATATATATATATATATATATTATTCTTGAAGTGTTATTTAAAAGCATATTCTGAAGTGTTATATATATAATCGAATCAGCTCGTGAACCAAACGAGCCGAACTATATATAGATCAAGTTCAGCTCATTTGGTTCATGAACCAAGTTCAACGAATTTTAGTAATTTTTTCATTCAAAAAGTAATAAAATAATGTTTAACAATAAATAATTAATTACATGGAAAATAATATTACACATCACCACTGCCACATAAGCAAAATATGTTAGGGGGACAAAATCCAAAAAAAATCAAAACAGGAGGGGTAAAAGTCCGAGTTTTAAAACACGGGGGTAAAATTGCATTTAAGTCAAAATAGAAACAAATCTACTAAAGGGGCTTAACATTTTGGGGTTTTTTTCGGTTCATTTTCATCCCTATTTTTTAAGCCCCAAAATATTGGGTGGGAGGGGTAGCACAATTGGTTGTACTAGTTGTGCTAAAGGTTAAAGGAGTGAGAGGTTCAAGTCTCAAGTCTTGACAAGGATAAAAACTAACATATAATATGTAATATATTATATACTAACAAGTAACAACTAACAATTTGACATTAAAAAAAAAACCCCAAAATGTTAAGCCCCTTTAGTAGATTTGTTTCTATTTTGACTTAAATGCAGTTTTGCCCCCTTATTTTCATTAAATCGAAATTTTACCCCCGTGTTTTAAAACTCGGACTTTTACCCCTCCCTTTTTGATTTTTTTTGGATTTTATCCCCCTAACATATTTTGCTTATGTGGCAGTGGTGATGTGTAATACTATTTTCCATGTAATTAATTATTTATTATTAAACATTACTTTATTATTTTTTGAATGAAAAAATTACTAAAATTCTAAAAATGACAAAAAAATATCAAGTAAAAATAAAGTTAAAAAAATCAGGAAAATAGTAAAAATACCAAAAAAAAACAAGTAAAATATAGTAAAAAAACCAGAAAAATAGTAAAATTACAAAAAAAAAACCTAGTATAATAAAATAAAAAAAACCAAAAAAATACTAGAAAAACAAGAAAAATAGCATAAAAACTTTATCATTGTGGCTCTTTGTGCCATTTTTTTTGAGATATAACTATGTTAATGGTTATCCCAAATTTTGTAGGTGCATAATGAATACTCTGGTTATTTTTATTGTCTTTTCAATTGACATTTTTTATACTATTTTTCTTGTTTTTCTAGTATTTTTCTGGTTATTTTTACTGTATTTTACTATTTATTTTTTTGTATTTTTACTATTTTTCTGGTTTTTTTAATGTATTTTGCTTGTGTTTTTTTTTGTATTTTTACTATTTTTCTAATTTTATTACTTGATATTTTTTTGTTTTCATTTTTAGAATTTTTTTAGTAATTTTTTCATTAAAAAAATAAATAAGATAATGTTTAATTATAAATAATTAATGACGTGGAAAATAATATTACACGTCAGCACTGCCACATAAGCAAAAATATGATAGGGGGCAAAATCCAAAAAAAATCAAAATAGGAGGGGTAAAAGTCAGAATTTTAAAACACGAGGGGTAAAATTCCGATTTAATCAAAACAGAGGGGCAAAACTGCATTTAAGCCTTCTATTTTTCTTTAGGCAAATCCCATATTATTTAGTTTGTGGGGCTTATTATTGTCCCACAAAAATTTAAAAACAAAGTAAAAATCTTTTATATTCTAAGTTTGGTCCGTTTTGCTATTCCTAATCCTAATTTTTTCCCTCTCATTTTCCTTCCCATTTCAACATAAATTAATTCAAATAAAATGTTAAAAAATACCTCACCAAGAATCAAACTCATGACATTTAAGAACTATTTGGTGCATTTTGCCACTAGCTACTTCGATCAATATGATATAATTTTGTAATCAACATCTAATAAATATGAAATTTTATATATCTTTTGCACCACGTTAAATATTTTTTCTCCATTGTTTTACATAGTTTTGTTAAAAAAATAAAATCATCCTTTATATGACATATATTTCTTTGTGTATCGTTTATAATTAAAACTTTATGTGCTTCAAAAAAATAAAACTTTATATGTAACAATAATCATCCTTTGACATATATTTATATGACATATATGTAAGAAGAAATTTGTGTATCGTTTATATGACATATATTTCATATAAAAAGTCCCCATTTCATCCCTAAAAAAAATCATCGTTTATCCAAATTTTTCTTTACACCATCCTTTATATCATTTATTATATGTGTGTATTGACTGAAATTATATTTGCCCATTGAGGAGAATCAAGAACTAAAATTTTAATTTATCAACTCAGGTAACATGTGAAATTGTGTTCTCATATATGGTTATTTTCCATACCTAGATTTCTACGTCAATATTACAATGTATATGACAACAACAGTGATTTAGAACTTGACATTCCATTAGATTTACTAATTCCAAATTCAGGTGATCCTCTTGCTTCTATCGTTGAAAGCACATATCCACATCTTTTAAAAAACATGAATGATATAATGTATTTTCAAAATAGAGCTATACTAGCTCCTAAAAATTTCATAGCCGACACAATAAATGATTATATGTTGGATTTAATTCACGGTGAAAAAAAAAACATATTTGAGTTATGATACTCCACTCGCACACAATGTAGATGGTCTTGCAGTGGATGATGTTCATACTCCCAAATTTTTGAACACGATTTCTACGTCGGGGCTTCCAAATCACAAGTTGAGACTTAAAGTCGGAGTTCTAGTTATGCTCTTAAGGAATTTGAATAAAAAATTAGGATTATGCAATGGAACAAAACTTATTATTACGAGATTGGGAAAACGTGCTCTTGAAGGAAAAATTATTTCAGGATGTAATATTGGTGATCAGGTTTTTATACCTAGATTTTTTCCAACACCATTTGATGTAAGAATTTCTTTTAAATTTCAACGGAGACAATTTCCTTTAATGATTTCTTTTGCGATGACTATTAATAAGAGTCAGGGACAATCTCTAAAGCATGTTGGGATATATCTTCCGTCGCCAGTGTTTTCACATGGTCAGTTGTATGTTGCGATTTCAAAAGTTACTTCCAATGTAGTCTATAAGGAAGTATTTCGTAATATACCATGATTTCCTTTGTATGAATATTTATCCAAATTTTTTGTTGAACTATTGTTTAACGTTACTCAACTTTTTTCATATACGTTTCAATATTGCAATTTTCAAATCTTATTTTATCATTATATATTACGGCTAATTAGACCCGTGCACCGCACAGGTCGAAGTTCTAGTATATATAACCGTTGTTCCAGAACTTTTATCTCGAAAAAATTTCGAGGATTTTTTCCCAAAAAATTTCGAAAAAGATTTTCTCGAGATAACTCCAGAACTTTTTTCTTGAAAAAATTTCGAGGATTTTTTCCTGAAAAATTTATATCGATAAAATTTCAAGGAATTTTTTCCGAAAACTTTCCAAAACATTTTTCTCGACAAAATTTCTAGGATTTTTTCTCATAAATTTTCTGAAACATTTTTTCTCGAGACAACTCAAGAACTTTTTTTCTCAAGTTAGCATTGCTCTTAACTTTAATATAAGAAATTATGATGAAGACAAAAAAAATCTTCTTACTTAACCAATGTCTCGGGTTCGATCTCTAACTTGAACATGCTGTAATGTTAAAATTCATAGGAAGAATTTGTCATCCATTTAAATTCTACAAGTTTCGAATGATTAGTCTCTACAGTTCCACGCAAAGATACCTAATTTACGAAAAGAAAAAAATAGAAAACTCTAGCCAATTGATACACAATCTCTAATTATCTATGCTCACACGTTTAGAGTTGAACACCACACCAAGTCTAATTAATGTCTTGTCCTACAGCTTGAATCTTGTCCTTTACGTAAGTTATATATTTTCTACACTACAAGATGAAAAACCTAATCACATAATGCATCCAATTCCAACATTGACTTGGAAATTGGAATGGACTCCGAATGTTGTGTGACTAACCACATTATGTGTTACGACACGAAGTTCACCCACTAAACATCTCATAACATTTTTGTTATCGATTATATCTATTATATATCTCACAATTAGTTAAAATTTATCATGAACTTTTGCTGTATATTTAAATTTGAATATTAGTTTAATTTTCCTATACTTTATTTTTTCCTTGTTATATCTACCAAATGATAAAGTCATTATAAACTCGCACACACAAGTGAGAGAACTGAAGTTCAAACTCCGATCATGACGTTCGGCTAACAATTTCGATTTTTTTTACCAGTTGAGCTAAAACTTATAGACACAATATAATTTTTCACCAATCTATTCTTTGTATATATATTAACCAACGTAAAATTTCCAGGTATACTAAAACAATATAGAATCCACATTATTTAGTGGGATCATATGAATTTTAATAGATAAAAAAGTGTGTTAAAGAATAGATTACGATGACTTTAGTTTGATGTGCAAGTGACATGTTACGCGTATCCTGTTAACTTAGAAAACAAACATAGCCCCCTTTGAAATTTCTATAAAGGCAAATCTTATCAATGTGAAGTCATAAGCAACATTAGTCGTTGAATCTGCTGACTACTAGTCTACTACTCACATTACATTGACTGTTTCAACTCCTTTGTGCCAAATAGATCCACAAACATTGGTATGAATTTTATAAAATTGACTGTTTGATTGAAAATTTATATCGTATAGATTATCTATAATTTTTTAAAAGAAATCGAAAATTATTTGATATGTTATTGAGACCCTTCAAAATTAACATCAATAACATATCAAATGATTTCTGATTGTTAGAAAACCTAAGAACTTTGACATTGTTAATCTCTTGGATTTTGCAATTTTTTTGCATTATGAGAAAAAGTTACAGTTATAAGTATTGATAGATCTATAAATGGAGATCCAAACTCTGTGTAGCTGGCAGTGCTAGCTCAACAGGTTCTAACTAACTCTATGCCAAGTCATCATTGACTTGGTCAAACCTTTAACAAACTAATGTTTAGGTACATAACCAACTATTACTAACCAATTGCACTTCCTGATGAGGAAATACTTTGAGTTTGGATCTGATAGTTGCATAGTTGGAGGGAGAAAGAGGCTTTGTGAATGGATCTGCTAGTTGATCACTTGCAAGTGAAGGAAAACGTAACTGTTTATCAAAGATAAAATGCAGCGGATTTTAAAATTTTATTTTCCTTCAATGGATCCATGTGAAAGATCATGGTCAAGAATATATTGTTACCTTGAAGAACTGATGCTTTCTTTGGCGAACAAGGAGCTTTCGATCACGAACAGAAACTGCTTACGATCACGAACACGAACTGCCTTTCGATCACGAACAAGAAACAGCGTATGATCACGAACAAGAACCTTCAATCGATCACGAGCACCACAATTGCAGCGCCTCCACTTAGTCCACACGAACAGGAACCTTCAACCTTCGGTGCTAGCCGTTCTTGGATGAAGAATGACGGAACTTGAGCGGATTAGGGTTTAGAGAAATTCAAAATTTTCCAAATACGAATTAGGGTTTAGAGAAATTCAGAATTTCTCCAAAAGTGTGTGAGACTGAACTTCATAAGGCTCTATTTATAGAGTTTCTTATGTGAGCTTCAGTTCACACGAATTTGGACTTCTTAAGCCCAATATTTGTTTTTCACTAATTGCACCCCCGCAATAAGTCTTACTTATTTTTTCCGTTTTAACTGTCCTTATGTGTGTGACCCTGTAGGTTCTTATAACGTTGGAAATAATATTTATCTTAATATTATAAACAGTGAGCGGTATCTAGCAACACATCACTGTTACCCAAGTTATAAGAATGTCATGTGATCTGACTAACCTTTCTGTGATAAACATCTTTTGCATAATTACCCTTTTGTCCTCATGTCTATATTGAACACAAGACATAATATGTCATCCTTGTCTAGTTCAATATTGGGCCCATAGACATATCTCCCGTTATGTAGGAGGGACAAATCCCATCTAGGTCACTCATGTCCCTCAGCATGATTCGTGGGATACCCATCAACCAAATTTATAGTTATCCAGTTACGGATAACGTTTGAATGACAACAAAGTATTACACTCCTACATCTAGGGTACACAGTGGTTTCAGGTCGAAGGATGGAATGCACCTTTTATCACTATGAGAATAACTTATGACATTTCATAACATTCTATGTAGTATTCTCATGGTGGGTCAATCCGATATAAAGTTACCCTTAACATTTATATCTATGTGAAGACTTGATAACTCATTATCTATGATCAGTGAGACGTGATCATCAGTGTACCAACATAATAGTCTCTATGCTTTAATGTTATCCCATTTCATATTAAAGCTTGACTACAAATACTTTAAGAATAATGTTCTTAAGTTAATGTAATCTCACGATTAAGTCTCACTTAATGTTTCATTACATGAACAATCTATTCTAGGGACTTTATTATTTTGGAAAACAAACATAATAAAGAAATGCCTTATTATATATATTTAAATATATATAAATCATGTCACAATACAAAAGCAAATGCTATCAAATAGATTGGCTTTTAGGGCTTACTCCAACAATCTTCCACTAGCACTAAAGCCAATCAAATGTTCATCTAACATTTATCGGTTAGCATGAGCATCGAGCAACTTCTTAGCAAGATGCTACATTAGTGGATAAGGAACTATTTCCTATGTTGGTATCTTACATATCTTTTCAAAGTTACTCTTTCGATCTCTATCGAAATAGAAAGGTGTCTATATATATCTGAATCGTTGGCGAGATCTATTCCCTTGTTTGCAAGATTAAATCATTATCATCACTAATGTGATTAATGAAATATGCAACGATGGAAACATAGTTTTAGCTCAATCCTGAACTAAACGATCCAAATCAAATACTTGACCTTTGTAATAGAAATAGACACTTTCTGAAGCTTATTAGCTTAAAGTGTTTATATCTGACATAAATTTGAATTTCAATACAATGTATCGGATTGGAAACTAACATCATTATAACTTATTTACAATGATTTTTTTTTTCATACCTACCTATTTCAAAAGATAGTCCTTAGTTCCTTTAAGATACTTAGGGATATTCTTGAAGGTCAATTAGTGTCAAACACTAGATTCAATTTTGGTACTTACTGATTATGCTATAAGCATATGGTGTATCTGGTGTTGTACATATTATATGGTGTACATGACTGATCCATTTGCCAAAGCATGTGGATTCTTTTCATGTATCTCTTTCTCATCCAATGAGACGTGACATTGTCCTTTGAACAAATAAAATCATTTGTTGTGTCAACAATCTATCTCTATAGATTATGATTCCTAACTCTTTAGGAAGTCTCGCCTAAGTATTTCATCAAGAGATATTTCCTTAATCATGTCTTACATGTATGAGGAAAATGTTTTGATGATTAATATGTCATCCACACATGGTACCAGAAATTGGGTGAATGCTTTCAAGGCATCAAACTTTTTCTTTAGAAAGTAAATCCATGTGTATTTAGTGTAAGTGTCCACAAAGGTGATATAATAATCGTATCCATAATAAGAGACAAGGGGAGCTGGTCCCCATAAATCACAGTGAATAACTTCAAAGGGTTTAGTGTAAATGCTTGTGGACAGAGGTGCATAAAGTCTGTGGGATTTTCCAATACAGCAGAAAACACAAGAGTCAATTTTATTTATATTGGAACTAGGGATTTTACACCAATTCAAAACAGTTTGCACAACTTTATTGTGAGCATGGTCTAATCTTAGATGCCATTTATACATTTCACTATCTGTGTGTTCAGTGGACAAACTGTTATTACAGTGAGCAATTTTATTCAAAGCAGAGGGTTGACTAGAGCTAGAGCTAGTGGATTTACTAAAGGAAAAAGCAGGAAATTTGCTAGTTGTGTGTCCAGTGGACAAACCACTATTACATTGAACATGATTATTTAAAGCAGTAAATTGACTAGGACTAGAGCATGTAGATTTATTATAGGCAGGACTATGACTTGATTGGGTCTTGGAGTTGATATCTGAGGTAGAAATAAACTGGAATGGCTTGAATTTGTATAAGCCATCAGATCCAACCGTGCCCTCAAGTAAGAGTTGCTTAGAATCCTGAGATTTGACATAGCAAGAGTAAGGATGAAATTCAAATATGACATTATTGTCGTGAGCAAATTTGCTAACCGATAAAAGATTTTTAGAAATATTTGGCACATGCAGTAATTCATTCAGTTTTAATTGTACACTAAGGATTGTATTGACACACCTTGGCCGTTTCCCATAATGACTTGATCATGTCCTTGATAAGGCATATGATAGACAAGGTTGTTTGGATTATATGTGAGATGATGTGAGGCTCCTGAGTCAGGATACCATGAGGCAGTGGACAAGGTTTCCATGTCAGACATGGGGGAGTAGTACTGGGGTATGGCTAGGTGTGCTGTGGGACGAGGGTAAGGGTTGAAGTGTGACGGTCTTGAATATTGTCCAGCATTGTAACCACGAGCATTAGGTTTAGCACAGAGAGTATCATACCTGTGCCAGCAGTTCACAGCATCATGGTTTGGCTTACCACATATTTAGCATTGGATTTTGCCACCAATAGGCATAGATTGAGCTTTACCACGACCTCTGCCACGTCCTTTGCCACACCCTCTACCACGACTTGCAGTGAGATAGTAGTGCTCAGTGCCAGACTCTTGATCTTCAGTGAGACGCCCCAATGCCTCGGTGAAACCAACACAACTATTCTAACCCGTTTATATATATTCTCTCTCAGCAGAATTACAGAGAAATTTAAAATTTAATAGATAAGCAATAAATAATAGATATAAGTCAAAAATTATTTTATTTATCTCATAAAGACAAAGTTGTTTGCGGATTTATCTTATACCGCATTGTACACGTGAAAACATATATGGAAATTACATCATCTATCAAAAGACTCAAACGCAATGAGACTACAAAAGACACACTGGCTATCCAAACAAGACCTCGATTATCGTTCGGCGATGCTGACATCTACATCGCCATCCGTATAAAGAGTAGAAAGAACGACACCATCTTCAGCCTTGAACTCCTCTTCGATGGAATCTAAACACAGAGATGAAATACAAGACAAAACAAATACAGGGCTAAGACTACGTACAAGTTTAGAAAGTGGGGATGGGGTGTAAAATAGGAATATATATGCCAAACACAAACACAAGTAATCAATCAAACGTCTTATCCTCTAGTGTTTTTCTCTATACTTTCCAGGAATAGATTTTATCTATCCTAATGCATTCCTCAACTATATGCTGACTCAGGCCTCTAGACGCTGTCAATGATATCCTCCCAATTACCGAGATCAGATATCACGAGACCACTTGCCACCAACGTACTCCCATTTACCAAGAGCTACGGCACTTGACTTCCCATGGAGTCCAAGTGTTATAAGTCGATCGCCCCTAACAAAACAGGCCAATATTTGTCTATCTTGTCAAGCGCGCAAAAATAATCCTCGTCAGGATTCAGGCAGCTGATCAACCTCGTACGTCCCATACCGTACGGCAGTGGACTTACACATTCCTAAATGCAATTCTATATGCACTCTCAATTAACTCATGGAAACTCAAACCCTAAGCACTAATTCAACACCCTCAAGAATTCATCACGTCAATCAATCTAGTTATAACATACTCTAGTCACCTAGGTTGAGTGCCAATTGCCATCAATAGTCTCTTCATCATTCTTTTCTCACACAAACCTCACTTATATACGATAAGTTCAATTCATACAATGAATAGTGTCGCGGTGATTTTTGAATGTCGAGTTATTAATAACTTCGAATCACAATTTAATATTCCACCACCGATCTTTAATTTATCCGAGGGAAAGGGAAAAAGTTCGAAAAAACCCTATTTTTTGGAGATCAAGGTCCGGGGGTTAGTTATACGAAGGGAAGGTACTAGCACCCTAAGTATCTATAGTATCCTATAGGAACCTCTTGTTTCTATTTCTAACTTTGCGCTTTATTTTTTTAATTGCTTGTAAAAATGTATAAGTGTAGGAATTAAAGTGATGATAAAAAAAAGTTTAAAGTGATTAAAAAGGAAAAATGTTTTTTGTTGATTTTATTTGATTCGCCGAGACAAGTCTCATGCCTACGTACCCGAGGGATCAAAATCTCGTAGTTCGGGCTAAAAAGCCGAGTAAATTTGTTTGTTTAATTTTAAGGTTTTGAAAATGGTTTTAAAGACCAAAAGCCAAAAATGGCAAAATGTGAGTTTGATTGATGTTAGTTTATGAAGAAAGTCTAAATGGTTAAATTGATTAAAGTTTGATTATGAAAGGAGACGCGAACGCTTGGTTTAAAATCCAAGGTTTATTGAGAAAAGATTTTGAGTGATAAAAGACACTTGGTTTAAAATCCAAGGTTTTTGGCGAGAAAAAGCAACACTTGGTTTAAAATCCAAGGTTTTAGCGATAAAAGAAGCCATTGGTTTAAAGTCGAAAACACTTGGTTTAAAATCCAAGTTTGCGATAAAAAAAGAACTCTTGGGTTAAAATCCTGGGTTTTCACGATAAAAGGGGGCCATTGGTTTAAAGTCCAAGGCACTTGGTTTAAAATCCAAGTTTTGCGATAAAAAAGACTCTTGGGTTAAAATCCAAGGTTTTCTCGATAAAAGGATGCACTTGGTTTAACATCTAAGGCAACTTGGTTTAAAATCCAAGTTTTGCGATAAAAAGACTCTTGGGTTAAAATCCAAGGTTTTCACGATAAAAGAAACGTTTGGTTTAAAGTCCAAAGTTTTGAAAATGTTTGATGACAAAATATTTTTGTGCTCTGTGATGGGAATAAATTACTTTGATATTTTTGAAGAGGTGTTGACCTCATTTTTTTGATAAAAAGAATTGGATAAGGGTTGCGCACGGAAAGAAATAATACTAACGTCACAACAAATAAATAAGTGCGAAGACAATTCGTAATGATATTTTGATCAAAACGATGCCTTTTCCCTCGGAATTTAATATTCTAACGTTTTTTGCGGAAAGCAATAAAAATAAATATGCATGAGATGCAAGTTTCATTTATAGTGTACATTTATTCTTAATTACATTCTAAGATATTTGCGAGAAAATAAACATGAAATGAATGCAAGAGAGAGGATGCTATGCAATTTTTATTTATATTTACATTAAATCCTAAAATACACACTAAAGTCCTTGCAATAAAATAAATAATTAATTAATAAGGCAATAAATAAATTATTAGATTAGATGAGTTATTAACAACAAATTAAATCAACATGTATAAATGAAAATGATAAGTTAGTAAGTTAGTAGCAATGATAAAGAGCATGAATAATAAAGTGTTAGATTAGTGAGCAAATATATATAAAACATGAATTAGAGCACAAATAATCATGAAATAAATAAATAATAAAAAATAAAAAGAACCTCAAATTAGTGCTTATTTTGGATTTAATAGTTCATTGAAGCACATTCCATAAGCACTTTTATCATAGGCTAAAAAAAAAAAAAACAGAAGGGGTGCAAATATTAAAACGAAAATAAAAGGGTGCAAAAAGCAAACCAGAGGTTTAGGCCCAACTGGGGGGCGCAGCCCAACTAGGGGTGTGTGAAGAAAAATATAAACCAGGATCAGAGTCGTCTGATTGATCAGACAACTCTGATTTAATCACAGGCAAAAAGAAAACTGGAACGCATGATCAAGATCTAAAGGGCTAAAATGCGCAGGCACATGATATGGCCATAGACCGGGTTAGGGTATAAAAACCCAAAAACCCTAAAAAATTCATTTCATCTCTTCTTCTCTGTTTCACCCGCCGCCGAGCCTCTCATCCCTCACCTTCTCTCTCGGTTTCGTTCTTTCTTATTCTAAACTTCCATTTTTTTTAAAAGCTTCAACATCAAATCCATATAAAATCCTCTCCTAAACTCAAATCTAAACCCAAAACGAACAAACTAAACCCCCTAGACTAGATCGAACCCAGACAGAATGGAAATGGAAAAAGGAAATTCAACCTTCGCTGTATTTGTTTGTTCCGATTTTCTTCTTCTCCTTCCATTCGGTTCCGGTTATGGTTAACGGAAGCTGTTTGTGTTCTAAATCGATTTTTCGATTCTGGATTTGAATGATGATGATGATATTTGTGATTATTTGTTCTGGGTTCTGAAGGTTTGTGTGTGAATTTTTGATTTCGGTTTTGAAGATTTGGTTTGTTTTGATTTCGGTTGTGATGGTTTTGTGGAGGATTTGAGTTGGTTTAAATTTTTTGGATGATGAAGATTATACAGTTTTGATGATGATGATGATGATATTGTGATGATTTGTTATTTTTTCTTTTGTGTTTGTGATCTTGTTGGATTTTTGATTCTGTGATGATGATGGTTTGATTCAGAAAAGGGAACAAAAAATTTCTTTTTGCTGTTTATGTGGTCTGCGGATGATCTAATTTTTTCTGCCCTTGGAAACTGTGCATTAAATGCAGTATAAATACTGTGTCAGAACTAGGGTTTTGGACAGATGAAAATTTCCCCTTTTGGACAAAATTGCCCCTTTGGGCTTGGATGAGGACAAAAACACACATGGACCCAAATAATATAAAAAACTAAAAAAAACTAAAAAATGAAAAACGAAAATAGAAAATAATAAAAGAAATAATACAAAAAAAAATGACTTAAAAAATAAAATAAAATAAAAAGTCAGATTAAATAATAATAATAATAAAAAAAATCAATATATATAAAGAAATAAATAATAATAATAATAAAAAAAAACCAACAAATGAGGTATTTTAAAATACCTCTCTGCCGAAATTTCGTCAGAAACAACAAAGGAAAAAGAACAATTTTAAACGCCGAACAAAAGTGATCGGTCAAAAAATGGGGTTTGACAGATGCCCCTATTTAAGTTTCTTCCATCGGAGATAAAAGAAAAAGATGATTTTTTATGATGTTTTTGTTTTGGTTCAACGATGGAAGAGACTTAAATACAGAGTACACCATTTTTTGACCGAACTAAACTATAAAATGCTATGATATGATGTTAGGAGTGTTATGCTTATGAGTGTTATGTAATGAAGATAGTTTGATAAAAGTAATGAAGGCAGAAGGTGATAAAGTCCTGTGAATGGACAGAAAGCAGTAAAGTCCTGTGTATGGACAGAGATAAAGACAGAAAGCGATAAAGTCATGTGTGCGGACAGAAGTAAAGACAGAAAACAATAAAGTCCTGTGTGCGGACAGAAGCAGATAAAGTCCTGTGTGCGGACAAAAGTAAAGACAGAAAGCAATAAAGTCCTGTGTGCGGACAGAAGTAAAGACAGTGTCTACCAACATTGTAGGATGGTAAGGACAAGTAAAGACAGTGTCTACAAACATTGTGGGACGGTAAGGACACAACGAGGAAATAAATTGTCTGCTGACATTGTGGGAGAGCGAGACATAACAAGAATATGTATTTGTCTGGACCAGACACACTAGAGATGACTTCTTTTGGAGAAATTAACCACAAGTTTGCAGTTGATTGTTTGCAAAACCTGCTACTTGAAATATGTTTCATGGAGACATCTCTGGACCAGACTCACTGGGGATGACTCTTTTTTTGTGATGTATGATTGATGGAGACATCTCTGGTCCAGATACGCTGGGGATGACTCTTTTTTTTTTGTGATGTATGATTGATGGAGACATCTCTGGACCAGATACGCTGGGGATGACTCTTTTTTGTGATGTATGATTGATGGAGACATCTCTGGACCCGATACACTGGGGATGACTCCTTTTTTTGATGTATTGAAGCAAGACACATGATGGTCAATGCAGTATGTATGAATGATTTTGTTTGCATGATGCATGTGAATATGAATGTATGTATGAATATGTGAATGATTGTATGTATGTATGTATATGTATGTATGTATGTATGATTGTATGTATGTATGAATGTATATTATGAAGCTTGCATTTTTATGATTGAAAGATACTTGTACATGACTGGATGAGACAAAAGGTTTGATCAGGTAAGATGAGCATTGGGCCGACGTATCCGTACAACCACTCAATAGTTCTCCACTAGGGACAACACCCTTACAGGTGAAATAAATCAGATCCTCGGGGTAAAGCCCGGTATGGTATGTCAATCCATGGTAAGAATGATTGCTTCTTGGGGTAAAACCCGTTGGTCAGAGATCTGGCAGAAGTCGCCATTTCGTACACTGAAACCGAATATTTTCTCATGGTCTTGTTTTGATAGTCATGCATTTTGCTTCTTTTCTCTTTTTTTTTTGTTTGAAATCCCTAACTTTTTCCTGGATCGCCCTTTCAGGTCTTCGATCCACCGGGAATATATATCTCTTTTTTTTTTCCCCTAATTTTTGCTTGGACCGCCCTTTCGGGTTTTCAATCCACCGGGACGCTCATTTTTGCCTAAGCCGCCCTTTCGGGTTTTCAACTTAACGAGCTGTTCTTTTTTGCTTTTTCTTCTTCTCTTTTTTTTTATAGAAAGAATCAATATTTATATGCTGATATGCAAACTTCTCAAAGAGACGCCATTTGCTGTTGATATGCAAACTTCCCAAAGAGATGCCATTTGTTGTTGAATGAGCCTCCTAAAACGGGTCTCAGCTTCTTCTTTCACTGGGGAAAAGAAAACCACACAAGCTTCTTAAAGATAACCACTTGCTGGGGATTACCAGAAAACAGTCAAGTTCAGTATTCAATTGAGGAATGTTGGATCACATGCTCAACATATTATAGTAACACATATGTCCATAAGAACCCAAAATATCAACTCGATGATTATTGGCCCAAGGAGGAAGAAAACATTACAACTATCTTGGCAGATCTAGATTGCCCCTGGAAACCACTTCAGGTGCCCCAAGTGAGTGAAACCTTGACTTTGAATCTTTGAAGGGTATGCCCCTGAATGTAAAGACGTGCCCCTGATTGGCAAGTTCCTGAGGTAATTTGCCCCAAGTTAGGAGCGTTTTGAATTGATTCGCTCTTGATTAGACCAATTGATTGAAATTCCTTGATGCCAAATATAAATTTGCAAACAAAATTATTTCTTTCGAAAAATGTTTCTGATGTAATGTACATGCAAGTTTTGGAATCGAACTTTTTATAGATAACACATTGTCATACCCCATTTTTTGACCTAAGATTCCACTTCATATTTTCTTCCTTGCATTTTATGCATCAATGACAAAAATACAAAAAATATGTCAGTTTATTTAATTTTGTTTTTTGTTAGTATCTTTGTTAAAAATCCAAAAAATATGTTAAGAATCTATTTTATTTTTCAAGATATCTTTGTTTTATATTTTGATAAAAAATCTATAAAAAAGAGATAAATTAGGAGTCAAATCTTTTTATTACTATTATTATTTTCTTTCCTTTATTATTATTATTGTCATACCCGTTTATTTTGACCATATTATTTTTGCATTTTTATCGAGTCATATTTTTTGTCCGGAATAATCGCTACATTTTTCGAGAAATTTCTATATATGAATTTTTGAAAAATTGTTTCGTTTGTTAGGAGATTCGAGAAAAATTTCGGCAGAGAGGTATTTTAAAATGCCTCATTTTTATTCTTTTGTATTTATCTTATTATTAGTATTATTATTATTATTATTATTATTATTATTATAAAAAACAAAAAAAATAAACAAAATGAAAAGAAGCAGCACGTGCTGCATCTTTCACTTCCCTTTTTAATTTTTTTATTTTGTTTTATTATTTTTATTTATTTATTTATTTAGGTGTTTTTCTTATTTTATTTCTTTTCTTTTTTATTTTTTTTAAAATTAAAAAATCAAAGTAGCCAAAGTTAACTTCCTTCTCTTCCACACGCAAAGGAAGAACTTTCTGCAGAAAAACAGAAAAACAGTACTTGTATCCAGTCTTTGTTCCCTCTTTTGATTCTCTTTTCAAACCCTAGACTTGTGTATATAGTGAACAGAAGTGAGATGAACAGGGGACGAAAAAATTGACTCAGCCGCAACACAACAACATAAACCCTAATTTTTTTCAAATCAAAAACAACCAAAAAATCACAAAGTCAGAACAAAAAAAACCTAGAAACAAATCAAGCATCATCATCATCTTCTAAACCCAGAAACCCGAAATCTTTCTTTCCAGATTCAAATCAAAAAACAAAACCAGAATAAAAAAAAACCAAAAAAATAAAAGCTTTCTTTTTTTTCCAAATCGAAATAGAAACAGAGAAGGAGAAGAAATAATCACAGAACCGAAAGAGCAAAGGTTGAGTTTTTTTATTTATCTCGTTTTTTATTCCCGATCTAGAACTTTTGGCTAGGTTTTAGGAGATTTTGGTTGTGGATTTGGGTTTAGAAAGGGATTGGGAAGGTTTTGATGTAAAAAAAATTTAATTTTTTTTAAAAAAATATGGGCTAGCCGGCGGAGCCGCCGCCGGAATCGCTCCGGCGTGGCGGCGTCTCGCCGGAAGGGATGAAGATTCATCCCTTGTTCATCCTAGGGATAAACCCTAGCAGAGGAGGAAGAAGAGAGAAGAAGAGAGGTTTCCGCAAGAGAGAGAAGAAAGAATGGAAAATGAGAAATTTTTTTGGGTTTTGGGTATTTATACCCTGACCCAATCAGGTGCGGGCTGGTGCATGGCCTTATGGTGCACCAGCGCACCCAGAACCCCTTAGATCTGATCCAACGCCCATGATTAACCTCTCCTGTGATCAAATCAGGGACGTCTGATCTATCAGACGACCAGTATTAGTCCTGACCCTTTTTTTGTTTGTTTACACGCATATGGGCCTTTTGGGCTGGGTTTCACTGTTTTGTTGCTTTTGGCACCCCCTGTTTATTTCGTTTTAATGTTCACACCCCCCTGTTTTAATTTTATTTTTATTTTTTAGCTTATGAGATAAGTGCTTTTGGCATAAGCTATTTTAGCTATTATTTTAGCCAATCAAGCATGATGTTGAGGCTTATTTATTTTTCTATTTATTTGATATTTAGATATTGGTAATATTATTTCATGTTTTTATTTTGTTAATTAATTTTATTTTTAGCTTATGAGATAAGTGCTTTTGGCATAGCTATTTTAGCTATTTTTTTCAGCCTTGTAAAGCATGATGTCGAGGCTTGTTTTCATCTTTTAGTTTCGTATTTATTTATTTATTTATGTTATTTATCCACGCATACCATATTATTTCATTATATCCATTTATTTATCATTTTTTACCTTTATTTTTATAATATCGTTATTATCACAATATTGAGTATCTATCACTTATTAATTGCCGTTTATTTTTTTGTTCTTGAATTTAGGATGTAAATAGGCCAAGTGTAAATTCTAAATAAAAGTGCATAGCATACCCCCCTCTTGCATCATTTCATATTTATTTTCTTGCAAAGATTTTAGAGTGTGATTAGGCCAATGTACCCTAAATGAAAAATTGCATCTCATGCATATTTATTTTTTATCGCTTTCCGCCAATATGCGTAACGTTAAATTCCGAGGGAAAAGACGTCGCTTTGATCAAAATATCATTGCGAATTGTCTTCGCGTTTAATTTATTCGTTATGACGTTTTAGGTTAGTGTCATTTTGCGCGCGTAACCATTACCTATTTTCTTCTAAAAAAAAACGAGGTCAACACCTCTTCAAAAATAATTAGTCACTTATTCTCAAAAATGAGGTCAAAACCTCTTTCAAAAAATATCAACACAATTTCTTTTCAACATCATCAAGCATCAAAAAATATTTTGTCATCATACACTTTTCAAAAACTTTGGACTTTAAACCAAACGTTTCTTTTTATTGCAAAACTTGGATTTTAAACCAAGTGCCTTGGACTTTAAACCAACGACATCTTTTATCGTGAAAACCTTGGATTTTAACCCAAGTGACTTTTTTTTTTTTTATCGCGAACTTGAATTTTAAACCAAGTGCCTTGGACTTTAAACCAATGGCTTCTTTTATCGCTAAAACCTTGGACTTTAACCCAAGTGTCTTTTTTCTCGCCTAAAAACCTTGGATTTTAAACCAAGTGCATTTTCTTCATTCATACATTTTTAATCATGCTTAAACCTTGGATTTTAAACCAAGTGTCTTTTATCACTCAACCTTTTCTTAATAAACCTTGGATTTTAAACCAAGTGTCCGCGTCTTATTTTCTTAAATCAAATTTCAATCAATTTAACCATATAGACTTTCTTCACAAATTAACATCAATCAAACTCACATTTTGCCACTTTTGGCTTTTGGTCTTTTAAAACCATTTTCAAAAACTTAAAAACAAACAAACAAGTTTACTCGTCTTTTTACCCCGAACTACGGTGGTTTGATCCCTCGGGTACGTAGGCATGAGACTTGTCTCTCCAATCAATAAAATCAACAAAAACATTTTTCCTTTTCCATCACTTTAAACTTCATTTTTTATCATCACTTTAATTCTCATAGTTATACATTTTTACAAGCAAATAAAATAAAGCGCATAGATAGAATAAAACAAAAGGTTCCTATAGAGTACTATAGATACTTAGGGTGCTAATACCTTCCCTTCGTATAACCAACCCCCGAACCTTGTTCTCTAAAAAATAGGGTTTTTTTCGAAATTTTTCCCTTTCCATCGGATAAATTAAAGATCGGTGGTGGAATATTGAATTGCGATTCGAAGTTAATTAATAACTCGATATCCAAAAATCACCGCGACAGAAATGGCGACTTCACTGGGGACAACCAAGCGGGTTGAACCTAACTTGTTTTTAATCTTTATCTTCGCGCTTTTATTCTTTTAATTGTAATTATTTGTATATATTTGGGTTTACTTTGAGTGGTGAGATAAGTCCTAACCCGGGCTTGAGAGACACAATAAGATAGGATGGGATGAAATCATAGTGACATGTCTTTAGATTATGAAGCACATGTGATATGATTCCGCTCGGTGGAGGCCTCGCGATGGTAGTACTCGTCGTCATGATAAGTCATGATGGTGTTATTACTTTCAATGTGAGTGTCCGGAGAAGCCGAGAACCTTTAGATTTACCTTTAACCCCTCTTGGCCTTTTTAGGGCGTAGTGCGGTGACTAATCAAGAGTAAGTCTTGAATTTAGTTGTCACGCGAGACTACACTCAAATGAGATCATCTTGTGAATATTATTGGAACGAGAGTAGTCACGTAATCCAGTGATGTTCATAAGGCGGTTGATGACTTTGGGAACTTTGTAGAACCCGTCATGCAGGTACAAATGAACTCTAGTACATACCATATGGGAGGGCTTCACCTTTGACTCCAACATTATACTTTAACCCCACCATGTTTTCCGCATCATGCATGCATGCACTCATTCATTAATTCTTTTTCATCATCCGATATCGAAGAACTTAAACAAATTTTTTGTAAACATTATAGAGAACATTCATTTCAAATGATACATAATAAATTTTTCTCTTTTCTTCTTCTTACAAAATCCATATCTAAATGTTTACAACCAATTTGGGATAAGTCCTTCGATAACCAAAAAAAAACATTGCATATTTTAGCATAAACACATCATACATTATAATGCATTCATAAGTTTCCAAACTCGAGTCTCATATTTTCCCTTTTCTCTCCGCCTCAGTCAAAGTGGCCCGACGACCACGCCCACAGCCATCTCGCACGTACAACACTCGAGCAAACAGGAAAAAGAGAATGGACCAAGTTGAACAAGAGAACGTTGAGCTCCATGGGGAAGTAACAACGCTCCGGGCTGAAGTAGAAAAGCTAACCGCCATGGTGACATCGTTGATGGCTGCGCAGAATCAGCCACTAACCCCTCCTCCTCAAGCTACAGTCATTTCTGAAATCGTCTCTGCCCCAGATCCAGTGGTACCCGTCAACACACATCAGCACGTCATGCCCGAAGGTTATCCTTGGGGCATGCCTATGAATTTTAATGAAGGGCTTCGACCCCAAGTTCCCGAGGTCCCTACTCCTACTTTGCCACATGCTACTGTCGTTCCCCAACCTGGGACGACTCTTCCTCAAGTTACTATGTGTGTCCCTCAGTCAACAATTACCATTCCAGTTTCCGTAGTTCACACCTTTCCTTATGTGAGTGAACAAGTCTATCATGCGGAGAATCCAGAGACTTATGGCCGTATGGATAATCTTCAGGATCAGTTTGATAAGATGCAGCTCGAGATTAAGGCCCTTCGTGGGAAGGATTTGTTCGGCAAAAACGCCCATGACCTTTGCTTGGTACCAAACGTTAGGATCCCACCTAAGTTTAAGGTCCCCGAGTTTGAGAAGTACAAAGGAAATTCCTGCCCTCAGAGCCATTTGGTAATGTACGCCCGAAAGATGTCCACTCAAACAGACAACCATCAGTTACTAGTTCACTACTTTCAGGATAGCTTGACAGGTGCCGCTTTGAAGTGGTACATGGGATTAGATGGTGCCAAGATCCAAACATTCAATGATTCGGGCGAAGCTTTTGTCCGTCAATACAAATACAATTTAGACATGGCTCCAGATAGAGATCAACTTCGAGGTATGTCTCAAAAAGACAAAGAGAGTTTCAAAGAATACGCTCAGCGATGGAGAGATATTGCCGCTCAGATTTGTCCACCACTAGAAGAAAAAGAAATGACCAAGATTTTCCTAAATACTCTTGATTCATTTTACTATGAACGAATGATTGCTAGTGCACCCAGTGACTTCACTGAGATGGTAAACATGGGGATGCGACTTGAAGAAGGGGTCCGATGTAACATCACGTTTTTATTTAATTAATTATTTGATTTAATTTGTTTATTTAAATTCCATGTTGTGTGATTTATTTAAATATGTGGCTTTTAGTGTAGTGGTGTGAATAGAATAGTAGTGTTTTTAGGAGGTGTGAATAGATGACTTGAGTGGGCTTATGAGGAGGGGTAATTTGGTAAATTGAAAGGGTTTTGACCTAGGTATAAGTTTTGAAAACTTAGAGAGAGAAATCATTTTGTCACAAGTTTGTGAAGAATAGAGAGAGAAAGGTAGAGAAGAAGAGGAAGAACATAGAAGAAGGAACTAAGAGGGGAAGATTTGGGGAGCTAATTCTTGAAGAATTAGAGGTAAGAGAGTAGTATTATATGATTGTGGGTGATAAAGAGGGGGGAGAAATCATGTTCTCTTTGCCCAAACCCTCTCACCCTTTGCCATGTCTAAAGTTAGCATTTTTATGTTTTTATATGAATCAAAATGTTTCCTTTTGTAATGAGTTCATATTATCCATGTTATGTGATGCTAAAAGTACATGTTGAGGGTTTCAATTTTGAGAATCAAAGTATGTTCATATGAAATTATGTGTTTTTGAGTTTTTAGTGAAAAATATGCATAATCTTTGATTGGTGATGATTTTAATGGTTTTAAGTTATGAAACTTGTACTTCTATGTATGATAACATGTTTATGATCCAAAGAAAATATCTTTTTAAAACTGGAACACGTTTCGGATGATTTTAGGGGTGGAATCCGAACGGTCGTAAAACAGAGCAGCAATTCTGGGCACGCGTCGCTAGGCTAGAACTAGCGAGAGCTAGCGAGGGAACTCGCAAGGGCTCGCCAGTGCTCGCCAGCCAGCCCAATGCTCTCTGACTTGCTTCGCTACGGCGAGAACTAGCGAAGGATAGCGAGTAAGCCTCTGACTTGCCTCGCTATGGCGAGAGCTAGCGAGAGTTGGCGAAGTAGTCAGGTTTACTTGATTATTAATTGATGATGGTGGTAGTTTGGTATATGGGTCGCTAGACTTATAGCAATACATAAATGATGATAATATCCTATGCAAGGGTTGTGTGATGGGTGATGATAAGTTGAATTGATCTCAATTATGTGCATGCGTTTATATATATATGATATGATAAGATGGATGATGACGCTTTTCATGTACTTGTTGAATATGCTTATAAGTGCAAACAATGGATGGTGAATTGGTGAAGTCATGTAACTTTACGTGCAACGTTGGTGATGTTTTATATATATTATTTACATGATGATGATGGCACTTCATTCATGCATATGTCGTGTCAAATGGATGGTGAAAATGGATGGTGAAGAGGATTCTTGTATCCTATATTGATAGCGAATGGTACCACATATAGACGTGTCTAGGACATACATGAAAGTGACATTAAATGCATTGGGAAGGTGTATCCAATTTGTGTTGATGTGATAATGACGTGATACTTGAATAATGGTGTTCTCATTAATTGTGCATTATTCTGTTGATTGTTACATATAAGTTGATTATATGTGTGTGTCTTATTGATGTTGATGAATTGGTATTGTGTGGGTGTTAGTATGTGAATAAGGGAATGGATATGTGTATGATTGCCTTACGTATGTTGAATTGGATTTAATGTTAGTTATTTACTTTCATTTATCTCAATGCCGATTATATGTACTAACTCTTTACTTCTTTTATAATGGATCGTTGGGCGATTCAGATTCTCAAGCGTGAGGATTTGCTTTGCTTGCTTAGGAGGAGTACCCGGCATCGTTGCCAAGTATTTGGGGTGAGGATATGTGTCCTACTATTAGCGTAGTTCCCGTGTCCAGTTGCTCTGAAGGATTTGTAACACTATGTTGGGGGTTTTACTGGTTTATTGGGTTTCGCCTAGTGTCGTTGCTAGACCTTATTGTATGATGGTGTAAGGCTTATGCCAAATACTTTATTTCTTGTTTATGTGACGATGAAATATTAGTAGGTGATTTATGTGGATGTTGACTTGTTATCGTTGGAACTTGAATCAATGTTCAGTCGTTGACTTATCTATGGTTTTATTATTTGAATCATGACTTGTATGATGAAGTCTCATTGTTATTTTCCGCTGCAATGTATGTGAAGCATGATATATGTTTGGCTTTTATGCTATGGTTAAATGGTGATTTTCACATGTAACGCTCTTCTTGTGTCTACAATTGCGTTTTATTTATTTATTTAGACGAATATTTTGGGTAGATATAAGTAGGGTGTTACAATTGGTATCAGAGCAAGGTCGATTCATTGGAATCAATTAGGCTTAGTAACCCGTTGTACGACATGTGTAGGGTGCACTGTTTGTACTTTTGTTGTGACGTTGTTTGTTGTTGGAATTGACTGTTCAGGACCATGACGTCGGCACGTGCTAATGCTCAGATCGCGGAATCACTTGCTACCTTAACTCATCTTTTGGCAAGAGGTGATGATCCAGCTAGGGATGGAGAGAAGCGCTTGGATAGGTTCTTGAAGCACGAACCATCTTTCTTTGTTGGAGGTTTTAACCCGGATGGAGCGGTTAAATGGGTTGAAGAAGTTGAGATTATCTTTGATGCAATGGAGTGTGCTAATGAGAACAAGCTTGCATTGGGAACCTATATGCTTAGGGAGGAAGCAAACCAATGGTGGAAGAATGCTAAGTTGAGGATAGGTAATGGAGGTATTGTCATCACTTGGGAAATGTTCAAGCGGGAATTCTTTAACAAGTATTTTCCGGCGGATGTGAAGAATAAGAAGGTGGTAGAGTTCATGAAGTTAAAACAAGGTAACATGTCGGTAGCAGAGTATGCGGCTAAGTTTGAGTCCTGGTGTGCTTTTAGTCCTCACTACAATACCCCGGAGGCGGAGAACGACAAATGTGTTAAGTTTGAGAGTGGTCTACGCCCCGACATCAAGCATATCATTGGATTTGCGGAGATTAGAAACTTCACTACTTTGGTGGCAAAGGCTAGAATTTGTGATGAAGATGGGAAAGCTAAGAGTAACTACTTCAAGGCGGTTAGAGGAAAGAGTCAAGACCGTGTCAAACCTTATGAAGTTAAGGGTAGAGGAAGTGCTAGAGGTGGAAAAGGAAAAGAGAAGGTGGATGGTGACAAGTGCTATAGGTGTAGCAAAATCGGACACCGTTCTTTTGAGTGTAAGAAGGAGAAGGAGGTGTGCTATAATTGTGGGAAGGAAGGACATAAGTCTAGAGAGTGTAAGGCAACTACTCCTACTTGCTATAACTGTGGTGAAGAAGGTCACAAGAGTCCGGAATGTAAGAAGCCGAAGAAGGTTACCGGGAAAGTGTTTGCTTTGAATGGAGAAGGAGCTGATCAAGTTGATAATCTTATTAGAGGTACGTGTTTCATTCATGACACTCCTTTAATTGCGATCATTGATACCGGAGCTACACATTCTTTTATTTCTATGGATTGTATGAAGCGTTTGAATATTCATGTTTATGAAATGTCTGGTTGTATGAATATTGAGACTCCTGCTAGTGGTTCGGTTATTACTCGTCTTGTGTGTCGTAATTGTCCTGTCTCTGTGTTTGGTAGACATTTTGGTATGGATTTGGTATGTATTCCACTTAGTGGTATTGATGTTATCTTTGGGATGAACTGGTTAGTCTTTAACCAAGTTCATATTAACTGTTGCGAGAAGACTGTGATTTTCCCGAAGTCAGAAGGAAGTTTGTCCTTGATGAAGGGAGAAGAGGTGATGGAATCTTTGAATGATCACGGAGAGTTGTTCATGGTGTTTGGATCATTGAAGCTTGAAGGTGGAATTAAGTTGGAAGAGTTACCAGTTGTTAGTGAATTTTCGGATGTCTTCCCGGAAGATATATCTGATTTACCACCCGAAAGAGAAGTTGAGTTTGGTATCGATTTAGTACCTGGTACTAGCCCGATATCAATGGCACCGTATCGTATGTCGGCATCGGAATTGAACGAATTGAAGAAGCAACTCGAAGAGTTATTGGAAAAGAAGTTCATACGTCCAAGTGTGTAACCTTGGGGTGCACCAGTGTTGTTAGTTAAGAAGAAGGAAGGGAGTATGAGTGTCGCGGTGATTTTTGGATATCGAGTTATTAATTAACTTCGAATCGCAATTTAATATTCCACCACCGATCTTTAATTTATCCGAGGGAAAGGGAAAAAGTTCGAAAAACCCTATTTTTTAGAGAACAAGGTTCGGGGGTTGGTTATACGAAGGGAAGGTATTAGCACCCTAAGTATCTATAGTACTCTATAGGAACCTCTTGTTTTTATTCTATCTATGCGCTTTATTTTAATTGCTTGTAAAAAAATGTATAAGTGGGAAATTGAAGTGATGATAAAAATGCTTAAAGTCATGAAAAAGAAGAAAAAATGTTTTTGTTGATTTTATTGATTGAAGAGATAAATCTCATGCCTACGTATCCGAGGGATCAAACCACCGTAGTTCGGGATAAAAAGACGAGTAAATTTGTTTGTTTTGATTTTAAGGTTTTGAAAATGGTTTTAAAATACCAAAAGCCAAAAATGGCAAAATGTGAGTTTGATTGATGTTAATTTGTGAAAAAAAGTCTATATGGTTAAATTGATTGAGATTTGATTATGAAAATAAGATGCGGACACTTGGTTTAAAATCCAAGGTTTGTTGAGAAAATATTTGAAGTGATAAAAAGACACTTGGTTTAAAATCCAAGGTTTATGCATGATTAATGATGTATGAATGAGACAAATGTACTTGGTTTAAAATCCAAGATTTTAGGCGAGAAAAAAGGGACACTTGGGTTAAAGTCCAAGGTTTTAACGATAAAAGAAGCCATTGGTTTAAAGTCCAAGGCACTCGGTTTAAAATCCGAGTTTGCGATAAAAAGACTCTTGGGTTAAAATCCAAGGTTTTCACGATAAAAGACGCCGTTGGTTTAAATTCCAAGGCTTGAAAAATGTTTGATGATGAAATGTTTTTGATGCTTGATGATGTGTGAAAATGAATTGTGTTGACTATTTTTGAAAGAGGTTTTGACCTCGTTTTTGAGAATAAAGTGATTGACTATTTATTTTAAAATGGAATGTTAGGTTCCAAATAAAAAGGTAGCGCTAAAATTAATAACGTCGCAATAGGCAAAATAAGCGCGAAGACGATCCGTAATGATATTTTGATCAAAACGGTGTCTTTTCCCTCGGAATTAAATATTCTAACGCTTTTGCGGAAAGCGATAAATAAATATGCATGAGATGCGATTTTTTCATTTATAGTGTACATTTGTCCCTAACTACATTCTAAGGTATTTGCAAGAAAAATAAATATGAAATGAATGCAACATAATGCTATGCAATTCAATTTACATCAAGTCCTAAAAAATACAATCTAATGTCTTTACAATGCAATAAATAAATAATTAATCATGCAAAAATAAAATAAAAAACAGAAGGGGGTGCAAATAACAATTAAAACTGAAAAGGGGTGCAAAAAGCAACTCTGGGCCCAACCCCAGCTGGGGGCGTGGCCCAGAGGGGGGGTGTGTGAAGAAATTAACGAAAATCAGATCAGAGCCGTCTGATTGATCAGACAGCTCTGATCTGATCACAGGCAAATAGAATCGTGAACGTATGATCAGAATCAGAGGAGTCATAGGCGCGGGTACACGATTAAAGGCATGGGCTAGCATGTACAGGATCAGGGAAGGGGTATATAAGGAAAACCCTAAAAAACAGAATCACTTTCTTCTCTCTTCCTCACCCACCGCCGCTGGTGATCTCTCTTTCTCCTTCGGCCATTTTTTTTCTTTTCTCTCTCAAACCCGCCGTCAACTCATTCTTCTTCTCTCATCCCTCTGTTTTCATTCTGTTCCTTCTCAAACCCCATTTTCAAAACTTCTCAACTTCGAATATACACACAAACATATCATAAACTCAAATTGAAACTCAAAAATAAACAAACAAAAACCCAAAATCAGAACGGAAATGGAAATAAAGATGGTTCGACCTTGTTGTATTTTGATTTGGATTCTAATCGCGATTCATCTTCTCCTTCTTCTTCGTATTTTCGGTTTCGATTTCGATTGAAACGGTTTGTGCTTTTTTTGATTTCGGTCCCGTATTTGGGCTTTGTTTTTTTTTCTCGTTTTGTGTTTAGTTTTGACGGTGGTTCTGTGATGATTTGGTTTGTTTGTTGAAGAATGATTTTTGTTATGGATCTGTGCTTTGGATGATGATTATGGGGTTTTGAGATTGATTTCGGATTTGGATTTGTTTTTGAATGATCTGGGTTTCGGTTTTTTGAATGATAGTGATGGATTTGGTTCTGGATTTGTGAATGGTTTGATGGATGATGAAGAATGATGATTATGGGTTTCGTTGATGATGATGAACTGGTTTGATTTTGATTTTTCTGTGTAATTTTGATTTTTTTGTGGTAGAGGCTGCGGCTGATCCTTCCCCTTTTCCTTCTTGGGAACTGTACTATTTGTACTGTGTCAGACCTAGGGTTTGGCAGATGAAAAAATACCACATTTGGACAAAATTGCCCCTTTGGGCCTGGACAAAAAAAACCTGATCTGGACTTCTTTAAAAAACACCAAAAAATGGAAAAATACACAAATAACAATTAACATAATAAAAAATAATAATATATCAATAATAATAAAAAACGAAAATGAATAATAAAAATCAGAAAATAATAAAAAAAATAATGATAAAAGGAAAATAAAATGTAACCAAATGAGGTATTTTAAAATACCTCTCTGCCGAAATTTCGTCAGAAACGAACAAAGAAAAATCCGTCGTAAAAAGACGCATAAAAGCGATTGGTCAAAAAATGGGGTATGACAATGAGGTTGTGCATTGATTATCGTCAGTTGAATAAGGTAACAATCAAGAATAAGTATCCACTTCCGAGGATAGATGATTTGATGGATCAACTAGTTGGAGCTTGTGTGTTTAGCAAGATTGATTTGAGGTCCGGATACCATCAGATAAGAGTGAAGACGGAGGATGTTCCTAAGACTGCTTTCAGAACAAGGTATGGCCATTATGAGTATACAGTGATGCCTTTTGGAGTTACGAATGCCCCTGGTGTTTTCATGGAGTACATGAATAGGATCTTTCATTCGTTTTTGGATAAGTTTGTGGTGGTGTTCATTGATGACATTTTGGTTTATTCTAAGTCAGAGGAAGAGCACAAAGAACATTTGAGAATTGTATTGCAAGTTTTGAAAGAGAAGAAGTTGTATGCCAAGTTGTCTAAGTGTGAATTTTGGTTGGAAGAAGTAAGTTTTCTTGGTCATGTAATTTCTAGTGGAGGTATAGCGGTGGATCCTGCAAAGGTTGATGCTGTAATGAAATGGGGAACACCTGAGTCTGTTTCAGAGATAAGAAGTTTTCTTGGATTAGCTGGTTACTATAGAAGGTTCATTGAAGGATTCTCGAAAATGGCGTTACCATTGACTCTGTTGACTCGGAAAGATCAAGCATTTGTTTGGGATGAGAAGTGCGAGAAAAGTTTTCAAGAGCTTAAAGAGAAATTGACTACCGCGCCTGTGTTGATTTTGCCGGATGCCAAGGAATCGTTTGTGGTGTATTGTGACGCATCAAAGTTGGGACTTGGTGGTGTGCTCATGCAAAAAGGAAAAGTTGTAGCTTATGCATCTCGTCAGTTGAAGGTTCATGAGAGGAACTACCCCACCCATGATTTGGAATTAGCGGCCGTAGTATTTACTTTGAAGGTATGGAGGCACTACTTGTATGGGTCAAGATTTGAAGTGTTTAGTGATCACAAGAGTTTGAAGTATTTGTTTGATCAGAAAGAATTGAATATGAGGGAACGTAGATGGTTGGAATTCTTGAAGGACTATGATTTTGAGTTGAGTTATCATCCTGGAAAGGCTAATGTAGTAGCGGATGCTTTGAGTCGGAAGTCATTGCACATGTCATCGCTTATGGCAAAGGAGTTGGAGTTGATTGAAGAATTTAGAGACTTGAGTTTGGTATGTGAAGTCACCTCCAATAGTGTGAAGTTGGGAATGTTGAAGTTGACCAACCCTTTTCTTGAGAAGATTAGAGAATGTCAAAAAGAGGATGAGAAATTGATGAAGAGAGTGGCACTAGTAATTGAAGGACAAGAGAACGATTTTAAAATGGATGAGGATGGAATAGTGAGATTCCGAGGAAGAGTTTGTGTACCCGATGTACCTGAGTTAAAGAAAATGATTTTTGATGAAGGTCATAAAAGTGGATTAAGTATTCATCCTGGATTGGTTAAGATGTATCAAGACTTGAAGAAGTTATTTTGGTGGCCTAGAATGCATAGGGAAATTGCGGAATATGTGTATGCTTGTTTGGTTTGTCAGAAATCGAAGATTGAGCTCAGAAACCGTCTGGTTTGTTGCAACCATTGTTCATACCGGAATGGAAATGGGACAGTATTGCCATGGATTTTGTTGGAGGGTTACCAAAGACAGCAAAAGGGAACGAAGTGATTTGGGTTGTAGTAGATCGTTTGACGAAGTCGGCTCATTTTATTGCTATCAAGATTGGAACGTTGGTACCTAAGTTGGCAGAGATTTATGTTGAGCAGATTATAAGATTACATGGTATTCCATCTAGTATTGTGTCAGATAGGGATCCGAAGTTCACTTCTAGATTTTGGGAGAGCTTGCAAGAAGCGTTGGGAACTAAGTTGAGGTTGAGTTCTGCTTATCACCCTCAGACGGATGGGCAATCCGAAAGGACGATTCAATCTTTAGAAGATTTGTTGAGAGCATGTGTTTTGGAACAAGGGGAAAGTTGGGATTCATGTTTACCTTTGATCGAGTTTACTTACAATAATAGTTTTCACTCAAGTGTTGGAATGGCTCCTTTTGAGGCTTTGTATGGGAGGAGATGTCGTACGCCCCTTTGTTGGTATGAATCCGGTGAGACTGTAGTTTTGGGTCCCGATATTGTACAAGAGACTACGGAGAAGATCAGAATGATCCGAGAGAAGATGAAAGCATCCCAGAGTCGGCAGAAAAGTTACCATGATAAGAAGAGGAAGGATGTGGAATTCCAAGAGGGAGATCATGTGTTCTTAAGAGTGACTTCTACTACCGGTGTGGGGAAGGCATTGAAGTCTAAGAAGTTGACGTCAAAGTTCATTGGACCGTATCAGATTTCAGAGAGGATTGGAAAGGTAGCTTATCGGATTGCTTTGCCGATAACACTATATAATTTACATGATGTGTTCCATGTGTCACAATTAAGGAAATATGTTTCGGATCCATCTCATGTAATTGAATCGGATGATATCCAAGTGAAGGATAATTTGACTATTGAGACTATTCCGTTAAGGATTGAGGGAAGAGAAGTGAAGAAGTTGAGGAACAAAGAAATTGCATCGGTGAAAGTCATTTGGGGAGGTCCCGCGGGAGAGAACGCAACTTGGGAGTTGGAGAGCAAGATGAAGAGTTCGTATCCCGATTTGTTTTCAGGTAAATTTTCGAGGGCGAAAATTCTTTAAGGGGGGTAGATTGTAACATCACGTTTTTATTTGTTTTAATTTGTTTATTTAAATTCCATGTTGTGTGATTTATTTAAATATGTGGCTTTTAGTGTAGTGGTGTGAATAGAATAGTAGTGTTTTTAGGAGGTGTGAATAGATGACTTGAGTGGGCTTATGAGGAGGGGTAATTTGGTAAATTGAAAGGGTTTTGACCTAGGTATAAGTTTTGAAAACTTAGAGAGAGAAATCATTTTGTCACAAGTTTGTGAAGAATAGAGAGAGAAAGCTAGAGAAGAAGAGGAAGAACATAGAAGAAGGAACTAAGAGGGGAAGATTTGGGGAGCTAATTCTTGAAGAATTAGAGGTAAGAGAGTAGTATTATATGAATGTGGGTGATAAAGAGGGGGGAGAAATCATGTTCTCTTTGCCCAAACCCTCTCACCCTTTGCCATGTCTAAAGTTAGCATTTTTATGTTTTTATATGAATCAAAATGTTTCCTTTTGTAATGAGTTCGTATTATCCATGTTATGTGATGCTAAAAGTACATGTTGAGGGTTTCAATTTTGAGAATCAAAGTATGTTCATATGAAATTATATGTTTTTGAGTTTTTAGTGAAAAATATGCATAATCTTTGATTGGTGATGATTTTAATGGTTTTAAGTTATGAAACTTGTACTTCTATGTATGATAACATGTTTATGATCCAAAGAAAATATCTTTTTAAAACTGGAACACGTTTCGGATGATTTTGGGGGTGGAATCCGAACGGTCGTAAAACAGAGCAGCAATTCTGGGCACGCGTCGCTAGGCTAGAACTAGCGAGAGCTAGCGAGGGAACTCGCCAGGGCTCGCCAGTGCTCGCCAGCCAGCCCAGTGCTCTCTGACTTGCTTCGCTACGGCGAGAACTAGCGAAGGATAGCGAGTAAGCCTCTGACTTGCCTCGCTATGGCGAGAGCTAGCGAGAGCTGGCGAAGTAGTCAGGTTTACTTGATTGTTAATTGATGATGGTGGTAGTTTGGTATATAGGTCGCTAGACTTATAGCAATACATAAATGATGATAATATCCTATGCAAGGGTTGTGTGATGGGTGATGATAAGTTGAATTGATCTCAATTATGTGCATGCGTTTATATATATATATATATATGATATGATAAGATGGATGATGACGCTTTTCATGTACTTGTTGAATATGCTTATATGTGCAAACAATGGATGGTGAATTGGTGAAGTCATGTAACTTTACGTGCAACGTTGGTGATGTTTTATATATATTATTTACATGATGATGATGGCACTTCATTCATGCATATGTCGTGTCAAATGGATGGTGAAAATGGATGGTGAAGAGGATTCTTGTATCCTATATTGATGGCGAATGGTACCACATATAGACGTGTCTAGGACATACATGAAAGTGACATTAGATGCATTAGGAAGGTGTATCCAATTTGTGTTGATGTGATAATGACGTGATACTTGAATAATGGTGTTCTCATTAATTGTGCATTATTCTGTTGATTGTTACATATAAGTTGATTATATGTGTGTGTCTTATTGATGTTGATGAATTGGTATTGTATGGGTGTTAGTATGTGAATAAGGGAATGGATATGTGTATGATTGCCTTACGTATGTTGAATTGGATTTAATGTTAGTTATTTACTTTCATTTATCTTAATGCCGATTATATGTACTAACTCTCTACTTCTTTTATAATGGATCGTTGGGCGATTCAGATTCTCAGGCGTGAGGATTTGCTTTGCTTGCTTAGGAGGAGTACCCGGCATCGTTGCCAAGTATTTGGGGTGAGGATATGTGTCCTACTATTAGCGTAGTTCCCGTGTCCAGTTGCTCTGAAGGATTTGTAACACTATGTTGGGGGGTTTACTGGTTTATTGGGTTTCGCCTAGTGTCGTTGCTAGACCTTATTGTATGATGGTGTAAGGCTTATGCCAAATACTTTATTTCTTGTTTATGTGACGATGAAATATTAGTAGGTGATTTATGTGGATGTTGACTTGTTATCGTTGGAACTTGAATCAATGTTCAGTCGTTGACTTATCTATGGTTTTATTATTTGAATCATGACTTGTATGATGAAGTCTCATTGTTATTTTCCGCTGCAATGTATGTGAAGCATGATATATGTTTGGCTTTTATGCTATGGTTAAATGGTGATTTTCACATGTAACGCTCTTCTTGTGTCTACAATTGCGTTTTATTTATTTATTTAGACGAATATTTTGGGTAGATATAAGTAGGGTGTTACATCTGACAGGGACGATTGACAAGAGAGAAAGCTCCGACTAATACTGCCAAAAGATATGGTAACAACTTTTCTGAGAAGAAAGAATCTGAAGTTGGCATGGTGGCTCAAGGAGGACATCATTCAAGAAACCCAGCTTATCAACATGTTGCAGTCATAGCACTACCACCACAATACCCACAATCTCATCACCTACCATCTCCCCAACAATCATTCAATCATAACCGCACTCAGAAAAATCAACCATTTGACCCCATACCCGTGAAATATGCCGACCTACTCCCCGCTTTACTTGCTAAAAATTTTGTCCAGACGAGACCACCTCCACCTGTGCCAGCAGTACTACCTCCCTGGTACCGCAGTGATTTAACTTGTGCCTTCCATCAAGGGGCCCCTGGCCATGATGTAGAACGTTGTTATCCTCTCAAGAAAGCTGTTCAGGATTTAGTCCGTAACAAGGTGCTATCTTTCAAGGATGAGAACCCTAATGTTCAAAGATCATCCTCTACTTAATCATGGGTCCTCTGTCATTTTCAAGAGAATCAAGAAGTTTGTCCCTAGGATCACTAGGCCTTTTATGTTCAATTGCAATTTCTTTCTTGCCAAGCATTTATTTACATTTTAAGGTTGTATCTTTTAAATTTAAATTTCTAAACAATGAACATGCATATTTTGGAATCCATCCATTCGTATTCACTCTTTTCTTGTGCCATCACAAATGGAAATGTTTTTATATTTCACTTTTCTTGTTTACAAACTTGAGGGGAGAATGATGTAAACTAAATGTTTAAAATTGCTGATATATGCTTTCATTAGTAAAGACCCGGTTGATGATGTAAGGCATTGTTTCACTTCCCAAACACCGGAGAAATAAGGAGATAATCCGTAGTCAACCCCTTTGAGCCAGAAGTTGGTGTTCTTTCTATTGAAAAAAACAACCCTTAATCTTAACCTGGGGCAGGGTAGTCTTTCAATTAATTCAATGATACATCCCAATACAAGAGGATAAATCTGTTGAGACAAAGGAAGTCATGAGTAGACAAAACTCACAATACATGTGACAGTCACAAACATCCTACACCAAAAAAAAAAAAAAAACACAAACACAAACAAAAACAACGAAAAGCCCGCTAGGTAAAAAGACTTAGGCGAAAATCAGGGCATCCCGATGGTCCATAAAATCCAAAAAAAATTGGTCCATGCAAAAATAAGGGATTAAGAGCAAACATTGAAAACGAGCTTGTGAATGAAAAAGTGATTGCCACTTCAAGAATCTTATCAAAGCTTCGACCAAAGCGTCAACCTCAAACATCATTGTCAAAAGAAATCCTCTTGTCAACCAAAATAGGAATGAAGGATATCAAAGAAGTGGGTGGGTTAAAACAGAATTTTGAGCCTAATAATCTTTTCTTTTCAAAACCATGAACCAGGCCACGTTATAACCCTCAAAAGACCTAATTGAAGCTAGGTTTACTTTGAAAGCATAATCAGCAAAATTAATTTTAAAACTGACTCCACCTGTTTGTTGAATAACAATCTTTTACACACACCACATGTGTTTTATATAAAGTTTTGCGATTCCAAAAGTTGCATGTACATTACTTCAGAAACATTTTTCAAAAGAAACAATTTTGTTTGCAAATTTATATTTGGCATCAAAGAAATTCAATCAAATGGTCTAATCAAGGACGAATCAATTCAAAGCGCTCCTAACTTGGGGCAAGTTACCTCAGGAACCTGCCAATCAGGGGCAAGTCTTTACATACAGGGGCATACACTTCAAAGATTCAAAGTCAATGTTTCACTCACTTGGGGCACCTGAGGTGGTTTCCAGGGGAAATCCAGATCTGCCAAGATGGTTGTTATGTTTCTTCCTCCTTGAGCCAATAATCATCGAGTTGATATTTTGGGTTCTTATGGACATGTGTGTTACTATAATATGCTGAGCATGTGGTCCAAAATTCCTCAATTGAATACTGAACTTGACTGTTCTCCAGTAATCTCGAGCAAGTGGTTATCTTCAAAAAGCTTGTATGATTTTCTTTTCCCCAGTGAAAGAAAAAGCTGAGACCCGTTTGGAAGGCTCATTCATTAGCAAATGGCATCTCTTTGAGAAGTTTGCATATCTTCAGCAAATGGCATCTCTTTGGGAAGTTTGCATACCAACAACAAATGGCATCTCTCGGAGAAGTTTGCATATCATATCAGTCTTGTTTCTTTCTATAAAAAAAAAATAGCAAAAAAAAGAACAGCTCGCTAAGTCGAAAACCCGAAAGGGCGGCTTAGGCAAAAATGAGCGTCCCGGTGGATTGAAAACCCGAAAGGGCGGTCCAGGCAAAAATTAGGGGCAAAAAAAAAAAAAGATATATATTCCCGGTGGATTGAAAACCTGAAAGGGCGGTCCAGGCAAAAGTTAGGGATTTAAAAAAAAAGAGAGATAAAAAAAAAAGCAAAAAAGCATGACTGTTGAAACAAGACCATGAGAAAATATTCGGTTTCAGTGTACAAAATGGCGACTTCTGCTAAACCTCTGACCGACGGGCTTTACTCCAAGAATCAATCATTCTTACCATGAATTGACATGCCATACCGGGTTTTTACCCCGAGGATCTGATTTATTTCACCTCTAAGGGGTGCTGTCCCCATTGGAGAACTATTGAGTGGTTGTACGGATACGTCGGCCCAATGTTCATCTTTTCTGATCAAGCTTTTGTCTCATCCAGTCGTGTACAAATATCATTCAATCATACAAATACAAGCTTCATAACAATCATTCATACATACATACATACATATGTACATACACATACATTTGTACATACATACATACAATCATTCACATGTCCATATATACAATCATTCACATATGTACACATACATTCATATTTACATGCAACGTGCACACAAATCATTCACACATACAACATTGACCATCATGTGTCTTGCTTCAATACATCAAAAAAAGAGTCATCCCCAGTGTATCTGGTCCAGAGATGTCTCCATCACACATATTTCACAAAAAGAGAGTCATCCCCAGTGAGTCTGGTCCAGAGATGCCTCCATCATTCATATTTCAAGTGCCAGGTTTTGCAAACAATCAACTGCAAACTTGTGATTAATTTCCCCAAAAGAGGTCATCTCCAGTGTGTCTGGTCTAGACAAATACATATTCTTGTCATGTCTCGCTCTCCCACAATGACAGCAGACAATTTATTTCCTCGTTGTGTCCTTACCATCGCACAATGTTGGTGGACACTGTCTTTACTTCAGTCCTTACACAGGACTTTACTGCTTTCAGTCTTTACTTCTGTCCGCACATAGGACTTTATCTGCTTATGTACCGCACACAGGACTTTATTGCTTTCCGTCTTTACTTCTGTCCGTACACAGGACTTTATCGCTTTCAGTCTTTACTTTTGTCCGTACACAAGATTTTATCCCTTTCTGTCTTCATCACTTCAGTCAAATAATCTTCATTGCATTCAAACACTCTGTAAATATAACACTCATAAGCATAACATTCATAACATCATATCATAACATTTTATGGTTTGGTCCGGTCAAAAAACGGTGTACTTTGTATTTAAGTCTCTTCCATCGTCGAATCAAAACAAAAACACCATCAAAAATCATCTTTTTCTTTTTATCTCCAATGGAAGAAACTTAAATAGGGGCATCTGTCATACCCCATTTTTTGACCTAAGATTCCACTTCATATTTTCTTCCTTGCATTTTATGCATCAATGACAAAAATACAAAAAATATGTCAGTTTATTTAATTTTGTTTTTTGTTAGTATCTTTGTTAAAAATCCAAAAAATATGTTAAGAATCTATTTTATTTTTCAAGATATCTTTGTTTTATATTTTGATAAAAAATCTATAAAAAAGCGATAAATTAGGAGTCAAATCTTTTTATTACTATTATTATTTTCTTTCCTTTATTATTATTATTATTGTCATACCCGTTTATTTTGACCATATTATTTTTGCATTTTTATCGAGTCATATTTTTTGTCCGGAATAATCGCTACATTTTTCAGGAAATTTCGATATATGAATTTTTGAAAAATTGTTTCGTTTGTTAGGAGATTCGAGAAAAATTTCGGCAGAGAGGTATTTTAAAATGCCTCATTTTTATTCTTTTGTATTTATCTTATTATTAGTATTATTATTATTATTATTATTATTATTATTATTATTATTATTATAAAAAACAAAAAAAATAAACAAAATGAAAAGAAGCAGCACGTGCTGCATCTTTCACTTCCCTTTTTAATTTTTTTATTTTGTTTTATTATTTTTATTTATTTATTTATTTAGGTGTTTTTCTTATTTTATTTCTTTTCTTTTTTATTTTTTTTAAAATTAAAAAATCAAAATAGCCAAAGTTAACTTCCTTCTCTTCCACACGCAAAGGAAGAACTTTCTGCAGAAAAGCAGTACTTGTATACAGTCTTTGTTCCCTCTTTTGATTCTCTTTTCAAACCCTAGACTTGTGTATATAGTGAACAGAAGTGAGATGAACAGGGGACGAAAAAATTGACTCAGCCGCAACACAACAACATAAACCCTAATTTTTTTCAAATAAAAAACAACCAAAAAATCACAAAGTCAGAACAAAAAAAACTAGAAACAAATCAAGCATCATCATCATCTTCTAAACCCAGAAACCCGAAATCTTTCTTTCCAGATTCAAATCAAAAAACAAAACCAGAATAAAAAAAAACTAAAAAAATAAAAGCTTTCTTTTTTTTCCAAATCGAAATAGAAACAGAGAAGGAGAATAAATAATCACAGAACCGAAAGAGCAAAGGTTGAGTTTTTTTATTTATCTCGTTTTTTTTTTCCGATCTAGAACTTTTGGCTAGGTTTTAGGAGATTTTGGTTGTGGATTTGGGTTTAGAAAGGGATTGGGAAGGTTTTGATGTAAAAAAAATTTAATTTTTTTAAAAAAAATATGGGCTAGCCGGCGGAGCCGCCGCCGGAATCGCTCCGGCGTGGCGGCGTCTCGCCGGAAGGGATGATGATTCATCCCTTGTTCATCCTAGGGATAAACCCTAGCAGAGGAGGAAGAAGAGAGGTTTCCGCAAGAGAGAGAAGAAAGAATGGAAAATGAGAAATTTTTTTGGGTTTTGGGTATTTATACCCTGACCCAATTAGGTGCGGGCTGGTGCATGGCCTTATGGTGCACCAGCGCACCCAGAACCCCTTAGATCTTATCCAACGCCCATGATTAACCTCTCCTGTGATCAAATCAGGGACGTCTGATCTATCAAACGGCCATGATTAGTCCTGGCCCTTTTTTTGTTTGTTTACACGCATATGGGCCTTTTGGGCTGGGTTTCACTGTTTTGCTGCTTTTGGCACCCCCTGTTTATTTCGTTTTAATGTTCACAACCCCCCTGTTTTAATTTTATTTTTATTTTTTAGCTTATGAGATAAGTGCTTTTGGCATAAGCTATTTTAGCTATTATTTTAGCCAATCAAGCATGATGTTGAGGCTTATTTATTTTTCTATTTATTTGATATTTAGATATTGGTAATATTATTTCATGTTTTTATTTTGTTAATTAATTTTATTTTTAGCTTATGAGATAAGTGCTTTTGGCATAGCTATTTTAGCTATTTTTTCAGCCTTGTAAAGCATGATGTCGAGGCTTGTTTTCATCTTTTAGTTTCGTATTTATTTATTTATGTTATTTATCCATGCATACCATATTATTTCATTATATCCATTTATTTATCATTTTTTACCTTTATTTTTATAATATTGTTATTATCACAATATTGAGTATCTATCACTTATTAATTGCCGTTTATTTTTTTGTTCTTGAATTTAGGATCTAAATAGGCTAAGTGTAAATTCTAAATAAAAGTGCATAGCATACCCCCTCTCTTGCATCATTTCATATTTATTTTCTTGCAAAGATTTTAGAGTGTGATTAGGCCAATGTACCCTAAATTAAAAATTGCATCTCATGCATATTTATTTTTTATCGCTTTCCGCCAATATGCGTAACGTTAAATTCCGAGGGAAAAGGCGTCGCTTTGATCAAAATATCATTGCGAATTGTCTTCGCGTTTAATTTATTTGTTATGACGTTTTAGGTTAGTGTCATTTTGCGCGCGTAACCATTACCTATTTTCTTCTAAAAACAAACGAGGTCAACACCTCTTCAAAAATAATTAGTCACTTATTCTCAAAAATGAGGTCAAAACCTCTTTCAAAAAATATCAACACAATTTCTTTTCAACATCATCAAGCATCAAAAAATATTTTGTCATCATACACTTTTCAAAAACTTTGGACTTTAAACCAAACGTTTATTTTTATTGCAAAACTTGGATTTTAAACCAAGTGCCTTGGAATTTAAACCAACGGCATCTTTTATCGTGAAAACCTTGGATTTTAACCCAAGTGACTTTTTTTTTTTTATCGCGAACTTGGATTTTAAACCAAGTGCCTTGGACTTTAAACCAATGGCTTCTTTTATCGCTAAAACCTTGGACTTTAACCCAAGTGTCTTTTTTCTCGCCTAAAAACCTTGGATTTTAAACCAAGTGCATTTTCTTCATTCATACATTTTTAATCATGCTTAAACCTTGGATTTTAAACCAAGTGTCTTTTATCACTCAACCTTTTCTTAATAAACCTTGGATTTTAAACCAAGTGTCCGCGTCTTATTTTCTTAAATCAAATTTCAATCAATTTAACCATATAGACTTTCTTCACAAATTTACATCAATCAAACTCATATTTTGCCACTTTTGGCTTTTGGTCTTTTAAAACCATTTTCAAAAACTTAAAAACAAACAAACAAGTTTACTCGTCTTTTTACCCCGAACTATGGTGGTTTGATCCCTCGGGTACGTAGGCATGAGACTTGTCTCTCCAATCAATAAAATCAACAAAAACATTTTTCCTTTTCCATCACTTTAAACTTCATTTTTTATCATCACTTTAATTCTCATAGTTATACATTTTTACAAGCAAATAAAATAAAGCGCATAGATAGAATAAAACAAAAGGTTCCTATAGAGTACTATAGATACTTAGGGTGCTAATACCTTCCCTTCGTATAACCAACCCCCGAACCTTGTTCTCTAAAAAATAGGGTTTTTTTCGAACTTTTTCCCTTTCCCTCGGATAAATTAAAGATCGGTGGTGGAATATTGAATTGCGATTCGAAGTTAATTAATAACTCGATATCCAAAAATCACCGCGACACACATGTGGTGTGCGTAGAAGATAGTTACTCAACAAATAGGCGGAGTCAGTTTTAACAATAATTTTGCTGATTTATGCTTTCAAAGTTAACCTAGCTGCAATTAGGTCTTTTGAGGGTTATAATGTGGCCTGGTTCATGGTCTTGAAAAAAAGATTATTAGGCTCAAAATTCTGTTTTAACCCACCCACTCTTCTTTGATGTCCTTCATTCCTATGTTCAATTAATTCATCTGACACGCTTTGGTTGACAAGAGGATTTCTTTGACAATGATGTTTGAGATTGACGCTTTGGTCGAAGCTTTGATGAGATTCTTGAAGTGGCAGTCACTTTTTCATTCACGAACTTGTTTTCATCATTTGTGCTCTTAATCCCTTATTTTTGCATGGACCGATTCTTTTGGATTTCGTGATCCATCGGGATGTCCTAAATTCTGCCTAAGTCTATTCACTTAGCAGGCTTTTGTTTGTTGTTTGTTGTTTTTTGTTTGTGTTTTTTTTTTGTTTTGGTGTAAGACAATTGTGACTACCACATGCTATTGTGAGTTTTGTCTACTCATGACTTCCTCTATCTCAACAAATTTATCCTCTTGTATTGGGATGTATCATTGAATTAATTGAAAGACTACTCTGCCCCAGGTCAAGATTAAGGGTTTTTATTTTATTTTTATTTTTATAGAAAGAACACCAACTTCTGGCTGAAAGGGGTTGACTACGGATTATCTCCTTATTTCTCCGGTGTTTGGGAAGTGAAACAATGCCTTACATCATCAACCGGGTATTACTAATGAAAGCATATATCAGCACATATCAGCAATTTTAAACATTTAGTTTACATCATCCTCCCCTCAAGTTTGTTAATATGAAAAGTGAATTATAAAAACATTGCCATTTGTGATGGCACTAGAAAAGAGTGAATACGAATGGATGGATTCCAAAATATGCATGTCCATTGTTTAGAAATATTAGTTAAAAGATATGACTTAAAAAATGCAAATAAATGCTTGGCAAGAAAGAAATTGCAATTGGAAAATTAAAGGCCTAGTGATCCTAGGGACAAGCTTCTTGATAATCTTGAAAATGACGGAGGACCCATAATTAGGCTGAGGATAAACTTTGGACGTTCAAGCTTGGATCATTAAAAGATAACATGTTGATACGGACCAAATTCTGAACCTCCTTTTTAAGGGCACAAGTAAGATCAGTTTGCATGGATGACACCTGTTCACGGAGCATCTGGTTCTTTCCTTCGAGATCTTCATTTTCCCCTTCAAATTAGATCGAGTATTGTAGATACGAGTTGCTTTGAACTGAATACGCCGGGCCACATGACTTGGACAGAGAGAAAAGAAAGGACATGAAACTCGATTTTGAAACTTTATGAATGCAGTATGATGCATGATATATGTTATGCTAAAAATATGCAAAATTTATGTTTCGAAGGACTTTAAGATAATAACTTTGTAAATATTATGAGAAATAAAGATTGCATTAATAACTCAAGGGTTACAACTAGCTTTTCGAACATAAAAACAGATAAAATCATATCTAAATCCGAACTCTTGAAGCCGACTATCCATCAAAATGTGAATCGAAGCCAGAGGAAAATAAATCCCCTTGCTTCTTCTTCCTCTTGTTATCTTGTCTCAATAAGGCATCCTTTTGCTGGAGTAAATCATTCTTCTCAACAATTTGTTGGCTTTGGAGAAAGATTAAATGGTCCTTTTGTTCTAACTCTCCTCTTAGTGTTTCATTCTCAAGTTCGGCTATCTGGCATCTTCTTTTCCAAGCATCTTTTTCACGGGTCAGCTCTACCAATTGCTCTTGGAATTCTTCTTTGGTATCAAAATGTAAGGGCAAGGATGACGGTGCCGGGACAACTGAAGATAAAGGTCTTTTGAGAGGGTAATGTATCCCAAGTGTTGTAGCCCGATCGATAACCCATTTGGTATAAAGCTCAGAAATACTGCCCAACCTTTTCCCCAACTGATTCCTATCCTTTCGGTGAATGGTGCGCCAAGCCTTCACACATCTGTTTCTTGTATCCGAGCTTCCTTCTTGGTTAAGATAGAATACCCTAGTTAAATAAATGTTCTTAGGTTCATGTCTCATGGGATATCCAAACTGACGCCTAGCAAGAATAGGATCGTAGTTAATTCCTCCACGTGTACCAAGAAGAGGCACATTAGAGAACTCTCCACAACCGTCGATGATTACTTCAACATCACAATATGCATTATACCACACTATATCCTCTGGAGTGAGAGACATGATCCTTTGAGGCCATCAGAGCTTATCCGGGTTTTCTTTGAAGTGAGGGGTTTGGGGTAGGTGTGACATAAACCACCTATATAGAAAGGGCGCACAACACATGATGATTCCATCCCCTTTCTGAGTCCTAAGGTGAATAGAATGATAGGTGTCGGCGAGCAAGGTAGGGATCGGGTTCTTGGATAAGAAGATCTGGATCGCATTGACGTCTACAAAATCGTCCACATTAGGGAACAACACGAGCCCATATATGAGTAAGGCAAGAATAGCCTCAAAAGCATCCTTGCTTGCGGCTTTAGCAAAGAAAAAAGCTTTGTTGAACAAAAACCTAGAGGTCAGACCTTGGAGACCTCCCTTGATAGTGAGATTAGCCGATATTTTGGTTTTCTTCAAATGAAGGGTAAACCAACCAAATTAGCATATTCTTCCAAAGTGGGGACTAATTGGTAATCGGGAAATGTGAAACAATGATAAAGCGGGACATAAAATCGGATCAAAGCCTCAAGTGCCCCCACTTCCACATCAGTCTTGAGTATGCTCAAAATTCCCCCATGATGTTCTCGAAACTTTTCTGGATCAGATACCAAAGACCCTAGCTTTCTCAAATTTGTCAACTCAGGCTTCTTGAAACTTATCTTCTTGATATTTCTCCTTAAAATATCCATATCTACAATGTTTACAAAAATAATTTGCTTAAGTCCTTCGAAATTGGATGAGTGAAAATGAATTTATGAATGGATGTATGCATGCATGATGCAGAAAACATGATGAGGTTAAGGTATAGTGTTGGAGTAAAAGGTAAAACCCTCCCATATGGTAAGTACTAGGGTTCATGTGTATCTGCATTACGGGTTCTAACAAGTTCCCAATTCCCAAAGTCATCAACTGTCTTTCGGATATCATCGGCTTACGGGACTAATTCCCGGTCCAATCATATTTTCAAGGCAATCTCGTTTGAGTGTAGTCTCGCGTATCGACTAATTCCAAGACCATTCTTGGTTAGCCACCGCACTACGTCCTAAAAGGAAAAGATGGGTTAATGTGATTCTAAGGTTCTCAGCTTCTCGGGACACTCACATTGATAAGTAATAACATCGACATGACTATTCATGCCAACAGAGTACTAATATCATGAGGCCTCCACTGAGCGGGATTATATCACATGCATTGGGATCTAAGACTATCCTTAGCCCAATACTTTGATTAACTTCGAATCACAATTTAATATTCCACCACTCAAAGCAAACCCAAGTATATATATACAAACATACACACAAGTAAAAGAATAATAGCGCGAAGATAGAAATTAAAAAGAGTTAGGCTCAACCCGCTTGGTTGTCCCCAGTGAAGTCGCCCTTTCTGTCGCGGTGATTTTTGGATGTCGAGTTATTAATTAACTTCGAATCACAATTTAATATTCCACCACCGATCTTTAATTTATCCGAGGGAAAGGGAAAAAGTTCGAAAAAACCCTATTTTTTAGAGATCAAGGTCCGGGGGTTAGTTATACGAAGGGAAGGTACTAGTGAAGTAGCAATAAATGTCACAAGAAAGGGGGGTTTGAATTGTGACCCTTTTTAATTTTCTTTTTCTAAATAGCAACTTAACACACTATTTCTTTTATGGGTTAGTTAACAAGTAATCAAAGAAATAATGTTAAGACAATAATGATTGCAAAAATATAAGTGAAGGACCAGAGAACTCTGGAGATATTTAGTTGGTTTTAGTTGAGTTGTATTTTAAGAGATTAAGAGATTAGAGAAAATACAACACCAAGAAGTTATCCTGGTTCACCCAAACTTGGGCTAGTCCAGTCCTCACAACCTTGTGAGATTATCCACTAAAATGCTCAGATCAGAACCTTCTGCTTGGCACCAACTTTTGATCAACCCTTGATCAAAATACAATCTGCTTTTTATCACTCGAAAAGACTTTTACAAACTGCTTTTCCTAACTGGAAAAGACTTTCTCACAATGCTTATCTTTACTAGAAAAGACTTTCTCACAATCACTCAATCTAACCTAGAAGATAGATTTGAGAGGTTACAAAGTGTTTGGTAATTTGTGAGCATCAACTCATATAAGAGGTGATAGAAATAACAAGCATGTAAACAATGTAAGTATGAGAACTTTTGTGATTAACTTGCTTTGTGAAGAGTTTGGAACTTTGTTGATTTTTGCTTCAACAATGTATGATCAAATCTTTGTGTAATCTCTTAAGTTTTTCTTCATGTAGCTCCTTGTTATTTATAGACCTTTTATTTGCTGAAGAGGAGCGTATGAGAGAGATTTTGAAATTCAAAATCTGTCAAAGATACATTGTAATCTTTGTTGCCATGTTCTGTGAATAGTGCGTTATCGTCAGTTCACTTGTGCATTACCGTCTGTTGAAAAATTGCTGCAATGCTTTGCATGGCTTTTGAAGATTTTACGTGGCTTCTATCTTGTCCATATGAGAGGATCAATTTTGAATTTGTGATGACAATGCATCAGTAAGTGGAGAATGTTGGAGGAGCCTTTGTCTCTCATGAGGGGACCAACCTATGTAGCATGTTTGATGACTCTTGTTCTTTTCACATAAGGCAAGATGTGCTTGAAGCTTATCCACAAAAATTATATCCATGTGTGGCAAATATCTCCTTGTAACAAGGTCTTTTACGTGGAACCATCATTTTCATTGATTCCAATTCCTTTTTTTTGCATGATAAGGCCTTGAGAACTAAAGTACAATAAAGGCTTGGCCCATGGATTCTTCTATGTTATATTTGGCATAAAAACATCATTTATGTTTCCTTAAAATGTTACTTCATTTAGTAAGACAAGAAGGAATCTTTTCATGTGTAGCTTTTCATCATTTATGCCAAGACTTTTGTTTCCATTGATTATTGTTGCTACGTAATTCATATATGATATACTTGTGTTATGTGTTCCTCAGGTGCGTTACCGTTGTCAGACGATAACATTATCGTTGAAACATTTCTCACAAAACATATTAGCAAATAACAAGATAATCAATATTATAATTTAATTTATATGTTTGTTATCTTTAAAACATCAAATAAGGATTTTGTTCCCAACAACTAGCACCCTAAGTATCTATAGTATCCTATAGGAACCTCTTGTTTCTATTTCTAACTTTGCGCTTTATTTTTTTAATTGCTTGTAAAAATGTATAAGTGTAGGAATTAAAGTGATGATAAAAAAAAGTTTAAAGTGATGAAAAAGGAAAAATGTTTTTTGTTGATTTTATATGATTCGCCGAGACAAGTCTCTTGCCTACGTACCCGAGGGATCAAAATCTCGTAGTTCGGGGTAAAAAGCCGAGTAAATTTATTTTTTTAATTTTAAGGTTTTGAAAATGGTTTTAAAGACCAAAAGCCAAAGATGGCAAAATGTGAGTTTGATTGATGTTAGTTTATGAAGAAAGTCTAAATGGTTAAATTGATTAAAGTTTGATTATGAAAGGAGACGCGAACGCTTGGTTTAAAATCCAAGGTTTATTGAGAAAAGGTTTTGAGTGATAAAAGACACTTGGTTTAAAATCCAAGGTTTTAGCGATAAAAGAAGCCATTGGTTTAAAGTCCAAGACACTTGGTTTAAAATCCAAGTTTGCGATAAAAAAAGAACTCTTGGGTTAAAATCCAAGGTTTTCACGATAAAAGGGGGCCATTGGTTTAAAGTCCAAGGCACTTGGTTTAAAATCCAAGTTTTGCGATAAAAAAGACTCTTGGGTTAAAATCCAAGGTTTTCTCGATAAAAGGATGCACTTGGTTTAAAATCCAAGTTTTGCGATAAAAAGACTCTTGGGTTAAAATCCAAGGTTTTCACGATAAAAGAAACGTTTGGTTTAAAGTCCAAAGTTTTGAAAATGTTTGATGACAAAATATTTTTGTGCTTTGGGATGGGAATAAATTGCTTTGATATTTTTGAAGAGGTGTTGACCTCATTTTTTTGATAAAAAGAATTGGATAAGGGTTGCGCGCGGAAAGAAATAATACTAACGTCACAACAAATAAATAAGCATGAAGACAATTCGTAATGATATTTTGATCAAAACGATGCATTTTCCCTCGGAATTTAATATTCTAACGTTTTTTGCGGAAAGCAATAAAAATAAATATGCATGAGATGCAAGTTTCATTTATAGTGTACATTTATTCCTAATTACATTCTAAAATATTTGCGAGAAAATAAACATGAAATGAATGCAAGAGAGAGGATGCTATGCATTTTTTATTTATATTTACATTAAATCCTAAAATACATACTAAAGTTCTTGCAATAAAATAAATAATTAATTAATAAGGCAATAAATAAATTATTAGATTAGATGAGTTATTAACAACAAATTAAATCAACATGTATAAATGAAAATGATAAGTTAGTAAGTTAGTAGCAATGATAAAGAGCATGAATAATAAAGTGTTAGATTAGCGAGCAAATATATATAAAACATGAATTAGAGCACAAATAATCATTAAATAAATAAATAATATAAAATAAAAAACCTCAAATTAGTGCTTATTTTGGATTTAATAGCTTATTGAAGCACATTCCATAAGCACTTTTATCATAGGTTAAAAAAAATATAAAAAAAATAAAAAACAGAAGGGGTGCAAATATTAAAACGAAAATAAAAGGGGGTGCAAAAAGCAAACCAGGGGTTTAGGCCCAACTGGGGGGCGCAGCCTAACTGGGGGGTGTGTGAAGAAAAATATAAAACAGGATCAGATCCGTCTGATTGATCAGACAGCTTTGATTTAATCACAGACAAAAAGAAAACTGGAACGCATGATCAAGATCTAAAGGGTCAAAATGCGCAGGCACATGATATGGCCATATACCGGCACACACCAGATCGGGTTAGGGTATAAAAACCGAAAAACCCTAAAAAATTCATTTCATCTCTTCTTCTCTGTTTCACCCGCCGCCGAGCCTCTCATCCCTCACCTTCTCTCTCGGTTTCGTTCTTTCTTATTCTAAACTTCCATTTTTTTTAAAAGCTTCAACATCAAATCCATATAAAATCCTCTCCTAAACTCAAATCTAAACCCAAAACGAACAAACAAAACCCCCTAGATTAGATCGAACCCAGACAGAATGGAAATGGAAAAAGGAAATTCAGCCTTCACTGTATTTGTTTGTTCCGATTTTCTTCTTCTCCTTCCATTCGGTTCCGGTTATGGTTAACGGAAGCTGTTTGTGTTCTAAATCGATTTTTCGATTCTGGATTTGAATGATGATGATGATATTTGTGATTATTTGTTCTGGGTTCTGAAGGTTTGTGTGTGAATTTTTGATTTCGGTTTTGAAGATTTGGTTTGTTTTGATTTCGGTTGTGATGGTTTTGTGGAGGATTTGAGTTGGTTTAAATTTTTTGGATGATGAAGATTATACAGTTTTGATGATGATGATGATGATATTGTGATGATGGTTTGATTCAAGAAAGGGAACAAAAAATTTCTTTTTACTGTTTATGTGGTCTGCGGCTGATCTAATTTTTTTCTGCCCTTGGAAACTGTGCATTAAATGCAGTATAAATACTGTGTCAGAACTAGGATTTTGGACAAATGAAAATTTCCCCTTTTGGACCAAATTGCCCCTTTGGGCTTGGATGAGGACAAAAACACACTTGGACCCAAATAATATAAAAAACTAAAAAAAAAATGAAAAACGAAAATAGCAAATAATAATAAAAAAAATAATACAAAAAAAAATGACTTAAAAAATAAAATAAAATAAAAAGTCAGATTAAATAATAATAATAAAAAAAATCAATATATATATAAAGAAATAAATAATAATAATAATAAAAAAAAACCAACAAATGATGTATTTTAAAATACCTCTCTGCTGAAATTTCTTCAGAAACAACAAAGGAAAGAGAACAATTTTAAACGCCGAACAAAAGTGATCGGTCAAAAAATGGGGTATGACAAATAGTATATGGTTGACTTCCCAGGAAAGAGAGGTAACCGTAAGAGACATAGTCTACCAAGTATTTCCTTAGCCAGAACCTAACCGAATACATCTACTCAGAGTAACAAACTGCCCTTATGTTATTAGGGATCTTACATATCTACCGATGTTTCTCACCCTAAAGAGTAATAGATCATTATCTTAATCTAACAATCACAATCAATCAAATATTCACAAATAAACATTTAGACAATTAATCAAGTGATACAAGCACAATACAAATACAAATTATCATAGATCATTCCTACGATAAATAATTAAGGCCGACATAACCTCGTCTAGCGATTTGTGAAAATCACTAAAAGAGAATTAAGGTCTCCTTAGTTATTTATCGCTTGTAGTGGCTGTCGACACCACTACACATATATTAAGCTATTTTACGCGAACCGTCCCAACGTGTACAAAATCTTGTCCGACCTTAATTTTTGATAAAAGTCTTAAAAAACAGCACCTCCGTTGGTAATCCTTTGGGACAAAGCTTCATCAAAATTTACTCACAAACTGAAGTTTAAGAGTGTTTCTTCACTATATATATTGACGGAAGTTCAAGAACAATTTTAGTTTTGTGGTGAAGAAAATGCGAGCATGAACTCCTCTATTTATACTAAAAAATTTCTTGTTTAACAAAAATATGATATGATTACTAACCTATATATAGATATAACAACACACCATTTCTAAACTAGGTTTATGTGTTGTAAAGTTTAGAAACTTGTAGAACTATATAATAGGTGGCCTTTAGGATTATTCATAAAAAAATGTGATAGAAAATAAACCGAATTTACATACCCTCTTAGTCGGTTTTGCAAACTTAAAATGAAAAAGGATGATTTTAGGATTATGACTCACATAAATTGTAGATGTGGTTAAATCTAATTGGACCAACGTAAAAAGAATATAGGTTAGTAGACCTATTACTCATAATGCCTAATGTTTCTTACGTACTTAATATTTATGCTCCTAATATACACCTAACATTTAACAATATCGTCTCTTAATATATACACTATGAAACCTTGGATATTTAGTGTACTAAATAAAAACAATACCAATTCCAGATATAATGTATATATCATGACTAAATAAAAGTTGGTAGAGATATCGCATTATATGTGCAGGAGCCCGGGTTCGAACCCGGAACACTCCACTTATTCACCTTTAAGGTGGATTTTCTAGCCACTATGCTACTTGACAAAAAAAAATTGATGAGTGTACCATATATAATGGAGCTTATATACACACACACATAAACTAACGTGTATATACACACATACAATAACTATCAAGTTATTATATTTAAATAAAACAAATGAAATTATAATTAATATAATAATAAATATTTAGTAGCTGAAATAAAATAAAGATCCATGTCATTTATTTAATACACAAAGCTTAATTAGATTAAGATAGTTATCCTATAAATAGTATAAATAGTTTATGTAAATATTTCATCTAATTTGATTAAATATTTCTTCAAACTATGAGATAAAATAAATATTATTTTCTTATAAATAATTATCTCTTTTTATGCCCTTTAAAATTTAAATAAAAAACTTTCAAAACCAAATATATATTAAACACGGCAAAAATGATCAAGTTATAAAAATGATTAAGTAAAATAAAATCTATTGAGCTACGAAAATCGGGATGTTACATTACTACCTCCTTAAAATAAATTTCGTCCTCGAAATTTAACGTACCCGCAACTTGTCATCTTCCTTGTTCGAAGAATTGCCGATAACATTATTTGAACTCCTTGCACTATAGGAACAAATTGATCTTGCAATTTTAGTCCAAATAAGTAATACCTTAATCAAAATCATTTCTTAATTATACCACTCTGCAATTTCCCAATCTCCAAAGATTATACTTCAACTATGAATATATGACAATCACAGATAACATATCTTTAAATAAATTAACGACTTTGTTACCTGTGTATAACAACTCTCAAAAGGTCTTCAATCAATCGAACTAAATACTGATTGCTTAACCACTAGTCTGAAATGATTCTCGAGTTCCCAACTTACATGTGAAATCAATCTCAAACTTTATAACTGATGATCTTATGAAATCCCATTCTTAACAAACTACATCCAAACAAACCAATTCTAGTTTACCTTCTTAAGACTTCCAACCATTTTTCTTTTCTCTCTAGAAAGTCAAGACTCTACAATAGATCAATTGACCCATGATATTTTTATCTTATATCCTTGACTCATCCCCCATCTTAACTACTAAATCTAAACCACATTCTTATCACGTTACTTCCTAATTCCTAAACTTTTGCTCTATAAGTTACTATCACCTTGTGAACAGGCATTACGATTGAAATATGTTATTTCATCATACTTTGAACAAACTCTTATACCCTTATTCCATACTGATTCGTGTCTCGACATACCTCTTACTACTGATACCGAGCTATATATTATTCCTCAATACTTTACACCACTTGTTGGTGTCGCCCTACTTACTCCTGTGGCGTTGACTACTGTTGGAACAAAAGTGATTCAAAGACAAATCCCAAGAACTTGTTAAAGTTTTGATGATAACAAAGTATTAAATGCACAATTGATCGCTAAAATTTTATTTTAAGTATGTAGGATTATTTAAGATAGAATGGAGTCTAAATGAAGTTCAAAAGCTCTTAACGCACTCAAAAGCAGTGAAAGTACTCAGAGGAAAATTGGACCTAGAAGCATAAGCTGGTTTATTCAGATGTGACAAACTCAGATCTTCAGTCTCCTCCGCTATTAATTTGAATATGTGATCAAGTCATAAGTCAAAGAGGAGCGTCTAAGACAATTGGAAACCACACTTCTTCTGGTCAAGCACTGAACTCTTCCAAGCAATAGCAGTAGTAACTCTTTACCTCTTTTAGAATAAGGTTAAAACTCCACTACCAATACAATTACATTTGCACTGACATCTCTATCTTCTTTCAACGGTCATCCTTAACGTCTACATTATCACTGCCTATATATATAGAAGACTTGGGCGATCGTGAAAAAAACAACACTGAGCTATAACTGAAAAATTACTCATTCCTACATACTCAAGCTATCACTGGAAAACTTGCACAAGACTTAAACTCTAAAATCATCAGATTCAAGAAGTTATGATACTTTGTATTTGTTTTTATTAGAAAGAGTTAAAGACTTAGGTGTATTTATTGTACTCTATCTTATCTTGCATAAGATTTTGTAAGTGTGATTGAGCATTTGAAAGTCTCTTGCTTGTGTGCTTGAGCATTTGGAAGTCTCTTGCTTGTGTGATCTGGAGCAAGTGTATAATCTGTGTGATTATAGTGAAATCTCTTGTGATTACAAGAGGACTAAACTACTCTCATTTGTGAGAGGAACCGGTATAAAATTCCTTGTGTTCATTCCTTCTTCCCTTGCTCTGTTATTGTGTTTTATTCTGCTGCATTGCATACTCGTTAGAAAAAGTTTTAAAACATCCAAAACACAATTCAACCCCCTTTCTTGTGTTTTTCACACCTTCAATTGGTATCAGAGCCCGGTTCTGTTGTCAATCACCTAATAGTGAGACAGTACAAGATCTGAAAAACAATTCATGTCTGAAGAAAATACATCTAACAAAAACTCATCTGATACCACTGATCTCTCAAGAGTTAACTTTGGTTACGACAAGATGAACTCCTCATCCAAGTATGAATCTAACAACAAGTAAGCTCCTGTGTTCAGTGGAGATGCCACAAAGTTTGAATGGTGGAAAGATAATATATATCACTATATCAATGGTATAGATGATGAGTTATGGGACTTAGTAGAAGAAGGAGTTCCTATTAATGGAATAGGAACTGATGGAAAGATAACCCTCACTCAGAAAAGAGAGTTATCCACTGTTGACAAGAAGATCTTTTCAAAGCACAACAAAGTGAAAAACATTATGATGTTTGCCATCTCATATGACGAGTACACAAAGATTGTTGACAAATCTACAGCTAAAGCTATATATGACTCACTGTGTGCTACATATGATGGAAACAAACAAGTTCAGAATGCAAAAGCAAGACTTTTGGTACAACAGTATGAACTCTTTGCAATGAAGCATGATGAAGACATTGAAACCATGTTCTCTAGGTTTCAAGTTCTTGTGTCTAATCTTAGAGTACTTTAAAAGAGTTATACAACTTCTGATCATGTGTGGAAGATTCTGAATAGCTTAAATGACAAATGGAGACCTAAGGTCACAACCATTGAAGAAGCTAAAGATCTTGATAGTATTAGCCTTGAGTCACTCATCACCAATCTTAAGAGCCATGAGTTGGTCTTAAATGCTGATGTAGAAAAGAAGAAAGTAAGGTCAGTAGTGTTGCCATCAACCAAGAAATCTTCTAGGAAGAATATTCCATAAATGACCAAGAAGAAGAAGACCAAGATGATGATGAATTTGCATACTTCACCATGAAATTTCAGAAATGGGCCAAGAGAAGCTTCAACAGAAATTACAAGGGAAACAACTCAAGAAATATGAACAGCAAGGAAGACAAGACATGTTTCAACTGCAAGAAGAATGGATATTTCATGGCAGACTGTCCTGAAGGGTCAAAAGATGTAAACAAGAAAACAAATGACAAGAAGGACATATTTAGAATTTTTTTTTTAGAAGAGTCTTATGGCAATATTTGAAAATCCGAGTCTATCGTCTGATTAAGAAGAAGAAGAAGAAGCCAACTTATTTCTCATGGTTGGTGCTGGCTTGGATGTTAATTCCTGTGATGACTCAGAACCTGATAAAGACTCTAACAACAGTGATGATGATTTCGATGAGGTATATTCTAGTTACACCAAAGAACAAGTAATACTATATCTAAAAAAATCCATGATAAGGTTTGTTGACGTTTCATCAGAATTAAACGATTTCAAAAGTAAGTATGATGAAATGTTAAAAAGGGCACATAAATTTCAAAATCTTTATAATGATTCTTTAGTCAGAATAAAGAATCTTGAAAAAGGTTGTACCTCGTGCAATAAACCTTATGATGAATTTGAAATTGAGTTTCATGAATATAGTCATAAAACTATGAACCAAAGTAGAATTGTCTCTATGCTTTTTCACAGCTGTAAAAATGAAGGTGAAGGTCTTGGATGTTGTAACAGAACTCCCAACACCTCAATCTATCTAAAGAAAGACTATCCTCATCTGTATAAATATTTTTACCTAAGGATGTAAAAGGTAAAACAATGATTGTCTCAGAATCTGAAGAAGACTCAGAGGTAAAAGTTCAAAAATCTAAAGAAGTTTCAAAAGCAAGTACTTCAGCACCCAGAGTTACTTCAGAAGAACCTTCTCAAAGTTCTAGCAACTGGAATAAAAAAGAGTCAGAATCCAAGGTTGTCAAAACCAAGGTTCTGAATATTTCTAAATCTAATGTTGCTAAGGAAGAGATTCTAAAACAATCAATGCACTTGATGAAGAATAAAACAAAGAGTTTGGTGTACAGCAAACATGAATCATGGTTATCCAGAAAGCCAAAAATATGTATCTGTTCTGAATCTAAACCTACTCCTAAAACCTCTTGGATTAAAACAAAAACTTTTAAAAAACCTAATTCTCAAAGAAGTTTTTATCCAAGAAGGTGGCAAAAGAAACTATAAAAAGATAAGAATAGAAGAACTAACAACTATGGACTCAAGTGGGTACCGAAATATGAAATTATTTATAATACAGATTTAGATTTTAGAAAAGGAAAAGTTCTACTTGAAAAATGGAAAGCTATAATTTGCAAAGGAAGAAAGGCATTTGTTCCAAAACGTTACTTTGCAAATGAAACACTCATACTGAATGAAGAAATTGATTACTGGAGTGAATACATCAATGAGTGTGGTGTATACTACTGTGATAATTGATATTGCTTATTGTATAGCTATCCAGACAAAAAGCAATGAATAAACACTCTTGGTATCTGGATAGTGGATGTTCAAGACATATGACTGGTAATAAACAAATGTTCAAATCTCTCTCCTTTGAAGAAGGAGTTGTAGTTGATTTTGGTGGAAATCAAAAAGAAGAAGAAAGTATGTCAGAAGTATCACGAAACCAAGGAGTATCACAAGAAGATGTTACCTTCTAAATCAGCATCATCATCAGAAGTTTTAAATCCAACATCAGAAGATTGCACAATTACAAAGAATTCTTTCAAATACAAGTCATCACATCTACAGGAACTCATTCTAGGAAAGACAGTCCTAGAAAAACAAAATCAAGCTTCAGAAATGAAGATTCATTGCTAGGACTCATCTCTATGATTGAACCTTCAAAGATTGATGAAGCACTTCTTGATGACGCATGGATTGTAGAAATTCAAGAAGAACTAAATCAATTTGAAAGAAATAATGTGTAGACTCTGGTACCCAAACCATCTCACAAGAACATTATTGGAACAAAATGGGTATTCAGAAACAAATTAAATGAACAAGGAGAAGTTGTCAGAAACAAAGCAAGACTGGTGGCACAAGGATTTAGTCAAGAAGAAGGAATTGACTATACTAAAACGTTTGCACCAGTAGCAAGACTTGAAGCTATCAGACTTCTTCTCTCCTATGTTGTGAATCATAATATTACACTCTATCAAATGGATGTTAAGAGTGCTTTCCTAAATGGAGTAATTTCTGAAGAAGTATATGTCAAACAATCACCTAGATTTGAAGATATATCAAATCCCAATTTTGTCTTTAAATTAAAAAAGTCACTCTATGGTCTGAAACAAGCTCCTGGAGCCTGGTATGAAAGATTATGTAATTATCTTATTGAAAAGGGATTTGAAAAGGGTCAAGTTGACAATACTCTCTTCAGAAAGACTCTAAAGAAAGACATACTGAGTATTCAAATTTATGTTGATGATATCATCTTTGGCTCTACTAATGCTTCTCTGTGTAGAGAGTTTTCTAAGTTAATGCATGATGAATTTGAAATGAGTATGATGGGGGAATTGAAGTTCTTTCTTGGAATTCAAATCAATCAAAAGAATGAAGGAACCTTCATCCATCAAACCAAGTACATCAAGGAGCTTCTAAAGAAGTTCAATCTTGAAGACTGCAAGCCAATGTTTACACCAATGCATCCAACAGGTAATATGGCTAAAGATGAGTCAGAAGGAAAAGTTGATCAGAAGCTTTATCGAGGTATGATTGGTTAATTACTTTACCTCACAGCATCTAGACCAAATATTTTTTTTAGTGCATGACTGTGTGCAAGATTCCAATCAGATCCTAGAGAATCTCATCTCACTGTTGTGAAGAGAATCTTTATGTATCTCAAGGGAACAACTAATCTTGGACTCTTTTATAAGAAATCCAATGACTTCAAACTAGTTGGATTCTGTGATGCTGATTTTGCTGGTGATAAAATAGAAAGAAAATCCACCAGTGGAAACTGTCAATTCATTGGTGAGAATCTCATTTCTTGGGCAAGTAAGCGACAAACTACCATAGCATTATCTACAGCAGAAGCAGAATACATCTCAGCTGCAAAGTGTTGCTCACAACTACTCTGGATGAAATATCAATTAGAAGATTTTAAAGTAAGCAGTACCAATATTCCTTTATATTGTGACAATACTGCAACCATTCATCTCTCTAAAAATCCAATCATGCATTCACGTGCTAAACACATTGAAATTAAGCATCACTTCATAAGAGATCATGTTCAAAAAGGAACCATTGATTTAAAGTTTATTGAAACAGAAAATCAATGGGCAGATATCTTTACAAAGCCTTTGGCAATAGAAAGGTATGATTTTATAAAGAAAAACTTGAATATGACTCTTATTGTTGATGATAAGCTAAGCTCTGAATGACATTCAGACTCTGTGTATCTCAGAAGCCATTCACTCAGAAGTTCTTAACTTCAAATGCGCATCTGAACCACTCAGACTCTGAGACTTTTCAAATTTCAAAAGTGGCTCTGACTGTGAAGTGGCCTACAACTGTCTACTTGCGTGTCAGTTACACAATAAATCTTCTGACTAGTGTCTGCTGCTGAGTGGGTAAAGGGAAGTTAATGATGTGATCTTTAGTGTATTCTTACGGAAATAATCTAACTCCCTATTTGGCATTTAGTCTATATATACATCACTTGTACACCTTCACACATTTTTCACTCACTTCCTACACTTTACCTTAACTCCTCAGCATCTTAATTCTTTCTCAAATCAAGATAAATGTCTTCCTCATCTCAACAAAAAATTGTGGCTACTCCTCTACCACAAATTACAAACTTCGGTGATGATCTTGAAGTTTCTAGTAACCTGGCTACAAGACAAATCTCTAAGATACAGATGATTCGTGAGAAAAGGATTGATTTTGAAAGCTTATCTGTCAACAAGTTCAATGTTAAAGATCTCTTCTCATCTCAAGGCTTGGACCAATATTTTAATCTTTTGGAAGGACCAATTTATGCTAATTTGGTTCAAGAATTCTGGATGAAAGTATGGGTTCTTGATAAGAAATATGCCACTGCTCATGAGGAAGAAATGATCACCAAGAATCCCGAAACGGCAAGGAAAACCAGAGCGGAAATGGGTCTTCCACCATTTCTTGAACCAGAAATCCACTCCAACATTGGTGGATTAAAAATCAAAATTCTCAAAGGGCATGTTGCAGCTCTTCTAAGAATCACAAATTCTGGAAAACAAATCATGAATTATGAGAAGGATGGAATCCGGACTCATAGAAAGGCATTGGAAAAGATCATTAAAAAACCCATTATCTACTCAAAGGATGGCAAAGAAATGGAAAAGAAGGGTCTTCATGGAAAGACCAGTGTTCTTACCGAAGAGTTGTACGTTGTTTTTCGTATCTTGATTCACTGTCTTATCCCCATATCTGGAGGTAAAGACACTATGTCATATCCTCATCGCCATCTGCTATTCTTTCTCAAATTTGGGACTCAAGTCAATTTTGTTGATCTCATTTTTTCAACTCTCTGCAATGAAATCTCGAAAGGAATTAATTCTGACAACCCTGTCAAAATTCATATTGTCTACCCCCGTCTTCTGTCAGATCTGTTTGAGCGTACTGATCTTGTTGATTTACTAAAATCTTACTACCCAACTTTTGGTGCTTCTGAAGAAATTGAAGTTTTTGATGCCCACTCCTTGAAGAATATGAAGTTCATTTCAACAGTTATTCCAAAACCACCAACTGAGTCAGAAGTAGTTCGTCAACCACTTTATTGTGGAGATCTCCCTATCATCTCCAAGGCTGATGACATTGAAGTCATCAAAAATTTTCTAGAGCAAGTCTACCAAGACACCAACATTCTCATTCGATTATCTGCTGTTCCAGATGCTCCTCAAATGAAAATTGTGCCAAAACGAAAAAGGAGTAAAACTTCAAAGAAGCAATCAAAATCTTCTGCTAAGAAGCTCAGAAGTCCATCACCTCAGAAGCTCCCAAAGGTCACACCTTCCAAACTCAAGACTCAGACTCAAACAGTTGCTGATATCACAGATTCTGAGACAGAGTCTGATGATAATCAGATCTTGGCTGAAGGTATCCGTGGCAAGAGAAAAGCTATCTCACTCTCCAAAGCATCATCCACCTCACCTATTGTAAAGAAACCTCACCTAGCTAGAAGACTTTACGCGCAACCTCCATCACGCTCTCCATCGTTATCTCCACCCAGAACTGAACCAGAAATTCCAACACACTCTCCACAAACTCAATCCTCCCCACAAAACATGACCATTCATTTTCAACAGTCCCCAATAGTCACTCCTCAGTCATCTCCGTCACAATCACCTAATCATGTCATCATTACCAGTCCTCCTTCAACTCCAGATCACAACATTGCCCAAGAAGTCACGCCTTCAACTCCTCCTATCATACATTTGTATGCGTCATCATTACTTGCATCTCTTCAACATGACCTCTCCCATTTTTAATATCTTCGAGATGAAGCTGTCATTCATCCAGATGCGCTATTCCATGATTTCCACAAAGTTCAAGATTACTTCAATGCCTCCATGAACGCTTTGGCTACTCAATATGTGAGGCAATCTATAGCAACAACTACTGCCAAATTCTCAAGAAGTGCTCACATCAGAAGGATCACTGATTATCCTTTCCTTCAAGACGAGCTGAGCACTGATTTTATGGAGTTTATAATATGCTGTCAGAGGGAACAATTTGAAGAAACACTTATGCACTTTCAAATGTTTGAATTTGATCATCATTTGGTCCTTGTTCTGTTAAACTTGCAGAGGCTGCGACTGTTCAATGGTATGAAGACAACGACTTATCTAAAGAAGAACAACCTATTTGTAATGATCAAAATACTACTCCAGTAGTTGATGAAGTGATTGCCACTAATCAAAATGCTACCCTACTGGTTGATGAAGAGATTCCTTGCTTGAAAACTTCTCAAGATGCTACTTCAGTGGTTGCTGAAGAGAGTAATCGTTTGAACAATGAAGCAAATCAACCACTACTATAGATTCATGATGAACCCTCTGATTCTGATATAGCAGCAAGATTGGCTGCTCAAGAGGCAACACAACGTGAAATGCAGCATCAAATTACTTCTCTTGTGGATTCTCAATCGGAAATCAAAAATCTGCTTGCTTTGATTCTTGCCCGTCAACAACCACCTAACCCTTAACTGTTTTTATTTGCTCATGTTTGTGCACTTTTAATTTAACTATTGTTTTATGATTTCTTCTCTTTATATAACTTTATCTATCTTTGTGTTTACTTTGTCTGGTTTGCGTGTTTGTTTTGTTCCTTTTATATATATATATATATATATATATTTTTTTTTTTTTTTACTGATGCCAAAAGGGGGAGTAAGAGAAATTAATTGCGTAAAATAGATGCCTAAAAGTCTGAAACTCCTATGAACCGAGTTACAATTTTTATTACGCTTATATTGAAAAAGGGGAAATGGTTATAATCTCACAGAACAAACTCTCATATGTAGATTCTGAGACAACTTGCGAACTTGTCTTGTATCTATATGACATAGGGGGAAAGCTTGCAAACCTCTCTTCTGAGTGTCAAGTATGATATTTTTTATCTTAAGATATAATGATTGTTTCTTAAACTGTCTTAATTAATCATGGACAACCTTAGGGGGAGCTTACAAACCTAACCCTATAGTGTGTCTAACTCAGGGGGAGTTTGCAAAACTCATAAACCTGATAAGAACATGATAAATAAATTCAACAACAATTGGCAATTAATACTTATGTTTGTCATCATCAAAAAGGGGGAGATTGTTGGAACAAAAGTGATTCAAAGACAAATCCCAAGAACTTGTTAAAGTTTTGATGATAACAAAGTATTAAATCCACAATTGATCGCTAAAATTTTATTTTAAGTATGCAGGATTATTTAAGATAGAATGGAGTCTGAATGAAGCTCTGAACGCACTCAAAAGCAGTGAAAGTACTCAGAGGCAAATTGGACCCAGAAGCATAAGCTGGTTTATTCAGATGTGACAAACTCAGATCTTCAGTCTCCTCCGCTATTAATTTGATTATGTGATCAAGTCATAAGTCAAAGATGAGCGTCTAAGACAATTGGAAACCATTTCTTCTGGTCAAGCACTGAACTCTTCCAAGCAATAGCAGTAGTAGCTCATTACCTCTTTTGGAATAAGGTTAAAACTCCACTACCAATACAGCTACATTTGCGCTGACATCTCTATCTCCATTCAACGGTCATCCTCAACGTCTACATTATCACTGCCTATATATATAGAAGACTCGGGCGATCGTGAAAAAAACAACACTCAGCTATAACAGAAAAATTACTCATTCCTGCGTACTCAAGCTATCACTGGAAAACTTGCACAAGACTTAAACTCTAAAAGCTTCAGATTCAAGAAGTTCTGATACTTTGTATTTGTTTTTATTAGAAAGAGTTAAAGTCTTAGGTGTATTTATTTTACTCTATCTTATCTTGCATAAGATTTTGTAAAGTCTCTTGCTTGTGTGCTTGAGCATTTGGAAGTCTCTTGCTTGTGTGATTGAGCAGTGTTGAAGTCTCCTGCTGTGTGATCTGGAGCAAGTGTATAATCTGTGTGATTATAGTGAAATCTCTTGTGAGTACAAGAGGACTGGACTACTCTCGTTTGTGAGAGGAACCATCATAATATTCCTTGTGTTCATTCCTTCTTCCCTTGCTCTGTTATTGTGTTTTATTCCGCTGCATTGCATACTCGTTAGAAAAAGTTTTCAAACATCCAAAACACAATTCAACCCCCCTTTCTTGTGTTTTTCACACCTTCAACTACTGCAGCTGCAACATTAGATTCCAAAGATCTTCGTCTTCGTACTTCTTTTCGATTTCGTGCTCGTACTGCATTCTTAATACTCGACCTCCTTGGTCCACTTCGATTCTTAACCGTAATACCCTGCCTACCATACACGACACTAAGCTGGCCAGGCTCAATACGCGATGATTTCAGCGTAAACAGTCTAGACTCCAAAGGGTCTGTACTACTAAATATCCATAGTTTCTTCCTTAAGACTTGTTATATTTTCTAAACTCCTGCCAATAATTGAATTTACCCTAAGCATTCTTCTATAGAATCACTCCCTAAATTTCTCCGCTTACTCATTGTTTCTTAAATCCAAACATGTACTCAACTATAATCCTTTGATCTTAAATCCGATCATTGATCCTTCTTATTTTTCCAATATATGAGTAAGATAGTCCTTCTTTTGAAAACGTTGCCTTAAATCATATACCACCACTTAAACATATTTTATCCCAATACCATCAAACCCATAGTAGATTGCATTACTAAACCTATCAGATCATTCCGAAGGATCTAGAAAACTATGAAAACTTCTATGAAACTAATCTTCAATTCCTAAACTTATTGAACACTCTTTTAACCAATCAAACAGTGTCACTCTTTCTAAACAAATGCATCTCAAAAGATGAATTCTACAATGACCCTTCAATAAGTCATTCTCTAGTCCAAGAGAACAACATAATTCCCCAATTATCCATGAACATTTCCATATCAATAATTCATCAAGAATTGATGGGTATACTTCTCTACTTCGATAATATCCACACAAACTATACTTCTCTTAAAAGAAAATCTAACCTTACAAGATAATCCAACGACTTCTCATACTACAATGCTTGCAAGAAGATCCTAAAACGTGTCCTATCATCAAAACCATCTTTCTCCAATCACCATACTGAAAGCATGTTCCTATGCTCTTAGTGGACAGTTCCAATGTGAGTGAAATCCTCAACAAACACGATATCCTTTTGATACTTACCATACACTTTCCTACTATCTATCACAACCTCCATCCTTTAATCCAACCAACATTGTTACTTGATCATATTCAATAACTAACTTCTACTATCTCTTATATGTATGCATTTGCCTCTGAGAGAAATTATCAACAATATGACCCTCCAAGTCACATTGAAATAATACAATGTTTCTTTTGATCCTCGTAGGATACTGAACCCGGTCTTTTCGCAATTCAAACTTAACTTATTTGGAACTGCTTCTTCTTTTCTCTAGTTCCTTGCTGATCTAATCCTTCTAAATTGCACCATTCTTCCTTGTAAGAGTTGAGTATACTAGTACGTCTAAGGTAAAATCGATGAAGTCAACTATAGTCATATGTTAATATCACCACAAACCTAACTTTCCATCGTTAGAGTGCATTATCCTTCTCCTAACGATTATTTTATATCGAACCATAAGGAAAATATGGTTCCACATTCATACGTCACCAAGTTCATAAAACCGTGACATTATGAATGAGATAGTCAAGGGGAAATAACCTATACATAGGTTCGTAAAAATCGGACACTCTACCCATTTCAAGACATAGTTTTAATCCAAGGTGGAATCCAACTGACACAACCAGTATAACCTAGACACTCACAGATCGATCTGAGCCGACATGCTCTGATACCACAATGAGACGCCCCAACGTCTCGGTGAAACCAACACAACTATTCTAACCCGTTTATATATATTCTCTCTCAGCGGAAGTACAGAGAAATTTAAAATTTAATAGATAAGAAATAAATAATAGTTATAAGTCAAAACGTATTTTATTTATCTCATAAAGACAAAGGTGTTTGCGGATTTATCTTATACCGCGTTGTACACGTGAAAACATATATGAAAATTACATCATCTATCAAAAGACTCAAACGCAATGAGACTACAAAAGACACACTGGCTATCCAAACAATACCTCGATTATCGTTCGGCGATGCTGACATCTACATCGCCATCCGTATAAAGAGTAGAAAGAACGACACCATCTTCAGCCTTGAACTCCTCTTCGATGGAATCTAAACACAAAGATGAAATACATGACAAAACAAATACAGGGCTAAGACTACGTACAAGTTTAGAAAGTGGGGATGGGGTGTAAAATAGGAATATATATGTCAAACACAAACACAAGTAATCAATCAAACGTTTTATCCTCTAGTGGTTTTCTCTATATTTTCCAGGAATAGATTTTATCTATCCTAATGCATTCCTCAACTATATGCTGACTCAGGCCTCTAGACACTGTCAAGGATATCCTCCCAATTACCGAGATCAGATATCACGAGACCACTTGCCACCAACGTACTCCCATTTACCAAGAGCTACGCCACTTGACTTCCCGTGGAGTCCAAGTGTTATAAGTCAATCGCCCCTAACAAAACAGGCCAAGATCTCACTATCTTGCCAAGCGCGCAGAAATAATCCTCGTTAGGATTCAGGCAGCTGATCAACCTCGTACGTCCCATACCGTACGGCGGTGGACTTACACATTCCTAAATCTAAATGCAATTCTACCTTAAATAGGCCGCCTTTAGGATTATTCATAAAAAAATGTGATAGAAAATAAACCAAATTTACATACCCTCTTAGTCGGTTTTGCAATAAAATGAAAAAGGATGATTTTAGGATTATAACTCACATAAATTGTAGATGTGGTTAAATCTAATTGGACCAATGTAAAAAGAATATAGGTTGGTAGACCTATTACTCATAATGCCTAATGTTTCTTACATACTTAATATTTATGCTCCTGATATACACCTAACAGTTAACAATATCGTCTCTTAATATATACACTAACCTTAGATATTTAGTGTACTAAATAAAAACAATACCAATTCCAAATATAATGTATATATCATGACTAAATAAAAGTTGATGAGTGTACCATATATAATGGAGCTTAAACTAACGTGTATATACACACATACAATAACTATCAAGTTCTTATATTTAAATAAAACAAATGAAATTATAATATAATAATAAATATTTAGTAGCTTAAATAAAATAAAGATCCACGTCATTTATTTAATACACAAAGCTTAATTAGATTAAGATAGTTATCCTATAAATAGTATAAATAGTTTACGTAAATATTTCATCTAATTTTATGATTAAATATTTCTTCAAACTAGATAAAATAAATATTATTTTCTTATAAATAATTATGTCTTTTTATGCCCTTTAAAATTTAAATGAAAAACTTTCATAACCAAATATATATTAAACACGGCAAAAATGATCAAGTTATAAAGAAATAAAATATTGAGATTTTAAGTAAAATAAATTCTATTGAGCTACGAAAATTGGGATGTTACATTCAGAATCCCCATTAGCATTGTTGGAGTTTGAATCCACTTTGGCAATAGTAGGGCTTCAACATCTTACGCTGTTGGTGTATCAAACCTAATGTATACCATCATCACAAAGGAGTTAAATTCTTCTGGTAGGCCTTCAAGAATTGCATCTACCTGTTCTCGATCAGTGACGACGTCTCCAACAGCAATTAGCGAGTTAACTATCGATTTGATGCGAAGAAGATACTCGTTCACAGATCTACTATGTTTCTTGGTGTTCTTGAGTTCAAATCTTAATTGTCGCGCTCTTGATTTAAGAACGTAATTGAAGTACTTATGAATTGTATCCCATACCTCATGAGCATGTTTGCAGTGAAGAACACGTGGAAGGACTCCATCGGAGATTGTTGAGAGAAGCTATGTGAAGAGTGATTGATCTTTGAACAACCACTTCTGATACTCATCGGAGGTTTTTCCATCCAATCGATCTGCCACCGAAGCATATTGAAACGGAATCTCAGGGTTGACGACGAACCTGTGAAGATTGTGCGCTGTAATCACGCCATTGCTTGTTGATTCCACATAAGGAAGTTGTTTTAGTCTAATTTGATGGTGAGGGAATGCGTGAGACATGATTTGGATGATTCCTTGGCCGTGTTTGGAAGATGCGTTTCGTTTGAATCTTTGATCGGAGTTTCGTGTTTTCTTTGCAGCAACGCCATGGATAACGGTGGAGGTGCTACGAATTGATGCGGAAGCGAGAAAAATTGAACCCTAAAGGCTCATTGATACCTTGTTAGAAAACCTAAGAACTTTGACATTGTTAATCTCTTGGATTTTGCAGTTTTTTTGCATTATGAGAAAATGTTACAGTTACAAGTATTGATGGATCTATAAATGGAGATCTAAACTCTGTGTAGCTGGCAGTGCCAGCTCAGCCAGTTGTAACTGACTTAGCGCCAGCTCAGCAGGTTCTAACTAACTCTATGCCAAGTCATCATTGACTTGGTCAAACCTTTAACAAACTAATGTTTAGGTACATAACCAACTATTACTAACCAATTGCACTTCTAAGCCAAGATTACATATACTCTAATACCGATTTTTTTAAAAATTATGGATGATCTAAACAATATAAAATTTCAATCCAACGGTCGATTTTGTAAAATTCGTATTCATTATAATAATATTGGCAACTTGTGAACCATGGAAGACTTAGTGAAGACTTCCAAATTAGCCAAAGCCTATTTTCTTTTAGTATTGTTTATATATTATAGAATGAATATTGCATAGTACGAAATTAGTCCCGTCATAAAATTACGCGTTATTGCAAGATTATTATCATATGTATGATAATTATAATTGTAATATTTATCAGCGATAACTTGTTCATATATGAATAATATGAACTTGTTAGTATTTAATTTCATACAACTTGTTTGAATAATATAGGTCTGTTAGAAGTTTAAAACAACTAGGGCCCGTAATAATATATAAATATAGGCATCCTATTACAATTGTTTCTTGTGAATATCAGTTATTTCATTATCAACAACTTGTTTCTGGTATATAATAGTTTATCATCAACACCTTGTTCCCATGTATAATAGTTAATATAACATGTACCTCATGTACCTGGTGTATATAACATTCAACTTAGTTTTATTATTCTTTGTAGACATATTTCAATATAATATATAACATTCAAATAATATTTGTAGAATGCTATCGAAAAAATGAAGTTAGGAAATATAAATATATAATAAAAACAAAAGGTGAAAAAAATAATATAAAAAAATCCAGTTTTTACATCGTATTTAGTCAATTGTTTTTGTAATTTTAAGGCAAATTGGAGCAATTGTGAGAAAATGATAGGTGAGTTGATTCCGGAAGATCATTACAAAAATATGATGGAGCATTACATTTATCCAAATTAAATTTCATAGGAGGAGTGAACTTAAGAGGATGAATAAAACAATCAAATTTGTCCTTTAAAATCAGTTCAAACTGACGCATCCAAGTTTATAATAAAATCACTCAACTATCATACAGAATATTATAAAATCACTCAACTATTCATCTACATATAAAATATATATTGTCGTTGACTTTTTCAACTAAAACTTCAAATTGATTTCCGTTTGAATCAATAAGTGTAGCATAACGATGTACGTTGTCACGAAAATCAGATGCAAACATTTTTTGTAACATGCTACGCTCTAAAATAAAAACAATAACAGTGTTAGATATTTGTGTAGCGAATCGCGGTGATGTATTTTTTAACAATTTATTTGAATTAAAATAGGGTTAATTATGGTTAGCTGAAGAAATATATATATATATATATATATATATATATATATATATATATATATATATATATATATATATATATATATATATATATATATCGTTATATGTTATTAATAATAGATCTTAATTAAGGAAAACTATATATTGAATATTAAAAAAAATTCAGGTACCGAATTTTTTTTTTCATACAACTTGTTTGAATAATATAGATCTGTTAGAAGTTTAAAACAAATAGGGTCTGTAATAATATATAAATATAGACATCTTACTACAACTTGTTTCTTGTGAATAACAGTTATTTCATTATCAACAACTTGTTTCTGGTGTATAATAGTTTATCAACAACAACTTTTTCCCATGTATTGTGTACCTCGTGTACCTCATGTTCATAATATTTTCTCGTACTATTTTTATAAATCAACGATGATCATGGTTCATTAGTGTTGTATTTGTTTGCAACAAATCAAATTGTACTACTCTTCTTCTTCGTTTTTTAAAGAGAGTATTAATTTAAACAAAATTTTGTCCCTTCCTTGCTTTTAAATAATAAATATCACTATAAGTCTCATCATTAGATGAAATAAATTATGATGAGATATAATGTACTAAATACGACTGCGGAAAAAAAACAATATAGTAACAACTAACATTTTTTATAGGAACTAACAAAAAATTGAGATATTTAGAGACAAAAAAATTATTTAATATAGTCTCTATAGTATACATTACGAGATTCCCACTGTAACACTCAAACTCAGTATTCAAATATTATAACTTATAGAAATTTCTTTTTCAAATTACGCAGCAGATAATAAAATTAAACGACTCGAAGTCGGAGATAAAATATATAATAACTGGTTTGAGATATTACATACTTCAAGAACATTTCTAATTAGTATAAACCTCGCTTAATAAAAATTATTTTCTAAAAGACTCCCTCCGTTTTTTATGTGTCCATCTAGAATAGTAACAACAAATTAAGAAAGTGTATTTTTGTAACATCCCGACTTTAATTAATAAAGGTAGTATTAATTAGAGATAATTATTGGTGTTAATTAGAAATCCTTTTTATTTTGTGAAAAGGTAAGAACCATGAGTAGTAAGTGATGTTCAAGATTGAATAAGTTTAGGGATCGTGAGGTTCATAGCTTTATAAGGTTTACAGGTTACGAATCATGCATCGTATCGATTTCGAGGAATTTAGCTGAATTAGAGTTCACGTGAAGGTATGGGTAACTAAGATCCTGATTATATTGGATGATGTTCATACTTCTTGATTTCCTTTTACTGACAGTTCTCTTGAGTTGGGACGGACATGATTCTCATTAGATAGTAACTGATAAACTCTCCCAAAAAGGTTTACTAAGAGGATTGCATACAGAAATTCACTTGGAGATT